>JARQOC010000003.1:287093053-288306648 GCA_033576535.1 Allobates femoralis | reverse complement strand
AAGTGACAAGTACATAAAAAAATGTGAAAAGAAAAGAGATGGACGAGTAAAAGGAGGAGGAGACACAGATATAGGCATGTCATGCCCTTCTAAAATCCGGTTTTACTCCAGTATTTGTAAGGCCTCATGCACACGATGAGTATTTGGTGAGGTTTTTACCTCAGTATCTGTAAGACCCCCACCCCACGCTGAGTATTTGGTGAGTTTTACTTCAGCATCTGTAAGGCCTCGTGCACACGATGAGTATTTGGTAAGGTTTTTACCTCAGTATCTGTAAGACCCCCACCCCACGCTGAGTATTTGGTGAGGTTTTTACCTCAGAATCTGTAAGTCCTCATGCACACAATGAGTATTTGGTAAGGTTTTTACCTCAGTATCTGTAAGACCCCCACCCCACGCTGAGTATTTGGGGAGTTTTACTTCAATATCTATAAGGCCTTGTGCACACAATGAGTATGTGGTGAGGTTTTTCCTCAGTATTTGTAAGGTCTCGTGCATACGATGAGTATTTGGTGAGGTTTTTCCTCAGTATTTGTAATGCCTCATGCACACAATGAGCATTTTGTGAGGTTTTTCCTCAGTATTTGTAAGGCCTTGTGCATATGATGAGCATTTTGTGAGGTTTTTCCTCAGTATCTGTAAGTCCTCATGCACACGCTGAGCATTGTGTCACATTTAGGGGACTACAACAGGAAACCTTTTTCTACCCCTTGCATCTAGCAGGTGGCTGCAGATTCCGTGCAGATGTGTGAGTGGCGAGCTCAGGCCATTTTTCCAGATTGGAAGCGCAAAATGAGCAAGGCTCCAGTTCCCCAGTCATGGCATTGATGTTAAGTTGGAGATACTCGAGTACCATCCAGGTGTTGACTGTATGTGTCATACTTCTCATGTCTTCAGGCTTTGCAAATGATGGTCTAATTCCTGGAATTCTGTAAGCACCTTCTCCAGGTCCACCGGAGCACCTCCAACAGTGCTTGTCGAGCCGAGCTGGGCAGATTCCCTCTACACCTAACGGTTCTAAAGAGGGCGCTTTCATTCCGGGCTCACCTGCATAGGAGCAATCCAAGCTCCCATCACCATAAAGCCCTGATACATGTAGGTGAAACAGAAAAACCAGAACCCTCGGAACAGCCCAGCCAAACCCAACACAACCAGAACATCAATCACAACCTGACAAAAGCCGGAATCAGGAAGATGGTAGAAGAGGGCCAAGAGAGGTATGTCAGTGACTGGAAGAACGATATCTTCAGCTCACAGAAACTGACCACGTACAGGAGTCTACAGAGAGACTACAGACTGGCCCCATATCTGGAGAAACTCCCTGACCCCAGAGACCGCAAGATCCTGAGCCGATATAGACTCAGTGCCCACAGTCTGGCCATCGAGTCCGGCCGACACAGGCAGAGATACAAGCCCAGGGAGGAAAGACTGTGCCAACACTGTGACCAGGAGGCCTTAGAGGACGAAACCCACTTCCTGCTACACTGCTCCAAATACTCAGCAGTGAGGGACACTCACTTCAGGAGACTTTCACATCTCTTCCCGGATTTCATCACCATGAAGGAGGAAGAAAAAACATCTATCCTGCTGGGAGAAGAAGAGAGAGCAGTGGAGATAGCAGCGCGGTATGTGAGCGAATGCTATAGACTGCGAGAAACAGAACTATGATGCCATGGACTATAGCCTCCACATTGGATCTGCCCCCATCCACCTTCCCTATGCCATGGACCATAGCCCCCACCCTGGACTTGCCCCATCCAACTTCCCTATGCCATGGACTATAGCCCCCCATCCCGGATCTGCCCCATCCACCCTCCCTACTCCATGGACTTCTATAGCCCCCACCCTGGATCTGCCCCCATCCACCTTCCCTATGCTATGGACTTCTATGGCCCTCACCCTGGATCTGCCCCCATCCACCTTCCCTATGCCATGAACTTCTATAGCCCCCATCCTGGATCCGCCCCATCCACCTTCCCTACAGCTCCTACCCAACATCCCCACAGTCCCTTTCACTATTCCCTCTATACAATTGCTTTGGCAAAACTGAGGTGTATTTGGTCCTGCCAATAAAGCTTCTTTGAATCTTGAATCTTGAATCGTGAAATGAGGCCACAAAATTG
The DNA here is from genome assembly GCA_033576535.1 of Allobates femoralis. Taxonomy (NCBI): domain Eukaryota; kingdom Metazoa; phylum Chordata; class Amphibia; order Anura; family Aromobatidae; genus Allobates; species Allobates femoralis. Next base: position 288,304,525 of record JARQOC010000003.1, on the reverse strand, counting down.
CTGTTACCACCACCAGATACGGTGTTACTGGTACAGAGTGTGAGTGATGATGACTTGACAGTCCCATAGTTGACAAGTTAGAACTGTGAGATTCAATGAGTGTACCACTGGTGTTTTGTGGAAAAGCCGATCTGAGATCATGTATCAGCTTCTGCTGATACTCCTGCATGCGTGCGTTCCTTTGTATGGCAGGAATTATTTTGGCAAATTTGGTCTTGTACTGGGGATCTAAGAGTGTGGAAACCCAGTAGTCGGCATTACCTTTAATTCGGACAATCCGGGGGTCATGTTGCAGGTAATGCAGCCAAAATGCGCTCATGTGTCTTGCGCATCCAGGAGGACCAAGTCCCTGTTGTGTTGGTGGCGGGGAGGTGAGATTCATGCTTCCTTCCTCTGTCCTCTCCCCCCAACCTCGCACAACTGAAATGTCATCAAGGTCTCCCTCGTCTGCTGACTCTTCCATGCCCATCGCCAGTTCGTCCTCCATTTCTTACTGGGCTCCTGCACCTTCCTCAGCAGTTTGGTTGCTACAATGCACCCTCATTAATCCCTCTCCCCCACCCTCCCATGCCTGCCCCCTTGATGCTGCCGACCGTCTGGACCTTGGAGATGTTGTTATCCCTTCCGCATAAGACGCTTCCTGTACTTCTTCCACCTCCTCTTGTCGCACCACCTGACTGAATATTGTTTAGAGTGTGCTCCAGAATGTAGATGACCGGAATAGTCATGCTGATAATGGCATCGTCAGCACTAAACATCTTCGTCGCCATCTCAAAACTGTGCAGAAGGGTGCATAGCTCCTTGATCTGAGACCACTCCAGCAGCGTGATCTGCCCCACCTCTGGATCTCATTGGCCCAGGCTATACGTCATAACTTATTGCACCAGGGCTCGGCAGTGCTGCCACAGACGCTGCAACATGTGCAGAGTAGAATTCCAGCATGTAGCACATTGCATTTCAGCCAGTGAATGGGCAAGCCGAAAGACCTCTGGAACGAAGCAAGTCGTTGAGCTGCGGGATGCAAATGCTGGAAGTGAGCACACAGTGACCGTGCGCTCTGCAGAAGCACATCTAGGCCGGGATAGTGTGTCAAAAATTGCTGGACAACCAGGTTCAACACATGAGCCATACAAGGCACATGTGTGACATTGCACCGGCGAAGGGCCGTACCCAGGTTTGCAGCATTGTCGCACACGGCCTTCCCTGGCTGCAGGTTGAGTGGAGACAACCTTTGCTGAAACTCGGTCTCCAGAGCTGACCACAATTCCTCAGCTGTGTGACTCACATTTCCCAGGCATTTCAAGGTAAAGACCGCCTGATGGCATTGAGCCCTGCTGCAAGAATAGTAAGAAGGTGTGCAGGATTCCTTATGTGCAGTTACCACGCGGGTGGCATTACCAGACAGGCTTTGGGCGGAGGTGGAGAACCGAGACGAGGTTGAGGAGGCAGAAGCAGTGGAGGAACTTCTACCTACAGAGGATTGACACACAACTCGTGGGGACAGCAAGACTTGGACAGGAGACCCTTCTCCAGCTCTCACCATAGTTAACCAGTGCCCAGTCAGTGACATGTAACACCCCTGTCCATGCTTACTGGTTCAAGTGTCTGTAGTGAAATGCACCCTGTCACAGACAGAGTTTCTCAAGGAAGCGGTGATGTTGTCTGCGACATGCTAGTGTAGCACAGGCACACCTTTCTTGGAGAAGTAGTGGCGATTGGGCATCTGGTACTGTGGCACAGCGATGGACATAAGGTCTCGAAAATCCTCTGTGTTCACCAGGTGGAAAGGCAGCATTTCTGCAGCCAACAGATTGCAGATGGTGAAATTCAAGCGCTTAGCTTTCTCATTGTTAGGAGGAAATGGTCTTCTTCTTGTCCATCTGAGGGACGGAGGGCTGGCTGCTGTGCTGAGACGGGGTTGAGTAGGGTGTCTGGTCTGTGAGGGAGGTGCAGGAGAAGATGTAATGTTGCCTTCATCCAAAGGTGGTGCTCTCAAAGTCTGAGAGAGCTCAACACCAGCAGCATTTTCCACTTGAAAACCAAGTGATGACCTGCCAATCACACTGCCTGTTGCGGGTAAAGAGGTGGAAGGTCTGCATCCAAAAGCATATGTGACAGCTATCCCCACAGTCAAAAACGTTGAAAAGCACACGGATGCACTTGATGGGGCAGACGGTGGTAGGCCCGCCCCGATAGCCCGCATTCTAGCACAGTGAGCTTCCCACTGCGACTTGTGCTTCATGTCCATGTGGCGGTTCATGCATGAAGTACTCAAAGTTAGTGAGTTTTTGGCCTCTACTCAGAGATTGGTGACCAAGCTTGCAGATGACATGAGTTGGGAGATCCTTGGCGATGTCAAAAGGCCCAGGCTTAGAGCCCATGTGAGCTGCAGAGCCACCATGACTTCTGCTCAGAGGCAGAGTTGTGGTTGCAAATGCAGTTGAGGTGCTTCCAGTACTCAGTCTATGTCCAGGAAGGCGCAACCTAACCTCATTGTCAGTAGCATCCTCCTCCACCTCCTCTGCTGACCTCATCGACTGGCTGACTGTGGGTTGACAGTAAGTGGGAGCTCTAACTTCATCACCCTCTGTGTTCTCACACCCCTCGTCCTCAGAGACAACCTCTTCCTGCCTTGACCAAAAAGTTAATTTGTCAATCCAATCCGGTATCTGAGTCTCATCAGCATCATCCTCATTGTCTCCACCAAGAGGAGTTACAGTTTGGGAATGAGGGTCTACATGAAGCTCAGAACCTTCTTCATCTGGGCCTGGATCTGACTCACAAAGCTCCTGGGCATCAGGGCAGATCATGAACTCGTCTGGACTCACAAAGCTTTGGAGGAGACCTCTGGTTCCCAGGCTATAATGTGACTGAACAGCTCTGCTGACTCAACCATGTCTGTTACCCCAGACTCAGTAGTGCGGCTGGAAACTTGGGAGCTGGGAGGAAGCAAGTGCGATTGGGCTGACAACTGAGATGCCTGGAGGGTTTGTGATGTAGAAGTTGAGATGGAGGAGAGGCCACTTGATGGAGCACTTGCGATCCATTCAAGCACCTGCTGTTTTTGTGCCTCACTTCCAAGTGTTATCGATGGTCATGTCCTAAGAAAGGGATCATAAGTGCTATGGAATTAATAGCTCTATATAAATGAATAAATATATTATTATTATTATTATTATTTATTATATCCAATTGGCCACGTAAAGAAGTAGAAGTCTAGAAGTAGACTTGTTCTGGATTCCTCTGTGTGGTTCTTGTATGTGTGTGTGTGTGTGTGTGATGGCGCTGACATCCCTGTGTGTGGACATCTTTTTCTCTAATCCTCTAAATTAAAATGTCCACTATTGTACTCATTTTTACAGGATAGAGATAGATCTGTAAGAACCAGATAGTTTTTTACAGATTAAAAAAATGTACTAGCGGGGGGAGGGGAGGCGCCATTTTACAGTTCACCTCAGGCAGCACAGAGACTAGGTTCACTCCTGATTACAGTGTGATATTTTACATGTTGTCCTGTGAAGATATAAAATATTTACAAAAATGTATGGGGTATACTCACTTGTGATATATTGTATCAGAGGTTGGAGCAGAGTCTACACTGTTACTCCTGTACAAGAATACAGTGATAAAAGGACATTTGAAGAAGAGCATAACTCAGGACAGTGAGTTTGTGGGCAGATTAGCAGACCTACTATATAAAACACTAGCTGGCGATTTAAAATTGTAGCTCTTCAGAAGCTTAGAGGGAGAGTGAGTGGCTAGCACCTGTATAGAAAATCAATGGCCTGCAAATAGGTGGCTGTTATGGAATACTTTAACCACTGTTCTGGAATGTAACTACTGTGCACTCTCGGCCAGGGTCTGCCGTATGTGGAGTCAGAAAGGAATTTTTTCCCCAAAGTGGAGCTTAGTATTGTCCCATGTTTTTTTATTTTTGCCATCCTCTCAATCAACATGTTAGGCTATGGGTTGAACTAGATGGACTTAATATTTAAAGAGGACCTGTCACCAAACCAGGCATGGTGATCTAATTACAGCACTAGATGCAGCATGCAGACAAGGGGTCACTCAGCACTTGAGCAGCCCTGTACCCCGAGATAATACACTTAGAAAACTTACATGCTACAGCCACTAAGGAGGTGGCTAGGGGCTGCAGCCAAGGGCAGATTCACACCCCTGCCTGTGTAATCTGCCCACCGCTGCCAATCATTGTCTCCCTGTCTGCAGCATTTAAACAGAGGGTTTTTATCTCTCCCGTGTAGCCCCGCCCCTCAGGGGGCGGGGCTAACAGACTTTCTGGAAGAGAGAAAAAAAAAACTATGTTTAAATGCTGCAGACAGGGAGAGAATGATTGGCAGCGGTGGGCAGATTAAACATGCAAGGGGTGTGAATCTGCCCTTGGCTGCAGCCCCTAGCCACCTCCTTAGTGGCTGGAGCATGTAAGTTTTCTAACTGTATTATCTCGGGGTACAGGGCTGCTCAAGTGCTGGGTGACCCCTTGTCTGCATGCTGCAGGCATGCTGCATCCAGTGCTGTAATTAGATCACCATGCCTGGTTTGGTGACAGGTCCTCTTTAAGATTGAAGAAAGACCTTATGTTACTATGTAATTTAAGAACTTGAGAATACCCTATTAAAGGGGGTGTTGTGGTCTAAATCCGCAAGTCTCATGGCCACTTTACACACACCAACTTATCTGTCCAACTTCTGAACAACTTACTGGTTGCAGTGAAATCATGGACACATTGTTCCATTTGTACACAGCCACAAAATGGAGCAATGTGTCCATGATTTCACTGCAACCAGTAAGTTGTTCAGAAGTTGGACAGATAAGTTGGTGTGTGTAAAGTGGCCCTCAGTCACTCTGTGACAGCAAACTTGTGAATCCTGACAACTGGTGATTAATATATGTCTGAGGTCATGTGACCACAAGTATGCGGTATGCATACTCCTGTGCGGAATCCGGTTAGCTTTCAATGCAAGGATATTGAGCGAGGCCGTCAGCAGTCCTGTCAGATTCTGACCAGGAGTATGCATATTGCATAATTGCAGTCATGTGACCACCGTTCCTGATGCTGCCATCTGAGAATCCTCACAGTGCACGCAGTGTGGGGATCCACAAGTCTGCAATCACTTAGAGCAGGGATAGGGAACTCCAGGTCTCAAGCCGCAAACAAATCATGTTTTCAGAATTTCCTTAGCATTGCACAGGGGTTGGTGATTATATTATCACCTGTGCAATACTAAGGAAATCCTGAAAAACCCGACCTGTTGGCCGCCTTCAAGGCCTGGAGATCCCTACCCCTGACAGAGTAACTGCAGACTTGCAACTTTAGACCGGACAACTCCTTTAAAGTGTAAAAGTCGTTTTAATTTCTTTTTTCACAAATCAGTAATAAACATGGAAATAAGCAACTTTGTAATATATCTTATCAAAGAAAAGTGTTTCTTTCTCTGCCAGAACTGATCAGTCATTATCAAAATTCTCACTTCTGGAGGTAAAAATCTGTATTTAATGAAGACTTTCCCATTACTGAGATAGGAGATGGCAGTTGTTACTGATGAGATTCTATGTACATAGAAAAGGGAGGAGGGGCAGAGCTATGTCTCTAGTTCTGCCCTCTGACTCTAGTTCCTCCTTTCTCTCATCATCATCGCTCCTATCTTATTAATGGGAAAGTCTATCTTAGGCTGGTTTCACATGCATATTTTTTCCTGTCCATAGGATCCTACATTTTGTAGGACCCCATGGACAGAAACGGATCCGATTTGGCCCCCATGTTATCCTATGGGGGTCGGATCGGATTTGACATATTGCCATCCGATTTTGTGGGATCCGATTTGTGTCCGATTTTTTGCTGGACCCAAAATCGGAGACTGCAGAAAAAAATCAGATCCCACAAAATCGGATGGCAATTAGGCCAAATCCAATTCGATCCATGTCCTTTAACATGGGGGCCTATAAGCGGGGTCCAATTTTAGTGTACTGAGCATGCTCAGTACACTAAATTTGCTCCAACCCTTCTAATTACACTTCTGCAATGTATAATATACATTGCAGAAGTGTCATTAAGTAAAGAAAGTTAAAAATAAAAAATCACTATGCTCACCTATCCTCGATCCACCGTGGCTCCCAGCAATCATCTGATCGGCTTGTGACGTCACCTCAGGTCCTGTAAGCACCCGGACCTTGCTGGGAGGCAGCAGTGGATCCCGAATATTTGAGAATAGTGATTTTTTTCTTTTTAACTCTTTCTTTTACTATATTTCACTTCTGCAATGTATATTATACATTGCAGAAGTGAAAGTGCCCCACTGTGTCCGGATCCATGATAATCACGGACCCGGACACAGAATAGGTCACCCCCTGTGGTGTCCGTTTCTGTCCGTGGGGTCCTACAAAAAAAGGAGAATTTTGTGTACTCACCTAAATTCCTTTTCTCTTAGCCTCTAATTGGGGGACACAGGACCGTGGGTGTTATGCTGCTGTCCACTAGGAGGCGACACTAAGCAATCTGCAAAAGAGTAACAGTGGCTCCTCCTCTGCAGTATACACCCCCTGGAGCAGGCACTGCCTCCCCAGTTTTGTGCTAAAGCAGTAGGAGAATCAACAAGGTTAACCAATACCAACAAAGCCTGGCCAGGCCACATGTAACAATATAAGAGTAACAAAAACTACAAGTAACAAAGCCGGTACGGCCAACAGGGCGGGTGCTGTGTCCCCCAATTAGAGGCTAAGAGAAAAGGAATTTACAGTGAGTACACAAAATTCTCCTTTTCTCCTTCGCCTCATTGGGGGACACAGGACCGTGGGACGTCCCAAAGCAGTCCCTGGGTGGGAAAGACAATGGAACTAATGATACTGAGCAAGTCAGTAAACAGATAAATACCTACAGGTGAGCAACTGCCGCCTGAAGGATGCACCTACCCAGACTAGCGTCCGCCGAGGACTGGGTATGAACACGGTAGTGCTTGGTAAAAGTGTGTAAACTCGACCAGGTGGCTGCCTTACACACTTGGAGAGCCGAGGCTTGGTGCCGAACGGCCCAAGAGGCCCCCACGGCTCGGTAGAATGTGCCTTGATCCCGCTGGAAGAGGAGTAGTTTTCATCTTGTAGGCTTCTTGGATAGCTGATCTAATCCACCTAGCCAGTGTAGCCTTGGAAGCTGGCATACCCTTACGAGGGCCTTCCGTCAGAATGAACAGAGTATCTGACTTACGGAAATGCGCAGTTCTAGACACATAAATGCAAGAGCCCTGACGAGATCCAGAGTATGCAAAGCTCGTTCGAACCTGTGAACCGGAGCCGGACAAAAGGAGGGCAATGAAATATCCTCATTCAAATGAAAGGAGGAGACAACCTTAGGCAGGAATGACGGCACCGGACGGAGTACAACCTTGTCCTGATGGAAAACCAGGAAGGGTGGCTTACAAGAAAGCGCAGAGAGTTCCAACACTCGGCAAAGGGAAGTGATAGCCACTAGAAAAACCACCTTCAGAGTCAGAAGGAGGAGAGAGGTGTCCCGAAGAGGTTCAAAGGGAGGTTCCTGCAGAGCCGTAAGTACAGGTTAAGGTCCCATGCATCTAAAGGGCGTTTGTACGGAGGGACAATGTGATTGACTCCTTGGAGAAAAGTTTTAACCTGTGGCTTTACAGCAAGGCGGCATTGAAAAAGTACTGAAAGAGCTGAAACCTGACCCTTAAGGGAACCTAGGGAGAGACCAGATTCTAACCCCGACTGAAGGAACCCTAGAACTAACGGCAAGGAATAGGGAAGAGGGGGTTGATCCCGAGAAGAGCACCACGCGAAAAAGGCTTTCCAGGTGCGATGATAAATTTTTGCCGATGCCGACTTCCGTGCTCTGATCATGGTCTGAATAACGGCAGAGGAGAAACCTGCTTGGGTTAGTACCCAGGTCTCAAGGGCCACGCCATCAAATTCAGGGCGTCTGAATTCTGGTGGTAAAACGGGCCCTGAGACAGGAGGTCGGGGCGACAAGGGAGGCGCCAGGGAACGTCCGCCGTGAGCTGCACGAGATCGGCGTACCATGCCCGTCTGGGCCAGTCTGGGGCAATGAGAATGACTTGAGTGCCCTCTTGCTTGATCTTCCGCACCACTCTGGGAATGAGAGGCAGAGGAGGGAAGATGTAAGTCAGCTGGAAGGAGACCAATTCTGAACTAGGGCATCCGCCCCTAGAGCTCGCGGGTCGTGAGATCTGGCTATAAACATGGGAACCTTCGTGTTGAACCGAGATGCCATCAGATCTACGTCCGGAGTCCCCCAGCGACGGCATATTTGCTGGAACACGTCGGGATGTAGAGACCACTCTCCCGAGTCCATGCCCTGGCGACTGAGAAAATCCGCTTCCCAGTTTTCCACTCCCGGGATATGAACTGCTGACAGCGTTGAGTTCGTCGATTCTGCCCAGTGTAGAATGCGTTGCACTTCGTGCATGGCCTGGAGACTGCGGGTTCCGCCTTGATGGTTGATGTATGCCACGGCCGTGGCATTGTCTGACTGAATCCGGACTTGTGTTCCTGCCAGCATGGAATGAAAGGCCTTCAGAGCTAGAAATATGGCTCGGATTTCCAGGAGATTGATGGGTTCGGCCGACTCCGCTGGGGACCACGTTCCCTGTGCCGTGTGATGACGATGTACCGCTCCCCATCCGCTGAGACTTGCGTCGGTGGTGACTATCTTCCAGCAAACCGGTAGAAAGGACCTTCCCCTTGTGAGGGAACGAGGTTTGAGCCACCAATGGAGGGAACTCCTTGCTGCAGGAGACAACCGGAATAATCTGTCCAGGGCAGAAGGGTTCCTGTTCCACGAAGTCAGAATTGCCCGTTGGAGAGGCCTGAGGTGAAGTTGAGCGAACGGCACCGCCTCCATAGAGGCAACCATCCTGCCCAAGACTCGCATGGCGAACCGAATCGATTGAGGAAACGGCCGTAGGAGGCTGTGGACTCCCTGTCGAAGGGCCTTCGCCTTGTCCTGAGGGAGAAGGACCAGACCCCTGGGGGTGTGGAAGCGCATCCCGAGGAATGTCAGACATTGTGACGGGACTGGTGACGACTTCCGCAGATTCACCAACCAGCCTAGACGACGCAGGGTGTCCACCGTGATGGAAACACTCTGCTGACACTCCCTGAAGGAGGGAGCCTTGATGAGCAAATCGTCTAGGCATGGGAGGACTACCATTCCTCTTGTGTGCAGATGGTCATGACAGCCGCCATGACCTTGGTGAACACCCTGGGAGCCGTCGCTAGGCCGAACGGGAGGGCCACAAACTGATAATGGTCCTGGTTGATGGCGAACCGGAGAAACCGCTGATGAATTGTCGCGACTGGGATATGAAGGTAAGCGTCCTGTATGTCGATGGACGCGAGAAATTCGTCCTTCTCCATGGACGCTATGATGGAGCGCAGAGACTCCATGCGGAAATGTCGAACCTTCACGAAGGAGTTTAACTGTTTTAGATCTAGAATGGGGCGAACCGCTCCCCTTTTTTGGGTACCACAAAAAGGTTTGAGTAGAACCCTTGGAAGCGTTCGGCTGGCGGTACCGGTACGATGACACCGGCTGTCAAAAGGGAATCTACCGCTTGAAAGAAGGTGCGAGCTTTGGGGGATGAGCAGGTGGGATTGAAAGAAAAAAACGATTTGGAGGAAGGGCCGTAAATTCTATGGTGTATCCGGAAGACACCAAGGTGTTTACCCACTTGTCGTCGGTAGCAGCGAGCCAGACCTGACGAAAGCGAGAAAGTCGGCCGCCAACCTGAATAGTGTCTCCCGAAGGGGGAGAGTCAGGAAGAAGAGAATCTGCTAAGCTTTGAGCCCTTAGATCTGGACTGGCGAGAATGGGACTGCCAGTTTGCACCAGTCTTCCGTGTCGTCTGGGTGCGTTCCCTACGGGGGGACCTATTGGCCGCCGTCGGGGGCTTCGAGACTGACCAACCAAAGGAGTTCCGAAAGGACCGGAAACGGGTTTGTTGGCGACGAGTGAAGGGTCGCTTAATCTGACGTTGTGGAAGAGAGGTACTCTTACCCCCAGTGGCGTCTGAAATCAATTGATCCAGCTTTTCGCCAAATAAGCGGCCACCATTGTACGGAAGACATGTGAGCGACTTTTTTGACGCTGCATCTGCCTTCCACTCTCTTAACCAGAGGGCTCGCCTAATAGTTATGGCGTTGGAAGCCGCAGCCGCGGCACAGTTAGCCGAATCGAAGGCAGCATGCATCGAATATTCGGCGGTAACCGCTATTTGAGTAACCTGGTCTAACAAGGCCGGGCGACCTGCAAGGACCGAAGAGCCGAGTGTACCGAATTAGCTCTAGTCATAATAGCCTTCGAGGCCCAGACTGAAGCAAAGGCTGGGCCTAGAGAAGAGCCTGAGGCCTCAAAAACGGACTTCGCCATCTGCTCCACCTGACGGTCAGTGGCGTCCTTTATGGATGAACTGTCCGGTAAGGACAGAGGGTCTTGGTAGCGAGACGGGATACGGGCGGGTCCACCTGTGGCGGATCTGTCCAATCCTGGGTAACCTTAGGCAGAAAAGGATAACGCGTTTCCAGAGCCTTACGGTTACCAAACCGTTTGTCAGGATGTAACCTATGCTTTTTAAGAATTTCCTGGAACTCTGGATGGTCCGAGAAATGCTTGTGTGGTCTCCTGGCTCTTTTAAAAGACACCTTGTGCTCCGGCACATCAGCCGGAGGGTCGGACACCTCCAGAATCTGGTTGATGTCAGTAATCAAATCCTCCACCAGTGCCACCGTATCGGTCGCATCTAAGTCTAGGGACTCATCTAAGTGACCCTCTGAGTCCGTAGAACAGAGACCTTCGGACTCCTGCGCGTCATCTTGACGCCTGCGGGATGCAGAGCCCGCAGGGGACTCTGGAGATGGAGGAGGTCTCTTACGGCCAGAGTCGGAGACTGACGGGGCAGGGTCGGCAGTATGTCGCGATTCCAAGACTTCTGGCTGAGACGCCGAAGCCTGAACGGCGGATTCAGGAGGCGAACGGGCTTGCATAAACTGCAGCAGTGTGGCAGACAATCTGTCAATGGACTGCGTCATATTCTGAGACATAACTGCGGCCCATGCAGGGGTAGGGTCAGGGGCACTGGTATCAGTCCGGGCAGTGGGGGTCTCAGAATCCGCAGACTGCGTGCAGCTCTCACAATGTGGCGAGGTGCATCCTGCAGGGAGGTCAGCCTGACAAATAGTGCAGGTAGCATAGTAAGTGCTGGCTGCCTTGGAGCCTTTCTTACTCTTATTGCCAGACATTGTGGTATGGGCTATAGTGCAGAAAAAGGAGGTAACCAGGAACCCCTGAGTAAACAGGCACTCTCTAGCTATCCAGCTAGGTGCCTGGACCCTTAGTGGTGGCTGAATAGGGTCACTATGGAGACTTTCCCCCTGTAACAGTGCCTGCTGCAGGAGGGGATGTGGAGGAGAGGGAGAGAGAGACAGAGAAACCTCTGCAGAGGAGATCCCTGCAGAGGTCTTACCAGTCCCAGCACCGCTGCTGCAACAGGCCGCCCGGATCCTGTGTCCCCCCCTGGATGGCTGAACGCTCCACGTGTAATGGCGACCGTGGAGGAGAAGGAGGAAGGGGCGGAGCTAAACGGGCGGGATCCGGCCTGGAAAACGCGCCTGTTCTCGGCTCCGCCCCCGCTATGACGCGCGTTCAGCGTCATCCAGCGGGGCGGGACGGGGGCGGCACAGGGGCGGCGACCTCCGCGCTAGGCCCAAGCGGGGCCTCAATTAGTTGAGGTACCCGGAAATAGTGAGGGGCCGGCGCGGAGGCGCGAAAAAAACGCTGGGGGGCCCAGAAAAACGGGGGAAAAGAGGTTACAGGTAATGTCCCCCCTTGGCATTGGCGGGGAACCGCCAGTATAGCAGAGGATCTTTCCTGGGCATGACAGCTGCACTTGGATGCAGCTTGTAAGAGTCCTGCTGCTGTGCCCCTGTCAGCCTTGTGCCTGAGGCATGGCTGCAGTTAGTGCCCTCTCATCCAGCCCAGCATCCTCTTGTGCATAGCCTGCGCTGCTGCAGGCAGTCATGCAGTCTCCAGCCCATGCAGCATGTGCTGCTGATACCTGGTGTTGCCACTACCTAAAACACCCAGGGGTGATTAGGGGGACGTCATCTGGCAGGCAGTCATCTCTACTTCACCTCAGACCGCAGGGAGTGAGGAAGGTGGATGTTATGCTGGGCTGTCTCAACTTTAACCCAGCAACCCAACAGTGGGAGGCCGAGAAAGGAGTACGGCATATGTAACGAATCTCAACCTCAACCCAGCGCCCCAACAGTGGGTGGCCGAGGAAGGAGCATGCCGGGGGCCACGCCGGACCCACTTTTCTTCTTTATGATGAAAATTCACCAAGAGGAAAATGGACGTGTGCCTCCTTCGACACTAAGCAAAAAACTGGGGAGGCAGTGCCTGCTCCAGGGGGTGTATACTGCAGAGGAGGAGCCACTGTCACTCTTTTGCAGATTGCTTAGTGTCGCCTCCTAGTGGACAGCAGCATAACACCCACGGTCCTGTGTCCCCCAATGAGGCGAAGGAGAAAGTAGGATCCCACAGACAGGAAAAAATACGCAATGTGAACCCAGCCTTAAATAAGCACTTAAGGACTCTAGAAACTCAATCCTATATTCTCCAATTAGTCTCACAGAATAAAACTATGTGTACTGTATAAACAAGCAATAAGATTAGTATTAAAACATAGCTTTACTCATTGTTAAAAGCGTATACACATATGTATAAAGTCTCCCAAAACCAAATGAAAAGGTTTCCGTAAAAATTGCACACTGGTGGATTTCTAGCAGCTGTTCAGAGATACCAAAATCCCAGAATAAATTGACAGGAGTCCGTTGTGTAGTGCACGCCCCGCTGGGCGGCATTATTCGTTTTCCTCTCTGCCCCCACCATTTGGAATCTCCCGCCCTCTGTGACATTGTATGCACCGGCCGGACGTCACATCCGGCGCGGTGCATTATGGGGCCGGTCGTGTGATCGGCCCCAGTGCATTATGGGCTTGATCACGTGATCGGCCCGGTTCCGCGCATGCGCAATGCGCTTATTGAAGCAGGGCCAAGCACGTGATCGGCCCCATAATGCACTAGGGCCGATCACATGACCGGTGCCATAATGCACCGCGCCAGATGTGACGTCCGGCCGGTGCATACTATGTCACAGAGGGCGGGAGATTCCAAATGGTGGGGGCAGAGAGGAAAAAGAATAATGCCGCCCAGCGGGGCGTGTACTACACAACGGAGAAGTGGTGAATGGAGCGTGGCCGCCTTCCCAGTCCCCCAACCTCGGGGACTGCTGTTAAAGTTTAAACTTATTTTTGAGATGTTTCATATGGCCACTTTACATGAGAAAGGTATAGACAGGGAGGAGCTAGGAAGGTGTAGGGACAGCTAGTGATAGTGTTGGGACTTAGATTCAGGTGACAGGTTCCCTTTAATGTTTTAAAAGACCAGCTAGATAAGCGGCTGATGTCTTTATTAGAAGTCAGGGCTGCAGCCTTCAAGCAAAATATTGCGGCCACATGCACAGCTCAATCCTCTTTGGTATGGTTAGAATAATTAGAGGAGCAAATAAAAAAATGCCCAAGGGAGAAGGTATTGTCAAATCTGCATATGATGGCAAAGGCCACAAGCTTCTTAGCTGATGCTTCTGCTGACACAATAAAACTTACAGTTTGGGCTTGCTCATATTTCAACTCTATCCATAGAGCACTCTGGATTAAAAATGGGAAAGGTGATCTTCTTTCAAAATCAAAGCTGCAAGGGACAGCTTTTGTTTGGCCCGGCTTTGGATGAAACTTTGGAAAAAGCATTTGACAAGAAGGGTTTTCCAAGACCTGATTTATCAAGATTCTAAAAAACCTGTCAACCAGTTAAGAAGGAAGGAAAATCTAGATACCAGAGTATGAGATTTCAAGGATGGATAGAAATGGGTCTCAGAAGGAAAGAATCCAAGAAGGATCGTGTTTTTTCCTGGTTCTTCCAGCATTCAGGAGCGCAATGACGCCAGAACCCAGGTAGGTTAAAGTTCCTATCTGCCTGGGAAATCTCAGCAAGCAGTAGGGTGATAGACACAATTTTTCATAGTACTAAACTAGAATTTTTTTCTTCCCCAAGAAGGTTCATAGGCACGGAGATCCAAAAATCAAGAGGAAGTCAGGGAGCCTTGAAGGGAGAAATCAGAATGCTGCTTGATTTAGCTGTTCTGATTCCAGTTACACAGGCCGAAGGGGGGGGGGGGGGGGGGGTTGAAGTAAAGTCTAAAAAAAAAACAACCCAAAATCATCATTCAGGAAAATAATAAATATATTATTGAGGATACAGACAATCTGAGAAGTAAACATGATAGCTCCTTTCTGGCCCAGACACACATGGTTTACCTGGCTTCGCCTAATGTCATGCATGGGCCCATGGGTCCTTCCAGAGTGGCTGAATCTACTAATACAGGGCCCATTCAGACACATAAATCTGAGCAACTTACATCTGACAGAGTGGCGTTTGAGCAGCAGATTTTAGAGAATTTGATATCCACCTTCATGGGAAGCAGAAAGAAAGTTACTACAGACATTTATGGAAGAGTTTGGAGGAAATTGTTTAGATTTAGTCCTCTTCGCAAACATCCATGTGCCCTGGATTACCGTTCTAGATTTTTACAGAAAGGGAAAAATATGGGGTTAAGCCTAAATACATTAAAAGTTCAAATCTTTTACTTGGGGGTCATCTTCGACACCAGAATAGTGGGTAGTAAGATTTATTAAAGCAGTAAGCCGCTCCAGACCAATCTCTCATCCTCACCCTTCTCCTCGGGATTTGAACTTAGGGTTGAATGCCCTCACAGAAGTCCCTTGAGCCAGTCAAAATGTAGCGTTAGGACTCTGACCTTAAAAACAGCCCTTACATGAATACTCCCAGACAAGGTTATTCTTAAACCAGATCCAGCCTTCTTGCCAAAGGTAGTATCCATATTTCATAAATCTCATGAGATAGTGCTTTCGCCCTTCTACAGCAACCCAAAGAATTACAAAAAGAGTGAGTTTCACACTCTGGATGTTAGGAGATGCCTAATGCAGTATTTCGGGTAACCAAAAGCTTTAGGAAATCTACATCCCTCTTCATTCTCTTTAAGGGTACCAGTAAAGGCAAGGCTACATCAAATACCTCTTTAGCCAAATGGCTCAAATCCGGAAATCCCCTGGCATTCACCTACGGGGGGCCTTAAAGCTCTTAAAGCTCATTCCACGAGAGCCATCTCAACGTCTTGGGTCGAGGTATTTTCTAGAGCAGAATTAGTAAGCAGGCACGTGTTCCTTTCCTACAACCATCTTCAGACACTATCGGTTGGACTTGGGCACCACTGATCTATCCTTTGGGAGAAAGATCTTGCAGGATGTGGTCCCTACCTAGGGATTCCTCTGAAAGCTCTCCTGAGGTGCTGTTGAGGGGAACTGAAAATTCAAAATTACTTAATGATAATCTGGTTTTCATGACCCTCAACAGTGTCCCCTTTAATTCCCCTCCCTTTTGTACCTCTCATGCTCTGTACACCACTGAAGCTTATAGAGAGGCTCAATCTTTTGTAGGTTTCCTGTCTTTTGGTGGGTGTACAATCTCTCCTAGGGTGCTGTCATGGGTCATGAAAACTCAATTACCGGTAAGTAATTTTGAATTTTTTGCTACAATTAAAATCTTTGTAATTAAAGAAAAGAAACTGGTAGAAACATGTCATGTGATTTATGCATCAGATATTTTTATAAATCACTCACTAAACACATTGATAAGTAAATGCATTATTTTATTTGTAAAACATGAAATTAATGTAATTCATATTTTCACTCTTAAAACATCGTTCTGCAGCTAAATCTCTATGGCCTGACTTAAGCCAATAAATTATATACCTTTGTCTGACTTAACCAGTACAGTGAACTAGCGGCAATGGCAACAAGGTTGAAAATATTTATAAACAATGTTAAGTGGGTTGTCCACCTTTGGGGATTTTGTTTCTGTTACTTGGATGCATTTAGAACCAAAATACTTGTTTTTGTAATTGGGTTTCAATACATTTTTTACACCGTTTGTTTTTTAGAGACGTTCTTTCTTTACTCATTCAACTTTGATGTGGTTTATGGTCATACATCAGCTGACAGGAGCTCAAAAAAGTCAGAAAAGAGTTACACTCTTTTAGACCGCCAAACTGAGCTTACTGATGGATACTCAGATAACACATTGTGGAGCCATCAACAGTACAACAGAGCATCTACAGAAGACAAACCAGGTAAAATTTGTAATTAAAGGGAACCTGTCATGTCCTTTTTTGTTATAAAACTGCCCCATTGTTATGTAGATCATGTACTGTTCATTAGTAACCTTATTTTTTTTTATCGTTCTATTTATCCCTAAAAAGCACTTAGATACTTATTTTTATTAGCTAGATGACCAAACAGTCACAAAGTCATCCTGGCAGTAAGCAGACATATCATTCAACTACAAAGATAACAAAATTCACCTAATGCTCTCTAGAAGGAGCGGTGTGATGTCACGGCCATGTGAACATAATGAATGAAGCCAAGCAGCCCTTGTGTGAAGGACAATGTAGACTTAGCCCCACCCATTATAGTCACATGGTTGTGACATCAGTACAGGTCCTACAGCATTAGATGAATTTCGGCATGTCTGCAGCTAATTGACACGCGTGCTAACTGCCTGGATGACTGGTTGGGTAGCTAGCTAATGAAAACATCTAAGTATCTAAAGAGCTTCTTTTTAATAAATACAACTATTTAAAAGAAAAAAAAAAAAAAAAAAACGTTTCCTAATGCACAGTTCATGACCTAAAAAACAATGGGGGTGATTTAAGATAAAAAAAAAAAAAGACATGACCTAGCAAAAATGATTTGTAGCCCAAAATCCATGAATTTAAGCAAAAGGGAAAAAAACATGTCTCCAAAACTGGAACTCTCCCTCTAAATTAAAAACCTATTTTGGTGTAAATAAAAGAAAGGATAATCTACCAGAACTAGAAATACTGATGCCTGCACAGATTACACCAAACATGACCACAGAGGAACGCAGCCGTTTCAGGCGTGAAGGCACTAAACTCACAATTTCAGGTGTACTACACTTACATGAAAAGACAAGAAGGAAATGATCCCGATCCATCCCTTACTAGTCCAGTCACTATACGGTATGACGAGAGAAAACTTTTCAGTGTGAGCTGTGAAGAGGCCGTAGCAGCAAATTTCAGCAGTCATCTAGATGCACCAGGGCTGGGGATCATTGGACATTGCATAGCAATGCTTTGTACTTGGCAAGAGTAAAGTGGAGCACCACAGAATAGAAGGTGCGCTTATAACACTGGCAGAGCAATAAAAGACCACTTTCCAAGCCATATTCCTCATGAAATAAAAGGCATGACGATGTATGAACTATAAAGATGTATGGCCGCAGCTCGAGAACCTTTATGACTTGCTTAGTTTTCACCTTCATAACTCGTTATAGGTTCAATTAGGGGGATTAATAGAATTTTTTATTACTGTAAAAAAAAATGAAGCTGTTTGCACAATGAATGTCTCTAAATGTCATCATCTCGACTATCTTCTTCATCCAGGTCGTCATCATCAGCGGCATCTCCCGACTCCAAGTCATCTTCATCATCCACCTAAAGAGTAGAGATGTCACATTAGAGCCAATACATTTGAACAAACCTAATTGGTTGGTGGAAAAAATGCTAAACAAATAAAAATTGAGTGTAAAGCCATGACAATCTGCATTATCCTCCAATCTGGCGGCTGAACCATTCTGACAGGAGAATAGCTGATGCTTAACATAACTGTCCTTTTAACACACTCACTATTCACACTGTCCTTAAAAAGTTATTCTTAAATTCATTAATGGTTACAATTGCTAAATTTCAATAAAAAAAATAATAACAACTTTACAATCTACTTTCAATTCTGTTATTAAATGGAATCGGTCAGATCAAAAATCCATATGTAACTGCTATTATTTTCTAATTCCTTTCTCTGTCTAAACTCTCTCTATTTATGTATTTCTATTATTTATATTGCCCTCCTATCTTCTGTAAACTTCAAATAAAGAGATTCATTCCATCTGTCAACCACAGTGAATGATCCACTTAGTTCTCTGCTGTCCACTCCCCACAGATGAATATTCATGTTACATATTCACATCACAGCACATGAGATCAGTGGAGGGGGGGCTGCATTCCCTCTACTCTCTTTGCAGTAAAACCAAGAAATCAGATAAACACAGGATCTCTTAGACCGCAGCAGGGATTCCTTTTTACAGAAACAAATGGAGTCTAGATCAGATAAATCAGACCTGTAGCTTTCTCCATCTGTGTCCTGAACAGAACAGTAGCTCCAGAAGTGAAACCACACAGCACTGAGAGCAGAGGAAAGAGAGAGCTGCTGAGAAGGCGTGCATAATTACATGACAGTTTATACAGCACTTGGAATAATCGTCTCTGCTTATAATGGAGAGGACTAATGCAGGAGATCCCTGTAGGGTGTGAAGTTGCTGATAACATGGAAACTACAAAGGGTAGAAAAATGATTTTACATGTTTTTCAAAAGGTCTGCCCAGGCATTATTCAAGAGTAATATTAGTATCATACTGAAAAATGACCTTACAGTGTCCCTTTAAGGGTTTTGTTGCCTAGTTTACTGCATAATGTCCATCAGTGGTGGCTGGTCTACTAGGTAAGGATTGCTGTGCTTACAAGCTCTTTCCAATAGAGCTGGTAAGTGCAGCTTTGATGCTGGCAAGATTGCTGTTCACCTTCCATTTCCCTTGTACTTCTTGAAGCAACATTTTAGCATCAGAGAGTGCACAGTTCGTGCCATCAATATTGTTGGATGAACTGTCAATCAATCACGAGTGCACCTCCTGCGCCTCCAACATAAAGGAAGTCAAGAGATAGGGGAGCGATGCACTACTTTACTGAAAGCACGAGATAACCCCTTTTAGCAGACTATGACTATAGAAATAGGTATCTATCATCTATTCTCATGTCATTGGCACTTTAGAGCCATGGATTGACCAGATCTGGTCCCAGTAGTATACTGCGTAAATAACGACTAAGACAAGGGCCAGAATCAGTACTATCATTAAAATAGAATATTAGGCTTCAAATCAGATTGTTTGTTGCTGTACATGCAGAATAATAAAGAAAAAATAATAAAATTAATAAAAAGGAGGTTTCTTAGCTAATAAAAGAAAAGAAAAAAAGTTAGGATAGGTCATTAATAGTTGATTGATTGGCTGTTCCCAGTGTCTGTCAGATGTGCTCTGATATAAAGCTGCACAGCACACCTCTATCAACTGTATAAAGGCCATGACCAGTTACTGAACATCCGCATCCTATTCGAATCAATAGGGGTGGATGTGTAGTACAAGAACAGGGATACTATGCTGTTTCCAGAGCTGTGTAGTACATCCAGTTGCCACCAAAAGCAACTGATCGGCAAGTGTCCTGTGCTAGATGTCGCATACCCATTGATGAGACATTGATGGCCTTTACTAAGAATATGCCATCAATATAAAAGTCCAAAAAACTCCATTGACATACGTGAATTAGGAAAACTGTACAAGCCAGACAGCCGTTAACTTTCAAAACACAAAAATGAACTGGGAAGAGCGATGAAGGATTGGAGGTGTCAGGACCAGCATTGATATCTTGGCTCATCTTTGTTAAATCAAGATTTGTTCCCTTTTTTTCCACATATTGAAACTTTATTTTTTAGCTGGACAGTCCACATAATTGTTACAACTATATCAAACACATTTGCTGCCTTCTCCTTAAGTTACTGGCCTGATAAAAAAAAAAAAAAATCCTTTTTACTACTGTCTACAATGTGGGGGTGATCAATGAGAAATATCATTTAGAAGTAGAGCACCTCTGATGGAACACAAGTTTAAGGTGCTTCATGAAGTCTTTCCCAAGTCAGGAGTCTCAGTTACCCTTGGGGACCTCTATATAAAACTTGTTCTATTTCTCTGCTTTCTAACCTGTTGTCCAAGTTCTTTTAGTTTATTCTTCAAACTGAGGATTTTTTGGTCTTGATCAGCTAAAAGTATTAAAAGATCATCTTGTTCCTTCTTGGACTCTGCAACCTCTTGCGTAAGTTTAAGTTTCTCGTCCTGTAATATAGCCACTGTGCTTTGAGCCGCATCTAGTTCCCGCTTTAAAGAAGATTTTTCTTCAGCTCGAGCCTTATGTTTATCCTAAAATAAAAGAAATCTGGTCATTTTTCTTTTACAGAACATTTAGGAAAGGAATGGTTAAAAATAAAAATAATAAATAAATGCTCACCTCTCCACTGAGGGTTCTGTGATGCGCGGTACCCACCTCTGATGGCTGAAGGACCTTAATCAGCTGACCGGGAAGATGCAGCAGCCCGATCAGCTGATGTGTCACATGAACACATCAGCTGAGCGGTTTAAATTTCCCTCCTGCCGATCAGTTTTGGCGGGTGATTTAAACCTCTCAGTTGACGCGGTCATTTGACATCAGCTGATCGGGTTGTCCCGCCCCTTCCCGGTCAGCTGATTCAGGTCCTGCAGCCGTCGGAGGTGGATGCCGCGCATTGCAGGATCCTCGGCGGAGAGCTCTTTAATTTTTTATTTTTTAACCATTCCTTTCTTTAATTCCACTTTAATTTTCACTTTAGCAGTCAGTGCATGTAGATACATTGCTAAAGTGAAATTATGGGAACAGAGCAATTTTAGTGTACTGAGCAAACTGGATCCGGGAAACGATCCTGTTTTAGTGTCTCGCGCCCATAGACTCCCATATTATAGATGCCGGATCGCCCCGGATTCGTTTCTGTCCGGTTTGCTCCGTTTTACTCACCGGAGCCCAAAATCAGAGCAGTCTCCGATTTTAGGACCAGGAAAAAACAGGACAGAAACAAATCCGGGACTGAATCCAACACCATAAAGATGCATGAGAGGCAAAAACGGATCCTGTTCTGTCCTTTTCAAAATGGACAGAAGAGGATCCCAAAAAACGTGGTGTGAAGCTAGCCTTACACCAACCACTATTAATAAACAGTAGTATGCACTTGATTTCAATCTGAATGGTAATAGTATGAACAAAACTGATTGACAAACCTTTAAAGAGCTGAGCTCCTGCTGCAAATTAGCTATTTTTGCTTCATAGTCACCATTTTTAGAAGCAGCAGTCACACTGTCAGCCGATGCTGGAACTGTGGCCTGTAGTGTACAAAGAAAAAAAATAAGTATAAGTGATTAACATTACTATTTTTCAACAAATGTACAAATCTCTAAGCTGATCAATGGCTTTTTTCTACTCAATATTGATGAACCTCTTCATCCTGGGCAACTTTCCAATTCTCTTTTTCCACCCCTTCTTCCAAGAGCCATAACAAGTGCAGTGAAATTGCAAAGTGCATGACTGTTTTTGGCTATTTTATTCATAGTTTCTCCTTCACCTCATTGGGGGACACAGGACCATGGGTGTTATGCTGCTGTCCACTAGGAGGCGACACTATGCAGAATCTGTAAAAGAGTAAAGTGGCTCCTCTTCTGCAGTATACACCCCTGGAGGAGGCACTGCCTCACCAGTTTTTGCTTAGTGTCATTAGGAGGACCACCTAAGTTTTATTCTTCTTAAAATGTTAGTTTTTTTGGATTTTTTCTTTAAAAATGAAGAAAAGTGGGTCTCTGACGAGAGTCCTGGCATGCCCTTTCCTCGGCACCCACTTTTGGGGGTGCCTGGTTGAAGTTGAGAGGTTGATACACATTCCTCGGCATCCCAGAGTTGGGGTTTCTGGGTTGAGGTCGAGGCTAAGCAGGAGCCCTCAGACGGTGGACGGCAGCATCACTCCCTAAGCACCCCTCAGAAGGCCCTTAGAGGAGACACCACAGGTACAGAGAGAAGCTGCAGCACCACACCAGAAACCTCAGCCAGGCTGACTATTTATATTCGCAGCAGGCTGCAACACACAGCTGCAGTAGCCTCAGGAGGCACAGTCTCGCTGTGTCATCCTAATGGGGCCGAGGGGCTTAGATAGGCGCAGGCAAAGGGTAGAAAACCTGGTGTAAACTTGCAGCAGGCAAAGAGCTGCAGAGTTAGACGTTTGCCAGGGGAACCAGCACTCTGGTTCCCGTGCGGGGACCCCACCATGCCATAGACTAGCGGCACAGGGAGGTTGGCGAGGTCCGTGCCGGTCTGGAGCCGTTTTTGGCCGCCAGCAGTTGATTTAGGCCGCAGCTTCGCCTAGTCCGAAGCCGCCTCTGGCTACGCCCCAGCCTGCCCCGATTACGCAGATGATGCGGCCAGCGTCATAGGGAGGACGGAACAGAGTGTGCAGGGCACAGTGAAGTCTGAGTGTCTATGTCCCTGCATGCTCCCTGCATGCTCCGCCCAACTCCTTAGGCAAACACACAGTTCTCTCAGCGCCCATTACAGGGACACTGAGAGCATGTAATGGCCACCATAGCCCCTGCAGGTTACGCTATACAAGTGCAGGGCAAACCATGCAGCCCCTTCACTAGGCTTGAGCCCCACAACACTGGGAGCCCCAGAAAGCATTGTCCCTGCTGCAGGAGTCAGGCACAGGGGAGAGGGGCTGTACAGTAGCCCAGCAATGTAGTGCTAGTCCGCAGTGTCAGCAGTGCTACAAGAGCAGCGGAGCTGTTCGGGATACTCGAACAGGCTTTCCAAAATGGTATCATCCCCAAACAAAGCAAATCTTTGAGGGTCTCATCGTGTCGTTACCCACAACTCCAACTTTCTATATACTGCCAAAGATCCACAAGGACCCTCTTGTCCCCCCAGGACGTCCGATAGTCTCTGGCATAGGCAGGATTTGTGAACCAGTGTGCAGGTTCATTGAATACTACCTGCACCCCCTGGTGGAAACTCTTCCCTCCTATGTCAGAGATACTACGGACGTCCTGCGGCAGATCAATGGGGTCTTTGTGGATCCTGGCACCACTCTAATCACGGCTGATGTGGAGGGGTTATACTCCTGCATTGAACATCAGGATGGCCTTAGGGCTGTAGAGTTCTACTTAAATATGAGCAGTCTGGATGAGCCACTGGTGAGATTGATTCTGGAGTTGCTGGAATATATACTCACTCATAATTACTTTCTGTTCAAGGATCGCTACTACCTGCAATCTAGAGGCACTGCGATGGGTGCGGCCTGCGCTCCATCCTACGCAAACCTCTTTCTCGGATATTGGGAGAGGGAGGTTTTCGGGGATGGGGCGTGGGCCGCGTCCCATGCGCAGTGCTGGTTAAGATTTATTGACGATGTTTTGGTCCTTTGGACTGGAACAAGTGAGGAACTGAGGGTGTTCAAAGAAATGCTAAACACCAATAAATATAACATCAAATTAACTTTTAAGGAGCACACCTCAGAAGCTGAATTCCTGGACATCAAGCTGGTGGTTCATCCAGACTGTTCGTTACAGACTAATATGTTCCGGAAAAAAACGTCTGTAAACTCTCTACTCCACGCGACCTCTAGCCACACGCCATCTACTATAACAGCGATTCCCACTGGCCAATTCTTAAGGGCCAGGAGGGTTTGCTCCACAGAGAGTTATTTTCAGGAGCAGGCTGGTGACTTGAGGGATAGATTTTTGGCGAGAGGGTACACTAAAAGGAGTATAAAAAACGGCTACCAAAGAGCGTTAAGAACTCCTAGGGAAAATCTCCTTATCCCGAAACCGAAATCGAGAGGGACTGATCAAAAAATCATCAGGTTTATATCTACATTTAACGACCAGTGGGGCAGTATGAGACGAGTTCTCAAACAACACTGGGACATATTAAGAAGGGATGATTCCTTTAAACAAGTCCTCACAGCCCATCCGGCCATGACTGCAAGGAGGGGTCGGAATATAAGAGACACAATTGTGCATAGCCACTATGTGCAGAAAAACCAACCCACCATTGGAGGTACAAAACCCAGAATAGGCTTTTATCCTTGCGGTGACTGCAAGGGGTGTCGGAGTATGGTCCGATCCACAACATTCATGGATTTTAAGGGTGAAAAGGAGTATAAGATCTTAAAATACATAAGCTGTTCTACAACCAATGTCCTCTATTATGCTACGTGCCCGTGTGGTTTGGTCTATATTGGACTGACCACACGGGAGCTGCGCATTAGAGTTGGCGAACATGTTCGCGATATTAGAGCTGCAGCGAAATTGGAAGTAGATAACCCCCTGTTGAAGACCATACCCCGACATTTTAAGAAAAAACACAATTGCGACCCAATAGGATTTAAAGTCAGAGGTATTGACACCCTAAATTTGGGATCTCGTGGTGGGGATTACAATAAGAGGCTAGCACAATTAGAATGTAAATGGATTGTGAAACTTGACACAATGAGCCCAAAGGGACTAAACGAAAAATTGAGTTTCGTGCCCTTCCTATAAAGGACTTGTTTGCTGCAAACTGCTGACTTGATCATTTTTAACAAGTGGTTTTAATATTTTTTAATTCACTTTTTCACTTTTCCTTTACTTTTTAGATATGAGTATATGACGCAACCGTACTGCCATACGACATCTGATTGTGAACACTGAAAGACTCACCAATGGATTTCACCTCACATAAAGTACCAATATAGGGAAAGAAGTATAAAGACTGAAATATTGATGGAAATTGTAATTGTGGATGTTTATAGTAATGACTTAATGATTTGCTTTATGTGATGTTGTATATCCAGATGTAGCAACGACTGGGTATGTAATATAGAGGTGGAGGGAGATGCGCGCACTGCCACTCCTGTTGGTCCATAGATATCATGGATGAATGGGTGTTGGTATTCTGACGCAAGTCCAAGGTAAATCTGTAGCCTCAATACCGCGGGAGGGAATTACAACGGACGTACACATCATATGGGGTGAATGGGAAATAGCCCAGTCTAATCTAGGATAAACCATCTATATACACTTCCCCTCGGTTTTTAATATCTCCCTATTACCTCTAATAAATGTTAATTGAGGGTATTTTTGTGTGGTGCCCATACCCAATATGGCGGAATGCTGATTTCCGCCCGTATATGAGGTCATCTTGGTGATCCTATGGGACACCAGTATCCAAAATGGTGGAAATGGCATTTCCGCCCTGGGTACAATGCCATTGGTGAGGAATCCTAGATACAACATCCGCTCCCGCCCCCCAGCGACTTCGCAGGCATTCCTGATAGGCTGGATGAGATCAGGTGGCCACTGACTCTCCGGCCTCGGGATTGGCCGCTGGTCGGCGTGGTGGAGGCGGAGCGGAAATGGGATACACGTGCAGGAGCACAGTGTTAATATAAACAGATGCCGTCTGGCATTTGCAGTACGGACCCCATTGAGAAAGCAATAAGCGAAACGCGTCTGGGGGCACCTGGACACTCATTTTCCCTTAGGACATGGGTAAGTGTTAGAGGAGGTGGGAGGAGGATCAAATCTGCACCCCTGATGTAGACACTGTGCATGTGTATATTTACATGAGGCTGGCTGGGATCTGTGCTCCCCCGGGGGCAGAGGAACTGCAGGATCTCTGCACAGGATACTATCCAGCATTGCTCCGCAGGACTCTCCCCCGGGAGGTAACACACATACCACACTATTGTCTTCAATACCTGATATGACCTACAATTTACATGCATAGTATACATATAGAGATGTAACTTGCACTGAACTACTCCCTTCCTCTACCTCAAGTCCAATTAGAAGGGATGTTTCCTATACCTGGGAAAATTTTAATGGTCACAATCCCACATTAATTTTGATCACATATGAAATAAATTAAAACCTAAACTATGTATATCCCCTATATATGCTATGTAATGAATTTTATATGTAATTAATAAATTCATATTGAAAAACATAGCACATGTGACTTTTGATATATATAATCATTACAAAAGGGCTTGAAACCTCCTACTTTGCTTGGTGAGTTAAGAGCAGCGGAGGTATCACAGCGTCGGCTGTGCAGGGGTACTATACGGACCCCGTCCTGCTCCCTCCTCGTCCCTCACGGTAGGGTTGCAGAGTGAGGCCGAGATGCCAAGTCATAGGCCGATCTACTTACCCATACCCGCTGCGGATACTGGGTTGAAGTCTAGTTATATCCATATTCTCCATCCAGGATGTCGAGAACAGCATTAATAGCTGCCAGGAACTCCATCTGGATGTTGAGCGTTTAATGCCGCCCTAATATATTAAGTGGACGCACCATCAACGGCACATGCCGAGGCAAATGGGGTACAATACAAGCCACCCCCCCCCAAACCCATGTATTTTGACACCGGTCGGTAACGCCACGGTCTACCGCAGCGGTCGCCCACAATTACAGGAGACAACAACAGGATCTCCGAATGTACAAGTAGCACAACGTCTCGAGGCTATAGCCTTCAATAGCTGCCGTCGGACAAACGGCATAGTGATATTCTGCTGCAGCTTGTCATTCTACCTCAGTGCAACATCCACGAAACAACAATACTACGAGAGGCAGTGCAGACACGTCAGTTGATCTGACATTGGCTCACCCTGCACTGGCAATAACAAACCTGCATGCCGGTGCGGTACAGACAACCAACATACCAGTCGATGCACATAAGGCTACATTTAAGGGTTAGTCAATATGCAGGCATCTGCAGTACACATGTACACGGCCAAGTAATGCATTCAAGTAATGAGCAGAGTATCATTGCTCAGGTCAATCTCAAGACCGCCTCTCTCACCTTGAAAACCTGTTTGACAACTGTAGGGTGATAGAGACACATTTTAATTTCTTCCACCAGTTACTCACACTGACCGGCGGATAAAAACTCAGACAGCCACCATAGCGGATTCCCTAATACATTCAGCCCTGGATGCAGTGCGTTGGCGGAGACCAGTGATATTCAAATGTCGCGAATACTCGGCCAACAGATCCATTCCCAGACCACCACACAGCTATGACAACTAGGTGGTGGTGTACGTCCTATGGGTTGAAATAACAAGTTCCTTCCTTGGCGCACCACTGTTGAAGAGCCCAGGTATAGGCGAGATGACTTGCAATTAACCACAAACGTATGGCGTACCAGGAAGGCTCGCTACCCGATCCAGGCCACACAGCTAGGGTTCTGGTTAATGGAGATAACAGCCAAGTCTCACAATAAACAGGCTGAGACACCGTAATCAGCAGCTACACGAGTAATTCTACAAAGGGTCTTTGTTACTCTACGACCCATAGCATATTCTCTCCTCAGCTACCCACTGTTGGAGGCGCTGGGTTGCAGTAGAGATTGCGATATGCTAAATTCCTTCCTCGACTCCTCAATGTTGGGGGGCTCGGGTTAAAGTTGAGAATGCACAAACCCTACCTCTCCAGACTACAAAAACCTAAACTCTGGGGCCGCAGAAAGTGGAACACGAGACCACCTGCCAATCTCCTCACTGTACCTATATAAGGTACTTGGGTTGAGAAAACAAGCGGAAGCACTCTACACAGCCCGCTCCAAATCAGAACCTCGCAGAACCCAGACTGCATTAACTCCATAGATAGGCCCTCCGGTCCCCAGTAAGGACGTGGCCCGAACCTTCGGCCACACAGTCAGGCCATTCTCGACTCTGAAGTCAAAGGAAAATGTTTGGTGACCTAAAGCACATAAATACAGAATTTTTCACAGCATGAAGTTAGTAATGTCTATACTGCATTCTAGAGGTTTCCCAAATATAGACAAATTGTTCATCAAGGCATGATTCTCAGGAACCTCGGACACTAGTCTCACTTTCACTGTGCACGTTACGAAGACTTGGTTGGTGGATCAGCTTCCACAAGTCTACCAGCTTCAACTGGGAATCCGCAGTCGCCTTCAGTGCTCTCCTCAATCCTTCCCTGCCATAGCATTCCTAGACAGGATAGGGGCAACATAGGAAATAGTGAAAATGGCTCAGACACCTCCGTTTACTTCAATAATACTTACACAGGCAGGACACAAAACCAAGACATGGGGCAAGGTCACCCCATCACAATACATAGGGCAGTAGTATTGCTCACACCCGATGATGTCCCTCAATCTACAAAGATTCAGACAGTATGTCTAGTCATGAAATCAGTCAGTTACTTTCTGGCAGTCGAACATGTCAAGATCCAGTCAGACAATGCCACAGAGGAGGCATAGGGCAATCACCAAGGGGGAACCCACAGTCGCCAAGTGAGGCAAACGTTCACTACATCCTTCCCTACGTAGATTCCCTGAACGCTGTATCCTCAGCTGTTCTCATAAAAGGGATAAACAGTAGGAAGCAGAGGTCCTAACACGACAACAGACGATACTGGCATACTGATAGTATCAGTCAATGCAGCCAGCGCCAGGAAAACACAGGTGTGAACTTTGCGAAGACTCGCCTCAATGCCAAGCTTACAAACTTCCTGGCCAGGTCCCAGGATCCACAGTCAATACGACAAATGCACTAGTCAAAGACTGGACCCATCTCCGTCTCCTCTATATTGGTTCCCCACAACCAGAGTAGTGTGTAATATCAAGCAAAAAGTCGCAAAATAATCCTGGGGCCATCAAAGCAGCCCAGATGCGTTTAATACGCAGATTTCGTGCAATTCATAGCAGCAGTACCAGGACTGATACCAAACAAGCCAAACATACTCTCTGGGACAGTTATCCTTCAGAGTTCCTCAATTCTGAAAGTAATGTTGCAGCACTTGACTCCTGGTACTTAAACCGAGAGGTTTCCCAGACTATTGTATCATCCATGGTCAAAGTGAGGGAATCAGGCTTATCAACAAGATACCAGCGCACAGGTGTTATCGTTTTATTTGCTTCCTTAGGTAGCCTCAACAGCTCATGTCCCTTAGTCCTATTTCAAACCAAGAACTCTCCGCTCCGGCCACGCAAGCCTAGATCAGGAATGTACAGTTGTGGCCAAAAGTTTTGACACCCCTGCAATTCTGTCAGATAATACTCAGCTTCTTCCTGAAAATTATTGCAATCACAAATTCTTTGGTATTATGATCTTTATTTAATTTGCCTTAAATGAAAAAACACAAAAAGAATTGTGCTAAAGCCAAATTGGATCTAATTCCACACCAAACATAAAAAAGGGGGTGGACAAAAGTATTGGCACTGTTAGAAAAATTATGTAATGCTTCTCTAATTTGTGTAATTAACAGCACCTGTAACTTACCTGTGGCCCTTAACAGATGTTGGCAATAACTAAATCACACTTGCAGCCAGTTGACATGGATTAAAGTTGACTCAACCTCTGTCTTGTGTCCTTGTGTGTACCACATTGAGCATGGAGAAAAGAAAGAAGACCAAAGAACAGTCTGAGAACTTGAGAAACCACATTGTGAAGAAGCATGAGCAATCTCAAGGCTACAAGTCCATCTCCAAAGACCTGAATGTTCCTGTGTCTACCGTGCGCAGTGTCATCAAGCAGTTTATAGCCCATAGTACTGTGGCTAACCTCCCTAGATGTGGACGGAAAAGAAAAATTGACGAGAGATTTCAACGCAAGATTGTGCGGATGGTGGATAAAGAACCTCGACTAACATCCAAACAAGTTCAAGCTGTCCTGCAGTCCGACAGTATAACAGTGTCAACCTGTACTATCCGTCGGCGTCTGAATGAAAAGGGACTGTATGGTAAGATACCCAGGAAGACCCCACTTCTTACCCTGAGACATAAAAAAGCCAGGCTGGAGTTTGCCAAAACTTTCCTGAGAAAGCCTAAAACGTTTTGGAAGAATGTTCTCTGGTCAGATGAGACAAAAGTAGAGCTTTTTGGGCAAAAGCATCAACAGAGTTTACAGGAGAAAAAAAGAGGCATTTAAAGAAAAGAACACAGTCCCTACAGTCAAACATGGCGGAGGTTCCCTGATGTTTTGGGGTTGCTTTGCTGCCTCTGGCACTGGACTGCTTGACTGTGTGCATGGCATTATGAAGTCTGAAGACTACCAACAAATTTTGCAGGATAATGTAGGGCCCAGTGTGAGAAAGCTGGGTCTCCCTCAGAGGTCATGGGTCTTCCAGCAGGACAATGACCCAAAACACACTTAAAAAAGCACTAGAAAATGGTTTGAGAGAAAGCAATGGAGACTTCTAAGGTGGCCAGCAATGAGTCTAGATCTGAATCCCATAGAACACCTGTGGAGAGATCTAAAAATGGCAGTTTGGAGAAGGCACCCTTCAATTATCAGGGACCTGGAGCAGTTTGCCAAAGAAGAATGGTCTAAAATTCCAGCAGAGCATTGGAAGAAACTCATTGCTGGTTACCGGAAGCGGTTGATCGCAGTTATTTTGGCTAAAGGTTGTGCAACCAAGTTTAGGCTGAGGGTGCCAATACTTTTGTCTGGCCCATTTTTGGAGTTTTGTGTGAAATGATCAATGTTTTGCTTTTTGCTTCATTCTCTTTTGTGTTTTTTCATTTAAGACAAATTAAATGAAGATAATACCAAAGAATGTGTGATTGCAATCATTTTCAGGAAGAAACTGAGTATTATCTGACAGAATTGAAGGGGTGTCAATACTTTTGGCCACAACTGTACTTAGGATCTTTCACATGGCAAGGTTCAGTCCGTTTCACCGGCTTCCAAACACGGCTTGCTGCCAGACGTCTAAAAATCCTTGCTTCACAGGGTTGGCCATTTAAGGGCTTCAAATGACGGGACTACACCTGTAGGACCAGAACTTCGTCCGCACGGACATAAAATAAAAACAACAACAACAACTTTTAAAAGCTCTTTAAGATATTACTCTTAGTATACTCAGCCAACCAGTGGTAAGTGACGGTGGAAATTGACGTTCTCTGCAGAGATATCGTATTTGCAACACTTATGTGAACCAGCTTGTCTAGGCTCCCACCAAGACAAGATTGACCTAGGGCTGCTTCAATCATTTTCTAAAGTCAGGTTACTCAGTCCACCTAAAGAAATACATGGTCCGGTCATGGCTGAGTCCGCCGCCAGTTCAGCAGGTCAAGAAGGACCTATATATACACAACATCTGGTCAGAGCCCTACGCATCGCAGTAGACAAGACGAGGGCTTTAGTAGAGGTAAGATTATCTTTAGTCCTTCTTCTGCAGGAAAGAAATAAACACACGTCAGCCTCTAGGACTACTCTAATCAGATGGTTTTGTCTAACCATCAAACACGCTTCTACCATCGAAATCTCATCCATGCCACACATTACAGCAGTGTCACGGCACATTCTACTACAGCCGTGGGGGCCTCCTCGGCCGTTGTACACCACAGGTCACAGCAACAAGTGCGAAAGGCAGCCAAACTGTCAGCCCACACACATACTCAAGCCACTACAGTATTTACACT
The DNA here is from genome assembly GCA_033576535.1 of Allobates femoralis. Lineage (NCBI taxonomy): Eukaryota > Metazoa > Chordata > Amphibia > Anura > Aromobatidae > Allobates > Allobates femoralis. The sequence continues at coordinate 288,273,158 of JARQOC010000003.1, read as the reverse complement.
CAGTCCTTGGAAAACGCAGGTCTACGTAGACGTGCCCTCCAGGCGCCAGAATTCCGCCTGTCGGTGCATAGTTCTTCACTGACCAGGCTCAGGGTTACTAGTTCCATTGCAGTTTCCCACCCAGGAACTGCTTTGGAATGTCCCATGGTCCTGTGTCCCCCAATGAGGCGAAGGAGAAAAGGAGATTTTTGTGTCTAATCGTAAAATCCTTTTCTCTTAGCCTCTAATTGGGGGACACAGCACCCACCCCATTGCCAGTAGGGGCCTTGGTTACAGGGCCCACATAGCTTATCAGCTATTACAGGCTTACCAGGTTTAACCATGTTTGCCCATTAGCACTCGGTTAACTGTTGATGTTTAGGATTGTGCCTCTTTGGTTACAGGCCTAGTAGTACTGTGAGCCTGATAATTACAGGTTTGTTATTCATTTAATGCTCCGTGAACCCTGGGCTGAACACTGGGGCTTGGTTGTTACAGGCCTTGTGGTACAATTATTACTCTGCTAACTCTTAACTACTAACACACGTGCCTGTTTGGTTACAAGCCTTGTTACACTGTTAGCACTTTGTTAACTATATCGTGTACACAGGTTGCCTGCGTGGCTACAGGCCCTGTTTTACTGTTATTATCTGTTAACTCTCCTACTGCTTTAGCACAAAACTAGTGAGGTAGTGCCTCCTCCAGGGGTGTATACTGCAGAGGAGGAGCCACTTTACTCTTTTACAGATTCTGCATAGTGTCAACTCCTAGTGGACAGCAGCTTAACACCCATGGTCCTGTGTCCCCCAATTAGAGGCTAAGAGAAAAGGATTTTACGGTGAGTGTACAAAAATCTCCTTGTTCACTATAAGATAAAACTAATGTGTTGGTATGATGCTACAGGTTGGTGCGAGTTTGTAGATACCAAACATGTATACTGTTTACTGTTATCTAAGTGGTGATTTTCTTCAACCCGTAACATTCTAATTTTTTGCGACTTGAGCTGATGCTTCTAATTATATCATTTTTGGGTAGGTTTGCTGCCATGGTTTTCTGTACATACAGAAGTAATCGTAGCCATTACTACCTATTTTTAAATCTACACTTATTTTCAACTGTCACCCCTCTAATGATGACCCCCTGATATCACCTACATTTGCACCCCAGGACCCTGTCTAAATTCATCAAAAACAGATGCATTTATATCTTGTCTAATAAAACTTCCCCAGACCTTCTTACGGCACCTACACTGCTCTAACAGCTGTGTTGTACCTCAACTCGGCTATGTATACAGGGGAAAGCATGATCGTGCTCTGAAGTTTAAAAGGAACCACCAATAAAATGAGAAGACAAAGAAATAATTAATTTTGGTCAAATAGTAGGTCACTGTAAGGACAATCAAAACCATTACTAGCCCCTTAGATAGATAGAAAAACAATCTATCTATCTATCTAGAAGTAATAGGCTAGAGGAAGGGCGAGGGAGCCTGAAACGTAGCCATACCCTGTATGTATGTATATGAAGCCAGAATAAAGGCGAATTACATTATCTACCTGGAATGCTGCAGCTTTTATTTCTTATATCCATCTATCCATCCATCTATCCATCCATCCACCTACCTATCCATCTATCCATCTTTATCAGGAATCAAACAGGAGGTAAGAGGCAGGGGGCTAGAAGCACTGAGAGGATACATTCCAGACAGCGTTTTTGATCCATTTTGTGATGATCCGTTTAAGGTCATACCCAATAGTTTTAATGGAATAAGCGGATCAGAAAAATGTCACACAAATTGACATGCTCATTCTTTTTGAGGATCAGTTTTTCACCAAAGAAACGCGCCACTGCAAAAAGTTGTGTCTGACTGAGAAATCTCGAAAACTCATTGACTTAGCTGAGAATCTATGAAAGGCTACATTCAGACACAACGTTTTTGATTCCGTTTTTGCAGTGACAGAGCAGTGCAACGGATCAATTTCAGAGATGCCCAGCAAAGTCAATGGGTTTTCAAATTTGTCATTCAGACGTTTTGCAGTGGTGAAAAACTGATCCTCAAAAAGAATGAGCATGTCAATTTGTGTGGCGTTTTTCTGATCCACTTTTTCCATTGAAACCATTGTCTATAGGCATAAAAAAAAGGATCCTCACAAAACGCTTCAAAAACATTGTGTCTGAATGTAGCCTTAAGTAGTGTGCTGCTGGGATACGTAGTTTTAGCAGACAAAAATAGGACCGCCCTTTAAGTTCTGTGAAACTGAATGCATAGAGGGGAAAAAGGAGGTTAAAAAAGGAAAATATTCAAGAAAGCATTTTGGGCCCGATTCATCAAGTAGTTATCACTGGTGAGACAAATGCAGGGATAAGATATGCCTAATTCAATAAGTGGCCTACGCTCTTAATAATGGGCATGTAAAAGACATCCAATTCATTAAGACTGTCGTACAAAACAGCAGTCTTTATACTGAACCTGTACATTGAATCAATTGCTAGTCATGTAGATATTGTGCTTTGTTTAAAAAAAAAAAAAAAAAAAAAAAAATAACCCTTTGGAGCTTTTTCAGTGCAGTGTCAAGACAATCCGGGATTTCCAGCTCTCCCAATATACACATTTACAGAGGTAAAGCTAAGGAGACCGGACCCCCTTTAAATGGAATGTCTCAGGTATTTCAATTACATTTCATTCCTTAGGGCCCTTTCACATCTGCGTTTTTTGAAATTCGCGGCAGATGCGGTGAAAAAACCGCATCTGCCGTGATTACCGCATACCAGCTGCACTTGCGGCGCGGTTGCAGTAAACGCCATGCAAAGTATAGGCGTACTTGCGGCAGGTGCGGCAAGTGCGGTTTTGCACTTGCGGCAGGTGCGGCCGCGAAAAAAACCGCACTTGCCGCACGTACGCCTATACTTTGCATGGCGTTTACCGCAACCGCGCCGCAAGTGCGGTAATCGCGGCAGATGCGGTTTTTTCACCGCATCTGCCGCGAATTTCAAAAAACGCTGATGTGAAAGGGCCCTTAGATGTAAATATACAGAAGAGAAATTATTTGGTAGGAATTGCGCCAAATTTAAATCTGGAGTACTTGGAGTTATCAGAAGGAGTAGTAGACAATTTTGTTTCCAACTTGAGTCTTCTCTTTAATCTTCCCCACCTAGGCCCCCAAAAGTACAACAGAGCTGTTATTAAACCACCCACCCTGTAATGTTAATGAGATGACTCCATGCATCCTGCTCAAGTCTATACAGTAAAGCTGAGAATTGTTTGCCACAATTGGGTTCTTGAACATTTTAAGCTTTAATTTAACTAGATCGTCATTTAAAAAAACAACATCTAAACCTTTATTACAAGTCTTTTTCAAAAGTTATCTTCTAATAATACATGACATTTTAGCTCCCAATAATTGCATCATGATGCATAAAAAAAGGCAACTTACATTGGATTCTATTTTTTGGACCAATTCCATTCTTTCCAATTGTAGTCTGTTGATTTCGGTAGACTGAACAAGGAGCTGGGATCTTAGTGTCTCCATTTCCTGTGTATTATTAGAGCAAAAAAAGGTAAACCATCTTTGATGATATGCAAATTAATGGAAAACTTGATACTTTTTTTTGCAAATACATATCACAAGTTTTATTATTTTTGTAGTTATAAATGAGTGCGGGACCCTATAAATATATACTAGTAAACAGTGTGAATATCTCGTTTGAGAAGTAGAATAAGAAGGTGAAAGTGAGCGCGGGACCCTATAACTACAAACTTATATCCACATAAATAATAGGGTGGTCAATAAACGCGGAACCCCCTAGTGGTCCCTTTTAGCAGCATAACTTAAGGAGTCAAAGAATTTAGAATTGACACCTCCAAGCCAGCTCCAGTGTCTCCCCTACCTAATTGACTAAGTTTTATTATTTGTTACATTTTGTCAAATGAATGAATGTGCATGGATGTTACATGCACAATGAAGAACATGAAAATTATATTTTAATCAAACTGTATGAGCAGATACCTGCTGCTCCGGTTAGTAGGACATACCGTCTGGAGCTCACCGACTTGCCCGGATCCTTCAGTGCTTTGCTCTGTCTGACTTCCAGCTTGACTGCATTTCTGTGTAAACAAAGCAAAAAGAAGCAATTTAATTGTGCCCCATGCACATGCCATGACTATAAAGGTAGATTTTGGGCAGACCACTACCCAGTACTAGGCCAAAGTCACACTACCGTATGCATCATGTGAGACCATCAGAAGTGATATGCTAACAAGCCCTGGCTCTGCTGAAAGTGTTTTTTTCCCAGAGCCGTTACAGCACCACCTGAGAGATAGGTTCCGCCCATCCAGAACAAAAAAAAACCCTGAAATAAAAAAGACAGCACCTCCTCTCTGCCTCAGTTGGTGAGTATAGAGAGGACTACTAAAAAACATTAATACATACCACCACCAAAAAAGAACAATTAAATAAAACACCCCACATGTGCAAATAACACTATACAGAGGATAAGGTTGGAAAATGGTGGTGCTGTTATGGCTCCGGAAAAAAACATTACCGGTAAGTAATTAAGCTTTTTCCATCATCGCCACCTGAAAGTTTCCAGAGAAAGGAAAACTTAGGGAGGGATCACCGCTTTAAAGGACCTGTCTACCGAAGTTCACCTCAGAAGTAGAAGATAAGTCAAGTCAGTAATGATTGAAAAAAAGTATGAGGAGACGACCAAGTAGCAGCTCTACAAATAAGCTCTAAAGGTACATCAGCCCATTCAGTTTAGGAAGTGGCCACTGCTCTGGTGGAGTGTGCAATAAGGCTTGACAGGACAGGGAACCCAGAGGAGGAATAGGCTAAGGCAATGGAATACCTAAGCCACCTGGCTATAGTATCTTTGGATACACTGTTACCTTTGGAAGCTCCCTGGAACAAAACAAATAGGGTCTGGGTTCTCCTAAACTGTTTGGTGACCTCTATGTATTGGATTAGGGCACGCCTAACATCTAGCGTATGTAGGGTCGCCTCCTTTTGGTTAGAAGGTTTGTCACAAAAGGAGGGGAGGACAATTTCCTGAGTCCTATGAAAAGTGTTAGCAACCTTAGGCCAAGTTGGAGTAATACAAGGCCCCCAGGGCAGAAATCTGGACTTTTGGGTATTAACTGACAACCCCATATCCTACCCCTTCCGTAAAAGTTCTAGAATGGAGACAATAGGGATTTCCACGGTAGGGAGTGCACCCGAGCAGGAGAGACATTTTTTCCACACTTTACCATATATTCTGGTGGTGACCGGCTTCCTGCTGTTCATGAAGGTAGTCACTAAATTGTCAGAGAACCTCGATTCTTCATTAGTTCCTGCTCAAATCCCAGGCCATCAGTCGAAGATTCGAGACTTGAGGATGGCAAATTGGGCCTTGGGACAGAAGGGTAGAACAGTCCGGAAGGATCCATGGATTTGATATAGACATCTTGGAGATCGACTAGAACCGGGCTCTCTTTGGCCAAAGGGGAGCAATTAGAATAACCCTGGCCTGATCGTTCCAAATTTTCCGCAGGACAGCTGGAATCAGTACTAGTGGAGGGAACGCATAAAGCAGGCCTGAGCTCCAGTAGAACTCGAGTGCATCCACAGTATGGGGTCTGTCTCTAGGATTTAAGGAGCAGAACTACCTGTCTGTTCTGTCGGGTGGAGAAAAGGTCCATTAAGGGAGGACCCCCATCTCTCGGAGATCTGAGAGAATACTACTGGGTCTAACCTCCATTCCCCTGTCTTAACTAAGTACGATTCAGGAAGTCTTCCCTGTAATTCAGATCCTCCCTGATGTGTAGGGCAGAAAGAGATAAGTGAGAGTCTGAGCTATGTGAAAGATGTCCCAGGTGAATGACATTAGGGAGGGAGATCTTATGCCCCCTAATGATTTATGTAAGCAACCTACTCTGTTGTCGGAGAGAGGGGGAGAAACCTTTCTATGGCTTTCTTTATCGCCCAAAGCTCTTGGAGGTTGAAGGACATGGGAGACTGTTCTGGATCCAACTTCCCCTGCAAGACATGTTCCCGGAGGCAAGCACCCCACCCCAATGAGCTGGCGTCCTTCGTAATTATGTCTGACCCTGGAAGAGCACATGGAATGCCCCTTGCTAGGTGATCCCTATGAAGCCAGCATCTCAGTGATTCTATAGTCTCTGAAGAAAGTCAGATAGTGCCCTCTAAACAGTCTGCTGGAGGACTTCCCATTGAAGGTGTCTAACGTTCAGCTGTGCCCAGGGGACTGTCGGTATGCAAGAGGTCAGGGTACCTAAAAGGGACATGGCTGTCCTCAGAGTCATCTGAGAGTTTTGTATAGTCTGTGTCACTAATGAGATGACCCTCTGCCGTTTCTCTGGAGGAAGGAGACAAAGGTGAGAACTAGAATCTAACACGAGCCCCAGAAAGGTCTGATGTGTTGAGGGTATTAATCTCGACTTCTCTGTATTGATCAGCCATCCTAGACTCGTCAGTACGGTCCTGACTTTATCCAGCTGAATGTTGCAGTCTTGGGGTGATCTTCCTACTATTACAAAGTTGTCTAAATATGGGACTATGAGCACCCCCTGGTGCCCCATCACTTCTGCCACAATTTTTGTGAAGATTCTTGGGGCACTTGACAGCCCAAATGGAGGGGCCTGGAACTAGAAGTGCCTGAGCATCTCTCCCATATGGAGTGCCACCCGGAGGTATTTCTGATGAGATGGATGGATCGGGACGTGGTAATAAGCGTCCTTGAAATCTAATACTACCATGAGACAGTCTGGAAACAGAAGCTTTATGGCTGAGGTAATGAACTCCATCTTGAATTATTTCTGCAGAACAAAAGTGTTCGGCCTCCAGAGATTGATTATGCTCCTGCAAGACCCATCTGGCTTAGGGATCAAAAAGAGAGAGGAATAAAACCCCTTGCCTCTTTCTACCACCGGTAATTCCCTTAAGACACCTTTGTGGAGTAGAGAAGATACTTCTGTAATCAGGACTCTGTGTTTGTCCAGACTGCTGGTCAAAGTTATTCTTGGCTGCTAATCTTAATGAATCGGCGGAGGCGTCAGCAAGGCAAGAAGCCGTCCCCTGGATGGGGGGGAGAGAGGATAGTAGATCCTTCCTAGGAACATTATTTTTAATCTGGGACTCCAACTGCTGGATTTAGCTGGGGAACTGCCCTGATCTGGGGAGGAGCAACATCTCTTGCGTTTCTTCTCTGCAGACTTGAGGGTCTTGAACTATTCCCTGACTAAGTCCCTGAGACTAGCAGCTAGACTAGGAACAGCGTATTTCACGGTCATATCGATACAGAAGGAGCAGAGAGCCTTAGTATAATCATCTGGAGGGGTTCTTTACACTCCACATTCCCTATTTAGGAAGAAAAGGACCCCTCAGAGGGAGCATAGTCACAGAGCACTCACCCTGTGAAAAGCTGCAGTATCAGTTTAGGAGGCTGTCTGAGGTCACCATCTGGATTCCCAGAACCCTGGCTGAAGTCAACAGTCTTTCTGCATAGCTAGTAGTGAGTCCTGCTTGTCAGCCATACCTTTCGGGAGTACAGGACATCGAAAAGCAGCTCCACCGCCCTCTATATAGCCTCCTGGAAGCGTGAACAGGCATTTCATGGGTGCCGCTATCTTGGACTCAACTGAGCATGCTCGGTGACATCACTTCCTGTTTCCCCGCCTGAACCAAAAGTAGTGCTGAAGGGAAGTCTTCTGATGTTCACATGGGCACACAGCGTGAAAAGGCAGGAACCATGCATGCACGCCGCCACAGGCGACGCTGGGGCCGAGGTATGACTGCTTCAGGTCCCCTGTCAGGCCTCACGCCCACCACCGCAAGGGGTCACCCTAGGGCTGGGCGATTTTGAAAAAAATCAAAATCTCGATTTTATTTAAACCTATGGACGATTTTCGATTTAAATCTCGATTTTTTTTTTTATTTTATTTTTTTTCTTTTCTTTGATGAATAAAGAGAAAAACTAAGAGGTACCATATATACTCTTGTATAAGCCGACCCGTGTATAAGCCGACCCCCCTACTTTTGCCCCCAAAACCTGGGAAAACCTATTGACTCGTGTATAAGCCGAGGGTGGACTCCAGCACAGGTATACAGCCCCCAGCAGTGTTACAGAAGCAGCCCCAGCGGTGTATAGAGCAGCAGCCCCAGCGGTGTATACAGTAGCAGCCCCAGCGGTAGTATACAGCAGCAGCCCCAGTGGTGTATATAGCAGCAGCCCCAGTGGTGTATATAGCAGCAGCCCCAGTGGTGTATATAGCAGCAGCCCCAGTGGTGTATATAGCAGCAGCCCAGTGGTGTATATAGCAGCAGCCCCAGTGGTGTATATAGCAGCAGCCCAGTGGTGTATATAGCAGCAGCCCAGTGGTGTATATAGCAGCAGCCCCAGTGGTGTATATAGCAGCAGCCCCAGTGGTGTATATAGCAGCAGCCCCAGTGGTGTATATAGCAGCAGCCCCAGTGGTAGTAGTATACAGTAGCAGCCCCAGTGGTGTATATAGCAGCAGCCCCAGTGGTGTATATAGCAGCAGCCCCAGTGGTGTATATAGCAGCAGCCCCAGTGGTGTATATAGCAGCAGCCCCAGTGGTGTATATAGCAGCAGCCCCAGTGGTAGTAGTATACAGCAGCAGCCCCAGTGGTGTATGGAGGACACTGGTGAGTGCACCAGCCCCAGACTGCAGTGATTGCTCCCTGCACTGTCTATGGAGCCTCAGCGGTGCACACACTGACCTGGAGCCGGGGATGGTGCCGATCACTCCCGCACAGTGCTGCAGGCTGCTCTGCTCTCCCCCATCTCTGGATTGAGCAGCCATGTTTCCACCGACGTTGCAGTCCCATCCGCCGGCCGTGCACCGGATTACGGCTGCTGCACTGCGAGCCCCGATCCAGGGAGACGCTCCCCATGTCTGCCGCAGGTCACACGGCTCCCGGCTGCGGCGCCACAAGTCCCCCGCCTCCCGCCAAAGTCACATTGCGGCATCTACAAGGCGGAAGTGTGGAGGCGCACTGTTATTATACTTATCCCCGCCGCTGCCGCCCTGTATAGCCATGGGGGGGCGCCATTTTAATTCGAATTACACGATTTTGAAAAAATCAGAATCGTGGCCACATCAGGGGGCGAATTAATCGAATTAATTCGATTAATCGCCCAGCCCTAGGTCACCCTGAAGAAGGCGCATCCGGACCCAAGATCCGAGTCCACGGAAGGTAAGCCGCACTTCTAGCCCACGGGTCAGGACCAGGGAACCAGGATCTGTGTTCAGAGGTTTCCCTCTCCAGGACAAGAAACCAAACTGAGGCAGAGAGAAGGTGCTGCCCTTTTTATTTCAGGGGTTCCTGTCCTGGATTGGTGGAACCTATCTCAGGTGGTGCTGTCACAGCGATGATGGAAAAAAACAAGTAGGTCTGAGCTGCCTAATTGTCTAACATTAGGTCGAGTGCAAAGCAAAATATTCTATCATTGTACTGGAGTGAGTACAAAGGCTTTAGACCGATACATCACAGTATTTCATCTATACCAGGATATTATTTTGTACACTCTCCCCCATGATTACAGCACAGTCTAGAAAATCTAAGAAATATCACAGAAAAAGAAAGCAGTCCAAGGGTTCTTTCAGACATCCACTATTCTCGGACAGCAATGCACGGATTGGCTGCATGTATCTAATTTGAGGGTGAGTTTTATATACTTTTAGGAGGTGGTTACGTTCTGGTCAGGAGATTTGTGGCCAGTTTGTGCATGCTATGCGAGATCGGATCAATGACAACAGACAAATGAGCCATTACCAACATCAGGTCACAATGTCAATGCACTAGCAGGATGCAAAACCCCCTTACATGAATGGTAGGATTCTAAGTGGTTGTTTCATCAGTATACTGCATCTGTGCTGTTGTTTTGTGACCTAGCATTGGTAAAGCTGCTTTCTTTTTCTGTTTTGTTTCTTTGACTTCACTTTTTGGATTAAGGGCGTGGAGTGAAATGAATATGCACTGTGCCTCTGCGATGTGACTGCCTTCAATAAAATAGTGCCGGGGGAGGGGGGGCCATGTGCAGGCCACTATATAGAAGACTGATGTAGAATCCTTAGGTCTCTAGAAAAATGGCGCCAGTGGCAGTGTATGCACGGACGCAACTTAAAGTCTAAGACTAAGCTAGACTGCCGCTGGTGTCATTTCGGTAGAGATCTTAGGATCCTACAGACCATCTTCAATAAAAAGGCCCTGGAGATCGAGGTCTGCACAAACACCACCCTAGTGCCATTTTATTGAAGACAGGAAAACCGCAGAAGCACACTGCATTACCATTGCTCCCTATTCTCTTAATCCTGCCCACTTCTCGGCGACGGCTTCAATGCAGAAAGGTGGATGGATGATTATGGGCGTGGGGAGCAGAGCATATTAATTTTCTAAAACAGTGGACATGTGTTCGCCCCAGCGCTACATCTTGCGACAGCATGCTGCCGCTGCACCAACTCCCCCTCCTGACAGCCAGGTACATCTAAATTATAAGATGCACAACCCACTTTCCTCTCAATATTTTGGGGAAAAGTGCAACTGTCTGAAAAAACGGTATGTAATGTTTTAACGTGTTTTTTTAATTTTAGTTAAGGAACTTGCATATTTTGGCTGAAATATCAACCAACTTCATGTATTTTATCTTTTTAATTGCACATTTTCTTCATTTCCATGCAGGATGCAGCCAAGTCCATTGGGGTGTCTGTCAATATTGGGTGCACTTATATATTTGCTGGACAGCCCGCCTGATCTGATAGTATGAGTGTGATCAATAGGTTGTACTCAGACAGTTTACATCACACATACCTGCTTGACTGGCGCCCTATGCAAACCTCATCTGTGCATTTTTATTATCAGGTAACTACCCCACTCATAAATTAGTAGGTCTGGGAGTTTCATCAGTATTGTGTACCCGAGCTGTCCCCGTCTATATCATGGGGTCTCGTGTATCCTGCTAGTGCATTGGTAATCTGTCCTGGTGTTGGTAAGACTACTTTCTATTTCTGTGATGTTTCTTTGAATTTATGCCCTTTTTTTTCGGTGAACTGCCTAAACAAAACAAAATCTTACCAAGTTTTCTAGAAGAACATTCTTTTCAGAAAGCTCCCCTTGTAGTAATTCATGCTGCTTCGTCAATTCTTCCATTTCCTCTTTTAACCGGGTAACCTCTTCAGACTGGAACCCATTCATCTGTACATTACTGTTATGTGTGTTGTGATGCTGGCTATCCTTTCCTACATATTTTGGTCACCGACAAAAAGGAGAGAATGAATATAGCGCAGAAGCAAAGGGAGATATACAAGAATAATGGTAGATTAACAGTAAAATGATGGCTTCACTCAGATAGGAAAGTAAAGATCTTCTGTACATTTATGATCTGAGTGAAATAGTAATTACAAGTACTGAAGACAGGACTATTACCTAGCTGCACCTTGAGGAGATTGTACTGATCTTTGTGTTGCTGTATCTGGGCGAGCTGCTGGGAGATTGTCGTCTGGAACTGCTCATTTTTAACTTGTAAAGAAGCAACGGTTTGTTTCAGATCTTCCACTTGTATATCCTATAGGACACAAATATTGGAAAATTGAAATCCACCCCTAATCGCATCATGAGACCTCCGATGCCAGCGGAGAACGGCGCAATCCCCACCACGGTGCTTTGGATCACGCTGTCAGTAATTGACAGCACGATTAAAAGGGTTAACAGCACTAATCGGATTGCTGATCCAATCGGTGCTCTTAGTTTCAAATGTCAGCTCATCAGATCAGCTGATATGTACTGGGAATGATGCGAGCTCAGTGCGTTAGCTAGCATCAGAGGAAGGGACATGACCAAGGGCATAAATATACGCCCTTGGTCATGAAGAGGCTAAAGTAAACCTGACAGCTGATATGTGCCCCCGACCTTTGGACAGCATGTTTTAGACACTTGCTGCTTAATTTCAAACATGTCTCTGCTGAGTGTCAGAAAAATATACTATAAAAATCGTCCGGCGACCGAGCTGGACAGAAGACCAGTCGGACAGCCGGATGTCTAGCGGCTTCTACCTGTCCGCTGCCAATGACTGATCTCTCCGTACACATGGAGGCGGGGGAAAGACCCATCACTCAAGAAGAGCAGTAGGAAAGAAACCGCTGGGGATCGCACATTTTTAACTAGTCACTCATGCAACTCGATCCCTGGCAGCTTTCATAGGATGTTTTCCTCTGAAACACTGCAGCATTTTAGGGTTAAACATACCTGGCTGACGTCATTCAGCCCATACCTGATACATGATGTCCATGGATAAGGCAGCATGTATCTGCCGTCAGATTTACTTTAAGACAAAGATGGACTAAAATTAGTGATGAGGCCCAGAGAAATCAGTACACCACAAAACTCTCAGCTTTACAGAAAATTGACATTTAGTCAATTTTAGCAAATGTTTCAAAGACTTACATTTGGAAAATCTACTACATATTATAGCACCAGCAAAGTGGGGGAGATTTCAAGAAACGTCTTTCACACATTGTGGAAAAGACTGCAGGTAAATTCACCTGTTCTGTGGATTGTCACTTTACAATTTGCATTGCAAACTTGCAGCATTTCCTCAATAATATCTGCCACAGAGCAGCATGATTTACTTCAGGTTTTGACAGAGAGAGAAGAGAGAGACAGAGGAGGGAGAGAGAGAGAAGAGAGAGAGAGGAGAGAGAGAGAGAAGAGAGAGAAAAAAGGAGAAGAAGGAAAAGAGAGGGAACAGAGACAGAAAAGAAGAGAGAAGAAAGAGAGAAGAGAGAAAGAAGAGAGAAAAGAAGAGAGGAGAGGAGGGAAAAGAGAGGAGAGAGAGAGGAGAGAGAAGAGAGGGGAGAGAGAGGAGAAGAAAGGAGAGAGAGAGAAGAGAGGTTTTCTATTATTAGTGACAAAAATCTGACAAAAATCTTAGGAAACTGACAAAAGGAGAGTTTTATGTACTCACCATAAAATCCTTTTCTTCTTAGCCTCTAATTGGGGGACACAGGATCGTGGGTGTTATGCTGCTGTCCACTAGGAGGCGACACTAGGCAAAATCTGCAAAAGATTAACAGTTGCTCCTCCTTTGCAGTATACACCCCTGGAGCAGGCACTGCCTCACCAGTTTTGTGCTTAAAGCAGTAGGAGAAGTAAATGAAGGTTCAACAAAGCCTGTGATGAGGCAACTATGTAAAAACCGAAGAGCAATACAAAATACTATAAAGGCCCGAACTCGGGCAACAGGGAGGGAGATGTGTCCCCCAATTAGAAGCTAAGAGAAAAGGATTTTACGGCGAGTACACAAAAATCTCCTTTTCTCCTTCGTCTCATTGGGGGATACAGAACCATGGAACGTCCCAAAGCAGTACCTGGGTGGGAAAAACAATGGAACTATATACAGAGAAAAAAACAGGCACCTACAGGTGAGCAACTGCCGCCTGGAGGATGCGTCTTCCCAGACTCGCATCTGCCGAGAACTGGGAATGAACACTGTAGTGTTTTGTAAATATGTGTAGGCTGGACCAGGTGACTGCCTTACACACTTGTTGTGCCGATGCATGGTGCCAAATGGCCCAGGAAGCCCCCACCGCATGAGTACAGTGCACCTTGATACCGGCCGGATTGGCAAGTTATTTTTCTGGTAGGCATACTGAATAGTGGATCTAATCCATCTAGCCAGGGTGGCTTTTGAAGCAGACATGCCCTTGTGGCTGCCTTCCAGTAGGACGAATAGAGAGTCTGTCTTCCGGAAAGGTGCAGTTCTGGACACGTACACACGAAGTGCCCTGACGAGGTCCAGCGTATGCAGAGCCTTCTCGACCCGATGTACCGATGCCGGGCAAAGTGATGGCAAGGATATTTCCTCATTGAGGTGGAATGATGATACCACCTTGGGAAAAAAAGACGGGACCGGACGAAGTACCACCTTATCCAGGTGAAACACTAGAAAAGGTGTCCTGCAGGATAGTGCTGCTAGCTCTGAAATACGACGGATAGAAGTGATCGCCACCAAAAGACTTCCTTCTGAGTTAGAAGACGTAGAGAAATGTCTTTAAGGGGTTCAAATAGTGACTTTTGTAGCGCGGTCAGTACCAGGTTGAGGTCCCATGACTCAAGTGGTCTCTTAGGAAGTGATCCAATTCTATAGTGGCCGCGCTCCCCGTGGTAATGATTTTAAGAACTTCTTGTCCACAAAAAATTTTATTCCTCAAAACATGCGAGAATATAAAAAACGGATACAACGCGTTTCGGCGGAGACAACCGCCTTCCTCAGGTATCTACCTGATACCTGAGGAAGGCGGTTGTCTCCGCCGAAACGCGTTGTATCCGTTTTTTATATTCTCGCATGTTTTGAGGAATAAAATTTTTTGTGGACAAGAAGTTCTTAAAATCATTACCACGGGGAGCGCGGCCACTATAGAATTGGATCACTTCCTATTGAACCTTTATGCCTGTGGGAATCCGTGGCAGGACCCGATACAGGATCAATTCAAGGCGAGCAGCAGACCCGGATGAACATCCAAAGCGTGAGGAGGCTTTGGAAAAACCATATGCTTGAAGTTTTATGACAAGAGGTGAGTGCATAAAACTTCATTAAAAGGGCACCAGAGAGTTACATTGGTAACGCGCTGAGATTGGCGCCGCATGTTTGTTTTTTTATATATACCCTACAGGGAATCACCTTACTTCAAGTGGTCTCTTGTAAGGGGGAACTAGTCGGCAGACCCCTTGAATAAAGGTCTTCACTTGCGGCTTAGTGGCCAGTCGGCGTTGGAAAAGAAACAACAGGGCAGAAACTTGGGCCTTGAGACAACCTAAGTACAGGCCAGCTTCTAGGCCCGACTGAAGAAAACCAAGCACGTTGGGTAAGGAATTAGACAGTGGAGCGTGTGCTCAAGAGCTGCACCAGGCAAAGAAGGCCTTCCAAGTGCGATAGTAAATCTGAGCAGAAGTGGGTTTTCTTGCTCTGATCATAGTTGATACTACCTCAGGGGAAAAACACGCTTGTGTTAGAATCCAGGTCTCAAGGACCATGCCATCAAATTCAGCGCCCCCAAATTCTGTTGGTAAAACGGGCCCTGAGATAGAAGGTCTGGGCGATCTGGGAGTCGCCAAGGAACGTCGGTAGAGTGTTGTACAAGGTCAGCATACCAGGCGCACCTACGCCAGTCTGGAGCCACGAGGATGACTGGAATGCCCTCCTGCTTGATCTTCCGTACCACTATGGGGATTAGAGGCAGAGGGGGAAATATGTACGGCAGACGAAATGGAGACCAATCCTGGACTAGGGCTTCTGTCCCAGCGATTGCGAGTCGTGCAACCGGGCCATGAAGTTGGGAACTTTGGCATTGAGGCGTGATGCCATGAGGTCTACGTCTGGAGTCCCCCAGCGATGGCATATTTGTTGGAATACTTCCGGATGCAGGGACCATTCTCCGGCGTCTGTGCTTTGACTACTGTGGATAAACCTGATGAAGGCAGCGCTGTGCTGCGGAAACGCGTTGTGGCTGAAAGAGGATAATAAAACCTTTTTACAAATATTTCCATCTCCCTGACTCTTCCTGATCCTAGCGCTCCACAGACCGTTAAATTGCTGTCTCCATTATCCATACCTTTGGGTAATACCGGCATGAGCAGCTCTGGGCAGGAGGAGAATCTTTAAACATCGTTCCTAAATCACAAGACCTGCTGGAAGAAGCTTGCATTCACCACTGAAGGACCTGTGATTATGTATTTCTGGTTTGGTCACATGACCGCAGCATAGATCTCCAGGCTCTGTGGATACTGCCAGCTGTCCCTGCAAACACCTCTAAGGAGGAGGCATAACACTGAGGCGATACACCGCAGTTGTGTAGGGCATGCACAACCACCTATGGTGAGTGGCCACACGGCACCTTCCAACAAATTTCCCTTGTTTAAACTTCCTTCACATGCGCTCCCACCCCCCTTTCTTGTCTTGACAACTGTGGAAGTCTGCTTCCCAATTGTCCACTCCCGGGATGTGCACGGCTGATAGCGCCGATCCTGATGATTCTGCCCATTGGAGAATGTGTTGCACCTCTCGCATCGCCTGGACGCTGCGATTTCCTCCTTGTTGGTTGACGTATGCCACCGCCGTGGCGTTGTCTGATTGTATCCTGACATGGCAACCTGCTAGAAACCGATTGAAGGCTTTCAGTGCCAGAAAGATGGCCCGAATCTCCAGGAGGTTGATGGGCATGGTCGTTTTTGATGGGGACCATCTGCCCGGGTCCTGTGGTGGCGGTACACCGCGCCCCATCCTGTCAGGCTTGCGTCGGTGGTCAAGACCTTCCAATGAGCTGGAAGGAAAGATTTTCCCCTTGAGAGGGAGGAAGGTCTGAGCCACCAGTGGAGGGACCGTTTGGTTACAGCGGACATGAGAAATATCCTGTCATGGGAGAATGGACTCTTGTCCCAAGGCGTAAGAATGGCCAGCTGGTGCGTTCTGAGGTGTAGCTGGGCAAAGGGGACTGCTTCTATTGCTGCGACCATCCTGCCCAAAACCCTCATGGCAAACCAAAGGGAAGATGGAGGATGTAGGAGAGTGCGGACCCCCTGGTGGAGAATATGCGCCATGTCTTGAGGAAGAAGCACCACTGGAGGTATTGCATAGCATCCCCAGGAAGGTCAGAGACTGCCTCAGGATTGGCGAAGACTTCTGGAAGTTGAACAACCAGCCTAGTCGACGTAGTGTGTCCACTGTGATAAGGACGCTTTGTTCGCAGTCCTTGAAGGCAGATGGCTTGATGAGCAAGTCATAGAGATATGGAAGGATGACTATTCCTCTTGAGTGAAGAATGGTCATGACAGCTGCCATGACCTTGGTGAACACTATGGGAGCTGTGGCCAATCCAAACGGGAGAGACACAAACTGGTAGTGGTCCTAGTCGACTGCGAACCGTAGAAGCCTCTGAGGTGCTGAAGAGATCGGTATGTGTAGGTACGCATCCCGTATATCTACAGAGGCGAGATATTCTCCCTCTTCCATGGACGATACTATGGAGCGAAGGGAGTCCATGCGGAAATGTCGCACTCGAACGTACGTGTTCAGATGTTTCAGGTCTAAAATAGGGCGTACCGTCCCATCCTTTTTGGGGACTACGAACAGGTTTGAGTAGAACCCCTGGAAGCACACGGTCTGTAGGACATGGGCAATGACTCCTCTTGTTAAGAGTGATTTGACGGCATGAAAAAAAGAGACGAGCTTTGGATGGAGGTTTTGGAGGTGCAGACAGAAAAAAACGGTTGGGTGGTGGGGACATGAACTCTATATTGTAACCGGAAGACACCAGTTCTGACCCAGCTGTCGTCTGTAGCATCGAACCAGACTTGACGAATGCGTGAAAAGCGTCCCCATACTTGCGAGGTGTCTTCCAGGGTAAACGAGTCATGAGGAGGAAAACCTATGGGTTCTTGATCCCTTAGGTTTAGACTGCAGAAAATGAGATTGCCAATTTGTGCTCGATTTCTGGGGATGGGGCCGGTGACTGGTCTCTATGCGGTGAGCGACTGCCAGTCTGTGATGGTCTGAAGACCGACCAGCCAAACGAGTTACGAAAGGATCGAAACCGTGTTTGATGGCGGCGGTTGAAGGGCTGCTTTGGCTTGTGTTTAGGAAGAGACGTACTCTTTCCTCCTGTAGCATCCGATATGAATTTGTGTAATTTTCTCCGAAGAGACAGCCACCGAGGTAAGGAAGGCTCGTTAGAGACTTTTTCAAAGCTGTGTCTGCCTTCCACTCCCACAACCAGAGGGCGCGTCTGATTGTAATAGCGTTTGACGCTGCTACTGCTGCACAGTTTGCTATATCTAAGGGTATCTTTACACGCGGCAACTTTTCTAGGAATTTCACTGGCAACTTACTGGTTGCAGTGAAATCATGGACACATTGTTCTGTCTTGTTGCTGTGTAGAAATGGAACAATGTCTCCATGATTTCACTGCAACCAGTAAGTTGCCAGTGAAATTCCTAGAAAAGTTGCCGCGTGTAAAGGTACCTTTAGGCTGCGTGAAGTAAATAATCTGCAGTGACAGAAATTTGTGCTACCTGATCCGATAGTACTGGATCGGCTTATGTGGTGCAAAAGGCAGTGTGTAGATTGCCAGCCCAAGTCATGATGGCCTTAGCTGCCCATACTGAAGCAAAGGCTGGAGACAATGACGACCCTGAGGCTTCAAATACTGATCAAGCCATCTGTTCCACCTGGCGATCAGCTGCGTCTTTAATTGAGGAACTGTCCGGTTAGGAGAGCCCATGCAGCTAGACGAGACACCGGGGGGTCCACCTGAGGAGGGTACGCCCAGTTCTGGGTCACTGCTGGCAAAAATGGGTAACGTGCCTCTAATGTTTTACGGTTACCAAATCGTTTATCCAGATGTGAGCGATGTTTTTGAAAGATGTCCTGTAATTCAGGATGATCCGCAAAATATTTGTGCGGTCTTTTAGCTCTTTTAAAGAAGACCTTGTGGTCCTGGGTGTCACAGGTGGGTCTGACACATCAAGTACTTGATTGATGGAGGTAATTATGTCCTCAACGAAAGCCACAGTATCTGGTGGGTCTAGTTCTAGGAATGCGTCTAAATCCAGTTCTGAACCTGGGTCATAAAAACCTTCGGAACCAGGAGAATCGTAGTGGCTTCCCCGGGTCGGGGATGCCCTAGAACTACGAGAGGACGCTGGGGAGCACGGCCTTCGGACCCTTTTGCGTCTTGACATGGACTCTGATAGGACAGAGTCAGTAGACCGTCCGTGGTCCGTACTTTCATCCTGTGTGGGTTGACCGGCCTGGGCATCAGTGCAGGTAGAGGGACAACTCTGCAGGGCCTGGAGTAAAGTAGAGGATAATCTCTCTATAGATTGAGCCATAGAATGCGACATAATAACAGCCCATTCGTGCACAGTATTAGGTGCACTGGACTGTTCAAGATCTATGGGGGGGCTTCAGGCACATTAGTAGGAGTGCAGTCCTGGCAGTGTGGGGTAGTACATCCACCAGGCAGAGGAACTTTACAAGCTGTACAAGCGGCATAGTAGGAGCTAAAAGCTCTGGAAGCTTTATTGCGTCTTGAGCCTGACATAGTTATAAAAGAACCTTTGTGCCTGGACTGCTCCAGTGGGACTGTATACAGAGGAGAAGAGGGAGAGAAGAACGCTGCAGCAGTGACAGTGGTCCTGTGCCCTCCAGAAGTACCGATGGGAAAGTGCTCCTGTAGCACTCCCCACTCCATTGCTGTGCGGTGCAGTAATGGCACTGCTGGCGTGAGGAAGAAGGGGGCGGAGACGGTAAAAGGTGCGCAATTGAGTACTCGCGAGATACGCCAGAGGAGCGCTGTTCCACCCCCTTTCATGACACTGGTCGAGGTCCAACGTCATCCTGGAAGGCGGGCTTGGGGCGTGAAGAGGCAGTGAGGTCATCCTGGCCAGAAGCCGGGGCCTCGCGTGAATAGTGGTGCCCAGAAGCAGTGGAGGGTAGGCGCGGAGGTCCGGAGGAAACCGGAATGGAACCATGCCCTAGCTATATCCGGAGACTGGGTCCATAATGGACTGAGTCTATGATGCCATATGGTCACATCCAGCTGTAAGTGGGGATCGGGACTCTGAGGAGCCTGGTGTATTCTTTAAGGGGCCAATGAAAGTCTTACAGAGCTGCAGAGACATGCAAGGCCTTCCCGCAGAACAGATGGTACCTTGTAGGTGCCTCAACCCCTTACGGAGGAATGTCCCGGTCTGATGCTCCTGTGGTGATCCTTAGAGCTGGCCATGCTGTCAGAGCTCCACTTCTACCCGAGTCTCCATCAGTGGTGAGTCGAGGAAGGAGAAAGAGATGTGCTGTGGCTATCTCGACTTCAACCCAGTGCCCCCAACAGTGGTGGGCCGAGGAAGGAGGATGGCATGTGGTAGGGATATCTCGACTTCAACCCAGCACCCCAACAGAGGGATGCCGAGGAAGGAGAATGCCGGGGGTCATCCATGTACAAGACCCTTGTTGAATCCTCTTGAAGAAGTATAAAAAATCTTGTGAAAAAATAAAAGAACAATAAAAGATTGTGAGTGCCTCCTAACGACACTAAGCAAAAACTGGTGAGGCAGTGCCTGTGTATACTGCAGAGAAGGAGCCACTGTTAATCTTTTGCAGATTTTGCCTAGTGTCGCCTCCTAGTGGACAGCAGCATAACACCCTCGGTCCTATGTCCCCCAATGAGGCGAATGAGAAATCACCGATGAATGTCGGTTCGATTTATTCATATGTAATAAAAATAAACCTAACATCTGGATGAGGTCTACGCATGGTTTAACTTTGCACGCTAGAAACTGAACAACTATATGAAGTCACAAAAACCTAGTGAAAATATAACAAATGCCGTATTGACCAAACCCTTATATCAATTTTCATGCATCTATGGACAGTAATGAAAAATAAAAAAAATAAAGTTTTTTTTTAGTCATTTGTGCCATTATTTCATCCAGTGTAATGGAAAACCTGAAGTATTCAAGGTTTTATAATCTATTTCTTCTTTGTCTCTTTTACCTGCTCTCGGATGACACTTTTGTAGTGAGATATAATGTTATCGTGCTGCTCAAGAGATTTTTTTACTTCTTCTTCTTTCTTATCTTCTTCACTAGATTTGTAGATGGCTTTAATAATGACCGCTGGAGGCAAGAAGATTGAAAGAGTTAGCAATCCAATATTTCACTATTTATTATTATAGAAATAAGCACAAACACATAGAAAAAAAGAGAATTTTGTTTACGTACCGTAAATTCTTTTTTCTTGAATCATCAATGGGATACCCAGACAATGGGGTTTAGGGCACTGCCCACCGGAGGCCACACTAGGTACTACAAGAACTGTAGACACCGCCCCCTCCGCTTATAAACCCTTACCGCAGGGAACATCCTCAGTTTGGTCCATAAGCTGCGAGGAGACAACAGAAAACCACACCCGAAACCTCGGGAAGACACCGTGAACAGACGGTTCAACAACCCGGATAAACTGCCCCAACAGGGGACAGATCAACCGTAACATACAACGGAACACTGGGTGGGTGCTGGGTCTCCCATTGATGATTCAAGAAAAAAGAATTTACGGTACGTAAACAAAATTCTCTTTTTTCTGATCATCATAATGGGAGACCCAGACAATGGGGATGTCCTAAAGCAATACCCCAGGGCGGGAAAAAGTTCCTCAAAAGACGTTTGCATACGCGGTCCCCGTCAAAGGTGGGCAACCGCCGCCTGGAGGACCCGCCTGCCCAAACTTGCATCCGCAGAGGCATGGGCATGCACCATATAGTGCTTAGAGAAGGTGTGCAGGCTAGACCAAGTGGCCCCTGACACACCTGCAGAGCAGAGGCGCGATGTCGCAAGGCCCAGGAGGCACCGACAGCTCTTGTCGAGTGTGCCTTCAAGCCTACCGGAAGAGGCAAACCAGAAGACCGGTAAGCCTCTTGAATGGGTGCCTTGATCCATCTGGCCAAGGTTGATTTTGACGCCGCTGACCCCTTACAGCGACCTGCCGTCAGTACGAACAAGGAGTCCGAACTCCGGAAAGAGGCAGTTCTGGACACATAAATGCGTACAGCCCGTACGAGGTCCAGAGTGTGGAGGTCGCGCTCAATCTGATGAACAGGAGCGGGACAAAATGATGGGAGCACAATCTCCTGGTTCAAATGAAAAAGTGGAAACCACTTTTGGTAGGAATTCCGCCCGCGGGCGCAACACCACCTTGTCTTGGTGAACCACCAGAAAGGGCGACTTGCACGATAGTGCCGCCAGTTCAGAGACCCGTCTCAGGGACGTAATAGCCACCAGAAAGACCACTTTCTGTGAAAATAAGAAAGAGAGACTTCTCTCAATGGCTCAAAAGGTGGTTTCTGCAAAGCCGCCAAGACCATGTTGAGATCCCAAGGGTCCAGAGGTCGCCTATACGGCGGAACCACTCGAGACACCCCTTGGAGAAATTGACGAACCTTTGGGAGGAGCGCCAAGCGCCTGTCGAACAATACAGACAGCGCTGATACCTGACCCTTCAGAGAACTGAGGGAAAGGCCCAACTCCAAACCTGACTGCAAAAAAGCCAATAGGGTCGGGATCGACAAAGGCCAAGGTACATGTCCCCCAGAGGAGCACCAGGCGAAAAAGACTTTCCACGTCCTGTGGTAAATCTTCCGCGACGTGGGCCTTCTAGCTCTGTTCATGGTGGAAACCACCGCAGGAGAGAAACCCCTGGATGTTAAGAGCCAGGCCTCAAGAGCCATGCAGTCAATCTGAGGGCCCTGGAATTGGGGCGGAAGAAGGGGCCCTGCGCGAGAAGATCTGCGCGGTCTGGAAGAGCCCACCGGTGTCCGCCGGACAGTTGCCACAGATCCGGATACCAGGACCTCCTCGGCCAATCCGGAGCCACTAGAATGGCTGCGTGACATTCTGTTTTGATTTTCCACAGGACCTTGGGCATCAGTGCCAGGGGCGGGAAAACATATGGCAGGTGAAAATCTGACCAACTCAGGACTAGAGCATCTGCCCCCAGAGACTGAGGGTCCCACGATCTCGCCATGTATTGTGGCACCTGATGATTCAGCCGGGAGGCCATCAGATCCACATCCGGGGTCCCCCATCTGATGCAGATGTCCCGGAAGACGTCCGGATGGAGAGACCATTCTCCGGCGTCCATCCCCTGTCGGCTCAGGTAATCTGCCTCCCAATTCTCGACACCTGGGATGTAGACTGCGGAAATCAAGCAGCTGTTGGCTTCCACCCATGATAGAATGCGGTGGACTTCCGCTAGGGCCTGTGCGCTCCTGGTTCCTCCTTGGTGATTTATATAGGCGACAGTCGTCGCATTGTCGGACTGAACCCGAATCGGTTGTCCGGATAGGAACACCCGAAAGGCCAGGAGTGCCAGATAGACCGCCCTGAGCTCCAGCACGTTGATCTGCAACGTTGTCTCTGAACGTGTCCAGAGACCTTGAGCTCTGTGGTGTAAGAACACCGCGCCCCAGCCCTTCAGGCTGGCGTCGGTGGTCACCACTAACCACGATGGCTTCAGGAAGGATCGTCCCTTCGACAAGTGACTCGGCTGAAGCCACCACTGCAGAGCATCCCTGGTCGGCTGGGAGAGGACCACCAGCTGATTCAGAGAGGACGTCCTCTTGTCCCACCTCTGGAGGATTTCCAGTTGCAGAGGACGGAGGCGAAACTGTGCGAAGGGCACCGCCTCTATTGCTGCCACCATGCGTCCCACCAGCTTCATCAATACCCGCAGGGATGAATGAGGTGATCTGAGGAGATCGTGTACTCCTGACTGGATGGCCAGTTGTTTGGCTCGTGGTAGGGACACTAGAGCAGAGTCCGTGTGGAAGTCCATTCCCAGATACGTCAGTGACTGGGTTGGAACCAGGGTGGACTTCTGGATGTTGAGAAGCCACCCGAACTGCTCCAGAGACTGCATGGTCGCCTGCAGGCTCCGCTGACACAGGTGTTCCGATGGCGCTCTGACCAGCAGGTCGTCTAAATAAGGAATGACGGCGTGTCCCTGCGCATGCAGTAAGGCCATCATCGATGCCATCACTTTCGTGAACACCCTGGGAGCCGAGGCCAACCCGAAGGGCAGCGCCACGAATTGGAAATGCTCTTCCCCCACTGCGAATCTCAACCATCGTTGATGAGACGGTGCAATGGGCACGTGAAGGTAAGCGTCGCGGATGTCTATGGACGCTAGGAACTCGCCCTGCGACACAGCCGCGATCACGGAGCGCAGGGATTCCATGCGGAACTTCCGAACCAACACATGACGGTTGAACAGCTTGAGGTCCAGAACCGGGCGGAAGGAGCCGTCCTTCTTTGGGACGATAAAGAGGTTGGAGTAAAAACCCTTGAACCTCTCCCCAGTGGGTACTGGGACCACCACTCCGTCTCTGCGGAGTCCCTCCAACACCAGATAAAAAGCCTGAGCCTTTTCTGGAGATGGAACAGACCGATGGAATCGGTGTGTGGGTTGTGATGACAGCTCTATCCTGTATCCTCGTGAGACTACGTCTCGAACCCACTGATCTTGGATGTGGAGTCGCCATTTGTCTTGAAATTGAGACAGGCGACCCCCAACCTGTGGGGAGGCAGGAAGAGGGAGCGAGTCATGCGGAAGTGGGTTTGGGAGCGGCAGCTGTTGTACCTGCCGACTTCTTCTGGCGACTCTTGGGACGCCACTGCTGAGAAGTTTTGGCCCCACGGTCCGCGCGAGCGGAAGACGCTGACGGCTGTGAGCTGGGACGAAAGGACCACTGTTTAGGGTTCCTTTTCACAGTATACCTAGGCTTAGGTCTGTTCTGTGGAATCTTGGACTCCGTAGAGTCTTTGATCAACTTGTCCAGCTCTGCACCAAACAGCCTGTCACCAGAGAAAGGAAGATTCTGCAGAATCTTCTTTGACGTGGCATCTGAGTCCCATAGACGTAGCCACAACAATCTGCGGATCGCTATCGCATTGGCCGAAGCCACAGCTGAGCGAGTGGCAGTCTCCAGGGACGCCGTCCTGGCATAATCTGCATAGGCTTTTGCTCTCTCTGTAAGTGCCAGGACTTCAGAGTTGAAACCTGCCAGGTCAGCAATACCATCCAGACAGGATGTGATCGCCTGCAGAGTCCAGACCGCAGCAAAACTCGGGGCAAATGACGACCCCACAGCCTCATAAGACGACTTGGCGAGTTGTTCGACCTGTCTGTCTGTCGCATCCTTCAGTGAGGAGCTATCAGAGGCAGAGAAAAGGGAGCGTGCAGCAATCCTGGTCATGGAAGCGTCCACTTTCGGGGACTGCGACCACTCCTGAAGCACCTCCTGAGGAAAGGGAAAGCGGTTGTCCTTGGATTTGCGGACATAACGCCGTCCAGGGTGTACCCTGGGAGCTCTAACCACCCTTTCAAAGTTAGTGTGGTCCAAAAAGGAACCACATGGTCTAGCCTCAGGTTGTAACCACTGATAGACCTCCTTCGGGTGAACGGCTGTCTCCTGAGGGGGTAACCCGAGGCGTAAAGTCTCGTTGATGGAGGACACCAGATCCTCCACCCCTTCAGCTGGTTCAGACACCGACCCGAGGGTTGAACCCCCATCATCCTCGTCACCGTCAGAGTGACGCTCCTCCTCAGAGAGGATCTGGAGCTCGGGTGAATCATCACGGCGAGCCCGCTTAAGGGGTCTCACGGTGGAAGATGGAGACACCCGGGGGTAGCTTGAAGGAGTAACTGGAGCATCCAGTCTCCTTGTTAGTGCCTCCAGGGATTGCGACATGGAGGACAATTGGGACAACAGAGAAGCATTAATCTCGCTTTGTTTTTCCCATGGCCCTGGGATCACCTGAATCTCAGGGTATAGCACCGGAGCTGCTGACTCAGGAGTGACAGTCCGGGCGTCTGGACGTCCGCAATTATTGCAGGACCCCTCCACCAGTGTCCCTTTGCATGTAGCACAGACAGGTGTGGTACTGGCCGCCTTAGCAGCGCCTTTCTTCACTGAGGACATACCCACGGTAGGGGAACATCAAACAGGAGAAAATTCACCGGAAACCGGTGGCTTACCGACCGCTGCACAGCGGTGGTGAAGGGAGCGGTGTGTGTGTGGCCTCCGCGAGGAAAGAAGACCTGGTCTCCCCTGGAGTGCAGCAGAGCAGTCTCCAACGATCCCAGCAGGACAGTGAGGGGAAAAGATGGCCGCCGCTGTAGAAGCAGAGGGCGGGGCGGAAACACGCGGGAAGCACACACACACGCCCATCCAGGTCACATGGGCCGCTCCACATCTCTCCCGGCCGCCATTACAATAATGTAAGCGCCGGAGCCCGCAGCGCGGGAGGTATAAACATAAATACCCAGGCTCACAGACAAAGTCTGAAGCCCACAGCCGCAGCCCCTGTGACACACAGGGCGGTCAGCCAGGGTGACCCCAGCACAGGGTCACCGCCAGAACCGCGGACCCGAAGGCAACGCGCGGTCTGAGTGTCATGAACACACTAGTGCCAGACACTGCCCCCAGGCACACCGGAGACACCGAAGTATCTCAGTGCCTGTCCGGTCTGTAAGCACCATATCATGGGAGGCCTCGGACGGGGGTTCAGCACCAGTCCGGTCTGTAAGCACCATTTAGGGAGGCCTCGGACTATGCTGGCTCTAGTCCGGTCTGTAAGCACCATTTAGGGAGGCCTCGGACAGAGCTGACTCCAGTCCGGTCTGTAAGCACCATTTAGGGAGGCCTCGGACGGAGCGGAGCTGTGCAAGGCTCCTATCTCCCACTTCCCAGAGCCCCCAGGGGGGATGGGAAGGAGCACGGCAGCGTACCGGGAGACACAGTGTGCCCAGGCACTAGGCCCTCCGGTACCTCGACCTGCGTGTTCCCCGAAGGTTAACAGGGAGACTGCCGGAGGTCCCTGACTGGGACCTTCTTTTACCTTGTCTTCATACGCCATCACGAAAGCTGTGAGAATGCAATGAAGTGCAAGCAAAGCGTGTGGTACCTCCGAGCACACTAAGTTTAAAACTGAGGATGTTCCCTGCGGTAGGGGTTTATAAGCGGAGGGGGCGGTGTCTACAGTTCTTGTAGTACCTAGTGTGGCCTCCGGAGGGCAGTGCCCTAAACCCCATTGTCTGGGTCTCCCATTATGATGATCAGAAAATACCCAAATGAATCTGCATATACATAAACGTTATCAATATTAATAGGGACTAGCTGGTACCTTTTAAAGCAGTACAGGAATATTCAGAACAATCCAACCATTAAAAGCAACGTCCTTTTATAAGACTTCCATGGTTCTCTGGGAATGGTCTTACTGTTGTTTGTTTGGAGGAATGTCATTGCCTTCAAAAGTGCATTGCTGATCTCTGTCTCACATGATCATCTGTTCCAGATGCTCCTATACCACTCATTTAACAATCATCATCAGGTCACTTTTGCACTAATCCTAAAATAACTTTCATAAAGGCCAGCATTTTCTGATCTTTCTCACTGCGAAAGCAAATGTAGTTAAAGTGCATCTCTAGTGAAAAATGCATGCTTCCCAATGCTCTTTGATCCCCCCAGACACAGCACGTTTGTGAAGCCCCTCTCTTTACAGTGTACTTGGCTGTCAGTCAGATAGCCCCTTCATATTACACATACAGTGGAGCTGCAGCCCGGTCATGGTCACCGTCTACATGAAGGCTAGTCCACATTAGACTTCCTCCTCTTCTCTTCTATCTCACACACAAGTCAGAGAAAGAAACTACCTGTTTGACTCAGTGGTAGTGTGGCTATGATCCCAGGAATTAACAATGCAGACAGTTTTCCTCTACTTGCCCATCCCTCCTTATGTAAAGTATTCAGGGTATAAGCCAGTAACTTTCTAATTCTTTATATATGAAGTTAGCCAGCTACCTCTTTAAGGAAATAAGGGGCTGCAGGTTTTAGGCCTCAAGACCATCACCAATTCTTCATCCAGTATGGTATTTTCAAGACCACCACCAATTCTTCATCCAGTATGGATTTTCCAGACTATGAGACGATCCTGACTATAAGACACACCCAGGTCCTTCCTTGATGAAAAGTGTATCTTATAGTCAGAAGAACAAAGTATATATTAATATATATATATATATATATATATATATATATATATAAATGTTCTTGAACTCTAGTGGATTCATTGGGATTGAGCTGCGCCCCTACAGTGTCACACTTTCAGGTCCTTCTCTGTTTGACTGGGTTTGACCCACCGATCTGGTACACGTATGCCATGCTTCATCGGCCAGAATTTAGAAGGACCTCAACATCAACTTGTTACTCTCCTAGATAACTGCTTGATGGCATTTTGGGGGTGTAAAACCTCCTCACAGGTTCCCTTAGGCTCATCCTCCTGTGATTTGGAAATGGGAGGGTAGAGCCTGTAGGTGAGGAAAACTTGGAGAGGCAACGTAAAAAGACGACCATTTTTCATTCAAGATTATAAATTTCATTTTACCCAAGGCAGGGCATATCCTAGAAATCATCCAAAAGGATTACTGGAGGTATAATGTAACAGGTATTCTATATGGCGCCAACCTAAAATAATATAGGAATCTTACCCTCTAAATCCTTCACTAATTTGGTGAACTCGTGATCAAACATCATGTGGTCAGGACTAGAGAAAATTGGTTGAGGTTTCTGAGCAGCCTTTGAATAAAATTCATGCTTTGTGATGAAGCCCAGCTTCTCAGTGAAGATTTCCTTCCCTATTCGCTTTTCTATTAATTGTTTCAACTTCTCTCTGAAGAAAAAAAAAACATAAAATTAAAATGGGGGTTCTCCTGGGTACCAATATTGGTATCTTATCCTTTGCATAGGTCATCAATATTGGATAAATGGTAGTTGGACACATTGCACCATTCATCAGCCGTTAGCTGTTTGTAAACATTAAATGGAGCTGGAACAATTCCATTGAGCAAACAGAATCTGAGCTGCAAAAACCCAATATACTTTAATTGGAGCTGACCGGCAGCATCTATGCAGTGAATGGAGTTGCGGTGTTCATGGGTTACAACTAGTCACTGGTAAACCCCAACCGACCCAATACTGATGACCTATCTATCCAAAGGACAAGTCATCAATATCAGAAGCCTAGAAAACACCTTTAGCAATAACACAACCTTGCAAGTAATGCCCAAATCTAACTTGGAGAAAATACAGAGACAAGATTTCATATGATGCAACATTCCCAATAGAATATCCCTGTGCAAAGACACCGTTTTCGTGCTTTACCCCTAATGCTGTGACATCAGTTTTTGTGTAATCACAATGCAAACTAAGACTAGATTGTAATTAAAATTTTTGTGTATTATTCCTGTACAGTGACATCACTCATTTTTATTCAATACCTCTGTGCTGTGACATCACTTGAAGTGTAACCGGCGTTTAAATTTTAATTTAATAATAATGTAGAGCAAGTGATTATAAAAAGCTTTCAAATATATTTTATTAATGAAATCTGGAAGGAAACAATTCATAAACCTTCCACAAGATGTCCCCACTGCAGTGTGTGAAGCCCATTCTCTGTGAGATCCGTCTTCACACTGAATACGACCAGATAAGGAAGGAGGCGTGGCCTACAGTGTGCACTCCCTGATTGCAGCTCATGAGCTGACAGTGTCTCAGATCACCTCAGCCTCAGCACAGGGCTAAGCTCCATCAGGTTCACTGTAAACTTCTGCACAAGTTCTGTCATCTGGCTCCTTCTCTGTCAGTCACCACTCTACACCTCAGCCTGCTCTCAGGAGCTGTGACTGAACAGAGCAGATGCGGGCTCCTGAGTGAGAGCAATGCACTATGAGAGGTGAGGGACTTTGTGGAAATACGTACACAGTGTTGGCAGACGCTGGCCACGGCCACACAGTGCTGGCAGATGCTGGCCACACCCACACAGTGCTGGCACACGCTGGCCACACCCACACAGTGCTGGCAGACCTGCCCACGCCCACCCAGCCCAAAGCTGCAGTTTTTAAAAGAGCACACAAAAGTCGAGAAAATAAGTCACATGGCACAAAAAGATTTTTGTGTACTCACCGTAAAATCCTTTTCTCTTAGACTCTAATTGGGGGACACAGGACCATGGGTGTTATGCTGCTGTCCACTAGGAGGCGACACTATGCATAATCTGCAAAAGAGTTAAGTGGCTCCTCCTCTGCAGTATACACCCCTAGAGCAGACATTGCTTCACCAGTTTTGTGCTAAAGCAGTAGGAGAGTTAACAGATAATACCAGTAAAACAGGGTCTGTAAACACGCAGGCAACCTGTGCACACATATATAGCTAACAAAGTAACAACAGTGTAAGGGTGCTTTCACACAGCGTTTTTCTGGGATCCGTGGCTGTCCTTGTAAAACGGACAGCTACGGATCCGATTTTGGCCCCATGTTATCCTATGGGCACGGATCGGATCGGATTCGCCCTTAGTGGCATCCGATTTTTGTCGGATCCGATTCTGTCCAATTTTAGTTGTGCCCAAAATCGCAGACTGCTGCAATTTTGGGCACAGCGGGTCAATTGGATCGACCTGATCCGCGCCAAATAACATGGGGCCTATGGAGCACAGGTCCGAGGAAACAGCTGATCATTCCTCGGACCCGATTTTAGTGTACTGAGCATGCTCAGAGGGGACAAAGAGGGGACAAAGAGGGGACAAAGGTGACAAGAGGGAGAGAGAAGTGAGGTGACAGGAGAGAGAGAGGTGACAGGAGGAGCAGGGAGAGGAGGAGAGGGGATCCAAACTGATGCTGCAAAATATCGGATTCGGATGCCTATTTGGCATCCGATTGCAGGCATCAGTTTGGATCCGTTGCTGTCTGAGGGGTCCTACAAAAAGTCGGATCCCCTCGGACAGCACAAAAACGCAGTGTGAAAGCAGCCTAACAAGGCCTGTAATCACACAGGCACTTGTTAGAAGTTAAGAGGTAGCAGAGTCAGAATAGTACCACAAAGCCTATAACTAAACTGGCACCTGTGTAACCAGTGAAGATTTAACGGAACAATATTCGCATAACAAGACCTGTAATCTAACAGGCTCACCGTACTACCATGCTTGTAAGTAAACAGGCACAAGTGTCGACAGTCAACTATCAACCGGGTGATAATAGGTAAACATGTATAAACATGTAACCGCTGATAAGCTATGTAAGACCTGTAGTAACGGCCCCCAAGGGCAACAGGGTGGGTGCTGTGTCCCCCAATTAGAGAAGGAGCCATTTAACTCTTTTGCAGATTATGCACAGTGTCGCCTCCTAGTGGACAGCAGCATAACACCCATGGTCCTGTGTCCCCCAATGAGACGAAGGAGAAAAAGCATCATATTAGCTGCTATGCAACCCATCATTAACAACCAGAACAGTCTTTTGTTTTTTTGTATGAAATGACAATTACACTATAACCCCTTCACCAACCAGTGATCTTTCGTTTTTCACTCCTCTGCTTCCAGTAGCCATAACTTTTTTATTTTTCCATCAACATAGACATATGATGGCTTGTTTTTTGCGGGACGAGTTGTACTTTCAGATACAATCATTTATTTTACCATATAGTGTACAGGGAAATAGGAAAAAAAAACTCCAAGTGCAGTGAAATTGCAAAAAAAGGGCAATTACATGTTTATTTTTTGGGTTTTTTATCACCATGTTCACTAATGGTAATATGGTAAAACTGGTGTGACGCCTCAGGTCGGTACGAGTTCGTAGATACCAAACATGTACACTTTTTCTAGTATCAAAGTGGTGAAAGAAGTTAAATAAAAAAAAAAAGAATCAACACTTTTTGCGCCATGTTCAACGACCTGTAGCGTTCTCATTCTTTTGAGATCTGGGGCTATGTGACGGCTTATGTTTTGCGGCTTTAGCTGACTTTTCTAACGATACCATTTTTGGGTGGATGCACGGTTTTGATTGCCCGTTATTGCATTTTATAGCAATGTTGCAGTGACCAAAAAAAACGTAATTTTGGCGTTTGGACCTTTTTTTTCAGTTATGCAGTTTCCGGCTCTCAATAATTGATTTTATGTCCGGGTAGATCGGGCGTTCCTGAACGCAGTGATACCAAATTTTTTTTTTTAATACTTTTATTTTGAATGGGGGAAAAGGGGGGTGATTTCAACTTTCATGTTTCTTTTTTTATGTTTGTAAAAACTTTATTTATTAATTAATTTCTACTTTTACACTGCCCCATAGGAGGCACACTGCTGCAGGGTCCGATCGCTTGTCACAGGTCCCGATGAGCTGCAGCACATCGGGACCTGTCACAAATGCGTACTGTGAGTGGTTGGCAGTGCTTGCCAACCATTATCAGGAAGCAGTCCCTGATAGCCTGGGGTCCTGCAGAGACCCCGGAAGCTATCACGTGAGCACCGGAGATCTTGCGATATTATCGTGGGATCTCTGCTGCAGGCGGGGAACAGCGCGTTCCCCGCCATGGTGGTTTTGGATCCCACTGTCAGTGAATGACAGCAGGATCCAAGGGGTTAACAGCACTGATCGGATCCCAGATCTGATCGGTGCTAGAAGCCCGACATCTCAGCTGATAGATCAGCTGAGATGTCAGGTGTTTGATGTGTGTGTCGCATCGGATCTCACATCAAACACTGGGACCCGATCCTTGAGGTTGTAGTATGTCAAGGGTCAGGAAGGGGTTAAGCATTAAAACTGTATGGTGACATCACTGTGTGCAAGATTTTTCTGCTGTGACATCACTAAGTAGATTATGAGTTATAACATCATTGTGTGCAAGACCTTTGTGTTATGACACTATTAAGTAAATTACTTTGATAATGTGATATCACTATATGCAAGACCTCTGTGCTGTGACATCATTAAGTAAATTTCCTCGGTGATGTGACATCATTGTGTATAATATCTCTGTCCTGTTACATCACTAAGTAGATTACCTAGTTGATGTGACATCATTGTGGGCAAGACCTCTATGTTGTGACATTACACACTTACTTGGTATTATTTTCAAGTGAGTTATCATTATAGTAAATGCAGATTCCTAGAAGCAGAGCACACAAGCCCTGGACAAGCTGCTCCTCTTCTCCAAGGTTCTCGGATATCTGCCCTGTGAGCTGGAAATTCATTAAGGAAGAAAAAGAAATCTACTACTATTTTCTACTGTCTTATCAGCTGTCTGCCCTCTCTCATCTGGCTGCTCTTCTGATCCTATTACAGTGCAGTGCAAATTAATTGGGACAAAGCAAGTCTTTACTTCTTTTTCTTGCATTGTGTTGTTTTCCTTTTTCTTCCACATTTCCCTTTTCATTTTGGAGAAAACGATCCAGTTTCATTGTGTGTGCGAATTATTCTTGAAACGGTAGATTTTCCAATACCAACGGTGGAAGTGATTTCTCTTAGTCAGACTTGTATGTTCATTAAGAGTAATAATTCTAGACCTCTTCCATGGAGTAACATCCATTTTTACAGGCACGAATCACACTGAGAGATAAAGTACACTAAACCACTCCTCACAGAAACAAGCTCTCAACTGAAGCTGAGGGGGCAGCTAGCTGTTATTTTCTGACTAAAACCAGTCAAACCACATTTTGTTACTCAAGGTTGTACACTCACACCTGTTCAAAGCAGTTAAAACTGGTCTGAATCACTGACTGGTAATCAAGTTACCATTTTACTTAAAAAAAAAAAAATGCTTTGTCTCAATTAATTTGCACAGCACTGTATTTATTCTAACCTGCAGTCTATCAGGGCGCAGCTTTCACAATCAGCCATGTGGCACATTCCCGATTTGCTGAATGTGTTCTTGTGACCTGGTTTTCCTTTAGTTCTCTTACTTACCATTTATACTGCCCTTCTCGGCCACTGGCCTGTATTTCTGTCATTTGTTATCCAGTATATTAGGGGGGCATTCTTATACAGGTTTGCAAATCATCTGACTTATATGTTCCCAGTATCTTGTTTAATAAATTATTTTTTTTTTCTGATGATTTCTTCTTTAGCAGCATGTGATGCTTGGTTAGGCCCCTTTCACACTAGCGTTTTTGTCCGGATCCGGACAGAAAACCGCGTCTGCCGCATGTGCCACCTAACGGCCACACTAACGGAACACTTGCGGCAAGCCTCATGCATTGTCTATGGGGCTTGCGGCAGGTGCAGCAAGTGCTGTATAGCCGCGGTGTCAGCACTTGTGGCAGCAAAAAAACCATGGTCAACAGCGCTTTCTTTCACAGCCGCAACCGCGGCTACACCACACTTGCCGCAAGTCCCATACAGAATGAATGGGGGCTTGCGGCAAGTGTCCCGCAAGTGCGACCATTAGGCGGCAGATGCGGTAAATCTGCCACAATCAGCGAAAAACGCTGATGTGAAAGGGGCCTTAGACCTATTCTTTTAGATGTATAGTGAAATAACCTTCTGTAGTGACATTCTCCTTTATCACTTTATTATCTTGATTCTCAATTCCTTAATAAAAATGTGTTTTCATTTACTTGGCCTGTAAGCTCCATATTTATTGTTTAAATTAGTTTACAAGGAGGGACTTCTAATATTGTGTCAAATATACCAGTTGGCATTTCTATATTTTAGTTGCCTAGCTGAATATGCGGGCGCTCGATATTACTATAAAGTGACTTCTGTAGCCTTAGAAGCTCCATGATTGTGACAGCAGGGCGGGGAGCACATTTACAGAATGGGATCTGGGTACCTGACCTATACATGTGAATTGGGATGGAAAGGGGTGTAAGGGACAGGAGATGCTGCACATGTGTAGGAAAGTGCGCTCCAGACCCCAGGCAGACCTCATAGAAGTGGAAGTGTGACCACCGCTGCTGTATAATGGTGTTGGCCAAAATCCCTGACAAGCTGTAAACCATGAAGTGGGTGAGAACAAATAATGATCAGGAGTTTGGGAAATTTTGGGTAAATCTTTCTTTGGATGAGTTGATGTTTTTTTTGCCATATCCACTGATACATAGCCCTTTTAAACAACGAATATATAACCATTGGTATTCTCTTTTCAGAACATTTATTACATTGCTATAAAATGATACTAGCACTGGGATTATGGACAGTAAATACTCATAATATAAAAGGATACAAAAGGCACATTAGCTGCATTGTGTAGGAAATGTGTAACAGCAATGGGACAGTTGGTTAACCAAGTGCACAGCAGCATTAACAGTCCAACTCTGGTCTGCACCTTACTACCCTGCAAAAAAGGGAGACAATACACAAGTGGTTATAAGATTGTGCCACCATGTCAAGTGATATGTAGCATCAAGTGAGACCCATAAGTAGATGGTCCCTGATGAAGGCTGAGCGCTGAAACACGTATCGGGGTGGATGCCATTCCCCTGGGAGATTTGCGGTACTCTGTTAAGGTATTGTACTTTAATACTCAATATCATTATGCATGGATACTATTGGTTGTACCTTACTACAGGGCACAGTAATCTTATACTTAGACTATACCTGTGCAGATATTGCGGTTCCATTACATGTGCTATCTGAATTCGTTGTGGTATTTATCTTATGTGCAGTGTAATATGATGGTTTGATATATTTTTTACCATGCTGGAATGTGCGCCCTTTACGATGTATAATCCAACAGAAACGAAAAAGGGGCACCACTACGACCAGCAATCCTTTTCAGGCAGTGGAATAAGCATGTGAGGCGGGAAGCACTAGTGCAGCTGGTGGTGCCAGTATAGTGGAACAAAATGTCATAAAAATGTAAGAAAGACGGCACTCACCAGGTCAGCAGGTAACGGGATCTTTATTTCGGTAGAAGGGCCTTTGCCCGAAACGGACCCGTCGTCACCTCGATGCCCCCTCCCTGCACTTTGTATGCTCCCGAAATAAAGATCCCGTTACCTGCTGACCTGGTGAGTGCCGTCTTTCTTACATCTTTACGATGTATACCTCCCATCTCCCATTTGTTGGCCCTCAATAAAAACATATTCATTTATAGCTGCTTGGACTGTTTGGTTGTTTTCCCGCTTCCTCTGCCACACATAAATATATATACACATATACGATAATGGAAACTGGAAATCACATTGCTGGCCTATCAGTGCACACCAAGGAGAAACAAAAGCATTCCCGGCATGCCAGGACCATAAGTAACATGTCCTGGGTCAGACATTCTGCAAGACACTAACCAAGTTAGCAGGTTGTTTAGGTAACTTCATAATGCAATTGCAAAAATATTATAATAAGGTTAGTAACAAGACAATTTTAAGATTCTATTGAAGCAAGTTATAAAAGGTGACAATATATTTCAGATAGTTGTCACCAGAACGAACCCTCCCCTATATACACATCCTCAGTGGAGAGTGCGTGTATTCCCAATAGGGAGAGGGGTATAAGCCACTGTCAGGCATCATCTCTCATGAGACCCTGATACATCAGACAATCATGGCCACCTTAAACGTGTTTATATTAACAAAGCCACCAGGAAAGATCGCAGTAATTTACGCAGAGGATTACTACCACTTGTTTGAAGCTTAAACCACAAAATACACTGCAAACATTTGCATACCGGTACTAACAATATGATTGCACAAGTGTGAGTCACCTAATGTCCACTGGGAGAGGAGCAAAAATGGAACCTGTCCCCTTCTCTGACCGGGATCCACACCCTGATACTTTCTAGTCAGACTATGTAGAAAAAGAGAATTTTGTTTACGTACCGTAAATTCTTTTTTCTTTAATCATCAATGGGAGACCCAGACAATGGGGTTTAGGGCACTGCCCTCCGGAGGTCACACTAGGTACTACAAGTTTGTAGACACCGCCTCCTCCGCTTATAAACCCCTACCGCAGGGAACATCCTCAGTTTGGTCCATAAGCTGCGAGGAGACAAATAAACCACACCCGAAACATCGGGAAAGAAACCGTGCACAGACGGTCCAACAACCCGGAAGAAACTGTCCCAACAAGGAACAGATCAAATGCAAAACATGCAACGGAACAACTGGGTGGGTGCTGGGTCTCCCATTGATGATTAAAGAAAAAAGAATTTACGGTACGTAAACAAAATTCTCTTTTTTCTGGTCATCATAATGGGAGACCCAGACAATGGGGATGTCCTAAAGCAATACCCCAGGGCGGGAAGAGTTCCTCAAAGACGGATAACACATGGTCCCCCTCAAAGGTGGGTAACCGCCGCCTGGAGGACCCGCCTGCCCAAACTTGCATCCGCAGAGGCATGGGCATGCACCATACAGTGCTTAGAGAAAGTGTGCAGGCTGGACCAGGTGGCTGCCTGACACACCTGTAGAGCAGAAGCTCGATGTCGCAAAGCCCAGGAGGCACCGACAGCTCTGGTAGAGTGAGCTTTCAATCCCACCGGGAGAGGCAAACCAGAAGACCGGTAGGCCTCCTGAATGGGAGCCTTGATCCATCTGGCCAAGGTTGACTTCGATGCCGCGGACCCCTTACAGCGACCTGTCGTCAGGACAAATAAGGAATCCGAACTCCGGAAGGAGGCAGTCCTGGACACATAAATGCGTACAGCCCTCACGAGATCCAGACTATGGAGATCGCGCTCGACCTGATGAACGGGAGCGGGGCAAAATGATGGGAGAACAATCTCCTGGTTCAGGTGAAAAGTGGAAACCACCTTTGGCAAGAATTCTGGCCGCGGGCGTAACACCACCTTGTCTTGGTGAACCACCAGAAAGGGCGACTTGCACGATAGTGCAGCCAATTCTGAGACCCTTCTCAGAGATGTAATCGCCAGCAGAAAGACCACCTTCTGGGACAGACGAGACAGAGAAATGTCTCTCAGCGGCTCAAACGGCGGTTTCTGCAGTGCCGCCAGGACCATGTTAAGGTCCCAAGGGTCCAGTGGTCACCTGTAGGGCGGGACCACCCGAGAGACTCCCTGGAGAAACTGACGGACCTTGGGAAGGAGCGCCAAGCGCTTGTCAAACAGCACTGAAAGAGCTGACACTTGACCCTTCAAAGAGCCTAGGGATAACCCCAATTCCAACCCCGACTGAAGGAAAGCCAACAATGTCGGAATGGACAAGGGCCACGGGGACCGACCACACGAGGCACACCAGGTGAAGAAAATCTTCCACGTTCTGTGGTACATCTTCCTGGAAACAGGCTTCCTAACCCGAGTCATGGTGGCAACAACCGTAGGAGAGAAGCCCCTGGACGTCAGCAGCCAGGCCTCAAGAGCCATGCAGTCAATCTGAGGGCCCTGGAATTGAGGTGGAAGAATGGGCCTTGTGCGAGCAGATCTGCGCGTTCTGGAAGAGCCCACCGGAGTCCGCCTGACAGTCGCCACAGGTCCGGATACCAGGACCTCCTGGGCCAATCTGGAGCCACTAGAATGGCTACCCTGCACTCCGACCTGATCTTCCACAGAACCCTGGGAATCAGAGCTAGAGGCGGGAACACATACGGAAGATGGAATCTGGACCAACTCAGGATCAGGGCATCTGCCCCCAGAGACTGAGGATCCCATGATCTCGCCATGTATTGCGGCACCTGATGATTCAGCCGCGAGACCATCAGATCCACGTCCGGAGTGCCCCATCTGCTGCAGATGTCCTGGAAGACGTCTGGATGAAGAGACCACTCTCCGGCGTCCATCCCCTGCCGGCTCAGGTAGTCGGCCTCCCAGTTCTCGACCCCTGGGATGTGAACTGCGGAGATCAGGCAGTCGTTGTCCTCCACCCAAGATAGAATGCGGTGGACTTCGGCGAGGGCCTGAGCACTTCTGGTCCCTCCCTGATGATTTATATATGCGACGGCCGTCGCATTGTCGGACTGAACCCGAATGGGTTGCCCTGACAGGAACTTCTGAAACGCTAGGAGCGCCAGATAGACCGCCTTGATCTCCAGCACGTTGATCTGCAACGCCGACTCCGACGGAGTCCAGAGGCCTTGAGCCCTGTGGTGTAAGAACACCGCACCCCAGCCCGTCAGACTGGCGTCGGTGGTCACCACTAACCATGACGGTTTGAGGAAGGACCGGCCCCGTGACAAATGACGTGGCTGGAGCCACCACTGCAGGGAATCCCTGGTCGGTTGGGAAAGTGTCACCAGCCGATTCAGAGAGATCGTCCTCTTGTCCCATCTGCGAAGAATCTCCAGCTGGAGAGGACGGAGGCGAAACTGCGCAAAAGGTACTGCCTCTATTGCAGCTACCATGCGCCCCACCAGCTTCATCAAGATCCGTAGGGATGATTGTGGTGACAGGAGGACTGCTTGCACTCCTGATTGGATCGCCATCTGTTTGACTCGTGGCAGAGACACTAGGGCCGAGTCCGTGTGAAAGTCCATGCCCAGATATGTCAGTGACTGGGTCGGAACCAGGGTCGACTTCTGGATATTGATAAGCCACCCGAACTGTTCCAGAGACTTCATGGTTACCTCCAGGCTTTGCCGACAAAGGTGTTCTGATGGCGCCCTGACCAGCAGGTCGTCCAGATAGGGTATTACGTCGTGCCCCTGCACGTGCAGGAGAGCCATCATGGAGGCCATCACTTTTGTGAACACACCGCGGTGCCGAGGCCAACCCGAACGGCAGCGCCACAAATTGGAAGTGTTCTTCCCCCACTGCAAATCTCAACCAGCGCTGATGAGCCGGTGCAATGGGCACGTGAAGGTAAGCGTCTCGGATATCTATGGACGCTAGGAAGTCTCCCTGTGACACAGCTGCGATCACGGAACGCAGTGATTCCATACGGAACTTCCGAACCAACACGTGACGGTTGAACAACTTTAGGTCCAGAACCGGGCGGAAGGATCCGTCCTTCTTTGGTACAATAAAGAGGTTGGAGTAAAAACCCCGAAACCTCTCCCCGGAAGGCACCGGAACCACCACTCCGTCCCTGCGGAGACCCTCCAACACCAGGTGAAAGGCCTGAGCCTTTTCTGGGGATGGGACCGACCGATGGAATCGGGGTATCGGCTTTGACGTCAGCTCTATCCTGTAACCTCGCGAGACCACGTCTCGAACCCACTGATCTTGAACGTGAAGTAGCCACCTGTCCTGAAAACGAGACAGACGACCCCCCACCTGTGGGGAGGCAGGAAGGGAGAGCGAGTCATGTAGAGGCGGGTTTGGGGGCGGCAGCCGCTGCCCCCGCCGGCTTCTTTGGACGACTCTTAGAGCGCCACTGAGAAGCGGGCTTGCCCCCTCGGTCCGTGCGAGCGGATGGTGCTGATGACTGTGAGCTGGACCGAAAGGACCACTGTTTTGGGTTCCTCTTAATGGTGTACCGTGGCTTAGGTTTATTCTGCGGAATCTTAGACTCAGCAGAATCCTTTATCAGCTTGTCCAGTTCGGTACCAAAAAGCCTGTCACCAGAGAACGGAAGATTCTGCAAAATCTTCTTAGATGTGGCATCTGAGTCCCAAAGACGCAGCCACAACAACCTGCGAATCGCAATAGCATTGGCCGAAGCCACAGCTGAGCGAGTGGCAGTTTCCAAAGTCGCCGTCCTGGCGTAGTCCGCATAGGCCCTTGCCCTTTCGGTAAGCGCCAGGACCTCTGGACTGGACCTTGCCAGGTCAGAAATACCATCCAAGCAGGTAGTAATCGCTTGTAAGGTCCAGACCGTGGCAAAATTAGGGGCAAATGAAGACCCCACAGCCTCATAGGAAGACTTGGCGAGTTGCTCGACCTGTCTATCAGTCGCATCCTTCAGCGAGGAGCTATCAGAGGCAGAGAAAAGGGAGCGTGCAGCAATCCTGGTCATGGAAGCGTCCACCTTCGGGGACTGCGACCACTCCTGTAGCACCTCCTGGGGGAAGGGGAAGCGATTGTCCTTGGGTTTGCGGACATAAAGCCGCCCAGGATGTAACCTGGGAGCTCTAACCACCCTTCCAAAGTTAGTGTGGTCCATGAAGGAGCCACTCGGTCTAGCCTCCGGCCGCAGCCATTGATAGACCTCCTTCGGGTGTACAGTCACCTCCTCAGGGGGTGTCACGAGACGTAAGGTCTCGTTGATAGAGGACACCAAATCCTCCACCCCGTCTGGTGGTTCAGACACAGACACGGACCCGAGAGTCGAACCCCCATCATCTTCCTCACCATCAGAGGAACGCTCCTCCTCAGAGAGAGCCTGGAGCTCGGGTGAATCCTCACGACGAGCCCGCTTAAGGGGTCTCACAGCAGAAGAGGGAGACACCCGGGGGTAACTGGAAGGAGTAGCTGGGCTTTCCAGCCTCCTATTGAGTGCCTCCAGGGATTGCGACATGGAGGACAGCTGGGACAACAGAGATTCATTGATCTTATTCTGAGTTTCCCATGGCCCTGGGATCACCTGAACCTCAGGGTACAGCACCGGAGCTGCTGTCTCAGCAGTGTCAGTCCGGGCCTCTGGGCGTCCGCAGTTATTGCAGGACCCCTCCACCAGAGTCCCATTGCATGTAGCACAGGTAATGGTGGCATCTGCCGCCTTAGCAGCACGCTTCCTAACTGAGGACATCGCCACAGCAGGGGAAATAAGCCAAATTGCGCAGACAAAACCGGGAATCCCGGTGGCTTACCGACCGCAGCGAAGCGGTAGGAGGAAGCGGTGTGTGTGTGTGACCTCCGCGAGAGTTTCCGGTCTCCTCTGGAGTGCAGGCGCACGCTGCATACAGATCCCAGCCGGGAAGTGAGGGTAAAGATGGCCGCCGACAGTGAAACCGTGGGCGGCGCCGAAAACACGCGGGAAGCACACACACACGCCCATCGATGACGTCACCGCACGGGCTGCTTCCTATCCTCCAAGCAGCCTCAGTATTAAGGCGCCAGAGCCCGCAGCGCGGGAAGTAATGTGAAATACACCACACAGACTGCATGCACCAATACACATCCGCAGCCTACAGCCTCAGCCCCTGCGACACACAGGGCGGTCAGCCAGGGTGACCCCAGCACGGGGCACACCTCCAGATCCGCGGACCCGAGGGTAACGCGCGGTCTGAGTGTCAGGACACATAAAGTGACCGACACTACCCCCAGGCACACAGGAGACACAGAGTGCCTCAGTGCCGGTCCGGTCTGTAAGCACCATTTAGGGAGGCCTCGGACGGGGGTTCAGCACCAGTCCGGAGTGTAAGCACCATTTAGGGAGGCCTCGGACTGGGCTGGCTCCAGTCCGGTCTGTAAGCACCATTTAGGGAGGCCTCGGACGGAGCGGAGCTGTGCAAGGCTCCCATCTCCCACTCTCCAGAGCCCCCAGAGAGGGATGGAAAGGAGCGCAACAGCGTACCGGGAGAACACAAGGTGTCCAGGCTCTAGGCCCTCCGGTACCTCCACCAGCGTGTTCCACAAGGGTGAGCAGGGAGGCTGTCGCAGGTCCCGACCGGGACCAGTTTACCTTGTCTTCAGACGCCATCACGTAAGTTGTGAGAATGCAGTGAAGTGCAAGCAAAGCGTGATCCTCCGAGCACACTAAGTTTAAAACTGAGGATGTTCCCTGCGGTAGGGGTTTATAAGCGGAGGAGGCGGTGTCTACAAACTTGTAGTACCTAGTGTGACCTCCGGAGGGCAGTGCCCTAAACCCCATTGTCTGGGTCTCCCATTATGATGACCAGAAAAGACACCGTACTGACAATATATCCATTTATTTAAAGGGAATCTGTCAGCAGGCTTTTACTACCTCATCTGAGCTCAGCATGGTGTAGGAAAAGAGATCCTGAATCCAACAATGCAGCAGAGGTGAGATAGCTGCCCCCACCCACAATATCTATAGACAATGAGCTGCAAATGACAACAGGGGGTGTGCCGGACATGGGCTCACGCACTATTGGATGTGAGCAATGATAAGATACTGAAGCTAAAACAAACCCTGCAGGTAACCAACACCACACTTTGTGAAAAGGGAAGCATTGCTGAATTGTGTTTTAACCCTAACAGCATGCAGTCTTTAGATTACACAGCAAAAGGACTAACAGAGGAATAATAGAGTAAAGCAGACTTTTCTTTGGTTGGGGGGGGGGGGGACTTGTTATTTTATGCAAAATCTCAGGAAACTAGACCAGTCCTCTGTAATTTGATAAAAATGGATCCCTTACCATCTACTCTAGTGAAATAGACTGAAAAGGAACAGATTCACCCTCATCCAGTGCTCTCCGCCAAGCACTACACACTGGGGTTTCTGTCCAAATTCCTGAAAAGTTGTACTCTGACTGGAACCCATGACAGAGCTATTGATTTAAATGGAGTCGACGGGAGCCACTATGAACACCGTATGGCCCCTGTGCTAGCAGTATTGGTCAGGACGGTGGCCAAACGCTGTCCATAGTGGCTCCATTTAAGTCAAGGGCTACATCAGGGCTCTGTCGGGGTTCTTTAGTTAAGATTGGATTCAGTAGGATGAAAACCCGCTAGGAGGGCGGACTTTTTAACAATGATAGTAATACGGATTCTTCATTGACAAAGCGTTTTTTGGGAATTGTTTTTATGGTGTATATTTCTTTAAATTAGCTTGCAATAAGATTATCCTCATCAGGGCGATTACGGCAATGCCAAATACGCCTGATGTTTTTATTATTATAGTGTTAAAAAAATGTAGGGACTTTTCATTCGATGGAGCTGTGTGATAGCTTATTTTTGCGGGGCGAGACTACGTTTTTATTGGTACCATTTTGGGATAGATCTGAGTGTTGTACATTTGGCACAGCATTTTTTGTGGTTTTGCAGAGACCAAAAAAATTACATTTAGCATACTAGAATTTTCTATTGATTACCGTATTTTTTGGATTATAAAATGCACTTTTGTTCCCTCAAATTTTGTGGGAAAGTGGGGGGTGCGATTTGTAATCCGAATATACAGATTATATACTGCAGGGGAGGTGGGGGAAGCTCTGGAGCCTGTATGGGGGATGGGGCAGGCTGGTGTAGGAGGCAGCGGGAGGTCACGTGCCCCGCTCATATAATATGCACTGCTGCTGTCCATCACCGCGGTGCTGAAACTGCACCGAGGTGATGGACTGGGGGAGCGGTGCATATTATATGTGCCTGAGCCCCCCTGTGACCGCACATGCCTCCCCTGTGCTGCTATGGCCCCCCATGCTGATGCCCATAGTAAAATAAAAAAAGACTTTACTTACCTTCTCCAGCGCTGTCCTCCCCATGTCTCCCTGCTTGCCGCTGCGATCAGGCACGCAGAGATAATGTCACTCTTGACTGCGGGATTTCACACATGCCGGCATCAAGGCTCTTGGCCCTTCCTTCTCCCACGGTAAATTACAGGTCCTCACATCCCTGCAGGTCAGGTGACATCTCACTGGCCCTGGTCACCTGACCTGCAGGAACGCAATCCTGCCATGACGCCTATGTGGCGTCAAAGGTTGGGAACGCACCAACTTTCGTGATGCCTACGTGGCGTCAAGGGTTGGAAAGGGGTTAAAGCATGGTCATAGGCTGAGTTTCAAAGGAGGGTTGCTATGACATGCACGGAGATATTCAGATACTGTCCCATCAGCGACCCGTGCGAACATGAAGGGCACGCTGAGCTTAAAAATGCGCGCCTCGATGCCGGCATGTGTGAAATCCCGCAGTCAAGAGTTTGACAGTGGGATTTAACAGGTTACCGATTCTAGGCCTGTCGCGATTATTAGAGGCAGGTCCTGAGTGTTATACACAGCATTTGCCTACAGAGTAAGGGGCAAGCTTACTCTGTGAGCCTGTTCTATACACCCGCTTCAGACTTGTGCCGCACAAGTACAGTGGATGAAATGAAGGTGTTAACCAACCACTTACCCTATGGTGCTCTCTGTTC
The DNA here is from genome assembly GCA_033576535.1 of Allobates femoralis. NCBI lineage: Eukaryota > Metazoa > Chordata > Amphibia > Anura > Aromobatidae > Allobates > Allobates femoralis. The sequence continues at coordinate 288,228,932 of JARQOC010000003.1, read as the reverse complement.
CCTACATCTAGATTTCGTTAGTTAAAAGAAGCATGATTTTGGAAGATTTTTGTGTCATGAAATGGTGATGTGTGCCAAGAATTGCTGGTGGGTACAGATAAGTGAATCGATTCGCATGACCATGGCCCAGAACCCACTAAACATTTTGCGAGCCACTGTAAACCGCCTCCCTCTTGCCGACATCCATGAATTCTCTACTGGTTTGTAGACCTTGTGTGACATCATTGCTGTCACATGATGCACACATGACATCATGTCATGTTTACCAATCAGTAGAGAAGCCAGCAGATAGGAGACTATTCACAGGACTCCAGTCATGCTGACAAGAGATACTGATGTGGCCTCTGGACCAGCATCCTGAGAATCATTTCGCATATCGGTACCTGTGGCCACAGCAATAGTGTGGCTATGTAATATTTTGACACATTAATCAATTCAAACTGTTCATTTTCATGAAATGCTGGAAGTGACAACTTTAGACAAAGTTTTACTCGCATTCAAGAAAGTATCTGCACGGGGATATATCAGGGAGAATACAAAAAAGAAGAATTTAGAAATGAAATTCACCCTTAAGTAAAAGAAAGGTGGAAGGACATTTAAGTAAGATTTGGTTTGTTACTTTAAAGATGCAACTGCAGCATTCGACCCAGAACTGAGGGTCTGTCCACTAAATCTATAATAATAGAAACCTTATCTGCCAATCTTTATGGGATACAGAATGCATCTTAAAATAAAAAATTAAGTGCCTCGTCCATCTCTCCTGATTCTAGAAGACATGGACTCTAGAATCATGGAGTAGTCATGCTGCTTACTAAAAGCACCAGTGATGAGCCCAGCACCCTCTCATGGGAATACCCCAGCAGGAGAGAACATGTGAGTAAGAGTCACTTCAGAGCAGTTAAGATGTTAAAATGGAAAACAAAGCAAAAAACAAGACCCAATCGGAAAAAGCAAGTAAAAGCCCTGCAGTGTCAGAAAGCAGTGCCAACATACATACCCGTCTGTCGATCTTATCCCCCTGCAAATTATGTCATAAATGTATTATTAGAATTATTGTTATTGCATTTTTAATCTTTGTAATGGAATTTACTTAAATCCCCCCAAATTGTGCACTATTAGACGTGGGATACTCTGTGAACATGACTTTGGGCCTTCAACTAGGCAAGTATTCTGAGACCGGTGGATAGGAAGCCTCCCCACTGGGCATTGCCAACTATTTTCTTGATTACCCAGGCTGATGCGACATCGTATGCGTATCACAATGCATTGATGACCTAGCTTTAGCCCAGCTAAACAAAAGAGGAACGGAGAGGTATGGAAATCCACAGGTTTACCATTCAGGGACTGAGATTTATGATCTGGCCGGTTAATCAATTCTCCCATGTAATTCCTAAAATATGCACTGTTCTGATCACTATATTTCTCGGCAAGCCTAGTACAGTTAACTGCCCACTTACTAATCTCACAAAACTGAAAAAGAACTAAAGCTTGATAATCTAGAGAAGGTGAATATCTGGATGGATTGGGGACAAGTACTACATTGGTGTTGCACACTGTTACCTACTTTAGAGCTTTGTAATGATGAAACACTGGAAAGAGGACAATATTTATAAGTTTTCTAGAAATACAGTGACACCCCCACAACACTTTGGCTCACTTCAGATGCCATGCGAATACTGGTACCTGTGCCAAGATGTTGGTACATTGCTGCAGCAGAGATACAGGTGGATTGCCAATACTCGTAGCCAGCTGGACTCGGAGCAGTTGTTCTTTCTGCGTAGAATTGTCCAGCAATGCATGAGCCAGTGCGACTGCCGCACACCAGTTTGAGAGTGAATCGGTAGAAAAGAGACCTCCGCAGAGCAGCTGTCCAGCAGACAATGATGTAGCTGTGGGAAGGAACAGACATTAATAACATCCAATCACTGTACCAGTTACGGTAATTAACTTCAGTATATTTCCATGGCCTTAACGATTTAGGCATAATGCTATATAATTAAATCATTAGTCATGTGATGTTTGTATATTGCAGTCTAGTCCACATACAGTTTCTGGAGCTCATCTGTGTAGTGGATGGGTACAGGCGCGCACTGCGGTTCATGCACAATTTTTTATACTCGCATCTTGTGTCATGGGCAAATTGATACATATTGACCAAAAACACACTTTGAACCGCCCTAAGACAGTAATTTGGGATTTGATGTTTATATAAAATATTAAAATGACAAAGAAAATAACTCATAATATTCACATAATTAGTATAAAACAGGGTCTGTTTCATATTTTTTAAGTACTGGGAGAATTGGACAAAGCTGACCCCATGCACCATATGGTAACTAATTCTCAAAAACACAGGGGTGGCAGACTAATTAATCAGAATGGAGAGACATAATAATCATAAGACTGGTGGTCTGCCAATGAGACCCACACCAAACTGGAGAAATGTTCCTGTTTAAATGGCTCCACTCCGAATATACTGTTGGGAGTCCACGTACGACACAGCCAACATGCCAGGAATCATATTCTCTATGTCACTGTCTGGATAGATAGACCTTTACTTTTATGGCAGTTATACAAGCTGTCCATAGCACAACAATCCATATGTAATGAACTGGTGGATCTGTGGCACCCCACTGGTCAGTGCACCACTAAAGGGGTACTACACCCAGACTAGCGTGTGCGGTATCCCGGTCACCAATGGATGATCATGTTAATCTGAGGCCTCAGCCCTGCATTCATACACTTAAGGTTAGGGGACATTTTGGTTAACCCGTTGTTAGAGAACCAGTCCCGGTGTGAGGAGCTAAGGTGTAGTGAAAGAAGCGGGAGTGACAGTTGGTCAGTTGTTGTGAGAAGAGTGAAGTGGAGGATGCCTGCAAGGAAGGCAGCCCAGACAGAAGGGAGATCCCAGGCTTGAGCAAGCCCGGAGGTGGACCGTCCTGATAACTGGCCTGGAGGGAACCCAGTCTAAAACGGAGTTCCGGCTCCAAGTGAGGTGCAGGAAAGTTTATCTCTGAGCCGCCAAAACCAGTGGGTCGAAGGCATTTCATATAGCCCCGATAAGCAGGGAGCAACATCATCCGGCTGCCTATCCATTGTCCCCGGAGGTCTGCTGGCAGCAGTGGTGCCATCACCAGATACTGCAGGTGGCGTCACGTTAAAAAAAACTTTTATTATTCTATTTTTACTAAACCCCTTTTTCGTGACCACCAGGGTCACGGATCCGGGCACCGGCCACCATTGACAGTCCCTTAAAGCTACGCCCAGGATCAGAGTACCCCAGCCCTGGGGTGCGTCAGATCAGAGTGCTGGAAGTGAAACTGGATCCTGATACGTCATTCATCTGCTGTCAAGAGATAAATGAGAATACATAAAAGAGGCGCTACCATCAATAGTGGAAGGGAGAAGAGTTGCTACAATCTCCCCTTGACCCTTCTGATTCTTGTAAAGGAAGCACTGGAAACAGTAGAGAACAGCACATCTCAGGACAAAAGGTTGCCTTTCATTCACCATGGACATTAAAAGCACCACAATGGCAGGCCTGATGAGAAATAAGAGGAAGGAGAAATAAATTACAAGTGCATCTCAATAAATTAGAATATAATCAAATAAGATAATTTCAGTAATTCAACGGAAATGCATAAAATATATAGAGACAGTGTTTTTTCTGCAAATGTTGAAGATTATGGCTTTCAGCCAATGAAAACCCAAAGTCATTATCTCAGAAAATTAGAATATTATATAAGACCAAGTGAGATAATGATTTTTAACTCATAGATGTTGGCCTAATGAAAAGTATGTACAGTGAATGCTCTTAATACTTGGTCAGGGCTTCCTGCGTGAATTACTGCATCAATGCAGCATGGCATGGAGGCAATCCGCCTGTGGCACTGCTGAGGTGTTATGGAAGCCCAGGTTGCTTTGATAGCAGCCTTCAGCTCATTCTACATTGTTGGGTCTGGTGTCTCATCTTCCTCTTGACAATACCCCTTAGATTCTCTATGGAGTTTAGGTCAGGCGAGTTTGCTGGCCAATCAAGCACAGTGATACTGTGGTTAGTAAACCAGGAATTGGTTCTTTTAGCATTGCGGACAGGTGCCAAGTACTACTGAAAAATGAAATTTCCATCTCCAAAAAGCTTGTCAGCAGAGGGAAGCATCAAGTGCTCTAAAATGTCCTGGTAGATGGCAGCGCCGACTTTGGTCTTCATAAAACACAGTGGACCTACACCAGCAGATGACATGCTCCCCAAACCATCAATGATGGTGGAACTTCACACTAGACCTCAATCAGCTTGTATAATGGCCTCTCCACTCTTCCTCCAGACTCTGGGACCTTGATTTCCAAATGAACTGAAAAATTTACTATAATCTGAAAACACACCTTGAACCACTGAGTCCAGTTGTTATTCTCCTTGGCCCAGGTAAGACACTTCTTGCATTGTCTATTGGCCATGAGCGGCTTGACACAAGGTATTGACAGTTGTAGCCCATGTCCTGGATACGTCTGTATGTGTAGCTCTTGAAGCACTGACTCCAGCAGTAGTCCACTCCTTGTGAATCCCCCAAATTTTTGAATGGTCTTTTCTTAACAATCCTTTCAAGGCAGCGGTTATCCCGGTTGCTAGTGCACCTCTTTCTACCACACTTTCTTTTCACTCAACTTTCCATTAATATGCTTGGATACAGCGCTCTGTGAACAGCTAGCTTCTTTACCAATGACCTTTTGTGGCTTACTCTCCTTGTGGAGTGTGTCGATGTCTGCATTCTTAACATCTGTCAAATCAGCAGTCTTCCCCATGATTGCATAGGCTACTGAACCAGACTAAGGGATTATTTTAAATGCAAGTGTTTTGAGTTATTCTAATTTTCTGAGATAATGATTTGGGTTTTCATTGCCTGTAAGCCATAATCATCAACATTAACATAAATAAATAATTGAAATAGATCAATAACTTTATATATTAAATGCACGAAAGCAGTGGTCCAGCCGAAAATTCCTTTTGCAGCTTGTTCCAATAAAGTGTAAATTTTTATTTTATCCATTAGTAAACACAGGAAATTCAGTTCGTAGAAATAGAATGTAAGCTGTGGCATATATGATGACTTGATGTTTCAGCTTATAGCCTTCTTCAAGGTCTTATGTTTGTTTCCATACTAAAGGATTCTTATATCCACTTCTGGTCTTAGTTTAAAGTGATCCGGTCACCTCCAGAACGCCTCCTAAGCTACCAAAACATGTCCCTGCAGCATCTTATCACTAATCTCACACTTCTTTTGTCTCCTAAAATCATCCTGTGAAAGTGCATAAAAACATTTTAATACTCACTCATTAGTGATTATAATTAGCAGGGGCCATATTCTGTAGCCCTTAGGGCGTGTTGTTTTGCAGGCTCCAGGATCCACCCTCTCTCTCTCTGTCTGTTTGCTTGTGCAGGCTTTACCCCCCCCCCCCTTCCTCTATCACTCACAGAATGCAAATCATTAGTCCTGCCTTCAGCTGCACATCACAGCAGCACAGACAGAGAGAGGGTGGATTATTCAGGGCGTGATAATGAGCACCTATGGAGGGCTTAAGAGTCTCACAGGGGACGCCCTGTGAGACATGTTCAGGGACAAGAAGTCTCAGATTTGTAAGTGTATATTGTTGATTATTCCAATGTTACAGAGTGCTTTTCTTTTTATAGAAAAGGAGCACTAATACTGATATGTTAGGGTGCAGGGACAGGTATTAATAGGGTTGGGGGTGATTTGGAGGGGTCAGGTTCCCTTTAAATTAAAATAATTTGCACAATTAAAATGGGGTGTGTATTTATAGTAGAAGAAAATGGTAAGAAGAAAATTTGGTAATTCTTATGGATGTTAAAACCCATATAAGAGCACAGCTCACATTCACATTATACATTGATTTTTATTCCAAAACACTAATATTTATACATAGAAGTAAATGATGAAAACAATAAGTTACAAGGTAGAGAACGCCTAGAAACCTACACTTTTGGCTCAAAACACCATTAGCAAGTTCTTGCAAAAATGTTAAATTGCTTCAGGAAACAATAAGAAAATCAAAAGGATTTCCTGAAGCGTTTCCACTTGAAAACCTCATCAGCTTTGAGAGCCTGAAATAAAATTCATGTGAACGTACCTTTACTATCAATGACTCAAGGGAAGATCTTCTACACACATAAAAAAATGTTCTCTACAGATACCCATCCTGTAAGCCAATGTATGACCTACTGAAAAGCCTTGAAGCAAGATTAAAGGCCCCGTTACACAGTATGATGTCCCAGCGATCCGTCCAACGATGGTGGTCGCTGGGACATCGTTAGCTGATCGTTGGTGAGCTGTCAAAAAGGCAGACTCCCCAGCGATCAGCGAACAGTGAGAATGCTGGTAACCAGGGTAAACATCGGGTAACTACAGTGGTGTTCAAAAGTCCTGCATAGGCATAGGATAAATTGATTTTTCAAGTTTTAAACGTTTTCTGTCGAATATCTTCGATGCTAATATGACATATTATATATGGTTTTGTTCAGAATATAATTTTGCATTCTCTCCCTGTAATATTTTTAGCTTTTGAAGCAGTTTTGCCTGAAATTAGTGCAACAATGTGGGAATTGAAAGCACAACTAAATATTGTACAGCTTCAGATCCAAAATTAGCCAATCACAGATGAAGTTCTTGTGACCAATCATAACCTGGATAAGGCAGCCAATCACTTTTCATTACATTGCATCACATCTGCTGCTTTGTTTGTTTGCTTTATCTATTGGTCTATCTAGGGAATCATACTGTAGAGCTTTATGATGGAAGCCTTCAGATTTTTGTCAGCGGAGGATCGTGTGCGAGTTGTGGTGCTACATGAAGAGGGTTATACTGGCCCCCAGATCACAAGGAAGGTCGTCAGTAATCCGAGTACAGTCGTAAGAATTTTGCAGAAACATAAGCAGCTTGGAATTACCCAGGACAGGCCCAGATCTGGTCGGCCCAGAAAGTCAACTAAAAGGGAGGATAGAGTACTGATAAGAACATCCTTTACCAATGGAAAGCTCATTTCTTCTCAGCTTCTGTGAGAATGGCAAGAAAAGTGCAATATTGAGGTAGCAACATCAACAGTTAGGAAGAGATGTTTGGAAGCAGGATTGAGAGGGTGCAAGGCCCGAATGAAGCCATTGACGATAGCCATACAAAGACAAAGGCGAAAACTGTGGGCACTGAAATATTCAAAATGGAGGAAGGAGGAATGGGAAAAAGGGCTATTTAGTGATGAAAGCACTTTTTGCATTTTAGGAAATAATGGCAAGTCTTATGTGAGAAGGTTTCCACATGAAGAGTACAAGCCAGAGTGTTTGAGCTTCTCTGTGAAACATCCGATGAAAGTAATGGTCTGGGACTGTATGGCAGCCAATGCTGTTGGAGGGCTACATATTGTGGAGGGTATGGTTAATGCAAAAAAATACATAGACATCCTTCATAAGAAAATGCTGCCTTCTGCTCAACACCTATTTTCAGGGGATTATATCTTTCAGGATGATAATGTTCCTTGTCACAGAGCTAAGACAGTAATGGAATGGAAAAAAAAGAACAAGGTGGCTAATATTGACTGGCCAGCCCAGTCCCCGGACCTCAATCCAATTGAATATTTGTGGCACAAGGTATCAATAGAGATATCTAAAAAACAGCCAAGGACCAAGAGAGAGTTGATTGAGGCTCTGATACAGGCCTGGAACCACATCGTCACTCGTGAACATCTGCAGAAGCTTGTTCACTCAATGCCACACAGATGCAAGTTGGTGCTCAAGAGCAAAGGCTGGCCAATAAAGTATTAGGAGCTAAAGATGCACTCAAAAGGCCCTTTTCAGGACTCTGAATTAAATAAAAAAATAATAAATCTTAAAAAGTAAAATTTAAGTCTGTGTGAACTTGCATTGGAAGTTAATGAACTTAGAAACCTGTTCACCATTCTACACATTGTACTGGTGTAGGTATAGTAATGCTGTAAAAAAAATTATCAAAAATGCACTTACCATAACAATGTATACACTTGGGACATTCAAAAATGAGTATGACATACAATGAGGGATTACAAAAACATATATGTTCCACCAGTTTCACTGTAGAGATGCAGAAGTATGAAATATATAGTTTTCTTCACGCCTATGCAGGACTTTTGAACACCACTGTAAGTGCAGCGCAGCGCTTAGTTACCTGCTGTTTACCCTGGTTACCAGCTCCCAGCGCTTGCTGTGTGGCACTGGGAGGTCGTTCATCGTTTGTCTCCCGCTGTTACACGCGCCGATGCTGGCTGCCCAGCGGGAGACCAACGATAAATTTATGGTCCAATCCATTCTTACACGATCAACGAACTTATCGTTGGTCGTTGATACGTCACACGCAACGATGTCGTTTCAACATCACTGCAACGCCACCAAATCGGTTACGTTGCAACGATATCGTTAACGACATCGTAGCGTGTAACGGGGCCTTAAGGATATGAGCCAAATCAGAGATAGCTGGTGAGGGGTGAGGGGCGAGAGTCTCCGGAGACAGAATCAGGTTGAACCATTGACACTGGAGGGTTCCTATAAATATTCTGTGTACTGATGGTGCCCCTATCTTAGAAGGAATCTAAAAGAGGCCACCTCTTCATGTGCTTCAGTTTAAAAGCTAAACAGAAAACTAATAGAAAATAAAGATTACCTTGGAGGATTTGATGGAGCATTTACTGACGCGAAGTAGTCTTGATTGACCTGGCTGCCTCTGATGACCTCCGAGACTGTGTTTATTGTCTTTTGAATACAAAAATACATTATACTTCAATTAAATGTCCAAAATCAACAAAGAAAAATCATTGAATGGTAAATGTAATGAATTCTCTATATATAGTTATTTATAATATTGAAATCAAGGCTCATAATGATAAGTATTAAAGTGAACCAGACAGCGGATACATGCTGCCCGATCCATGGCCTGCCTGTATCAGACACTGGCTGTAGGATTTCACCCAGGTATGTTTGACTCTGCGACATTTCTGAGAAAAGCATACTTTACAAGCAGCCAGGGATCGAGATGAATGGGAGACTAGTCGGAAATTTCAGTTCCCGGCAGCTTCTTCCCAGCCTCTCCCTGAGTGACAGGTCTCCTTGCGTGTGTGTGTATGGAGAGACCTGAAGATTACTGGTAACAGGTGGCAAGTAGCCACAAGGGACTCAACTGTCCAAGTAGTCTACCATGTGGCCCCGTCCCCGGCAGCTTCTGAAGAATTTTTCCGGAAACGTTGCAGCATTCTAGAGTCATACATACCAGGTTGAGATCATACAGTTGGTGTGTGGAACATACTGTCTATGGATCAAACAGAGAGTATCAGCTGTCAGGTTCAGTGCAGCAGCATTGACAGGCCTGCACAGTTCTCACCCGTAGATTGGACAGCGTACAGTACAGGCCAAAAGTTTGGACACACCTTCTCATTCAAAGAGTTTTCTTTATTTTCATGACCATGAAAATTGTAGATTCCCACTGAAGGCATCAAAACTATGAATTAACTCATGTGGAGTTATATACTTAACAAAAAAGTGTAAAACAGCTGAAAATATGTCTTCTATTCTAGGTTCTTCAAAGTAGCCATCTTTTGCTTTGATTACTACTTTGCACACTCTTGGCATTCTCTTGATGAGCTTCAAGAGGTAGTCACCAGAAATGGTCTTCCAACAGTCTTATAGATATATATAGATATCATGCACAGATACATCTATTTAGTAAAATATGCCGTACTGTGAAATCTGGTGACTAAAAAGAGTCAATCAAGTCACAGGAGCTTGGTCTTGTGGCTATGTCAGTCGTTTGTGGCCACTGGATAATGCACAAATGACATCACAAGCCAGACCTAAAACTAAGCAACGACATCGGAATATGGCGGCCGTCACACGGTGCAATATCTTGAACGATATCGTTTAAGCGATCTGCTTTTTGATCGCTTAAGCGATATCGTTTGTGCATCGATACGTGCGATCAAGTGATTTTACAATGTAAAATCGCTTGATCGTGACATCGCAGATATGAGAGCCGGAGCTCATATCAAGCGATCATCGCTTGCTCAATCTGCTTCATCGTGGTGTGTGACACCACGATGAACGATCTCCCAGCAGCAGAGCCTATGCTGGGAGATGGTATCTATGGTAAACGTCGGGTTACTAAGCGCCGCACGGCGCCTAGTAACCCGATGTGTACCATAGTTACCAGCGATCTCGCTGGCCCACATCGCTGGTGAGTCTGTCTGTGTGACATCTCACCAGCGATGTGAACGATATTGTTAGCGATCGCGCGTGCACGTGATCGCTTACAATATCGTTCAAGATATTGCATGTTAGAAGCAGATCGTTCAGGCTGCCATGAACTACTGATGTAGCCGCTGGACTAATTCCTGAGAATAAATTTGCTCATCTCTATTGGTGACAGATTAGCTTTAAGACTTACATAACTGGCAGCCTGCCATCTCCAGCATCTTATAAAGCAGAGTGAAATTATTATTATTATATTATGTATAAAGATACTTACTTCTGTTAAAATGTCTGCAGGGACCCCAGTTGCCATCAGGATGATGCAGAGCTGTTGCAGTAAACCACATTGGTACATGAACTTTTGGCAACTGCTGGTCGCCCCTGGAGGATTCCCTGGAGACACCAGAACCCGGACCAGCTGCAAAAAGGACACATCAATTGACAGTCAAACATCAGAAAACTTGTAAAATCCTCAAATGCATTTTTGGTTGGGAAACAATGTAGCATGTCAGGAGAAAAAAAAAGTCCCGTTCCTCTCACTATTGTGAGGTTTGAGAGGATTACAATGTGAAAAGATCAGAAAATATGTTTAGAACTAGCTGTGAGCCCGATTCTAAAGAATCGGGAGTCTAGAATCTGTATATAATTTTTTTATGAGTTTTAAATAATAGACTTAAACACCAGATATATGACTAAGTAGGCGATGTAGGCAAAACTGTGAGGGTAGCAATATAGTGGAGGTGTAGAAAGAGTTAATGTCCGACTAACAGGACTATAACAGAGTAGGAACTTATAATGGTATCAAAAATGTTATTGAAGGAGTTAATGTCCCACAGGCACTGCCACAACAGACTCAGCGCTGTAAATTATATCCAAAATGGAGTTCAAGGGGTTAATGTAGCAGTGGCAGTAGTTATAAACACTACCAAATATGCAGTTAATGCTGAACTTGTATATAATGGGTTACTTTCGCAGTGTCATTACAACTATACACTGTGTAATAGAAATAACAACAATAATGGAATATAAGGGGTTAATGTTCCTACTGGCAGTAGTAATAGAGACTACAAAGTATGGAGTTAAGGGAGAAATGGTATAGAAGGGGTCAACTTTGTAGTGGCAGTACAACTACACACTGTGTTATAGAAATTACAGATAAAACGGAATGTAAGGGGTTAATGTTGCTACTGTCATGAGTATAATGAGAGAAGCGCCTCACTGGCCATTGAGATACATGGAGGACTTTGAGTTTGAAATTTAGTGGTGTAAGTGAGGCGCGAAGGTCATTGGTCGGTGTGTGCTGGCGCCGACCAATGAGAATAGCGCCTCACTTACAGCGGTAAATTTGAAACTCAAAGTCCTCCATGTATCTGAATAGGAAGGGAGGCGCAAAGCTGATTGGTCGGTGTGTGCTGTGGCCGACCAATGAGCTTGGCGCCTCACTTACAGGAGAGAGGGAGAGGGATTTACTAATAGGGGAGTGCGGTGAAATGAATTGTGTGTATAGAGGCGGCTCTGGGGTCAGCACTGAGCGCGGCGGCTCTGGGGTCAGCACTGAGCGCGGCGGCTCTGGGGTCAGCACTGAGCGCGGCGGCTCTGGGGTCAGCACTGAGCGCGGCGGCTCCGGGGTCAGCACTGAGCGCGGCGGCTCCGGGGTCAGCACTGAGCGCGGCGGCTCCGGGGTCAGCACTGAGCGCGGCGGCTCCGGGGTCAGCACTGAGCGCGGCGGCTCCGGGGTCAGCACTGAGCGCGGCGGCTCCGGGGTCAGCACTGAGCGCGGCGGCTCCGGGGTCAGCACTGAGCGCGGCGGCTCCGGGGTCAGCACTGAGCGCGGCGGCTCCGGGGTCAGCACTGAGCGCGGCGGCTCCGGGGTCAGCACTGAGCGCGGCGGCTCCGGGGTCAGCGCAGGACGGCGGCTCCGGGGTCAGCGCAGGACGGCGGCTCCGGGGTCAGCGCAGGACGGCGGCTCCGGGGTCAGCGCAGGACGGCGGCTCCGGGGTCAGCGCAGGACGGCGGCTCCGGGGTCAGCGCAGGACGGCGGCTCCGGGGTCAGCGCAGGACGGGGGCTCCGTGGTCAGCGCAGGACGGGGGCTCCGTGGTCAGCGCAGGATGGGGGCTCCGTGGTCAGCGCAGGACGGGGGCTCTGTGGTCAGCGCAGGACGGGGGCACTGTGGTCAGCGCAGCGGCGTGGGCAGAGTGGTCAGCGCAGCGGCGTGGGCAGAGGGGGGGTGAGGGGGCAGAGAGGGGGTCAGGGGGAAGAGTTGGGGGGTCAGTGGTCAGAGTAGGGGGGTGAGTGGTCAGAGCAGGGTGAGGGGCAGAGTGGGGGGTCAGTGGGCAGAGTAGGGGGTCAGTGGGCAGGGTGGGGGGTCAGTGGGCAGAGTGGGGGGTCAGTGGGCTGAGTGGGGGGTCAGTGGGCTGAGTGGGGGGTCAGTGGGCTGAGTGGGGGGGCAGGGGGAAGAGTTGGGGGGTCAGTGGGCAGAGAAGGGGGGTGAGTGGTCAGAGCAGGGTGAGGGGCAGAGTGGGGGGTCAGTGGGCAGAGTGGGGGGTCAGTGGGCAGAGTGGGGGGTCAGTGGGCAGAGTGGGGGGGTCAGTGGGCAGAGTGGGGGGGTCAGTGGGCAGAGTGGGGGTGTGGGGGCAGAGAGGGGGTCAGGGGGAAGAGTTGGGGGGGGTCAGTGGGCAGAGTGGGGGTCAGCGGCGCCCTCCTACCTTCACCTGCTTCTGTCGCGCTGTCACCACTGTGGAACGGCCCGGTGTTGATGACCAGCGGCGGCTCAGAGTACAAAGCTGAGCCCCCAGCAGACACAGTGCCGGGGAGAAGGCCGGCATCACTGCCGGAAATAGAGCCGAGGAGGATGGGGCGGAGACTGGCACAGCAGTGATGAATGAGGAGTGGGGCGGTCTCCTCCGACGTGTCCCACTCACTCTGCTGGGGGAGTGGTGCGGACACGCCCCCTGGATACCCGACCGCGGCCTTAGTGACAGGGACAGGGGCTGCCTGCTTGCCTGCCTGAGAAGGTAGAAAAAAGCAGAGAATGCAGGGAAGAGTAGATTCCGCATTGACAATGTGTGTGGGCAGTGGTGGGACCCTGTAGTGGCGCCGGCCCTGGCTTGATATATATAGTTGGCGTAGCGCACTTGCTGATATATATAGTTGGCGTAGCGCACTTCCGTTTGGCAGCCACGTCTTCGACGACGGAAGTAGCGCCGAATATGACGGAAGTGCGCTACGGCAATTATATATTAGATAAGCTGCAGGTAGGAGTAGACGATTTTAGGCATATGTACAATACAGTAGGTGATGGGGCTACCCACAAGGTAATGACAGGAACACTTTACATTTAAAAGGCCAGTTGGTGTATTCATCTTCATATAAACTGCACTCCTGGTAACACATGAGCTTTCCTTTGGCTTCACAGTCTGCTTCATTCATGGGTGGCCTGCACAGGTTTGATACCACTTCACTGTAGAAGTATCCCAGTGGAGGTATCTGAGCCTCCACACACTGACCATGTGTCACACAAACAGACACCACTATCACATACTAGCTATTGACCCCGTTCTAACCCCGGGTGGCGGCATTTTTATTGCCACATTTTTCATTTTATTGAAGCATTAGCTGAAAACAAAATGTATTTATTGTGCAAAAACTAAGCCCCATGTTTGGTGTAAAGTCTGTGGTAGTTTATGGCCTTGTTGTTGCAGGACTTTGTGGGGTCAGATCTTCTTTAGCTATGCCTCCCCTGGATAATTTCCTTCCCTTTAATTAAATTTAGCTCCGCCGCCATTCCCCCTGTGGTCAGCCCGTGTGCAGGGCTATGTTCACATTCTAGCTGAATCCTTCAATAAAATGGCTCCAGAGTCAGTGTGTGTACATACTGCAATCTCCGGCGCCATTTTCTTGAAGACACTGTCTCTGCGAGTATACCTGAAACAAACTGCTGTGTGCTGATATTCACAGAGACAGTGTCTTCAATAAAATGGCACTGTACTTTGCGGTATGCGCACGCGCTGACTCCGTGGCCATTTTATTGAAGGATTCAACTACAATGTGAGCACAGCACTGCACACACACCAGCCTGGCATCTCACAGTAGGGCATGTTCTTATGTATTCCGCCCCTTGCTGCTTTCCTCCCCTTTAATTAAACCTTGTGCCGCGTTCTCTATCATTATGTTATGTGGCTGGTGTGTGCACAGTGCTATATTCACATTTTAGTCAAATGCTTCAATAAAATGGCGCCAGATTCAGCGCATGTGCATGCTGTGAACTCTGGCAACGTTTTATTGAAGACACTGTCTATGCGAATATCAACAGTTTGTTTTAGATCATTTTTCAGAGACAGTTTCTTCTGGCACCAGAGATCACAGTAAGTGCACAAGCCGACTCCGGACCCATTTTATTGAAGGATTTAATGAACATAGCACTCCGCACATGCTGCATTTAGCATTATAGCCAAAGAGACGGTAACACACGTCACACATGTGGTCCACGCTGCTGTGTAAGGATGGACACCACGCAGGATCTTCAAACAATGGTGCTGTTTATTTCTTCAACGCGTTTCGGAGCCAGACGTGCTTCTTCATCAGGAAACAGACTATTTCCCGATTGGTCTTAGTTCTGTGGTAGTAAAGTGACTGAAAAGGGCAGGAGGTCTCTCGTGCACTGCTGAAGCCAATCAGTAGCTGGGGCATGTTATCTTGCCATCCAGGCTTGGGACAGGACACGTTCAGTAGTTATATTATAGATGACAAACACCTATGTGTGGACGTATGTGGATAGCCAGACCCACCCATCTGTCCGTATAACCTGTCCCTGGAACATCTCAATAAGTCTTGTGGCACTACAGGTACCCGAGTAGCCATCTAAGGTTACATAACAGAGAACAGTCACCTTCGTTATATATGTACCGATCATTCACAATGTACCCTCTTACAGTGGTATATAAATGTTCCAGATGATCATTTAAAAACAAAACAACAGAAACTACATATTCAAGTATTGGTTACCAATATTAATATACTACAATTAGCCTTTCTACTATTCATTGGGACTTTGTTATCAGGTTTTCATTACTCCATCCGATATTAGTGTGATATACAGGCAGAGATCCTCATTTCAGTGATGTAGCAATTACTGGGCTCCTTGCTGTAGTTTTGACAACATCACTATTTCATGTGCTTCAGATCTACCAGTTCACTGAATGTGGAGCCCACCTACACCACTGATTGGCAGCTTATTTGCCTATGCACAGCGTAAACAGCTGACAATCAGTGGTGGAGGCAGGGTACACAAAGTGCATGAATATAAAGGACTACAGTGATGATAATCTGCTAATAAGTATGATTTTATCAAAACTAGAGCAAACAGCCCACTATGCGACATCGCTAGAATCAGGGTCTCTGTCTCCACACTATGCTGCTGCTTTCAGATTAGATGGCAAATACCTGCTGACCGATTCCCTTTAAATCCAGGATATTTACCTGCAGCATTAAATGAAGATTTGTTACTTTCTGTGCAGACCATCCAGAGTTGTCATCCCCCACTTCAAACCATGGCTTCATACGTTGGATGTAGGAGCCCTCTTTAAAGAAGTTTTGATTGGAGTTGTTATACTTCAGTAGATTCTGGAGTAGCAGTAGGCAATCTTCTACTACAATACCTACAATCAAGGGAGTTTGAAAGGGTTATTCATAGCTACAAAAAGATTAAAACATATGCAAAGTGCTTGTAAAGACAATCAACGTCAAAATGTATCTATTGAAATTTTGCAGTTGCTCTTCCTCTAAGATCTCTGCTTTTTTTTTCATTTGCTCATGTCCAAGGGGTCCAGGCCACTGCGGTGGTCTATCTGCTGAGGCTAAACATGCACAGTGTTACAAGCCCTTTTATAGTGAGCTTCAAAGCACTGCACCACGTTGTGTAGGGATTCATTGGAGTGCACCATTAGGTCCTGGCCAGCTTCACTGCCCTTCACCTCCAATGCTGCATGTGCAAAGTTGTGCGAGGTAGCAGCATCAAGAGCATATAGTTTGGGCTAGAAGTGTGACAATGATACAACCTGACCTGTTAATATAGAGATCCCATCCCCAAGCAATCAGGACATCAGGAGGCAGGAGAGTGGTGCACTCCTGAAGACAGAGTATGAGGATAAACCTTAAAGGGGCTGTGCGGTCTGTGTGACTTCTCAGTCCTCCCAGCGATCACACTGAGCGCTGCAAGGATTCACGGTTTCTAAACCAAGAATGGACACCAATTATGTGGTATGATTGTTCCCGGCCAGAAGCCCTGACTTGTAGGCACGACCTCACTCAATACAACTGTATGTGATGATTATACTTAAGAGATGGATGTAACAAGTTGTCAGCTACTGCATAAAATTGAGATAGATATTTATATAAGACAAATAGTCAGTAGTCGGGCTGAAATACGCACATATCATCACAACCTGGTAACTCACTGTGTTCATTATGGGATCACGTGATCATGGGTACACTTTATATTTTGCATTCTGCAGAATTCAAATGGTTATTTTTTCCAATGCATACATATTAAAGGACTACTTCTCTTCTAGAAATATCTACCTCAACTGTATGCAGTAGCTGACATGTTTGCATCTATCTCAAGTATAATAATAGACAGACTACCTGCCTACATGCAAATATCTACAACCTGTTTATATATAATATCTACCTCGATCTGTTATGTACTTTAATGCATTTGATCAATGTGATACTAAATTTGATGCCTTTTACTTCGTTAGAGCCACCTAGTGGTGATACCTAGTAATCTAATAATTTTTAATCATATCCATATAGAAGATCATTCATATTATACATTGAATTGATTTTAGAATATTTCTGTTACATATGTCCTGTGCTTCAAATTCTGGGCACACCATTCATTGTTGGTAATTATTATCAATCAGGTTTTTTTTTTTCCTTGAGGCTACATTGTACATTATATTAGCTGACTTGCAGTACCCATGTGCTCTGCCCCTTATCAATTCTGATGCGGAGTAACCACATATTATATTTTAGCTTATTTCTTCAATAATATTTTCTTGTTAATCCTATAAGACATTATGGTCTTTCTGAATGCCAATTAGTCTTGCATTATCTACTAGATGAGGGCAGTCTCTGTGCACCTTCTCCTCTCCCTGTGGCTGTCTGTCCCCTGCACCTTTCTCTACCTGGCCATCTCTCCCCTGCGCCTGCCTTTCCCCTCAGTGGTCTTTTCACTTCCCTCCCCCCTGTCTTCCCTCTCTCTCCCACCATGCGCAGTGCTGAGTGCAGTGCTACTGTCACATTGTGATCCATCACATCAATCTGGCTCTGGACGGTCACGTGACTCATCAAGTGTCCGTGACATCACACTGGTCCTTTATCTCTCTGGTAACTTAGAGGGAATCGGATGGCTGTGTGCAAGAGGTGTTAGGCGTGTGGCAGGCAGAGCGTTGATGCCGGGTGTCTGTGGGACCGGGTGCCATATTTGCATACTCATCACTTGACTGTGCTAATATGGTGCAGCTTCCAGTGGCGCAGTGAATTCTGGGATTCATGTACATGGCTTGGAAGTTGATGACACGCCACTAGCTAAGTATATAATAGATTCTCCTTTCTATACAGTACCTTACCTCATACACTTAGGACATTGATTACTATATTGTACTGGTATGCAATGCTTGTGCTCTTTCATAATCTCATGAAGCTGTGAATGACTGCTGTGCTATAGAAGCCTTCATCTTGATAAATATAAAGAAATATTACTAAGGCCCCTTTCACATCTGCGTTTATTTGAAATCGCGGCAGATGCGGTGAAAAAACCGCATCTGCCGCGATTGCCGCATAACCGCTGCACTTGAGGCGCGGTTGCAGTAATCCCCATAGAAAGTATAGGGGAACTTGCGGCAGGTGCGGCAAGTGCGGTTTTGCACTTGCGGCCGCGAAAAAAACCGCGGTCAGCTGTGTTTTTTTTTTCGCGGCTGCATGTGCCGCAACCGCACTTGCCGCACACTTACCACAAGCCCCATAGACAATGCACAGGGCTTGCCGCAAGTGCGGCCGTTAGGCGGCAGATTTGGCAAATGTGCCGCATCTGCCCTAGTTTGGCGAAAACGCCATTGTGAAAGGGCCCTAAAAAGCAATTTTGTTTGTACTGCAAATAGTAGTGGACAATTAACATCATAAAATGATTCAGATCATGAAGCGTGAACCACATGTATTTAACTTTTTATTAGCCAGGTTATACTTAAGAAATGTTATAATTTGCTCAGTGTATCATTTCTTCACGGCTCCACACTCACCACCATCGCTGTTCCCTTCCTCTGTAATGATGTCGAGGAGCCTCTCAAAAGCATTTTCAAAGGCTACAATTTTCTGTATGGCGGCATTGCTTTTTGTCAATTGCTGAAGCAACAAAAGGCCCTGTAGAACAACAGAAATGCACCATCAGCTGAGCACGTCTCATGCCAGGTCATCATTGCCCTAACAGCAAATTACTTTAATGACTGAACACTCAGAGCAATAATTAGATGGAGAACCACTCATTAGATGTGTCATAACATATGTGTATCTCAGGCATGTAGATTTGTACAGTCATGGCTGAAAGATTAAAATGGACACAAATTTGGGTTTTCACAAAGTTTGCTGCATTTTTGTCTGCTGCATTTCTTAAGGTTTCACAGCTTTTTGACAAATACATCAAATTTAGGAAAATACTCAATATTTATTAATAATTTGTCAAGACCTCTGCAGATTCTGGGCCAAATCCTGCCTGATGACTGTCCATTCTTACCTAATCATTGCTTTCAGTTTATCACTATATCTGTGTTTTTGTTTGTTCACCTGATGTCTGAGGATTGACCACACATTCTCAAAGGGACTGAGATCTGGAAAGTTAACTGGCCATGGACCCAAAGTTTCAATGTTCTGTTTACCGAGCTACTTAGTTATCCCTATTGCGTTGTGACATGGGCATCATCATGACGGAATAACTATTGTTCATTACCCCATTGCTCCAACATCATTGGGAGAAGCTGCTCTTGGAGGACAATTACATACAATTCTTTACTCATGGTGAGTGAGTCCACCCCTTTGGATGAAAAGCAGCTCCACACATGTATGGTTTCAGAATGCTTTACTGCTGACATGACACTCGACTCATGGTAGTGCTCCATCTTTCTTCTCCAGGCAATTATACTTCCAGATGTCGCCCAAAGTCTGAAGGTGGCTTCACTAAAGAAAATAACATTAACCCAGTCTTCTGCTGCACAATCCAATCCCTGTGCTAACTGCAGTAGGTCAGTCTGTCCTTGATGTTTTTCTTAGGAGAGAAATTGCTTCTTTGCTGCCCTTCTTGACACCATACCAGCCTCCACTGTGCATGCACATGCATGGACACCTGTCTGCTGACAATCCTGAGCAAGCTCTGCGCTGCTGCTGAACCGATCCCATAAATGAACCCTTTAAAGAGATGGTCCTGTCACTTGCAGGACTGGATCCATGAAGTCTTCTCCCCAGCCATGTAATCTGTGTCTGACATTTCTGATCCGATAAATGGTTGATATCAGAGCAATCTTCAAGCTGCCATTTCCTTGTCTGTAAAGTCCTTTTGATGCAAAGCATTGATGACTGCATCTGTGTTCTTGGAGAAGACAATTTCAAGTACCAGCTTCCTTCTACAGCAAGCAGACAGCTCTTATAATTCAATCCCCTGACATCAGCTGCTTGTCCTTGTTAACACTTTCTCCTAAACTAGAAAATCACTGAAATAATACATTGTCATTTGTGGCAGGGCTGAAAATTAGAGGAAATTGGGGTTTTGTGATTACCGTAAGTTTATTTTCAGAGCAAAGAAAAAACTTGCACATTTTTGGAATTCCTCTGATCTGATTGTTACTGTACAAAAATAAAAGAGCAAACTTTATGACAACCAAAATGTGTGTCAGTCTCAAAACCCCATAACTCTGATAAATGTGGGCCACATCTTTGGGACTTTTACATATCAGGTATTTATAGCATAATCTTTAGGTGTTCAGGCATATGAAGAGATACCAGTCTTTAACTACTTGAGGATCACCCATAGACTTTAAATAACCAGGCAGTAGGCACGTTACCCTGCAGTGACGATCCAAAACTTCACTGCAGAATAAGCAGTTGTTTGAAATTCTGCAGATGCTGGAGCGAGGAGCCGACTGTTAGGCTGCGTTCACACATTCGCGTATTTTATCGCGTTTCTTTACGCGCGTCTTTTCAAGGGAAAAACGTGCGTTTAAAAACGCGATAAGAATACGCGAGAGAACAACTCGCGTCTACTTCAATCGCGCATTTAGACGCGGGTTTTTATAATGGGGCCTATGGAAACGCACGCGTAAAAAAACGCAAAGAATTGACATGTTCATTCTTTTTACGCGCGCGTTTTTTGCTCCAAAAACGCTGCGTTTAATTACGCGATGTCTGCAAGGCACAAAGTGAATGTCCATTCACTTTGCTGTAAAACGCAGACGCACATGCGTTTTTGGAGCAAATACGCGCGTAAAAAAATGCGTAAAATACGCGATGTGTGAACGCAGCCTTAGACTCAATAGAAAAGGCAGAGATGTTTTATCACTGTCCCAGTCACTGTATATAGTGCAGAACGAGGACTGTGTATGCAGTATAGAAAGCACTACAGGGTTTCCTCCTCTGGACACAGCAATCATGTGATCACCTGGTGCTGGGAAGGAGCAAGATCTGCTGGATCCTAATAGATCCAGGTCAATTTGCCATTCAATTGGGACTAATACCACCATAAATTATAATGTTAATCAGAAATGTATTTAGAAATTTTGAAATGCCACCAGACGTCTTTTATGATCTTATAGGGAAAACAGTGCGCACCCCTATAAAAGTAAAAAGGTCTATACTCATCTCTGGTGCCGCTATGGTTCCAGCGATATCGGAACTCACACTCCCGATGCCCAACGCATCAAGAGAAGCATGCACTAGAATTCTCCAGCGATAGGCTTCTGAGCAGCCAGATCCAACAATTCTGGATCCGCACCTCTGTGACGTAACGCGGAATGCAAATCACCCGCCCAGGTCACAATGGCCTCAGCCACCCACATGGAGGCAAAAGAAGGAGAAAGCAACGACCCTGAAGCCTCGAACACTGATCTGGACAATTGTTCCAACTGACGGTCCGTGGAGTCCTTGATAGACGCACTATCAGGAAGAGACAGAAGAGTCCTAGACGCCAGACGGGACACTGGAGGATCCACCTGCGGAGAATCCGACCAGGCGTGTGCCACCGCTGGCAAAAAAGGATAACGAGCCTCAATCACCTTACGATTACCAAACCGTTTATCTGGCTGCGACCAATGCTCCTGCAGAACTTCCTGAATCTCAGGATGATCAGAGAACATCTTCTGAGGTCTCTTGGACCTCTTGAAAGATATCACGTGGTCCGATGAGGCGACTGGAGCTGGGTCAGTCACTGACAAGGCCCGATTCACAGCTGAAACCAGGTCGTCCACCATGGCAAGGGTATCCGAGGAAGCGGACTCGAGCGAATCACTCATATCCGCCTTCAGATCCGAATCCCGGAGCTCACCCGATGAGCGAGAATCACGGGACCTACTCCGTGTAGAAGAAGCCTGAGAACCCTGAGATGGGGCCGAGGGAGTACCCCTGCGGAGTTTCTTCCTACCAGACGCATGGAAGGAAGAAGGAGAACGAAAGCGCGTCTCCTCCTGACCGGAACCATCATCCGGTGAGCCCGGCTGGTTGAAGTGCTGGACGAAGGACGGGCCTGCACCACCCGGATCAGCGTCTCAGATAGCTGCTGGTTGGATTGGCTTACAGACTGTGACAATGCAACCGCCCATTCCGGCGGAGCGGGGGACGATAGCAGCCACCACCTCACCAGCGGGTGCCTGCTCAGACAGGGGCACAGGGCTGAGAGGAATTAGAGGCACAGGCCTGACAGAGCGGGGTAGAGCAACCACAGGGCAATTCAGCTTTGCACACAGTGCAAAAGGCATAGTACACAGTAAATGCCTTTGGTGCTCTCTTGCTTTTTGTCTGACATCATCACTGCTATATATATATATACATAATATACACACACTCAGAGGAATATACTGCTGAGTGCCAGCAGACAGACACAGCTGCAGCAGAAAGACACTAGTCACTGCTGAGCTACACACAAAAACACAGCCTAGGGCAGCAGCTAGCTATAGCTGAGCCCTGTCACCTGGAAGCACAGCGCTGCCCCTCCTGTGTCCCCCCTCAGAGCTCCAGCCGCGCAGTATCCACGCTGAAAATGGCCTCAGAGACTGCAGTGAGTGGGAAACGCAAGGCCACGCCCCCCCCACCCAGTGAAGCCCAGAGCAGCTGCACTCAATTGGAAGATGGGCCGGCCCGGGGGGCGTTTCCGGCCGCGCCGCATCATCACAATGGGCGGTGAAGACCTACAGGCCCAAAAGCCGGGGCCTAAATTAATAATCCAGGCCACCGGAGGGGGGTGGGCCTGCGCGGAGCGCAGCGCGGAAGTCAGGGCGCGGCAGGAACTCCCAGGGGGACCCTAGAGGACAGCGCAGCTCCTACCTGAAGACGGCTCCCCACCCTGGAGCCCACAAGGGACAGGGGCACAGACCTCCATCCCAGAGCAGCTCCATATTCAATGCTGCTGCGGCCAGAAGGCCAGGGAGAATCTCCTACAACCCAGAGCCACAACTGTGGGGACTGGGGAGGGATGCTGCAGGAGCCGGCCAAAACCTACAACTCAGAGCCCCAACTGTGGGGACTGGGGAGGGATGGTGCAGCGGTCTGAAGGAAACTCAATGAAGAGAAAATAACAAAGTGTCCACCTCCTAAGACACTAAGCAAAAAAAACTGGTTGAACTGTGCCAGTCAGGGGGTTATATACTGCTGGGAGGAGCCACTGTGCTTTTTTTTTTAGTGTAGGCAGAATAGCATAACCCATTGTCCTGTGTCCCCAAATGAGGCGACAGAGAAAGGGTGAATAACGGATTGTAGAAACACATCCAATTTGGAACTTTTATTATTATGAGATTTATTGCTTTCTTTGTGGGAAGTCCCCTTTAAAGAATGCTACATCTGTATAAAGTGTGGGTCTATAGCCACAATCAGTTTGCCAAGTTAAAAATCTGTTCTCAGAAAAGAGATTAGTCCGTTACTTACATCATTACGGATCACCTCTCTAGAGTCATCTAGCAAGTCCATTAGTCTGGAAACACCTGAAAAATAAGATTTCATCATTATACAATCTATAGAAAACACCCGACAGGTCACACAAATATTATGGGACAGCTATGACCAAAATGAAGCCTCTGTCTTTGGCACTTTGAGGGCTATTTAGTAGATGCCATTACAGTCAACGATCTAGCTTCAATGGCTCACTGATGTAATCTGTCATAGTGGCAAGTTTTGAAACTCAAAAAAATCTGGTGATTTTAAAAATTCTATAAACTTTAGAGCATTCACATAGTATATAACAGACATTGGGGTGCACGTCACTTACCCATAGGGCTGACCAGAATAATCTGCTGAACCTGAGGGCCCTGTTGTTTCAGAAGACTGGTCAGTAACTTCACACACGGCCAACGTACATGGAAATCAAATTCCTGTAGAGGTAAATGACCCAAAGAGAATTGATAAAGCAAATTTACTGTGAGAGGGGCCAACTTGTACTGTACCACAAAGCTGGCGCAAATGCCATACACCACATATAGTACCAGTTATATGCCTTTTTTTTATTGTTGGACACTTTTTAGGACATTGCACACAGTGTGTTTGTATCGCATTTGGGCAAATGTTGCTTTTTTTTCCCCCCCTTGAAAATTTGGTGCAAAAATAAATCTGCAGCAAGTGAATTAATGTAGTGTTTTCCCACACCGAATGCAAGAAAAACGCATGGAAAAAGTGCATTGCATTTGGGTTCATAGAGCCATAAAATGTGGCTGGCAGATGAAAATGCGCAATTAAGCCAAGATGGAGCTGTTGTAAAGTAGAGAAAAGGGCCCAACGTCTGGCAAAATATGCCAAATCTATTGCATCATACACTACGTACTATTGTTAGAAACTTGTTTTTTTCAATAGGAAGTATTAGGCTAAAACAATTACAGTGGCCATTAAGCTTGTAAGATTAATCCTTTTGATTTTTTAATAAAGATTGTGATATAAATTAAATGCCGTGGAAGGACCTGTCTGCGGTGATGTCACGACTTGTGACCCAATGGGCGAAAGAAGGTCCAAAAGGTCTTTGACTTCAGGCCTTGACATTACGTTCACATGGTCATGACATCACTACAGGTCCTTCCACAGCATGTGTATTCTGCACTTAGTAATGTGAATATAGTACAATGCAGGGGGTATCATTATGTTTTAATGAATGCAATGGATTGATGTAACTGTTACCAGCTGAAAAACCACCCCGAACACTGTTTTGTGAAGGTACATCTAAGCATCAGAAGTTTTCTTTTACGATAACTATATGGATTTGTTTAAAGGGATCCTGTCAACTCCAAAACGCCTCCTAAGCTATCAAAACATGTCCCTGCAGCATCCTATCACTAATCTCACACTCCTTTTGTCTCCTAAAAGCATCCTGCGAAAGTGCATTTAAACGTTTTAATACTTACTCATTAGTTATTATAATTAGCAGGGGCCATATTCTTTAGTCACCAGGGCATGTTGTTTTGCAGCCTCGAGGATCCACCCCCTCTCTGTCTGTGCTGCTGTGATGTGGAGCTGAAGGCCGGACTAATGATTTGCATTCTGTGAGTGATAGAGAGGGGGGAAGGTAAAGCCTGCTGCACAAGCAGAGCACACAGACAGAGAGAGGGTGGATCCTGGAGCCTGCAAAACAGCCCACCCTGGTGACAAAGAATATAGCCCCTGCTAATTATAATCCCTAATGAGTAAGTATTAAAATGTTTTTATGCACTTTCACAGGATTCTTTTAGGAGACAAAAGGAGTGTGAGATTAGTGATGGGATGCTGCAGGGACATGCTTTGGTAGCTTAGGAGGCGTTCTGGAGGTGACAGGATCCCTTTAAACAGGTTGCTGATAAACAACTCATGATCTTAATAACACTGGGGGCAGTTTAAAAGTAAAAAAGGACATGACAGGTTCCCTTTAAGTCCAGCAGATCTTTGTTTTAATATGTCTAGTTTGTAATGTGAATTCTGGTAACAGATCCACTTTCAGTCGTATCCAGGAGCAATCCAGATGCCTCAACGGGTCTGGGACAGTATCTTGGAGTACGGTCCAAAGCTTTCATTGAGTGAACCGGGAAGATTGTCGCAGCTGTATCTTGTGCACAGGGCCTACAGGACTCCTGAATTTCTATATAAAATAGGGATTAGAGACACCTCTGAATGTTCAAGATGTAGGCAGGGACAGGCGGGGATTCTACACATGATGTGGGACTGCACTATGCTGCAGACGTTTTGGACGAATGTTATTACAGAGATTGAAAAACGATATATGTGTGAGGTTCCGAGGGTGCCTTTGGTGTGCGTATTGGGGTACAGTTTAAGAGATAAAAGTGACAAGTTGCCAAAAAAAAATCGCAATTGCAAGATTATTATATCTGGCCAGGAAATTAATAGCGAGGTATTGGATCAGGACTGAGCCCCCGGGAAGAGCCGAGTATATTAAACAGGTGGACTACGTGGTGCGAATGGAGGAAGACATATATAATAGAAGGAGTGCAGCATTGATGTTTGAAAAAATATGGGAGCCATGGAGGAGATAGAGGGATATGGTATAATAGTAATGCTGTCCTTTTTGATTTCCTCTCCTTCACTAGCCAGACTATGGAGAAGCTAGACCTGATAACAGGTTTGATAATTTTAATTGTTGTACACATGCCTATCGGAAAACGCTTTCTATTTTCCTCTTATCTGATATAAATATTGATGGTATATGAAAACTGTTCAAGGAGTGGGGGGGGGGGAGGGAGGGGGGTGTTGGGGGTGTTGGGAGGAGGGAGGGTATTTACCTGTGTTATTGTTTTGGGGTGGGGTGTTGTATATTACAAAAGGTGGTCATCTTTTCATTGAAACTGTGTTAGGAATGTACTATTTGTATTTAACCTGATGATTTAATAAAATACATTTGATTCAGATGCCTCAACGGGGTGCAATGTATGCATATAACGTATGTGTTACTGTAATTAGATTGATTCTGCACCTTTCTTGGGCTTTTTAGAGTACAGTTTATGAGTGAAGTAGCAGCTTTTTGAGGCTTATAGAATTGTTTACTGGCCTGTCTGTCTGTTTTATCCCCTGCTACAACAGAACATGAAAAGGATCTCTTCACTGACAGTCACTGAGGGTCTGAGGATTCTGGACCACTGAATCCTCCATCATGCCCCTCAGTGATGTTGCATTATGACTGCCTCATATAGCATGAAGAATAAGAAAGCATGTTCGTCTAAGCAGGGCAGAATACCCACTTGGAGACACAAAAATTATAACTTTTAGCCTGGCTCAATATTGCAAAAAAAAAAAAAAAATAGATTTCATCTTCTGATAGTTTCTAAAAATAAAAAGCCGGCTTTCAATTTTGTTGAAGAGGAAAAAAATAAATAAAAAGGGACTAACCTCTAAAATAGACAGTAACACTGTGACGTTATCCTGTTGTTTAATGAACATTTCTGTGAACTGAACTCCCAAATCGTCTGTCTGGACCTGCTGGTTCTCTTCTGTAAAATGAATCAGAAACTATTTAGAAGGAAAATGGTAGATGAAGAGTCTAGATAAAGAGAATGTCTGTGTCTCACAAGCTTAGAATCGGGTGTTCATCAGAACAGTCATGATAATGGACACAGTGTCTCCGGACCTGAGGAAAGCCGGGGTAAGTGCAGAGTGAACGCAGCCACCCTGTGCCCACGACCTGCATTCGGTGAAGGGCGGCTTTTCCCTGCATTCACCCACAGAGATCGCCTCTGACTCCGCAGCATGAAATTAACATGATGTGGAGATGTGGAAGCGCCATAACCTGCACTACAGGTGAGATAATGCTGCATACAAAAGAATGGGCATGAGAGTTCTAAAAATCCCATCCACTGTGCGTATATTGCTGAACGCAGAAGTAATACACTGCGTCCAAAATGCTGCCAATACTCATTGTGTGCATGCAGCCTTAAAGTTTTACCCTACAATCACATCCTTAGCATGTAAAAGCAAGCCTAAGCAGGATCTACAACCCTCAAAATTGGAGACAAGCAGGTCTGTGTTTAAAAATATATATGTATAAAATATTGTAACATCAATATGTCTTGTACATCTTGTGCCAGCATGATTTGGTTGAGAAGAAACACATGATAGCTCCTAGTCTTATTTAATAGACTGTTGATGTCTAGGATATGGCACTAAATGATCTTATGGAAAGGAGCAATCATTTCCAAGACACTATAGCTGGCTACCTGCTATCAGCGGGAATACCAAAGAAATGACATAACAGAGCTGAATTTGTGCAGTCAGTCCCTGATACTTTATTAATGGCACTGCCATTGTAGAATTACTTCAGTATGGCAGAACCCTTGTTTGACAGATGTACAAGAGCAGCACTCCAAAAAGTGCTTGGGTGATTGTTTTGTGTACAGGTGTAGAAGGAGTGTGTATATATAGGTCCGTGTGTCACATGGTCTAGCTAAAGTGCTGCGAAAAAACTAGAGTGGCAAATACACACATGCAGATTTTAATCATACACAGAGGCATTAGGTTAGGTACCCAATATAGGAGAACAGCTTGTCATTATTTATCGGGCTCCCATGGTTTGGCCAAAACATTAGCTAAGTTTCTACATTTTCTAATCTTCCTAAACTGTTTTGCCATGTCTTATTTCCTCTACTACATTCTACATTAGCTTCATATATTTGCCTTGTCTAACACTTAAACAGCAGTATTGATGGAGCATGTTTTCCTTTTTCTTGCGGCCTAGAGTGCAGCTGTATGCTTCCTTATAGATGTGTTTCTTTCAGCAGGCACCTGTTCACATTTGCTGGTGGTGCTGCCGGTCAGTTTTTTCATATATTGCTTGTATTGTGTGTGAACAAGGGTAGGGAGTCTATGTGTGTGTGTTGTGTCTGATGTAGAGAGTGTGTGTTAGTAGTGTGTAAAAATGTAGAGAGTGTGTATATATGTTTAGGAGTGATTGTAGTGTGTATAGGTGCAGTGTGTGTGGTGTGTAGAGATGTAGAATGTATGTGACTGTAATGTGTACAGGTGTGCGAATCTGTAGTGTGTATGTGTGTGCGCATGCTTGACTGTAGTATGAACATATGCGCAGGGGTAGAGTGTGGTTGTAGCATGTACAGGTGTGTGTGTGCATGCATTGTGTCTGGTGTAGAGAATATGGGTCTGTAGTATGTAAAGAAACAGTGTGTATATAACGTATATCTGTGTGGTTTTAGTGTGTAGAGATGCATAGAGATATTGTCTGCATTTTGTACATGGAAAGAGAGATCGCATGTGTGTGTATATGTAGAGTGTGCATTTGTAGTGTGTACAGGTGCCTAGAATGTGTATGTGACTGTAGTGTGTACATGTGTGTGTATATGTAGAGTGTGCATTTGTAGTGTGTACAGGTGCCTAGAATGTGTATGTGACTGTAGTGTGTACATGTGTGTGTATATGTAGAGTGTGCATTTGTAGTGTGTACAGGTGCCTAGAATGTGTGGGTGTACATGTGTGTGCATCTGCAGTATGTACAGGTGAAGAGTGTGAATGTTTGAGTCTACAGTATGTAGAGGTGTAGAGTGAGTGTGTGTGTGTGTGTCTGGAGTATGTACACTTGTTGTGTGTGTGTGTGTGTTTATGTAGAGAGTGTGTCTGTCTGTAGTGAGTACAAGACAAGGCCCCATCTCACATAACAATAATGTTAGGGGGCCGTCACACGGAACGATATCTTGCCCGATATCGTTTAAGCGATCTCCTTTTTGATCGCTTAAGCGATATCGGGCAAGAAATCGTTGCATGTAATCAAGCGATTTACGATGGTAAATCGCTTGATCGTGACATCGCTGATCTGAGGTTCGGTTCTCAGATCTAGCGATGAACGATGCAACGATCTGCATCATCGTGGTGTATGACACCACGAGGATCCATCTCCCAGCGACCGCGCCTATGCTGGGAGATGGTAACTATGGTACACGTCGGGTAACTAAGCGACGCGCGGCGCCTAGTAACCCGATGTGTACCATAGTTACCAGCGAGATCGCGGCACCGCATCGCTGATGAGTCTGTCTGTGTGACATCTCACCAGCGATGTGAGCGATATTGTAAGCGATTGCGCGTGCACGTGATCGCTTACAATATCGCTAGAGATATCTCACCGTGTGACGGCCGCCTTAGAGAGATCGTTGTAACTGTGACGTTACAACGATCTCTCCAGCGATGTCGTTCTGTGTGACACTTTGCAGCGATCAGGCCCCTGCTGTGAGGTCACTGATCGCTGCAAAGTGCTGCGGGTCATTTTTTGATCGCTGGTTTCCTGCTGCGATCAGTGACCTCACTGACTGGTAACCATGGTAAACACCGGGTATCTAGGCAGCGCGCGCTGCCTAGATACCTGGTGTATACCATGGTTACCAGTGTCCTCCCTGCTTAGCGCTGCCTTACAGGCAGCGCTAAGCAGGGAGGACGCTGTAACATCGCCTTCAGTGATGTGGGAGGTGGCTCCCATTGCCCTGATCGCTGGGGAGATCTGCCTGTTTGACAGCTCCCCAGCAATCAAGCAACGACGCTCCAGTGATCCCGGCAGGTCGTTATCGCTGTCAGGTTCGCTAGAGCGGTCGTTATGTGTGACTAGGCCTTAAGAATGTGTATGTGACTGTAGTGTGTACAGGTGTGTGTGTCTGCAGTATGTATTGTGTCCAGTGCAGAGAGCGCGTCTGTAGTGTGTAGATGTAGAGAGATTGGTTTCTTATAAAGCACAACACACAATCAATAATACAAAGGGAACCTGTGAAACGTTCATGGAGCTGGCAACACATACAAACAGGGTCAGGGTCACATATGCCCGGCAGCAGCCAGTAGCACATGTTATGTAGAGGGCATCTATTTTTCGTTTCCTAATGTTACTTTGTGGGTGCCAGATAGACCCAATGTCATCTATGAAACAGCTTCTCTTGCTCCTTTAGCATTTGAAATGTGAATAAATGATTCATTTTAGTGCTTGCCACTAATCTGCCACTTGATCATCCAAAAATTACATTAATTTGACAAATCAAAAAAACAAATCAAAAATATTAAAAACATGCCCATGTATTACAATTCTGCACATCACCAAATAACACATGGCAATTGTATGTATATGCTATTTATTCATATATTTTAGTACACCTGTAGCTTGAAATCTCCAATAATTAGACATCTCAAAAATGAATAAACTGGGATTTTCAAAAAACTTTTCTGCTAGCTTGCTTCAAAAGTACAATCACTGTGGGTACAAATCAGGCAGGAAATAAAGGTTACGTGGACCCGTCACAGATGCAGAAGCACATGGCACCATTTATAACAGATTCTATTCTGCTGATCGTTTTGTGAAGCAACAGCAAAGACATTCCAGTATAGGAAAGTGGTGTTATATAGAATGTTAGTCTAGACCATGTATAGACCAATATATACATTATCATGTGATACAACCCTGGAACAATGATTGAAAATAAAAAATTGCATAAAAATGCAATTGGCTTTAATGGATTAGTTCAGGGGGGGTTCTATATGGGAACAGAAGGTAAACCAAAACCAGTTAGCGAGTATGTGGGATGATACGACAAACCATGCAGACACTAATCTTTACCTTCAGATTCGGCTGAAAAGACATGAAAGAAAGAGAGAGGTTTACAACATAAGAAAAATAAACGGAGGCTAGTATTCACAAGGTGTATACATTGGTGGTGACTGGAGCATGCCTGGTTAATAAAGCATCACTATGATATACGATAGGCGGAGCACTGCAACGGCGGGTATTATGTACATAAAGATCCAGTTTGCCTGGCTAAACAGCAGAAAACGGCAGAACATCAAGATATATTAGCAGTGTTGCTACCATCTACAAGTGCAGAAGAAAAACAATTGGCATTTTGCAACAAGATACATGGAAAGTCTGGCAAGATGCTGCTGCGGACAGCGACACGTGCATGCGTGGTGGGTGGACGCACCAACACAAGCAGCCTGTCTGTTTGCCAGAAGCAGTGGGGTCATGGGTGCTAGTTCACCTGCATCTCTGGGAAGGAGGCTCCACGAAGGGATTCGACCAACTGCATGAACAATTTGGCAAGGGGGCAAAATCAGAGTAGCAGGGAATAGACTGACATAATGAAATAGATCAGACATCCTATCAGGTCTAATATAAACGGTTAGCAGTTTGAAGGTGTCCTAAATGTATGTTCAAAAGTAGCAGTACTGGGGTGGGAAAAAAGCAGCAAAAGCCACACACTGTACTGTGAAAAGTGCTGCGATTCACAGTATGTGACAGTGAAGTATATAAAAAGTTCTCACAATACCTGCTGCAGAAGTGCTAAGTGTGAACACAGCCTAAGAGATGTAATGTGAGCTAAAGGCGCTAATAAAAGCTTTCAACCTACTGCAATTACTCAAGGCAATCATTGTCTAGGACACCCCCAACTATTAGGAGAATGGAGGTTTGTTCTCTCATTTGGACCATTAAAAAGAACCTGGCATGTGGGAAAATGCATTTAACCTGCAAATATGGGGTTAATATGCAGGTTAATGGCATTTTGAACCTGCTGATGCCTGCACATCAAACCCAGCTGCCAGGAGGAGAAAGAGCTTTAATCCTCCGAGCAGGGATTCTGGTTTCAGTCATGGGGGTGGCCCTAGCGTGGGTTTAGTCACCGCTATGTGTATGGGGAATAGCGGCTGTAGACAGACCTCCTGCAATGACCAACAGTATCCTCTATTGCAGAGTGTCTGTCAGTGCAGGGGTGTAGTTACAGCCACCATTCTCCATATACAGAGCGGTGTCTTAACCCGTGCCGACACAGCCCCGTGACTGAAACCTGAACATTACCAGAAGGATTAAAACTAATGACCTCTCAGCAGTGTGGTTAATGTGCAGGTGCCAGGCAGGTTCACATGCTATTAACTTGCAGATTAACAGCATTTTTCCAATAGTCTGCAGAATGTCTACAACAGCCTGCAATATTCTCCGCTTCTCCATCTCTTTCCGCCCAGGTACTGCCACTCTTAATGTCAAATTAGTGTACAAATGACAACATTCTGCTACAGTGTAAGGGAACCTGCACAGAGACCTGGATTTATCAGACATTTACTACATAGCCTAAAGTATACAAAAGCAGCAGATACAGAGTCCATACAATGGTAGATAGCAGTGGATAACTCCTGGTTACTCATTCAAAATCTCATCCCAACAGGGAATAAATTCATCCAAATTCTAACAGTGAATATTTACTCAAAAACCACATGACTTGTTCCTGCACTCAAAAAGTCTCAAGTGTGTGGGTAAAGCTGGACTTTGTGGATGTTGGAGTGTTCTATTCCTTCTTGTTGGAGATATTCTAAAGAACACTCAAGTGTGTGCACCCAACGTAATACCCAGGGAGGGACCAATTCTGCCTATTAATGTGCATGAAAGTCCCCATTGTCAGGGCGTGAATATAACATTAGCTCCAGGACCAGTATCACTGGTATTTATGGAAATACCTGCATTTCCTCATATAGTTTTCACGTACATCTATCTTCAAACCTAAATTTTTATTGCAACTTTTAATTTACTCTGTTAATCTAGTTTCACATACAGGATTTGTGTCCAGATAGTTGTTCTCCACCTGAGCAGAATATAAGAGATGATGATGATGATGATTATTCTTGTGCAATGCGCTGCCAGACATAGAAAAGCTGCATGCAACCTTTTCTGTCCAGGTCAGACTGTTTACGACTCCACAACTAATATCACAGGAAACCAAGATCAATTTTATCACTAGTTTCACTCAGGTGTTTTTGTATCATCATGATGGAATGATTAGATATACTACAGGGGTCTTTAAAGTGGGGACCACTTTTTAAAATCTTTTCTGAATCAACTCATAGCCCTGGTTGCCATGGTTACATATGTATTTCTACCCCAGCCTTATGGAAAAACTCTGTCCAACTCCAAATCAGACCAAAAGTGGTGGAGATATGAAAGGAATAACCAGCTAAACGGACAATCTAATGCAAAAAAAGTCAGCCATAAACTCTGTGAGTCATGCATTTTTGGGAATCCTTTCACCTGAGTAGGTCTCTCTACTTTACCATACGAGCCAGATTATACAGTTATGGCCAAAAGTATTGACACCCCTGCAATTCTGTCAGATAATACTCAGTTTCTTCCTGAAAATGATTGTAATCACAAATTCTTTGGTATTATTATCTTCATTTAATTTGTCTTCAATGAAAAAACACAAAAGAGAATGAACAAAAAGCAAAACATTGATCATTTCACACAACACTCCAAAAATGGGCCAGACAAAAGTATTGGCACCCTCAGCCTAATACTTGGTTGCACAACCTTTAGCCAAAATAACAGCGATCAACCGCTTCTGTTAACCATCAATGAGTTTCTTACAATGCTCTGCTGGAATTTTAGACCATTCTTCTTTGGCAAACTGCTCCAGGTCCCTGATATTTGAAGGGTGCCTTCTCCAAACTGCCATTTTTACATCTCTCCACAGGTGTTCTATGGGATTCAGGTCTGGACTCATTGCTGGCCACCTTAGAAGTTTCCAGTGCTTTCTCTAAAACCATTTTCTAGTGCTTTTTGAAGTGTGTTTTGGGTCATTGTCCTGCTGGAAGACCCATGACCTCTGAGGGAGACCAGCTTTCTCACACTGGGCCCTACATTATCTGCAAAATTTGTTGGTAGTCTTCAGACTTCATAATGCCATGCACACGTCAAGCAGTCCAGTGCCAGAGGCAGCAAAGCAACCCCAAAACATCAGGGAACCTCCGCCATGTTTGACTGTAGGGACCGTGTTCTTTTCTTTAATGCCTTTTTTTTCTCCTGTAAACTCTATGTTGATGCCTTTGCCCAAAAAGCTCCACTTTTGTCTCATCTGACCAGAGAACATTCTTCCAAAACGTTGTAGGCTTTCTCAGGTAAAATTTTGGCAAACTCCAGCCTGGCTTTTTTTATGTCTCGAGGTAAGAAGTGGGGTCTTCCTGGGTCTCCTACCATACAGTCCCTTTTCATTCAGACGCCAATGGATAGTACGGGTTGACACTGTTGTACCCTCGGACTGCAGGGCAGCTTGAACTTGTTTGGATGTTAGTCGAGGTTCTTTATCCACCATCCGCACAATCTTGCGTTGAAACTCTCTTGTCAATTTTTCTTTTCCGTCCACATCTAGGGAGGTTAGCCACAGCGCCATGGGCTTTAAACGTCTTGATGACACTACGCACGGTAGACACAGGAACATTCAGGTCTTTGGAGATGGACTTGTAGCCTTGAGATTGCTCATGCTTCCTCACAATTTGGTTTCTCAAGTCCTCAGACAGTTCTTTGGTCTTCTTTCTTTTCTCCATGCTCAATGTGGTACACACAAGGACACAGGACAGAGGTTGAGTCAACTTTAATCCATGTTAACTGGCTGCAAGTGTGATTTAGTTTATTACCAACACCTGTTAGGTGCCACAGGTAAGTTACAGGTGCTGTTAATTACACAAATTAGAGAAGCATCACATGATTTTTCTAACAGTGCCAATACTTTTGTCCACCCCCTTTTTTATGTTTGGTGTGGAATTATATCCAATTTGGCTTCAGGACAATTCTTTTTGTGTTTTTTTCATTGAAGACAAATTAAATGAAGATAATAATACCAAAGAATTTGTGATTGTAATCATTTTCAGGAAGAAACAGAGTATTATCTGACAGAATTGCAGGGGTGTCAATACTTTTGACCAACACTGTATACAGTTAGGGCCAGAAATATTTGGACAGTGACAGAATTTTCGCGAGTTGGGCTCTGCATGCCACCACATTGGATTTGAAATGAAACCTCTACAACAGAATTCAAGTGCAGAATGTAACGTTTAATTTAAAGGGTTGAACAAAAATATCTGATAGAAAATGTAGGAATTGTACACATTTCTTTACAAACACTCCACATTTTAGGAGGTCAAAAGTAATTGGACAAATAAACATAACCCAAACAAAATATTTTTATTTTCAATATTTTGTTGCGAATCCTTTGGAGGCAATCACTGCCTTAAGTCTGGAACCCATGGACATCAACAAACGCTGGGTTTCCTCCTTCTTAATGCTTTACCAGGCCTTTACAGCCACAGCCTTCAGGTCTTGCTTGTTTGTGGGTCTTTCCGTCTTAAGTCTGGATTTCAGCAAGTGAAATGCATGCTCAATTGGGTTAAGATCTGTTGATTGACTTTGCCATTGCAGTATGTTCCACTTTTTTGCACTCATGAACTCCTGGGTAGCTTTGGCTGTATGCTTGGGGTCATTGTCCATCTGTACTATGAAGCACCGTCCAATCAACTTTGCAGCATTTGGCTGAATCTGGGCTGAAAGTATATCCCGGTACACTTCAGAATTCATCCGGCTACTCTTGTCTGCTGTTATGTCATCAATAAACACAAGTGACGCAGTGCCATTGAAAGCCATGCATGCCCATGCCATCACGTTGCTTCCACCATGTTTTACAGAGGATGTGGTGTGCCTTGGATCATGTGCCGTTCCCTTTCTTCTCCATACTTTTTTCTTCCCATCATTCTGGTACAGGTTGATCTTTGTCTCATCTGTCCATAGAATACTTTTCCAGAACTGAGCTGGCTTCTTGAGGTGTTTTTCAGCAAATTTAACTCTGGCCTATCTATTTTTGGAATTGATGAATGGTTTGCATCTAGATGTGAACCCTTTGTATTTTCTGTCATGGAGTCTTCTCTTTACTGTTGACTTAGAGACAGATACACCTACTTCACTGAGAGTGTTCTGGACTTCAGTTGATGTTGTGAACGGGTTCTTCTTCACCAAATAAAGTATGCGGCGATCATCCACCACTGTTGTCATCCGTGGACGCCCAGGCCTTTTAGAGTTCCCAAGCTCACCAGTCAATTCCTTTTTTCTCAGAATGTACCCAACTGTTGATTTTGCTACTCCAAGCATGTCTGCTATCTCTCTGATGGATTTTTTCTTTTTTTTCAGCCTTAGGATGTTCTGCTTCACCTCAATTGAGAGTTCCTTTGACCGCATGTTGTCTGGTCACAGCAACAGCTTCCAAATGCAAAACCACACACCTGGAATCCACCCCTGACCTTTTAACTACTTCATTGATTACAGGTTAACGAGGGAGACGCCTTCAGAGTTAATTGCAGCCCTTAGAGTCTATTGTCCAATTACTTTTGGTCCCTTGAAAAAGAGGAGGCTATGCATTACAGAGCTATGATTCCTAAACCCTTTCTCCGATTTGGATGTGGAAACTCTCATATTGCAGCTGGGAGTGTGCACTTTCAGCCCATATTATATATATAATTGTATTTCTGAACATGTTTTTGTAAACAGCTAAAATAACAAAACTTGTGTCACTGTCCAAATATTTCTGGCCCTAACTGTATATATTATATATATTATATATACATACATACACAGTGATAAGCTTTCACTTCATTTGACATTGTTTTTTTTTATCATACGAGTCTGATCTATCTCCAAGTTGCTACACATTGAGCATCACAGATCTCACATATGGCATATGTTCCACTATAATAGTCCTTTAGGTGTCATACATTCTTTTATTCCTACTTAATATTTATAAATGTAGTGATCTATCGCATTGCTATTTTGATATATATTGGTCATCTTTAATTCCCTCCAATTACACATGCTAGTTTTTACAGCTTTATTAAATGGATGTTCATACATTTATGTAAGTGTGTCCATCTTTTATTCCTCACCCACATTTATTATTCCAATAAAATGCTATTTAAAATTATTTTTTTACAACAATGATACAGACTTTATAGTTGGAATTTTTGTTTTGCTTTAAGTAACCCCTATGCAGAGGATAGGTGATAAGTTACTAATCAGTGGGTATCCGAACACTGGGACCTGCATTGATCGGCAGTAGAAGGAATTTTTAATGAAGCAACAGCATGGATGTCCAACCACAGCTCCATTCATTCTCTTTGGGGTGGCCTAGTGCAGGGCGTAGCAGCCTCAGAGTGAAAGCAAAGTAGGGCAGGTGAAAATCTAAGGGCAGGTAAAAGTATAGTAGGGCAGGTAGAGATAATCTAAAGACAAGTAAAGGTAAAATAGGGCAGGTGGAGGTAATCTAAAGGCAAGTAAAGGTAAAATAGGGCAGGTGAAGGTAATCTAAAAGCAACACAAACAAAATTTAAAGTTCCCCAATCTGTCGCTCCAAATGGCCAGATCCACAAAGATCAATAAGTTATCATTCATCCTGTGAAGTGGTGATAATTGTGTCCAGTGAAAATGAGTTAAGTATGGGGGATTGGGGGGAAGGGACACCAGAAATAACTACTTACAACATTTTATTGCAGTATTTAAAACCAATTGATTGGTACAGAATCTCACACTTTATCTTATGAATGTTTTAAGTCCCCATCAGCATTTGACCCAAAGAGAACCATCCCTTGACAGCTACAAATACCTTGGCATTTTTTTTATTGTATTAGAGTTATGTTGAAAAAATATTTCTGTAATTAGCTTAAATAAAGCTAAATGTTTAATCCTTTCACTTCTGAAGCATGCATTTATTGCAATGCATTGTGAGCTGTTTGATGCCTTTCATCTGCAATCCTGACAGCCATGCCTGCCAATGGCTCTCCGGCCAATCCTACTGGTCTTCTGAATGTGACTTTATGCATAATACCAATATAATGTTATCAAAATGAAGTTAAATAAAAACAAAGGCTGGGGTGGTGGGGGCTGGAGACCAAACTAAGAGGAATTCAGCTGTCTGATAGACACTGAAATGCACTAGGCAGCTTGCAATAAACTGTAAAACACCGTAATATATGCATGCTGCAGAAGCAAAAAAGGTCATACATTTTTAACTGAAACCAATTCTAGAAATGTTTGTTGTTCAATAACGTAATGCAACAAAAAAGAAGATAGGCGTCTATAATCTTTAATCACACCCTGTTCTAACAGTGTTTCAAGATAAATATTTAGAAACAGGCCAACAGTTTGTTACTTAGACATATTGCAATGCTCTAAGGAACCTGCACCTAAACCATGAAGAAAATTAAGGTCTGGCTGTAAGATCCAGCCGGGGCCCATAGCCTGAGACGGGACCAGTTTAATGCAGCCCCTGGACAGCTATTTACCATACAGCTCTAGGTGACTGACAGATCTCTCCCATGCATGTACATAGCAATAGACCTATCAATCACCTGGAGCAAAGTGGATAGAAGCCTGCCAGAGGCAGCACTGGACAAGTCTTATCTATCTTACAGACCCTGGCTGGCTCTGAAAACTATCTGTTCTCTGAAATGCTCCGGTTTAAAGGGGAACTACAGTGAGAGAAAACTTTTCAGTACAGCCTCTGCCCTCCTACATGATGAAGCAGAGCTGTACACTGCAGTTCTAGGATCTATAGATTACATATAAATTGATAAAATCATACCTGCTCCTCAGCTCTGACCCCCACCTCAGGGGACCGAGAATCTTCAACCTAACACAGCTTCATGTAGAAGCAAAAAGCAGGTGTGTCTGGGGCGTGGATGCTGGGAGCTGCAGGATCATCCTACATTCCAGCCCCCTCAAATTTCTTAAAGGGAGGAGGCGTGGCAGGGGGCATGGCCGCTGGCCTTATGCTCATACTACAATTCAGCCCCTGGTATACCATCCTATTTGACAGGCTTCAAATAGCAATCGTCACCAAGCAGATACAAATACATGCTGTGATCCTCTGCTGTTGTGATGATGCATAATGTGTACTGTTATTGTGAGGCTAGGAGCAGAGACAAATCATTACATTGATCGATTCAGCTCTGTATGGTCTCCCTTCTCCCATAGGAACATGGTAGCTTCCAAACACTACAACTTTCAATGGATCACCATCATATCTTCACTCCTCATTGGAATGTAGGATCCCAGCATCCATGCCCCTGACACACCTCCTGATTTTTGCTCCTACTTGAAGCTGCCAGGCTGAAGATTCTAGGTGCCCTGAGGTGGGGGCTAGAGCAGAGGAGCAGGTATGATTTGATCGATTTATAAGCGATCTATAAATCCTAAAACTGCAGTGTACAGCTCTGCTTCATCAGGTAGCAGGGCAGGGACTATACTAAAAGGGAACTCAAGTGAGAGAAAACTTTTTAAGTCATACCTAGCTGCAGTCAAGCGGGCACACGGATTCATGCTGGTCATGGTTTGGGCAGCATGAATCGACTGACAGATTCACTATAAAGAAGTTACAAAACTATATTTCTTGCAATAGAACTAGGATTTTTTTTTTTTTTTTAAATTGTTTAGTTGCTTTTTTCATCCTCAAGGTTTTTTGTTATTTTTTAAATTCCAATCATCAAATTACTTAAAGGGACACTGTCAGGTCATTTTTAAGTATTATACTAATATTACCCTTGAGTAGTGCCTGGACAGACCTTTTAAAAACAAGTAAAATCATTATTGTACCATTTGTAGTTTCCATGTTATCAGAATTGTCAGATCCTGCAGGGAGCTCCTGAATTAGTCCTCTCCATTATTAGCAAGCAGGAATACTCCCACTGTTATATAAACTGTCATGAAATAATGCGCTCCCTCTCAGCAGCTCTCTCCTCCCCCTTCCCTGCTGCCCTTGCTAACAGTGCAGTGTTAGGTTTCGCTTACAGGATTCTGTTCTGTTGAGGACACCAGGGAGAGAGATAGCTATTACAGATCTGCCTCTTCTAAACTTCATTTGTTTCTGTAAGCAGATTACACAGAAACTGTCACAGCACAGATGGATCTATTTAACGGTTAAATAGATCCATCTGTGCGGTGACAGTTTCTGTATTATCTGCTTACAAAATTTTAACCTCTTGTGATGCTGCACACAGAGAGCAGAGAGGAGGATAACCTGTGATCTCCTGTGCAGTGATGTGAATTTGTGACATGCATATTCATGCATGGAGTGGACAGCAGAGAACTAAGTGGATCATTCACTGTGAGTGACAGATGGAATGAATCTCTTTATTTGAAGTTTACAGAAGATAGGAGGGCAATATAAATAAAAGAAATACATAAATAGAGAGAGTTTAGAGGGAGGACTTAGAAAATGATAGCAGCTACATGTGGATTTTTGACCTGACAGTTTTCCTTTAACAGAAACCAACCACCAGGATTTAACCATCTGTAAATCAGTGCAGCCAGTGATTGATGTGTGCAGCATGGCATCATTATTCTGTTTTTTTTTTTTATTCCTTCCCTGTGGGCTTGGCAGTCTGCTTTAAGTCGACCCGGTCCCCCGGATAAGAGAGAGGGGATTCGGCTTACAGCAGACTGCCAAGTCCACAAGGAGGAATAAAAAAAAAAAACCAAATAGTGATGTCATGCTGCACACATCAATCACTGGCTGCACTGATTTACAGGTGGTTAAATCCTGGTGGTTGTCTCCATCTAATTTTAACAGTTTGATCCTGTTCATGGATATCTACAATTGTCAACAGGGTGTGGCAACATTACAGGTCATCAACTTATTGTTCCAGATCCTGGAAACATAAACCTGCCTGGATATACGCATTTCTTTTTTCCCCTCTCTGAACTGTGTACCAGATTTGTCATTCTGGAAAACTAGGGCTGTAAGGAAAAAGAAAAAAAAAGGAGTAGAGTACACAAGATTATTCTATGCAGTTAGCTAGGTAGACTGTAGCAAGGGGACTCATAGGTCTGTGCATAAAAAAAGAAAAAAAAAAAAACGGTAGGATGCTTTTAACCAAGACCAGTTTCTTATTTCTTTATTTTAGCTGCACAGGGTATCTAAAAAAAATGAGGGTCTTAAAGACTAAGGTCACTACTTGTATATATTAGGCACTTTTCACACGTTGTCACACTCATTGAGGACATCTCCTACGTTTTCCAAACAAGGAATGGGCATTACAAAAGTACTAAATATATAATATACAAAAAGAACTTCTGGCTGCAATACAGACAGGCGCTTACTGTTAGCTGAATAGTGTAAAATCGTTTTAGTGGACGATTATATTATTTTTTGAAAACTTCATTCAGAATTACAAAATAAAAGTGCAGGATGTGAGTAATAGGAGGTCTATGAGAGACGGGTGACTTACCGCCTCTTCCGCATCATTAGACATCACATTGTAAAGTGTATCCAGGGCATAGCCTATTATTTCAGAATCAGCACTGAAAGATAAAATGCATATTAAATAAACCGTTCAATATTACGATGACAAAGACGTGTAGAGATGTGTTAACACTGCGTCTTTCCCTTCCGTTTTTAGTGGAAAAGTTGCATAAATAAATAAACATTCATTTCTATGGAGAAACATTTTGTGGTTTATATTATGTTACATGTTTAAAGCTTCAGGTCTTCAACAACACCAAACATCTAAACGTCACGTCCTTCCTAGGCTAAAAAGATAAACAGGTATTTTGTTTTGGCGTTTCCATCACAAATAATGCCAGTGGCTTTTTCATTTATTAATTGAATTGAAAAAACGCCTGGAAAAAAAAAAACCATGCCAGAAAATGCTCAGGAAGCCATCAAGAGACAATTAAAGAGAGGAGAGATTCCTGAGGTGTCTTCAGCTTGGACAATGGTTATATGTGACCTCAAGAAAAAGACGCAGTGTGAACACATGTAAAAAAAGTATATAAAAAAAAAAAAAAAAAAAAAAAAAAAAAAAAACACACGCTATAAACCTGCAGTTATTGGGTCAATCTGCAAGTTCATCGCAGCGCCCTCAGTGAGGAGGAGTATGAAATAGACTAATGTTTGTGCATGGACTATGCTGATCCCTACAATATCTACAGGACCTCGAGGAGAAATTAAATTCTCAGCACCTTTTAATAATCAGACATTTTATCTCCTATAAAAAGTGATAAAGGTCCATATACACATGTCCAAGAAAAATACAATGGCCCTTCAGGAAACTGCTGCAAACATGGTAACTTGTGTGACATCAGCACCTTAGATACCCTACAAGCTGACATGTAACTACTTATTGAGATGATAACATACAGAAGTGTCCTTTGGGACACGCTGCAAACACATGACCGGCTATTTATAAAGATGAGAGCAAAAAACAAGTGGTGTCCATGGTACCGCCGCCTTTTACTACATTAAAGCCAAAAATATCCAATCTAGGTTCTTTACATTGTTTTTCACTCGTATCAAAGATGAATACATGAAAAAGTGGACATTAACAATTGATATGGCTGGAGCTTTATTCTTCAAAGGAT
Organism: Allobates femoralis; assembly: GCA_033576535.1. Taxonomy (NCBI): domain Eukaryota; kingdom Metazoa; phylum Chordata; class Amphibia; order Anura; family Aromobatidae; genus Allobates; species Allobates femoralis. Next base: position 288,186,245 of record JARQOC010000003.1, on the reverse strand, counting down.
TCTGATAGTAATGGAAGTGGAAAAGGTGGAACGTAATAAATGTATAGTTTGTTTTTTTAATTCTAACAATTGTTCCTTACCGGTCAGTCCGTAACACACTCAGCAGATGGTCCATTGCCTGGGTGCCGACTTCAAGACGATATTTCTGGTCATAGAAAAGAGAAAATAATTGTTTTTGTTGTCCTGTTAAATTATACATATGCTCCAATACAAAAAGCAAACATTACAGATGAACCACAGTCATTCTGAGACATAACACAAAGTGTACTCAACTACAGAGGTGAAGAGTGAAACCTTAAAATGGGTTTTCTCACGAACAAACTTCATTTTAATCAATAGATCTTGGAATAATAAGATCCACAACTGGATGTGTTTAAAGAAAACATTCCTGTGCTGAGACAATCTTGTATGTCTGTCCCTGCTATGTACTGTGTAATGGATGTGTCTGACCATACAGGGACATGGGCTGATCCTACCACATCTCCTGTGCTGAGATAATCTTATATATGTGTCCCTGCTGTACTGTGCAATGGATGTGTCTGACCATACAGGGACATGGTCTGATCATACCACATCTCCTGTGCTGAGATAATCTTATATATGTGTCCCTGCTATGTACTGTGTAATCGATGTGTCTGACCGTACAGGGACATGGGCTGATCCTACCACATCTCCTGTGCTGAGATAATCTTATATATGTGTCCCTGCTATGTACTGTGCAATGGATGTGTCTGACCGTACAGGGACATGGTCTGATCATACCACATCTCCTGTACTGAGATAATCTTATATTTGTATCCCTGCTATGTACTGTGTAATGGATGTGTTTGCCGTACAGGGACATGGTCTGATCATACCACATCTCCTGTGCTGAGATAATCTTATATATGTGTCCCTGCTATGTACTGTGTAATGGATGCGTCAGACCACACAGGAACATGGTCTGATTATACCACATTCCCTGGGCAGGGGAATATGTAAAAGAGTATACAGACATTACAGCAAGAAATCACAGCTGATTCTTTTTCTGAGGTAAAACATTTCCCTGACTGTTTTTAAAAAATGTTTTACATCAAAAAAAAATTATTTGTGATCCCGTGCTGTAAAAGTTGTATCCTTTTTTACTTACTCCCCTGCCCAAGAGATGTTGTATAATCAGACCATATCCCTGTACAGTCAGACACAACATTACACAGTACATAGCAGGGACACATATATAAGATTATCTCAGCACAGGATATGTGGTATGATCAGACCATGTCCCTGTACAGTCAGACACATCCATTACACAGTACATAGCAGGGACACATATATAAGATTATCTCAGCACAGGAGATGTGGTATGATCAGACCATGTCCCTGTATGATCAGACACAGCCATTACACAGTACATAGCAGGGACACATAGGACACATATATAACACTAGATGTTGGCCCGATTCTAACGCATCAGGTATTCTAGAATATGTATGAGTGACCATTTGGTGCAGCCTTGCTTGGCCATGGCTTAATGAACTCCAGTTCCCTGCCCTTTGCCCCACACCTGAAATCAGTATCATTGAGCATATAAGGAGCCTTGCTTAGTCTGCATGCTGACGTGTCTGCTGCGAAAGTGCATGTTGTAAAAGTGCACTGAAATGAAATAGACCTGAAATTGACTGGGATAGACTGGAAGGTACTGTCAGATAGCCATTCAAACAATGTCTATTACTCTATCCTCTACTAATCACTACCATGTCTTTAACTGCACTGTTTGTGTTTCTATGTGCCATCACCACCAACTTGTATCACCCTATCCCCCCTCCATCACCACTCATCCACATCAGCCCCTCTCTCCTGCCCTACCCTATGTACAGCACCCATGCCATCTTCAGCTTACTGAGGATTCTCAGCCCACCATATTCTAACATTTGTCATAATAAACCAAGTCCAAAATCCAAAAACTATCTGCTCTTCCTCTTTTTGCTGCTGCTCCTCTCAGGTGATATCTCCCCCAACCCTGGTCCACCCTCTAACTTCAACCCCTCTCCCACCACACATAGAAACCCCACTAACCTCATTACCATCACTTGCACACCTTCATCTTCCTCTTTTAACTGCGCTCTCTGGAATCCACGATCTGCATGCAACAAACTTCCTTTCATTCACAATTACTTCCTTTCCAACTCTCTAAACCTGCTGGCCCTCACAGAAACCTGGATCCAGGATTCAGACACTGCTTCCCCGGCTGCTATTTCTTACGGCGGCTTACACTTCTCTCACTCCCCTAGACCTGGGAACAGACGTGGCGGTGGAGTTGGCCTCCTCCTGTCCCCACAATGTACTTTCCAGGTCATCCCTCCAGCCCCATCACTCTCATTCCCTTCTTTTGAGGTCCACACCATTAGGCTATTCCATCCCCTCCACCTCAAAGTAGCAGTGGTATACCGCCCCCCAGGGTCACCCACCCTGTTCCTCGACCATTTCTCCGCTTGGCTCCCGCATTTCATGTCCTCAGATTTACCAACCCTTATTCTGGGAGACTTTAACATTCCCATAAATAGCCCCATCTCCCCATCTGCATCCCAGCTCCTATCTCTAACTACCTCTCTCGGCCTATCACAGCTCTCAACCTCTGAGACGCACGAAAACGGTAACACCCTTGACCTGGTCTTTACCCGGCTCTGCTCATCCTCCCCCTTGGATAACTCAACTCTACTCTCTGACCACAACATTCTCTCCTTCTCACTCACTAACCCTCGGCCAACACAGCCCAATCCTACCTATCACACATCCAGAAATCTACAGGCCATTAACCCTCATGCATTCACAGACTCCCTCATCTCATCTCTGTCCCCAATCTCTTCAATCTCCTGTCCAGATCAGGCAGTAAATCACTACAATGACACTCTCAGAAGCTCCCTGGACCAAGTAGCGCCCCTTACCCGCAGAACCTCCAAACAGAGAACAAAACAGCCCTGGCTCACACCACAAACTCGATTCCTCCAGCGATGCTCTAGGAGTGCTGAACGTCTATGGAGGAAAACTCGCTCACCAGGAGACTTTATCCATTATAAATTCATGCTAAAAACCTACAACTCTGCCCTTCACCTTGCCAAACAGACCTACTTCACCACCCTGGTCTCCTCACTATCCAACAATCCAAAAAAACTCTTTGACACCTTTCACTCTCTCCTCAGTCCTAAAGTGCAGGCCCCCATCACTGACCTCTGTGCTGATGACTTGGCTTCCTACTTCATGGAGAAAATAGACAACATCCGCCAGGAAATCAGCTCTCAGCCTCCAAGCGCTGCCACCCCCATTCTTCCCCACATCTCCTCCGGCTCACTCTCCACATTTGACCCAGTCACAGAAGAAGAAGTCTCCAGGCTCCTTTCTTCCTCTCGTCCCACCACATGCACTACTGACCCCATTCCCTCACACCTGCTCCAATCCCTCTCTCCAGTCGTCACCACTCATCTAACCAAAATCTTCAATCTCTCCCTCTCTTCTGGCATCTTCCCCTCCTCCTTCAAACACTCGATCATTACTCCATTATTAAAGAAAACCACTCTCGACCCAACCTGCACAAATAACTACAGACCAGTCTCCAATCTCCCCTTCATCTCTAAACTCTTGGAGCGCCTGGTCTATTCCCGCCTCACCCGTTACCTCTTCGCTCACTCTCTTCTAGATCCATTACAGTCTGGTTTCCGCCCCCTTCACTCTACAGAAACTGCCCTCATCAAAGTGACCAATGACCTTCTGACAGCAAAACGTAATGGTGACCACTCTCTGCTTATTCTCCTTGATCTCTCTGCAGCTTTTGACACTGTTGACCATCAGCTCCTACTCTCTATGCTGCATTCCATTGGCATAAAGGACACGGCTCTCTCCTGGCTCTCCTCCTATCTTTCTGACCGCTCTTTCAGTGTATCTTTTGCTGGCTCCACTTCTTCCCCTCTTCCCCTCACTATTGGGGTCCCTCAGGGTTCAGTCCTTGGCCCCCTCCTATTCTCTCTCTACACGGCCCCGATTGGACAGACCATCAGCAGATTTGGCTTTCAGTACCATCTTTATGCTGATGACACACAACTATACACTTCAGCCCCTGACCTTACCCCTGCGGTATTAAAGAACACCAATGACTGTCTAGCTGCAGTTTCCAATATCATGTCCACTCTCTATTTGAAACTAAACCTTTCCAAAACTGAACTTCTTCTGCTCCCCCCATCCACTAACCTCCCTAAATCGGACATCTCTCTCTCAGTTTGCGGCACCACGATAACGCCTAGGCAGCAGGCTCGTTGTCTGGGTGTTATGTTTGACACCGATCTCTCCTTCTCCTCCCACACACAATGTCTCGTCCGCTCCTGTCGCTTACACCTGAAGAATATCTCTAGAGTCCGCCCCTTTCTCACCATGGAAACAACAAAAACCCTCACTGTGGCCCTAATCCATTCCCGCCTTGACTATTGCAATTCTCTATTAAGTGGCCTCCCCCTCACCAGACTTTCTCCTCTCCAGTCCATCCTTAATGCAGCAGCCAGGATCACCCACCTGGCCAATCGTTACTCAGATGCCTCTGCTCTCTGCCAGTCATTGCACTGGCTGCCCGTATACTACAGGATCAAATTCAAATTGCTTGTTCTCACCCACAAAGCTCTTCACAGTGCAGCACCCCCCTACCTCTCCTCCCTCATCTCTGTCTATCACCCCACCCGCTCTCTACGTTCCTCAAATGACCTTCGACTAACATCCGTACTAATCCGATCCTCCCACTCCCGACTCCAAGACTTCTCCAGAGCTGCACCAAAACTCTGGAATGCTTTACCCCAAGAAATCAGGACTATCCACAACTTGCATGGCTTCAGGCGATCCCTAAAAACGCATCTTTTTAAGGCGGCCTATCATACTCCCTAATAGAAGTCCATTGTACTGTAGACAGTGAATGGGCTATCCCTCTGGACATTACTCCTCTACAAACTCCACCAAACCAAAAAGGTCTACACAGATTGTATAATGACCATCCATGTAAGCTTAGTTCTATGCCCCACTTCCTCAAGATGCCTGGACCATCAGTGCAATAAGCCCCTGTACCTTGTGCAACCTCTATCCCGCTTTAGATTGTAAGCTCTTTTGAGCAGGGTCACCTTCATTTCTTGCTTTATTTATTGTATTTTCTTTTTTACATTGATTCTATGCCTATTGTTTTGTATCCAATTATTGTACTATATTTGTTCTCTACTGTAATTACTTACTGTATTATATTTTCTGTACTCTAACCCTACATTGTAAAGCGCTGCGGAATATGTTGGCGCTATATAAATAAAGCATTATTATTATTATTATTATTATTATGTACCGTATATACTCGCGTATAAGCCGAGTTTTTCAGCCCAAAAATTGGGCTGAAAAGTACCCCCCTCGGCTTATACGCGAGTCAGTGCTGTATACCGATGTATACATCGGTACATACCGATGTATACATCGGTATACAGCAGCCCCCGCATCCCCAGTAATGCAGGGCCCCCCCAGCGTCTCTCCGGTCACCTGTAAAGGAAACTATACTTATCACAGTGCTCTGTCCGCGCCCGCTGTCCGCTCCCGCTCGCAGCTGCCGACCGCGATCCTCCATCTTGCGTCTTCTTCCTGTTTCTGTGCTCGTCGCGGGCAATGACGTCATTCCCTGCGACGAGCACAGGAAACAGGAAGAAAGAAGACGCAAGATGGAGGATCACGGTCGGCAGCTGCGAGCGGGTGCGAGCGGGCGCGGACAGAGCACTGTGATAAGTATAGTTTCCTTTACAGGTGACCGGAGAGACGCTGGGGGGGCCCTGCATTACTGGGGCTGCCTGTATACTACCGCTGGGGCTGCTATATACCTCTGGGGCCCTGTATACTACCACTGGGGCTGTATATACTACCACTGGGGCTGTATAAACCACTGGGGCTGTATATACTGCTGGGGCCCTGTATACTACCACTGGGGCTGTATATACTACCACTGGGGCTGTATATACTACCACTGGGGCTGCTATATACCTCTGGGGCCCTGTATACTACCACTGGGGCTGTATATACTACCACTGGGGCTGTATATACTACCACTGGGGCTGCTATATACCTCTGGGGCCCTGTATACTACCACTGGGGCTGTATATACTACCACTGGGGCTGTATATACTACCACTGGGGCTGCTATATACCTCTGGGGCCCTGTATACTACCACTGGGGCTGTATATACTACCACTGGGGCTGTATAAACCACTGGGGCTGTATATACGGCTGGGGCCCTGTATACTACCACTGGGGCTGTATATACTACCACTGGGGCTGCTATATACCTCTGGGGCCCTGTATACTACCACTGGGGCTGTATATACTACCACTGGGGCTGTATAAACCACTGGGGCTGCTATATACCTCTGGGGCCCTGTATACTACCACTGGGGCTGTATATACTACCACTGGGGCTGTATACTACCACTGGGGCTGTATATACTACCACTGGGGCTGTATAAACCACTGGGGCTGTATATACTGCTGGGGCCCTGTATATACTACCACTGGGGCTGTATATACTACCACTGGGGCTGTATATACTACCACTGGGGCTGTATATACTACCACTGGGGCTGTATACTACCACTGGGGCTGTATATACTACCACTGGGGCTGTATATACTACTAGGGCTGCGTCTATACTACCACTGGGGCTGTATATACCACTGGGCTGTATATACTACTGGGGCTGCGTGTATACTACCACTGGGGCTGCTGTATCTACCTCTGGGACTGGTGTATACCACACTGCTGGGGGCTGTATACTTGTGCTAGGGTCCACCCTCGGCTTATACACGGGTCAATAGATTTTCCCAGGTTTTGGGGGCAAAAGTAGGGGATCGGCTTATACACGGGTCGGCTTATACACGAGTATATACGGTAGTTTATTTATGAAGATTTAAAAACAATGCAATGCGAAGCTGGGTTTAATTCCCGCCCCAATTCGCGGCCGGACTGCGCCGGTCGCTGATAAAATTAGCAGTACATGCCATAGCAGTTACTGTAGAGAGAGGGTGCGACTGGGTGCAAGCAGGTCAGCAGCCATTTTGCATGTATAAGCTTCTATAGGACCACATAGAAGGAAGTTCATACTTGATAAAGAAGAAAGTTTTTACTCTGGATGTGAGCTGCTAGAACTGCCTTGTTTATCATGTTTGATTTGCCCGCACCTGGATCATCAGCTAAGCACCCTCCATATCTTCACCATTAAGCTCAAGTATGGATCCCATATCAGGGTATGTCATTTTATCTCGTGGGTAATGCCTTTTTCTCAGTCTATAAAATTTACTGTGTGTTTAGGAAGTCAGACATTACAAGGTTGTCAAAGTTTGCAACAGTGACAATCACAAGTACAGTCATAATATTTAACATCTAAAAGAAGTAAATTCCTAAGTGACAACCAATACAGCTGCACTTCATCTGGCCACTTAATTATGATCTCTTCTACCCTGCCTTAACTCTGGACCGTATTTCTAGTATTGTCTGGTACTAGGTGGTCACAGGAGAAGCACGGTAATAGATGCAGACAGGAAGCCAGAAAGCTGTGGCACGCTCCAAGCATACAGGTTTTTTTCAGCATGTCCTGCTCACTCTTGCAGGACCTGCTTGGACAGACCACATGATCACACCAGGAGTCTCATTATACCACATGAGACAATGAGAAAATCCCTGGGTGGAGGTATCTGGATGGCTAAACACACCCATCTTTTTCAATAATCCGCAAGACCTGAACTCTTCAATGCCTTTCAAGGCTTATGGAACTACAAGTCCCAGAGATAACATTCCAGGTTTATATTACAGAGAACTGCCGGCTCATACCGGTCATTAACAATACAATCAATTGCCATCTTACACTATATGCTCCAAAAAACAAACCTTAGACAGGGATTTGAGGGCTCGGACGGCATCTCTCCGGTCATCAAGTAAGGTAGATGAGGCAACTCGGTCACAAAGCTTTTGGATCTGGGATAGAAGGAGGAGATAATTAATACCTATAGGCTTTCTAGAATACAAGCTATAATTTAGTTAAAAATTATCATATTGACACCAAAAAAACACTGCATAAATCTTCATTATGACAAATGACAATCTGTAAGACATTTTTTATGCCTTCATTTATGCGTAATTTATTTGTTTCTATCAGCAATGCAAACAGAACTAGAAAAGCCTGGTGTGACCTTTCGATATATGAATCTCATATGAATGAATCAAAAATCTGCATAGAAAAGCTTACACAGCAGCGATGAGAGTTAGCTCTGATCACTAGAGGTAGGTGTTAGCTGTAGAACACACGCAGCACCAGCAGGGCCAGACAAGTGCCGGGGCTCTGGCGTGACAGAGGGGCCCACCGCCGCCCGCATCGCGTCGGTATTATTATTTTACTGGCGCAATACGATGCTTTCATTAATTCCTGACGCCGGCCGCTAGCCCCTGCTCCACCCCTGCATCCGGCCCACCGCCCGTCACTTCCGCTGCCTTTGCGGTCCACACTATGAAACGCATAGAAGAGGGGCCCCCGCTCCGCCCCCTCACTTCCTCTTCCTTTGTGGTCCACAGTGTGAAACGCATAGAAGAGGCGCCTCCGCTCCGCCCCCTCACTTCCTCTTCCTTTGCGGTCCACAGTGTGGAACGCATAGAAGAGGAGGAAGAGTATTCACCCTCATCTATGCGTTCCACAGCGGCACGCACCGCATACGTCATCCAGCGCCGCCTCCATCTCAGACGTTAGTGTACAGAGGAAGTGCAAACTGCAGCCAGGGCCGGCTGCTGCTCAGGTTAGGAGGGAGAGTGGGATCAGGGGATGCGGGGTGGGGGGCAGTGCTCAGGGGCAAATTAAACAGGGGTCCCCTGTCAGGGGCAAATTGCACAGGAGCTCCCAGTCAGGGGGCAGTGGGTAGACAGGTGCAGGGGGGCAAACAGGTGCAGGGGAGAAACACATCGCACATGGGAGGGACACCGTACACAAGGGGATAGGCACAGGAGAGAGAGCGAACAGGGGAGAGAGAGAGAGAGAATGAACAGGGGAGAGAGAGAGAGAGAATGAACAGGGGAGAGAGAGAGAGAGAATGAACAGGGGAGAGAGAGAGAGAGAATGAACAGGGGAGAGAGAGAGAGAGAATGAACAGGGGAGAGAGAGAGAGAGAATGAACAGGGGAGAGAGAGAGAGAGAATGAACAGGGGAGAGAGGAGAGAGAATGAACAGGGGAGAGAGAGAGAGAGAATGAACAGGGGAGAGAGAGAGAGAATGAACAGGGGAGAGAGAGAGAGAATAACAGGGAGAGAGAGAAGAATAACAGGGGAGAGAGAGAGAGAATGAACAGGGGAGAGAGAGAGAGAATGAACAGGGGAGAGAGAGAGAATGAACAGGGGAGAGAGAGAAACAGGAGAGAGAGAGAATCAGGGGAGAGAGAGAATGAACAGGGAGAGAGAGAGAATGAACAGGGGAGAGAGAATGACGGAGAGAGAAATGAACAGGGGAGAGAGAGAGAGAATGAACAGGGGAGAGAGAGAGAGAATGAACAGGGGGGAGAGAGAGAGAATGAACAGGGGAGAGAGAGAGAATGAACAGGGGAGAGAGAGAGAATGAACAGGGGAGAGAGAGAGAGATGAACAGGGAGAGAGAGAGAAGAGAATGAACAGGGGAGAGAGGAGAGATGAACAGGGGAGAGAGAGAATGAACAGGGGAGAGAGAGAATGAACAGGGGAGAGAGAGAGAGAATGAACAGGGGGAGAGAGAAGAGGGGAGAATGAACAGGGGAGAGAGAGAGATGAACAGGGGAGAGAGAGAATGAACAGGGGAGAGAGAGAATGAACAGGGAGAGAGAGAATGAACAGGGGAGAGAGAGAATGAACAGGGAGAGAGAGAATGAACAGGGAGAGAGAGAATGAACAGGGGAGAGAGAATGAACAGGGGAGAGAGAATGAACAGGGAGAGAGAGAAGAAAGGGGAGAGAGAATGAACAGGAGGAGAGAGAGAGAGAGAATGAACAGGGGAGAGAGAATGAACAGGGAGAGAGAGAATGAACAGGGGAGAGAGAGAATGAACAGGGGAGAGAGAGAATGAACAGGGGAGAGAGAGGAATGAACAGGGGAGAGAGAGAATGAACAGGGGAGAGAGAGAATGAACAGAGGGAGAGAGAGAGAGATGAACAGGGGAGAGAGAGAGAGAATGAACAGGGGAGAGAGAGAGATGAACAGGGGAGAGAGAGAATGAACAGGGGAGGAGAGAATGAACAGGGAGAGAGAGAATGAACAGGGGAGAGAGAGAATGAACAGGGGAGAGGAGAATGAACAGGGGAGAGAGAGAATGAACAGGGGAGAGAGAGAGAATGAACAGGGGAGAGAGAGAGAATGAACAGGGGGAGAGAGAGAATGAACAGGGGAGAGAGAGAATGAAGACAGGGGAGAGAGAGAATGAACAGGGGAGAGAGAGAATGAACAGGGGAGAGAGAGAGAATGAACAGGGGGAGAGAGAGAATGAACAGGGGAGGAGAGAGATGAACAGGGAGAGAGAGAAATGAACAGGGGAGAGAGAGAGAGAATGAACAGGGGAGAGAGAGAATGAACAGGGGAGAGAGAGAGATGAACAGGGAGAGAGAGAATGAACAGGGGAGAGAGAGAATGAACAGGGGGAGAGAGAGAATGAACAGGGGAGAGAGAGAATGAAACAGGGGAGAGAGAGAGAGAATGAACAGGGGAGGAGAGAGAGAATGAACAGGGGAGAGAGAGAGGAAGAACAGGGGAGAGAGAGAGAGAGATGAACAGGGGAGAGAGAGAGAATGAACAGGGGAGAGAGAGAGAGAATGAACAGGGGAGGAGAGAGAAAAGAATGAACAGGGAGAGAGAGAGAGAGAATGAACAGGGGAGAGAAGAGAGAGAATGAACAGGGAGAGAGAGAGAGAATGAACAGGGGAGAGAGGAGAGAGAGAGAATGAACAGGGGAGAGAGAGAGAGAAGAACAGAAGAAGAAGAATGAACAGGGGAGGAGAGAGAGAGAATGAACAGGGAGAGAGAGAGCGGAGGAGAGAGAGAATACAGGGGAGAGAGAGAGAGAGATGAACAGGGGAGAGAGAGACAGGGGAGAGAGAGAGAGAACAGGGGGAAGAGAGAGAGATGAACAGGGAGAGAGAGAGAGACATGACAGGGAGAGAGAGAAGGAGAATGAACAGGGGAGAGAGAGGACAGTGGAAGAGAGACAGGGGAAGAGGGCGACAGGGAGAGCGGACAGGGGAGAGAGGAGACAGGAGGAGGTGAGAAGAGGGAGAGAGACGGACAGGGGGAAGAGAGCGACAGGGAGAGAGAGAGACACATGAAGGGGAAGAGAGGAAGGGAGAGATGGCACAGGGGAGAGAGACGAGAATGAGACAGGGGAGAGAGAAGATGAACAGGGAGAGAGAGAAGCACAGGGTGAGGGAGAGAGAGACGCGCACTAGGGTGGGAGAGACGCGCACAGGGGGAAGAGACGGCGACAGGGATGGAAGAGACCGCGCACAGGGTGGAAGAGACCGCGCACAGGGTGGAAGAGACGGCACAGGTGGAGAGACGGACAGGGTGGAGAGAGCGAAGGGGAAGACGCGCACAGGGTGGAAGAGACCGCGCACAGGGTGGAAGAGAGACAGGGAGAGAGGACAGGTGAGAGACGCGCACAGGGTGGAAGAGAAACGGGAGAAGAGACCAGGAAGTGGAAGAGGACGAGCACAGGGTGGAAGAGACCGAGCACAGGGTGGAAGAGACCGAGGCACAGGGTGGAAGAGACCGCAGCACAGGGTGGGAAGAGGACCGCGCACAGGGTGGAAGAAGAGAAGACCGACAGGGTGAGGAAGAAGTGACAGGGAAGAGACGCGCAAGCAGGGTGGGAGAAGAAGGACCGCGCACAGGGTGGAAGAGACGCGCACAGGGTGGAAGAGAGACGCGACACAGGGTGGAAGAGACACAGGGGGAGGACGCGCACAGGGTGGAAGAGGACCGCAGCACAGGGTGAGAGAGGAGGGAGACGGCACAGGGTGGAAGAGACGGACAGGTGAGAGAGAGGTGGAAGAGACGGCACAGGGTGGAAGAGACCGGCACAGGGGGGACTGGAAGGGGAGAGCCGGCACGGGTGGAAGCGGAAGGTGAGAGACGCGCGACAGGGTGGAAGAGACGGCACAGGTGGAAGAGACGGACAGGGTGGAGAGGAGGACAGGGTGGAGAGACGAGCACAGGGTGGGAGAAGAGAACCGGCACAGGGTGAGAGAGAGGTGGAAGAGACGCGACAGGGTGGAAGAGACGCACGTGGAGAGATGACGGGGGAGAGAGGGAAGAAGCAAGGGGGAGGGAGGAAGGGGAAAGAGCGACGTGGGAGAGAGGAAGGGTGAAGGACAGCACAGGGGGGGAGGAGGAGGAGAGGTGGGACGGGGGAGAGGTAGAACAGGGGGGGGGGGGGGGAGACAGTGGGAGGAAGAGAGAAGAAGAGATAGGTGGGAGTTAGTATCGGTGGGAGAGAGACGCAAAGTGATGAATATATATATTACAGTCTGCAACCTTTAGAGTATGATATATTTACCCATAGAGCAGTGTGTGTTAAAGGGGGACCACTAAGACTCTGTCGTCCAGGGCCCAAAAAAGCCTGGAACCAGCCCTGAGCGCCAACCACATATACAACAGGCTCAGCTCCTGGGGCCTCACAGCTCCTCATAGCTCCTGAGCCCACTTCATTCACCCACACCTGACATGAGGTCCTAAATCTTGGTAGCATTCTTGAAGATAGATCACTATGTATTTTACACTAGAGTGGTTCCTTGTTCTTCAGGTTTTTTGCTTTTATTTTTCTGTACAGCAAACATTTTTCTGCTGTATGAGAAAAAAAAGTGAAGAACCTGTCACATCCACAAATGCCCATATGTGTAATATGCAGGTAGTATTTGAACACTTCTTGCAGGCTTCCTGAAACAGCGACTACAGGAAGAAAATGAAGTGTTATTTTACCTGCAGCCGCTCACTTTCATCAGTCATTGGGACGGTACATGATGTTGCTAGTTACTATTTACTATACAGTGAGTTTGCTGATTGACAGCCTCTTTAGCATGTGTGTGGCAGAGTTTTAGCAGAACGCCCACAGTATAGGGAGTTAACTGCCTCATGCCCTGATGACTGGATGAGAGCCAATGCACAGAGATAACAATTTTCTCCTTGTAGCCATTGCTCCAAGAAGCCTTACTAGACATGTTTACAGTAGATTTACCTGCAGATTATTCTACTTTCTGAAGGTAAAAAGCATTTCTGGAGGTGAAAAGTCCGGTAATGAATTGGCGTGCAGATGGACCTATTGTAGCTGGGAATTAGCAGCGTATCAAAGATAGTGGATTCAATGACAGCTTGAAAGCACAACAGAGGAATCAATAATTCTATTATTGGCATAAAAGAAATTATCTTTTCACCCCGAGAAAAAAAATATATACAGTTCATGACTCTTGTATCCCAATGACCAAGAGAAATGTTTATTAATTCTTTAGCATCCTATGCTGACCTCTGCTAACTCTTCACAGTCCATACAGGACTGCGTCTGAGTGCTAGCTGCTTCATTACTCAGACTTGTCACATGACGGCAGCTATATCGGATGCCAGTGCAGCCATAGCAGGCACCAGTGGTATAAATATCAGTCGGGTGTACTGAAGATTACAGAGAATAAAGAAAACACTTTTAGAAGCCACCGGGAACCAAGCTGTTCTGGAGACAGGCGACTTCTGCTTCCCACCCTGCCACCAAGGACGCATTGACGTCATGGGCTGCTGTACATTTCTAAGGCCCCTTTCACTTCAGCAGTTCTGTCTGGATCCAGCAGATTTACTGCATCTGTCGCCTAATGGCCGCACTTGCGGCAGGCCCCACACATTGTCTACGGAGCCTGCGGTCGGGTACGGCAAGTGAAGTTCTGCCGGATGCGGCAGATCCCGCACTTGCGGTGGCGGAAAAAAAACGCTGATGACCACGTTTTTTGTTTTTTTTTGCGGCTGCAACTGCCGGATTCGGCAGAACTTCACTTGCCGTACCCGACCGCAGGCCCCATGGACAATGTGTGGGGCCCGATGCAAGTGCGGCCATTAGGCGACGGATGCGGTAAATCTGCTGGATCTAGACAGAACTGCTGATGTGAAAGGGGCCTAAGGCTAGTTATGCATCATTTTTCATGAATTTGTAGGGCAGGCTTAGGGTGCTTTCACACCACGATTTTTGCATTTCCGATGCTGTCCTAAAAAAATCGGACAGCATCGGACCGATTTTCGGATCCTATGGATCCCTATGGGGATCGGACCGAATCGGATGTGCACTAAATGCCATCCGATTTGGTCCGATCCGATTCTGTCCGATTTTGGCCGATTTGTTTCAGGAGAAAAAAATCGTTGCCTGCAACGACTTTTTCATCCGATTACAAAATCTGACAGAGTCGGATCGGACCAAATCGGATGGCATTTAGTGCACATCCGAGCTGACCCGATCCCTAACATGGGGCCCTATGGAGAAAGGTCCGAGGAAACATGTGATGTCTCCTCGGACCCCATTTTACTGTACTGAGCAAGCTCAGTACAGTAAAACTGCTCCTGGGAGCACAAGAGTTAAAAAGAAAAAAAAAAAAAAAAGTTTATTCTCACCTCTCCCCGAGCCCCCGCTGTCTTCCGCCATCTTCCTCTAGGCTCCCGGTGGCTCCCGCAGGCCGCCGGTGTCAGCAGAGGTGTACCTCTGCTGTTCAGGACCTGCGGTGATGTCACAGTCATGTGACCGCGGGTTCACCATGGTGAACCCGCGGTCACGTGACTGTGACATCACCGCAGGTCCTGTGTACAGCAGAGGTACACCTCTGCTGACACCGGCAGCCTGCGGGAGCCACCGGGAGCCTAGAGGAAGATGGCGGAAGACGGCGGGGGCTGGGGGAGAGGTGAGAATAAACTTTTTTTTTTTTTCTTTTTTTGCAGCCCGGCGCCGATTTTAATGCCGGAATTGGGTGCCTATTTGGCACCCGATTCCAGGCATCAGAAGGGAGCCGATGCTGTCCGATTTATATCGGACAGCATCGGCTCCCTAAAAATCGTGGTGTGAACGCACCCTTAGCCATGTCTCGTCCATATTGGGGTGGCTGTAGGCATTGCTGTGGAAATTAAACTGTCATTTTTGCATAAATTCCTCGTTGTGCAAAAACATTTCCATTACTCCATCTACTATTAACCCCTTCACCCCTGGGTGATTTTCCGTTTTTTTTTTTTTCTGTCCTCTTCTTCCAAGTGCCATAACTTTTATTTGTTTCCATCAATATAGACATATGAGGGCTTGCATTTTGCGGGACAAGTTTTAATTTTAAGTCAAATCATTTTATTGTACAGGAAAATGGAAAATAAATTCTAAGTGCGGTGATATTGCAAAAAAAGTGCATTTACACATTTGTTTTTTGGATTTTTTATTCATCATGTTCACTATATTGTAAAACTGACATGTCGGTATGATGCCTCAGGTCGGTTCAGGCTTGTAGATACCAAACATGTATACTTTTACTGGTATCTAAGTGGTGAAAAAAATTCTAAAGATTTTAAAGAAAAAGAACAAAGCTTGTGCACCATTTTCCGCGACTCGTATTGTACTCATTTTCGGGATCTGCGGCTGTGCGACGGCTTATTTTTTGCATCTTGAGCTGATGTTTCTATAGGCCCAGTTACACACACAGATAATTGTGCAGCGATTGTTCGCAGATCTCTGGTTGCAGTGAAGTCATGGACACATTGCTCCATGTGTACACGGCCACAAAATGGAACAATGTGTCCATGATTTCACTGCAACCAGAGATCTGCAAATAATCTGCACAATTATCTGTGTGTAACTGGGCCTTTACGATACCATTTTTGGGTAGATGCGATGTTTTGATTGCCTGTTATTGCATTTTATTGCAATGTTGCACCGACTAAAAAAAAAACCTTAATTTTGTCATTTGGACTTCTTTTTCCATTATACAGTTTACAGATCTGATTAATTGATTTTATATTTTGATAGATCAGGCATTTCTGAACGCGGCGATACAAAATGTGCATTTTTTTTATTAGTTTTATATTCAATGGGGCGAAAGGTGGATGATTTGAACTTGAATTTTTTATTTTTTTTTCTCTTTATTTTACTTGACCCCCTAGGGGCCTCAGTATTGCACAGACTGATCGCTTCTCCTGCGTACAAATAAGCTGCTGCACATCTGAACACAGGAGAAATGATCACTTTCTGCCGGCGTCGTAGCTTAGAGCTTGCTGGCAAGAAGTGATTGCATATAGCTTCTGGGGTCATCACAGGACCCCAGGCTGTCAAGGTAACCATTGGAGGTCCTGTGATTGCATCACAGGGCCTCCAATATTGGCGGGGAACAGTGCTTTGGATCATGCTGTCAAGTGACTGACAGCGTGATCCAAAGGGTTAACAGCACCAAACCATTAGCTGATTGGATCGGTGCCATTAGCTACACATCTCAGCTGAAATGTGTGGGGAAGATGCAAGCTCACCGCGTGATCTCGCATCAGGGGTAGGGAAACAGCCAAGGGAGTATATATACTCCCTTGGTTGTGAAGGGGTTAAAGTACATTTTTTTCTCTGAAACGCCACAGTATTTCAGAGTTAAACATACGCAGCTAAATTCTTGCAGTCAGTCAACAGACATGCTGCTCTTGGATTCCCTTTAATATGGAATATTAAGGCCCAGTCACACATAACGACGCATCAGCGATCCCGATAACGATGTGCAGAGATCGCTGGTGCGTCGTTTTTCACATCGCTGGTAAGGTGTCAAACAGGTATCTCACCAGCGATGTCACCAACGACCTCAGTAACGATCCAGAATTATACCGAGGTCGATGGGAATAGTCACTCCATAGCATAGCATTGAGATCGTTGGTCATTGTCACTTTCAAACACAACAATGTAGCGCTCCCAGCAGGAGCGCAACGACGTACATATGACCCAGAGCAGTAACGATCTCACAGCAGGGGCCAGACCGTTTGTGCGTGTCACACATAACAACATCGTTAGCAGGATCGTTGTTGCGTCACAAAATCTGTGATGTTACAACGATCTTGTTAGCGATCTTGTTATGTGTGACAGGGCCTAGTCAATTATCCAGGCAGAAGAAAACTCTTCTGGCCTCCGCCTAGAAGTAGGGACTTATGGATCTATTTAACTAAAAGCCTGATGTGAACAGGGTCTTATTAAGCAGACAAGGCTGTGCAGCCATAGCCTGCGATCCTCCTATGAAAGGTTTGACTTCTCCCAGCAGATACAGGCACAAGTAAACAGCCTTTCACAATGCTGACAAAGATCCAGTGTTTTTTTTCTTTCATTATTTAGACCAGGTAGATTAATATTGCAGACTATAGATGTAATTATAAAAATCTGCCAGTAAAGTTCTTTCTTGATTGAATAGAGGCCAATGCCTTCAGCATCCCATTTACTTTGCACTCAATAGAAAATGACTCCTAACATATAAATCAGGGGAAAGCTCCAGCAGAACAAAGTCGTGTACAACACAGCTTGGCTGGTCCCTACCGGCCTACTCTAATGCTACAGACAATATGACTGGAAGAATCTGCCATACTGACCCCTCAATGGCCAGCATTACTGTGGATAGGAAAAAGGACAGCTCAGCGCATTGCCCATGCTGCAACACAGGGATCGGTGGCTTCTGTAAGCCCTTATGTGCTGCTCAGTACAGAGGCACCCCATGTCAGCTCACATCCTGACCACACACTCTCGTACACTTACATGAGAACCCAGCTATAGCTCTAATATAGCAAATTACAATTATTATTTTTTAATGTAAAGGGTTATTCCCATCTCCAAAATCCTATCCCAATATATAGTAGGAATAATAATAATAATATTAGCAAATAAAAAAGTAGTAGAACTCTCCTGATTAGCTATGCCTCTTACCTCATGTGCAGGATGTCACATCTTAGGTATCCATGGTTATGACCACGAGCAACTAAGTAAGTCACTTATGAGTGGTCATAACCATGGATACCTAAACTGTAATGTCCAGCACATGAGGCAAGTGACAAAGCTAATCCAGAGAACTATACTATATGTCTAATTGGAGGGATTTGCCAATAATATTGTCATTACACCTTCTACACATTGCGATAGGATCTCTGAGATGGGAGTAACCCTTTTTAAATCCCAAGAAGTTTTTCGCATTCATGCTTAAGCGAGGGCTAACCCCTTAACCCTATATACAAGATTGATTGTTCATTACATGACCATCTCTCTGGAGTCCTCCATACACAGGAATGCTCAGATGAGATCTCCTGTGTTCTCTAAGGCGGCCGTCACACGCACAGATATCTATAGCGATATTGTAAGCGATCACGTGCACGCGCAATCGCTTACAATATCGCTCACATCGCTGGTGAGATGTCACACAGACAGACTCACCAGCGATGTGGAGCCGCGATCTCGCTGGTTACTATGGTACACATCGGGTTACTAGGCGCCGCGCGGCGCTTAGTAACCCGACGTGTACCATAGTTACCATCTCCCAGCATAGGCTCTGCCGCTGGGAGATCGTTCATCGTGGTGTTATACACCACGATGAAGCAGATCGTGACATCGTTCATCGCTAGATCTGAGGTCCGGAGCTCAGATCTGCGATGTCACGATCAAGCGATTTCACATCGTAAATCGCTTGATTACATGCAACGATTTCTTGCCCGATATCGCTTAAGCGATCAAAAAGGAGATCGCTTAAACGATATCGGGCAAGAAATCGTTCCGTGTGACGGCCGCCTATGATGGTGGGTTTACACGCCGCGATATCGGCGTCCAACTCCGACAAAAAGTCACGTGGGTTGCGAGTTGGAGCCGATATCGGGTGCGCGTTGTATTGTTTTAGCATCCAACGCGATGCTGGAACGATGCCAAAACGATATCGGAGTTGAATAGCAGAGCTATTCAACTCCCCGATATCGCAAGGCCGTTGTACCAGCATCGCTGCGTGTGACAGCCCAACTCCGATCTGTACTCGCACCTCACCCATTAACTCCCATGTTAAATGGTCGTTACTGGGTTGGTGCAGGGCCGGCTCCAGGTTTCTGTGGGCCCCGGGCGAAAGAGTCTCAGCGGGCCCTTTTAACCCATAATGATTTCATATATATATATATACATACACACATACACACATACACACAGTATATAGATATATAATGTGAACCGTAATACATATATATATTATATATATATATACACTCCCCACAAACATAATCCATCTCTGATCCTGTCTTCCCCTGTGCACTGGGTCTCCATGCCTTGTGCCTGTCTCCCCACTGTGCGCTGTCTCTCCCCTGTATGATGTTTCTCCCCCATGTGCGCTGTTTTCCCTCTGTGTCTCTCTCCCCCATCTCCTTCCTTTCTGTGGACTCGCTAGCTCTCTTTTTCTCTCTATCTCCCTCTCTCCCAGAAACATTAATTTGGTAGCACCAGACACACAACTGCGGAGCCCCGACCGGACACACAACTGCGGAGCCCCGACCGGACACACAACTGCGGAGCCCCGACCGGACACACAACTGCGGAGCCCCGACCGGACACACAACTGCGGAGCCCCGACCGGACACACAACTGCGGAGCCCCGACCGGACACACAACTGCGGAGCCCCGACCGGACACACAACTGCGGAGCCCCGACCGGACACACAACTGCGGAGCCCCGACCGGACACACAACTGCGGAGCCCCGACCGGACACACAACTGCGGAGCCCCGACCGGACACACACTGCGGAGCCCCGACTGGACACACACTGCGGAGCCCCGACCGGACACACACTGCGGAGCCCTGACTGGACACACACTGCGGAGCCCTGACCGGACACACACTGCGGAGCCCTGACTGGACACACACTGCGGAGCCCTGACCGGACACACACTGCGGACACACAGCAGAGCTCTGCTGTCCCCACTGCTTTGGGTCCCTGGGCGCTGTGTATTTGTTCCTGTCCTGAAATGGGGGCCCATCATACATCAGCACATCAGGCAGTATCACACACAAGCTTAGATACAGCAGTCGATAACACACATAGCAGGCTTACATACATTAGCACATCAAGCAGTATCACACATGATTAATTTAGATACAGCAGTTCATCAGTCATTATCATAAATAATAGGCTTAGATACAATAGAACATCAGTCAGTATTATACATAGCAGGCTTAGAAACAGCAGTTCATCAGTCAGTATCATATATATCACGCTTAGGCGGCCGTCACACACACAGATATCGATAGCGATATTGTTAGCGATCACGTGCACGCGCGATCGCTAACAATATCGCTCACATCGTTGGTGAGATGTCACACAGACAGACTCACCAGCGATGTGGAGCAGCGAGATCGCTGGTAACTATGGTACACATCGGGTTACTAGGCGCCGCGCGGCGCTTAGTAACCCGATGTTTACCATAGTTACCATCTCCCAGCATAGGCTCTGCCGCTGGGAGATCGTTCATGGTGTTGTCACACACCACGATGAGGCAGATTGTTACATCGATCATCGCTAGATATGAGCTCCGGCTCTCATATCTGCGATGTCACGATCAAGGGATTTTACATTGTAAAATCGCCTGATTGCATGCAGCGATGCACAAACGATATCGCTTAAGCGATCAAAAAGCAGATCACATAAACGATATCGTGCATTAAATTGAACCGTGTGACGGCCGCCTTAGATACATCAGCACATCAGGCTGCAGTATCACACATAATAGGCTTAGATACATTGGAACATCACTCAATATTATGCATAGCAGGCTTAGCTTAGAGCAGGAATTGTCACACATGGTAGTCTTGGAAACAGGGTTAAGTAGTATCACACATGATAGGCTTAGATACATTAGTACTGTACTTGGATACAGCAGTTCATCACTCCTGTGTGCTGCTGCTGCGGCCCTCCGCTCCTGCTCTCCCTGCTACTCTCCCTCCCGTTCTGCCTTCTAACCTGTGTGGGAGAAGGTGATATCCATGATCCATCAGATCGGACAGTCACTATGCCTGAGCCGGGATCTGAGCTCTATATGATCTCCTGACCTGCACTTCCTGCCAGAGACCATAGAGCTCCCGCTCAGTGCAGATCGGCATAGTGACTGTCAGATATCTGCCGCACAGGTCAGGAGAGGGGGTCCGCAGCAGCACGCAGGGGGCTCCAGGAGGCCAACTGTCAGGGGCACATATTCATTGCCCAATGGCCCACTGCCACTGGAAAATACAGGACAGGGGACGCTGTTCTGTGGCAGATGGCTTGGGCCCCCCAGGCAGCTCTGGGCCCCCCAGATAATTCTGGGCCCCGGCTCTTGCCCGGGTAAGCCGGGTGCTGACGCCGGCCCTGGGTTGGTGGGCGTACACATCGGAGGGACGTTGTTTCCCGATATCGCAGCGTGTAAACCGCCGATGCGATATCGGGAAAAGCGCTCAAAAAATGCGCGCTCCCGCGGCGTTGCCTCCGATATCGCGGCGATATCGGGACGTGTAACCCCACCATGAGAGACGCTACCTTTGGCAGTGGCTTATCTCCCAGAGAACAGAGGGATCGGCTGCCATTAAATGAACGAGTCCGGATCAATTCCCTACCCCCTTTATATCACCCACTGAGGAGAATCTGAAACCACATACACATTTACACAGTAAGCTGAATCTGCCAGTATCAGCAGTCTGGGAGATAAAGAGAAACTGCTAAGGCTTCTAGTACACAGGGAGTGGCCTCATAAAAGATGTCTGTTATGGTGGGGTTACACGTTGCGATATCGTCCCGATATCGCATACAACGCCGCGGGAGCGCGCATTTCGGGAGCGCTTTTCCCGATATCGCATCGCCGGTTTACACGCTGCGATATCGGGAAACAACGTCACTCCGATGTGTACGCCCACCAACCCAGTAACGACCATTTAACATGGGAGTTAATGGGTGAGGTGCGAGTACGCATCGGAGTTGGGCTGTCACACGCAGCGATGCTGGTACAACGGCCTTGCGATATCGGGAAGTTGAATAGCTCTGCTATTCAACTCCGATATCGTTTTGGCATCGTTCCAGCATCGCGTTGTATGCTAAAACAATACAACGCGCACCCGATATCGGCTCCAACTCGCGACCCACGTGACTTTTTGTCGGAGTTGGGTCGGAGTTGGACGCCGATATCGCAGCGTGTAAACCCACCATTATTCTTCTATATATTACATCAATTTTTTTCACAGACAGAAGACAAACTCAGTCTATATTCAATGTTGAGAAAACCTATAAAGCATCCATTTTTGATCCAAAGCCAATCAATTAAACTCACCAATTAAAGTGAATGGATCAGTGAATAAATACAGGCAGCACTTGAATGCCATTTGTGTCTCATCCGAGTGCTATCCATGATTCACCATGAAATGCACATAAGCAGAGCTGTGGAGTCGGTAAGCCAAACCAACGACTCCGACTCTACAACTCAGTCTTACATGGTTCATGTTTAAGTATTAAATTTATTGTAGTACAATGTGAACATCAGACTTTTTAATCATTATTATGATACAACTAGATGTGGGCCCGATGCTATCACATCAGGAGGGCAGTGATGTCACCATGAGGGCGAGCTCTGTAGCGCTGGATGTGACAGCTGTCTCTCCCCCCTGTGCTCTCTCCTTTGCTTCTCTTTTCACCCTATTCTTTGTCTCTCCCCCCTTGTGTTCTCTCCCTCCTGTGGTGTCCAAAGATGGCGGCGTAAGTGCACATGCGCGCCAGGTATACGCATGCACACTTACTCAAGTGGTGATGTGGCAGTTTCAGGTGGCGGGGGCTGCGGCATTGCTGGAGGTACTGTGTAGTGTGCCAGTACCGCCAGTGGGTACCATTTTTTGCACACCCATCACGATCTGTTCCCCCGTGCACGCTCTCTCTGCCCTCCCCCCCCGTGCATCACACCTTGGCCATCTTTGCACACCTGGGTGTCCAAAGATGGCGGTGGTCTAACTAACTGCGCCTGTGCGCGGCAAGTAGGTGACGTTAGTCATTTGGCGGTGATGTCGAGCGGCAGGCTGAATGAGAGGCAAGTTGTGCGGTGGAGAGTTCCTCATTTTGGTTTTGGGTAGCTTCTGGGCTGGTTGTCTGCAGCACCGCTGGTGGTATTGTGCGAGGGGCCAGTACCGCCAGCAGGCACCATGTTTGCACACCCATCACTTAGGTGTGCAAACATGGCTGCTGCCGGAGCATGTTACGTGGACAACCAGACGAAAGTGGATGAGAGAAGCCCCTTTGTGATATTTTAAGTAGATAATTAAGATATTTAGATAGAACATAATAATAATATTCAGCACATTCTGCATTGAACTGCGATACCCAAATTATTATATATTTTAGGATTCATAATTATTCTATTTTATACCAACTGACTCCACAACCATGCTCATAAGGGAATCTATGAAGAACCTCTACTATTTTTTTCATACACGTCAAACCAGAGGAAAATGTAAAATTTGACATGGACCAAAATAGGATCCAGCAAAGTAAAAAAAAAAAAGCACTTTTTGAGTATGAAAAATAAAACTGGAGATGATTTTTAGGAATGTAGGCTACAAGTCATGTAACGGACAGAAATATACAGGAATAGCGGCAGAACAGCTGTTCCTTTTTTTTTTTAATCACAACATTCAACAGAATCAGGGAGACCGGATGTTTCACTGATTTCTACCATTAAAGAGAGGAGTTCCCGAAACTGCCACCCGTCCCTGATTTGTGAATTAAAGACTGGAGGAATGACATATCCTACAATGTTCCACTTCATTTATCCATGTCAAGCAAGTCATAATATGCCAATTAACCTCCATGGATCTCTGAAGTTTTTGAAGGGCAGACCTTGTGCATCAGTATTGGGGTTTGCTCACATTAACAGTTAAATCTCACTCGGCCTAATGTAATGGTACTGTCACACGTCGCGATATCGCGTAGAGCACAGAGATTTGAATCGTGATCGGAGTGTAGATGTGTGACGTTAAGATATCGTCTACAACATTGTGGCGATTCCGGGGTGAGATCGTGAATAGCGGTTGTTAGGATTCCTTGTTTTCACAGCGCTGAATGGGAGAAATCGTGGGACACATCGTTATCGCGGTGTCACACCGCACGATGCAGCAGATGGCAATATTACAGATCTCCTGATTTGAGAACATGTTCTCAAGTCTGCGATATGCGATCTCACGATATTTCACACTGATATCGCGGTGTCACGCGCTACAACGCACTTACGACATTGTTCTGATGTCGCAGCCACGCCTCCAAACATGTGACTGCTATGCGATATCCTACACGATATCGTGACGTGTGACGGTACCATTAGACAATGTGGGAAAGCAGATCTGTGATTTTTTTCCTCAACTCTAATCGGACTGAGGAGAAATAAAAATAAATAAAATCACAGCATGCTGTGATTGTCAGCGAGTCTCATCTCACTTGCACCCAAACAAGTCTATAGGTGCGAGTGAAACATCGCACTGCACTTGGATGACATACAAGTATAATACATACGCCGAGAGTGGTAATGGATGAGATGGGGAGATTAATCTCTCCTCCCTGTCCTTTGCTCCGATTCTTGCATGTAAGAGAATCAGATCACAGTGACTGCCACTCGGATCACATTCACAGCAGAGCCTGAGCCAGTGTATTAGCATATGATTCTCCAGCATTGGATACCATACTGATGACAGGCCTTAAAGGGAACCTGTCACCTGGATCTAAGCCCCTACACTATCACTACCTGTCCCTGCACCTTCCTAGCTGCTCCTTATCTATCCCTCTCTGAGCTAAAGGGGCCCTATAAAGCTGCAAAAAAAATAACTTATAACTTACAGCAGTCCCTGAGGATGGGGACTAAAAAGGCGGCCCTAGGCTCCATTGTGCCCTCCTCGATGCTGCAGCGCTCGCCCCACTGGGCGGCCCTATTCTTTCTTCATCGCCACCTCCTCCATTTGGAATCTCCCGCCCTCTTTACACCTATCATGCACCGGCCGCTACGTCTCATCCGGCGCGGTGCATTATGGGCTTGATCACGTGATCGGCACGGCTTCAATAAGCGTATTGCGCATGAGCGGAGCCGATCACGTGATCAAGCTTATAATGCACTGGGGCCGATCACGTGATCAAGCCCATAATGCACCGCGCCAGATGTGACATAGCGGCCGGTGCATGATAGGTGTAAAGAGGCCTGGAGATTCCAAATGGAGGAGGCGGCGATGCTGCATCGAGGAGGGGCAGAATGGAGCCTGGGGCCGCCTTTTCAGTCCCCAGCCTCAGCCTTACTTCTGTAAGTTATAAGTTATTTTTCTGCAGTTTTATAGGGCAGATTTAGCTCAGAGAGGGATAGATAGGGAGCAGCTAGGAAGGTGCAGGGACAGGTAGTGATAGTGTAGGGGCTTAGATCCATTTGACAGGTTCCCTTTAAGGTCAGGGAGTTGATATGTACTTCAGCACAGACACTGGTATATACCAGTTGCATGACCACTGGGCACTAGGATCATGCTGGACAGAGACTATAGAGACATACACTGGTTCAGGGAGCAGCTGTCTCCCCACCCCCCTATATATGTGCAGGTTTACCTCAGCTGATCTTGATGGTGTAAATGGAGAAAATGGAAAAGAGCCATCGGCTATATCTTGCATTGGCAATAACAAGGAAAAGAGATCAGGCATATTAATATCCAACATTCCAATCCTTCCTTCCCTAAAAGCCATCAGGGATGGCTCTCCCCATACACATGAAATGGCCGTGAGCAATCTTCTTATGAAGCAAAGCTCCCTACACAGATGGCATCCTCCAACAAGACAAAATGGCAAGGTCCTACTGAATCCAATACAAAGTAATTCTGTGAAACTGGAGACACATGCAGCAATGGAAGACAATGGTAGTGCAATAAGACAGTGACCTTGATGCCTGGGTCGTGCAGAACTATGATAGCAATGATCTTTCCTAAGTATAGTGCGCATAAAGAAGAACAAACTTTCTGGTACAGGGCACTGCTGATCACATGAAAAAGATGGGAAAATATAGCCAATTCCTTCAAAAAAAAAAAAAAAAGGGAACTTTTACATAGTGAGTGATGAAAAAGGTCACTCTATTTATACAGACTCTGTACAATCAGTTGGCTGCTAGTTTTTCTTATTTTTTTTTATCCTCTATAGGGCCGTCCACACACAGATATCGAGCGATATTGTAAGCGATCCTGCCGCGCAATCGCTACAATATCGCTCACATCGCTGGTGAGCTGTAACAGACAGACCACAGCGATGTTGGAGCGCGATCTCGCTGTTACTATGGTACACATCGGGTTATAGGCCCGCGCGGCCTTAGTAACGACGGTACCATCGTTACCATTCCCAGATATGCTCTGCGTGGGAGATGATCACGTGTTCAACACCACACTGAAGCAGATCGTGACATCGTTCATCGCTAGATCTAACTCCGGAGCTCAAGGTACGTCACACGGGAAGATATCAGGGCGATTTGCCGGCAACTGAGGGGGTGGTCAGTTGCGGGACATCGCCGCATTGCCTCGTGACAGGCGAAATAGCGATGAATCCCTGAGTCACATCGCCAGGGTTCCAACAATGTTGTAAACCTGGCGATATTGCTCAGCCGACACTGCCTGATGCCCTGTTTAAAAGCGCAACCTGCAATGTGCGGGCGATTCCGCCTATCTACAACATTGCGGTTATCGCTCGTAGGTGTGGGCAACTCGCGAGCGATAGCCGCGCAAACTACCGGCGACATCGCCGGTAAGTGCTCAGTGTGACATCTCACCGGCGATGTTGTCAGGGAATGCGCGCTCCGCGATCCCGCAAATCGCCGCGATATGCCCTGTTGACGGTACTCAGATCTGCGATGTCACGATCAAGCGATTTCACATCGTAAATCGCTTGATTAATGCACGATTTTAAGCCCGAATCGTTAAGCAACAAAAGGAGATCGCTTAACGATATGGGCAAGAATCGTATGCTGTGCAACGGCGCTTATAGGAGGAGCTAATCAGGGTCCGACACCTGTAACCTACAATCAGCCGTTCAGCTCGTGGGGTCAGATATACAAGTGATCCAGAAGCTCTGCAAATGTGCTGCAGCCCCCAACAAATGCCATGCATAGAGATCGGAGTTTGGGGTGCCTGTCGCCATTTAGCCACTGTAATAGCTGATCGTGGGAGTGAAGTACTGGGAACCACCTTCATCTGATAGAATGACCCTGTCTCAGAATGATATCAGTGTCATAGTCCTGGACAACCCCTTTTACTCAGTGCAGGTACAGAGACATCCCTGATCACTGGGTAGGACTGTTCAGCTGTCATCACTTACAATGTACTGCTCTGGCATTTTGGGATGCACCAGCAGTGAGACCCGTTCTCATCAGTAATAAACCATCATTTGGCTCCTGTCAAAAGTTTACCACAAGTGGTGAGGGATTCCACCTATGGAGACCAAGAATCGGCTGTCCTGCATCCTCGTTCAGTCCATGTTTGGTAGAGCCATGTAGCCCCATATTACTGACTCCCTTCATAGTTTCATGTACTACCGTAGCACCATGCACTAGACCCCATGTACTGACTCTATACACTGCTTCATTACTAGCTCCATGCACTAGTTCAATACATGGGCACTTGTATGACTGCTCCATGCACTACTCATACCTGGACTCTATATATGGCCAATAAATTCTAACTCCAATACCGGACTTCAAACATGGCCCCACACACTGCTCTATATACTGACATATACTCGTAGCTCCACATACAGGCACATACCCGTGAAATTCAATGCACTTGCCCAACTCTGTCCATATACTGACTGAATCATTACTGCCCATACATTAGCTCCATACCTAGCTCTATATACTGGCTCCAAGCATTAGCTCCATACCTAGCTCATATAGGCTCCATGCATTAGCTCATACTCTAGCCCATATACTGGCTGCAATGCATTAGCTCCATACTCTAGATCCATATACTGGCCATACATTAGCTCCATACTCTAGCTCTATCCGCCCATACATTAACTCCATACCTAGCCTCCTTTCGGCCCATACATTAATCCATACTCTAGCTCTATACTGGTCCATACATTCTCCATATCTAGCTCTATATACGGCTCCATACTCTAGCTCTATATACGGCCCTACATAGTTCCATACTCTAGCTCATATACTGGATCATACATTAGCTCCATACTCTAGCTCTATATACTGGCTCCAAATCTCAGCTCATACATGTCCCCTTACATTAGTTACATACTCGCTCTATATACGGCCATACTCTAGCTCTATATACTGGTCCCATACTTGCTCATACTTGCTCTATACACTGGCCCTTACATTAGCTACAACTCTACTCTATACTGGCTCCATACTCTAGCTCTAATATCGGCCCCTACATTAGCTCCACACTCTAGTTATACACTGGCCCTACATTAGTCCATCTCTAGCTTATATCAGCCCCATACATTAGTCCATCTAGCTTATTACCGGCACCATACATTAGGCTCCATACTCTGAGCTCTATATACTGGCTCCCTACTCTAGCTCTATATCGGCCCCATACATTACTCCATACTCTAGTCATACACTGGCCTACATTAACTCCAAACTCTAGCTCCATACTGGCCAAACATTAGCTCCATACCTAGCTCTACATACTGGCCCATACATTAGCTCCATACCCTAGACTCTACAACTGGCCCATACATTAGCTCCATATCTAGTCTATATAACTGGCTTCATACTCAGCTCCATCTCTAGCTCTATATACTGGCTTCATACTCTAGCTCTATACATGGCCTCTAATACTCCATACTTAGCTGATACACTGGCCCCATACATTAGCTCATACTTAGGCTCTATACACTGGCCCCTTACATTAGCTCCATACTCTAGCTCTACATACTGGCCCCATACATTAGCTCCATACTCTAGCTCTATATACCGGCTCCATACTCTAGCTCTATATACTGGCTCCATACTCTAGCTCCATACTCTAGCTCTATACACTGGCCCCTTACATTAGCTCCATACTCTAGCTCCATATACTGGCCCCATACATTAGCTCCATACTCTAGCTCTATATACCGGCTCCATACTCTAGCTCTATATACTGGCTCCATACTCTAGCTCTATACACTGGCCCCTTACATTAGCTCCATACTCTAGCTCCATATACTGGCCCCATACATTAGCTCCATACTCTAGCTCTACATACTGGCCCCATACATTAGCTCCATACTCTAGCTCTACATACTGGCCCCATACATTAGCTCCATACTCTAGCTCTATATACCGGCCCCATACATTAGTTCCATACTCTAGCTCTATATACTGGCTTCATACTCTAGCTCTATACACTGGCCCCATACTCTAGCTCTATACACTGGCCCCTTACATTAGCTCCATACTCTAGCTCTATACACTGGCCCCATACATTAGCTCCATACTCTAGCTCTATACACTGGCCCCTTACATTAGCTCCATACTCTAGCTCCATATACTGGCCCATACATTAGCTCCATACTCTAGCTCTATATACTGGCCCCATACATTAGCTCCATACTCTGGCTCTATATACCGGCTCCATACTCTAGCTCTATATACCGGCCCCATACATTAGCTCCATACTCTAGCTCTATATACCGGCTCCATACTCTAGCTCTATATACTGGCTCCATACATTAGCTCCATACTCTAGCTCTATATACTGGCCCATACATTAGCTCCATACTCTAGCTCTATATACCGGCCCCATACATTAGCTCCATACTCTAGCTCTATATACCGGCTCCATACTCTAGCTCTATATACTGGCTCCATACATTAGCTCCATACTCTAGCTCTATATACTGGCCCCATACATTAGCTCCATACTCTAGCTCCATACACTGGCCCCATACATTAGCTCCATACTCTAGCTCTATATACCGGCTCCATACTCTAGCTCTATATACTGGCTCCATACTCTAGCTCCATACTCTAGTCTCTATACACTGGCCCCTTACATTAGCTCCATACTCTAGCTCCATATACTGGCCCCATACATTAGCTCCATATACTGGCTCCATACTCTAGCTCTATATACCGGCCCCATACATTAGCTCCATACTTTAGCTCTATACACTGGCCCTTACATTAGCTCCATACTCTAGCTCCATATACTGGCCCCATACATTAGCTCCATATACTGGCTCCATACTCTAGCTCTATATACCGGCCCCATACATTAGCTCCATACTTTAGCTCTATACACTGGCCCCTTACATTAGCTCCATACTCTAGCTCCATATACTGGCCCCATACATTAGCTCCATATACTGGCTCCATACTCTAGCTCTATATACCGGCCCCATACATTAGCTCCATACTTTAGCTCTATACACTGGCCCCTTACATTAGCTCCATACTCTAGCTCTATATACTGGCCCCTTACATTAGCTCCATACTCTGGCTCTATATACTGGCCCCATACATTAGCTCCATACTCTAGCTCTATATACTGGCCCCTTACATTAGCTCCATACTCTGGCTCTATATACTGGCCCCATACATTAGCTCCATACTCTGGCTCTATATACTGGCCCCATACATTAGCTCCATACTCTGGCTCTATATACTGGCTCCATGCATTAGCTCCATACTCTGGCTCTATATACCGGCTCCATACTCTAGCTCTATATACTGGCTCCATGCATTAGCTCCATACTCTGGCTCTATATACTGGCTCCATACTCTGGCTCTATATACTGGCTCCATACATTAGCTCCATACTCTAGCTCTATATACTGGCTCCATGCACTGGTCACACAAGCTAACATGGGGTCTCAGGCAAGGTGCAGCCCCCTCATTACAGAAGAGCCCTGGGCCGGTGCAGTGCCAGGGCAGGGCATGGGGGCACAGTACTCCGGGGATGGCACACAGACACTAGGCAGCTGCACTCACAGTCTCGGCTCCAGACGGCTGCACCCGGAGCTCTGCTGACCGCCCATCACTCCCCTCAGGAAATTCATGGTGAAGGCTGCTGTCAGGTAATCGTGAACACGGAGCCCCAGCACTGGACACACAGGCCGGGTGCTGTGAAGACGCGGCGGGGTGAAGGGTGAAGAAGGGGCGGAGGGTGATGCCAGTCTGCACGGCGGAGGTGATGACGTGGGCAACTAGGAATGAAACCAGGAAGCGGCCGGCGATTGGCGCATGCGCGGAGGACGTGGCGGTGACGGGTAGGGGCTTGTTGTCACATGACCTTCCTGACTGACTGATGAGCGCACAGATCCGTCCGTGGAATTGTATCGCCAGTCGTGTACAGGTCAGGCAGAGCCGTGTATCTCCTGTACTGTACAGGTCGGGCTGGGCCGTGGTCTTGTATCTCCTGTACTGTACAGGTCGGGCAGGGCCGTGGTCTTGCATCTCCTGTATTGTACAGATCGGGCAGGGCCTTGGTCTTGAATCTCCTGTACTGCACAGGTCAGGCTGGGCCGTGGTCGTGTATCTCCTGTACTGTACAGGTCGGGCAGGGCCGTGGTCTTGTATCCCCTGTACTGTACAGGTCGGGCAGGGCCTTGGTCTTGCATCTCCTGTACTGCACAGGTCGGACAGGGCCGTGGCCTGGTATCTCCTGTACTGCACAGGTCGGGCAGGGGCGTGGTCTTGAATCTCCTGTATTGTACAGGTCAGACAGGGCCGTGGTCTTGTATCTCCTGTATTGTACCGGCAGGGCCGTGGTCGTGTGTCCCCTGTACTGTACAGGTCGGGCAGGGCCGTGGTCGTGTATCCCCTGTACTGTACAGGTCGGGCAGGGCCTTGGTCTTGTATCTCCTGTACTTCACCGGCAGGGCCGTGATCGTGTATCTCCTGTACTCTACAGGTCGGGCAGGGCTGTGGTCTTGTATCTCCTGTACTGTACCGATCGGGCATGGCCTTGGTCTTGTATCTCCTGTACTGTACAGGCAGGGCCGTGGTCGTGTATCTCCTGTACCGTACAGGTCGGGCAGGGCCTTGGTCTTGTATCTCCAGTCGTGTACAGGTCGGGCAGGCTATGGTCGTGTATCTCCATTCGTATACAGGTCGCGCAGGGCCGTGGTCGTGTATCTCTTGTCAGCAGGGTACAGGTCGCGCAGGGCTGTGGGTCCCCAGGAGATTTTTGCCACACTACAGTAATTCCTATTACTGTTAGATAGAAAACCAGCAGCCATATTTATTATCGTGTTATCTATCTAACTCTTAAAATGTCTTTTTCTGGTCATCATAATGGGAGACCCAGACAATGGGGTTTAGGGCACTGCCCTCCGGAGGTCACACTAGGTACTACAAGTTTGTAGACACTGCCTCCTCCGCTTATAAACCCCTACCGCAGGGAACATCCTCAGTTTTAAACTTAGTGTGCTCGGAGGATCACGCTTTGCCTGCACTTCACTGCATTCTCACTACTTACGTGATGGCGTCTGAAGACAAGGTAATATGGTCCCGGTCGGGACCTGCGACAGCCTCCCCGCTCACCCTGGTGGCACACGCAGGTGGAGGTACCGGAGGGCTTAGAGCCTGGACACTTTGTGTTCTCCCGGTACGCTGTTGCGCTCCTTTCCATCCCTCTCTGGGGGGCTCTGGAGAGTGGGAGATGGGAGCCTTGCACAGCTCCGCTCCGTCGAGGCCTCCCTAAATGGTGCTTACAGACCGGACTGGAGCCAGCCCAGTCCGAGGCCTCCCTAAATGGTGCTTACACTCCGGACTGGGCTGAACCCCCGTCCGAGGCCTCCCTAAATGGTGCTTACAGACCGGACCGGCACTGAGGCACTCTGTGTCTCTTGTGTGCCTGGGGGTAGTGTCTGTCACTTTATGTGTCCTGACACTCAGACCGCGCGTTACCCTCGGGTCCGCGGATCTGGAGGTGTACCCTGTGCTGGGGTCACCCTGGCTGACCGCCCTGTGTGTCACAGGGGCTGAGGCCGTAGACTGCTAATCTTTGGATGTAATTGCAGTCTGTGTATGTGTACTATGTTTTTACACTATTTCCCGCGCTGCGGGCTCCTGCACCTCCATTTTGAGGCTGCCTGGAGGAGAGGAGGCAGCCCTTGCGGTGACGTCACCGGGGGGCGTGTGTGTGTGCTTCCCGCGTGTTCTCGGCGCCGCCCACGTCTCTACTGGCGGCGGCCATCTTCTCCCTCACTTCCTGACTGGAATCTACAGCAGCGCGTGTCTGCACTCCGAAGGGAGACCGGAACTCGCGGAGGTCACACACACACACCGCTTCCTCCCACCGCTGTACTGCGGTCGGTAAGCCACCGGGAGTCCCGGTTTATTTGTCTGTACGACTTGGCTTATAATCCCCTACTGTGGCTATGTCCTCAGTTAGGAAGCTTGCTGCTAAGGCGGCGGATACCACCATTACCTGTACTACATGCAATGGTACACTGGTGGAGGGGTCCTGCAATAACTGCGGACGCCCAGAGGCCCGGACTGGCTCTGCTGAGGCAGCAGCTCCGGTGCGGTACCCTGAGGTTCAGGTGATCCCAGGGCCATGGGAAACGCAGAATAGGATCAATGAATCCCTGCTGTCCCAGATGTCCTCCATGTCGCAGTCACTGGAGGCACTTCATAGGAGACTGGAAAGCCCAGCTACTCCTTCCAGTTACCCCCGGGTGTCTCCCTCTTCTGCTGTGAGACCCCTTAAGCGAGCTCGTCGTGAGGAGTCACCCGAGCTCCAGGCTCTCTCTGAGGAGGAGCGTTCCTCTGATGGTGAGGAAGATGATGGGGGTTCTACTCTCGGGTCTGTGTCTGAACCTCCAGATGGGGTGGAGGATCTGGTGTCCTCCATCAATGAGACCTTACGTCTCGTGACTCCCCCTGAAGAGGTTGTCGTGCACCCGAAGGAGGTCTATCAATGGCTGCGGCCAGAGGCTAGACCGAGTGGCTCTTTCATGGACCACACTAACTTTGGAAGGGTGATTAGAGCTCCCAGGTTACATCCTGGGCGGCGCTATGTCCGCAAACCTAAGGACAATCGCTTCCCCTTCTCCCAGGAGGTGCTTCAGGAATGGTCGCAGTCTCCAAAGGTGGACGCTTCCATGACTAGAATTGCTGCACGCTCCCTGTTTTCTGCCTCTGATAGTTCCTCATTGAAGGACGCGACGGATAGACAGGTCGAGCAACTCGCCAAGTCTTCCTATGAGGCTATGGGGTCTTCATTTGCCCCTAATTTTGCCACGGTCTGGACCTTACAAGCGATTACTACCTGCTTGGATGGTATCACGGACCTGGCAAGGTCCAGTCCTGAGGTCCTGGCGCTTACCGAGAGGGCAAGGGCCTATGCGGATTATGCCAGGACGGCATCTTTGGAAACTGCCACTCGCTCAGCTGTGGCTTCGGCCAATGCGATAGCGATCCGCAGGTTGTTGTGGCTACGTCTTTGGGACTCAGATGCCACGTCTAAGAAGATTTTGCAGAATCTTCCGTTCGCTGGTGACGGGCTTTTTGGCACCGAGCTGGACAAGCTGATAAAGGATTCTGCTGAGTCTAAGATACCGCAGAATAAACCTAAGCCACGGTACACCGTTAAAAGGAACCCTAAACAGTGGTCCTTTCGCTCCAGCTCGCAGTCCTCCACGACGGCCGCTTGCTCGGACCGAGGGGGCAAGCCTGCTACTCAGTGGCGTTCCAAGAGTCGTCAGAAGAAGCCGGCGGGGGCAGCGGCTGCCACCCCCAAGCCCGCCTCGACATGACTCGCTCTCTCGTCCTGCCTCCCCACAGGTGGGGGGTCGCCTGTCTCGATTTCAGGACAGGTGGCTCCTTCACGTTCAAGACCAGTGGGTTCGAGACGTAGTCTCAAGAGGTTACAGGATAGAGCTGACGTCAAAACCAATACCCCGATTCCATCGGTCGGTTCCATCTCCAGAAAAGGCTCAGGCTTTTCACCTGGTGTTGGAGGGACTCCGCAGAGACGGAGTGGTGGTCCCAGTGCCCACGGAAGAGAGGTTCAGGGGTTTTTACTCCAACCTCTTTATTGTCCCAAAGAAGGACGGCTCTTTTCGCCCGGTTTTGGACCTCAAGTTGTTCAACCGTCACGTGTTGATTCGGAAGTTCCGCATGGAATCCCTGATCGCGGCTGTGTTGCAGGGAGACTTCCTAGCGTCCATCGATATCAGGGACGCTTACCTTCACGTGCCCATTGCACCAGCTCATCAGCTCATCAGCGCTGGTTGAGATTCGCAGTGGGGGAAGAGCACTTCCAATTTGTGGCACTGCCATTCGGGCTAGCCTCGGCACCGCGGGTGTTCACAAAGGTGATGGCCTCCATGATGGCTCTCCTGCATGTGCAGGGACACGCCGTCATACCCTATTTGGACGACCTGCTGGTCAGGGCGCCATCGGAAGACCTTTGTCGGGTGAGCCTGGAGGCGACCATGAAGTCTCTGGAACAGTTCGGGTGGCTTCTCAACATTCAAAAGTCGACCCTGGTTCCGACCCAGTCATTGACGTATCTGGGCATGGACTTCCACACGGACTCAGCCCTGGTGTCCCTACCTCAAGCCAAACAGCTAGCGATCCACTCAGGAGTGCAGAATGTCCTCCTGTCACCACAATCATCCCTACGGGTATTGATGAGACTGGTGGGACGCATGGTAGCGGCGATAGAGGCGGTGCCGTTCGCACAGTTTCGCCTCCGTCCTCTCCAGCTGGAGATTCTTCGCAGATGGGACAAGAGGACGATCTCGCTGAATCGGCTGGTGACACTGTCACAACCGACCAGGGACTCCCTGCAGTGGTGGCTCCAGCCACGTCACCTGTCACGAGGCCGGTCCTTCCTAAAACCGTCATGGTTAGTGGTGACCACAGACGCCAGTCTGAAGGGCTGGGGTGCGGTGTTCTTGCACCACAGGGCTCAAGGCCTCTGGACTCAGTCGGAGTCGGCGTTGCAAATCAACGTGCTGGAGATCAAGGCGGTCTATCTGGCGCTCCTGGCGTTTCAGAAATTCCTGTCAGGACACCCCATTCGGGTGCAGTCCGACAATGCGACGGCCGTCGCCTACATAAATCATCAGGGAGGGACCAGAAGTGCTCAGGCCCTCGCCGAAGTCCACCGCATTCTAGCCTGGGTGGAGGAAAACGGCTGCCTGATCTCCGCAGTTCACATCCCAGGGGTCGAGAACTGGGAGGCCGACTACCTGAGCCGACAGGGGATGGACGCCGGAGAGTGGTCTCTACATCCAGACGTCTTCAGGGACATCTGCGGCAGATGGGGCACTCCGGACGTGGATCTGATGGCCTCACGGCTGAATCATCAGGTGCCACAATACATGGCAAGATCGTGGGATCCTCAGTCTCTGGGGGCGGATGCCCTGATCCTGAGATGGTCCAGCTTCCAGCTGCCATATGTGTTCCCGCCTCTGGCTCTGATTCCCAGGGTCCTGTGGAAAGTCAGGATGGAATGCAGAGTAGCCATTCTAGTGGCTCCAGATTGGCCCAGGAGGTCCTGGTACCCGGACCTGTGGCAACTGTCAGGCGGACACCGGTGGGCTCTTCCAGAACGCGCAGATCTACTCGCGCAAGGCCCATTCTTCCACCTCAATTCCAGGGCCCTCAGATTGACTGCATGGCTCTTGAGGCCTGGCTGCTGACATCCAGAGGATTCTCCTACGTGGTTGCCACTATGAATGGGCTAGGAAACCAGTTTCCAGGAAGATATACCACAGAACGTGGAAAATCTTTTTTACTTGGTGTGCCTCTGGGTGGCTCTCACGTGGCCTTGTCCATCCCGACAGTTGTTGGCTTTCCTACAGTCGGGTTGGAGTTGGGTTATCCCTTGGCTCTTTTGAAAGGTCAAGTTCAGCACTTTCAGTGCTGTTTGACAGGCGCATGGCGCTACCTCCCGAAGGTCGTCAATTTTTGCAGGGGGTTCACGATGGTTCCGCCTAAAGGACCTCTAGGACCCTTGGGACTCAACATGGTCCTGGCGGCATGCAGAAACCGCCGTTTGAGCCTCTGAGAGACATTCTCTATCTCGTCTGTCCCAGAAAGTGGTCCCTTTTTGGTGGCATTACGTCCTGAGGAGGGTCTCAGAATTGGCTGCACTTCGTGCAAGTCACCCTTTCTGGTGGTTCACCAGGACAAGGTGGTGTTGCGCCACGGCCAGAATTCTTGCCGAAGGTGGTTTCAACGTTTCCACCTAAACCAGGAGATTGTTCTCCCATCATTTTGCCCCGCTCCCGTTCATCAGGTTGAACGCGACCTCCATACTCTGGATCTCGTGAGAGCTGTACGCATTTATGTGTCAGGACCGCCTCCTTTAGGAGTTCGGATTCCTTATTTGTTCTCACAGGGTCGCTGTAAGGGGTCCGCGGCTCGAAAATCGACATTGGCCAGATGGATTAAGGCTTCCATTCACTTCCGTCTTCTGGTTTGCCCCTCCCGGTGGGTTTGAAGGCCACTCTACCTAGAGCGTAGGTGCCTCCTGGGCCTTTGCGACATAGAGCGTCTGCTCTACAGGTGTGTCAGGCGGCCACTTGGTCCAGCCTGCACACTTTCTCTAAGCACTATAGGTGCATGCCCATGCCTCTGCGGATGCAGTTTGGGCAGGCGGGTTCTCCAGGCGGCGGTTGCCCACCTTTAAAAGGGAACCATGTGTTATCGTCTTGTTGAGGAACTTTTCCCGCCCTGGGGTATTGCTTTAGGACATCCCCATTGTCTGGGTCTCCCATTATGATGACCAGAAAAAAGAGAATTTTGTTTACGTACCGTAAATTCTTTTTTCTTTAATCATCAATGGGAGACCCAGCACCCACCCAGTTGTTCCTTTGCATGTTTTGCATTTGCTCTGTTCTCTGTTGAGACAGTGTTTTTGCCGGGTTGTTGAACCGTTTGTGCACGGCATTCTTTCCCGATGTTTCGGGTGTGGTTTATTTCTCCTCGCAGCTTGATGGACTAAACTGAGGATGTTCCCTACGGTGGGGTTTATAAGCGGAGGAGGCGGTGTCTACAAACTTGTAGTACCTAGTGTGACCTCGGAGGGCAGAGCCCTAAACCCCATTGTCTGGGTCTCCCATTGATGATTAAAGAAAAAAGAATTTACGGTACGTAAACAAAATTCTCTTTTTTCATTAACCACTATCTCAGAAATGGACTTTGCTTTTTTGCACTTGCGTTTTTTCCTTCCCTTCTTCAAGTAGTCTGTTTTGATGTTCTTCACATTCACACATGTCGTGGATTGTTTTGTGTTTGGGCAAGTTATACTTTGGAAAAGGAATGATATTCATACGGAGGAACCGTGCGTGAAATGCAAAAACGGCATTCTAATTCATTTTTGGGGAACTTTAACATGTACACTTGTGTCCAGTAGACATATGATTGTTTCAGCGTCAAGTCAGCTGCTGTCACACTTGGTGCTTTATTCATGTTAGGGTAGATAAATTAGATCTCATAAAATTCATGCTGTCAATTTCCCTTTCAGCCCGACAACATATTTTTCTTTAATTTGCCTATGGGCTGCTTGTTGTTTGTGCTCGGGGGACAACAGGTTCTAGGGATAGAGAAACCTATAATGCTCCAGCTTTGGAACTACTCATTGTTTTTCTTTTCTGGGATACTCAAGTTATGGGCAATGTCACAAACAAGTAATTTAATCATAATCTTGGGAACAGCATAATACCAATTAGATGGGTAAACTTGTCCATGTTGAGATAACTTAAAAAATGTTGTCCCTCCACGACTGTCTTTGTTGGCAGGAATCCATCACCTAGTGTTGGGGTTAAATTGTGTCAAGGGGGATCTCACCCATATCTAATGTCCGGCATTTTAGGCTAGCTCGCCAGAACTAAGTCGGCCATGACTTACACCTGAGTGGTGAGGGTGGAGCTTCCCAACCCCCCCATCATTGGATTGGACTGGCCACTGACCCAAAGGGCTGACTTCAAATCGTTCCCTGAAGCCATCCCAGCCCGCCCTGTCCATGCATTACTTCATGGATTGTCGCCATACACAGTCTGAAAACACAGTCTCCTGTGCTGAGATAACTATATTCTGTCCTGCAAGTATGTAATGCTGTGTCTACCATACAGGACAAGAAGAACTGAAATTTTAAAATTTATATGCTACTTTTTGAAAAGGAACTAAGAATCACGTCACCTTTGGGTTCGTGGAAGTACAACCACCGTTCTCGCACCTGACAGTCGCTAGTGTCATAGCTTTCACGTTTGCAGCAGTCTCCTCAGGTATAATTAATCTGGGAAAAGGGGCAATGGACACGTCCTGATCACCAAATTTATTAATCATATAGGCTTATAAATACATCAGGTGGTATGTATCTAGGCTGGGCAAGCATCTTACTAGGAATCACAAAAGTGACACAGTAAAGCAGATAATTATTGCACGTAGAATAAACCACATGATGACATAGAGCCTTTTGATTATAGCCGGTAGCTGTCATAGTTTTCTTGTCTCAATCCCGTTAAAGAGCTAGTCTGTCATACCACAGTCCTTGAGATTGTTAAAACGAGTAGAAACATAGAGGGATTATATGTTAGTCTTGTTTTTTATTGTTGTTGTTGGTAAAACATTTATGCCTTTTAAAGAAATGTTATCTAAAGAAGAATTATTTCTATGTTATTTAATGTTTGTACACTTTTCTTCGTCTGTTATGAATGGATAGAACTCTCCATTGCGGTCGGCATCACAGTAAACAGACACAACTACATCTCTGACAGGACTGTGGTATGTCACGACCATCCTGTTTTCAGGCACAGGCTTACACATATGCACAGAGGTTTCCTGAAAGTGCACTTAGGACCATACCCGCCAGTAACTGCTGTACCTGCAAGTGCCTGCCTGCCAATATCTGTCTCTACCTGTACCAGACTGCCTTCCTTTTCTAGCTTCCCTCCTTGCACCTGTGCCTGCATTACTGACCTTTGAGGTCAGCTGCTATTGTACTGAGAGCTCCTCTGGAGTGGTACCTGATGGCTACCTGCAACAGCAAACCTATCCTAACCGTCGGAGGCTCCAATGAGGATCCAGGTAGTTGCTTAGTTAAACCCCTCCAGGGATACCCCGATACTGTGGCGCAGTGGGTTCACACCCACCATTGTGACAAAAATCCTACTACACTACTTAAAAAATAAAAACATTTGTGTAACTTGTGTGTTACTATTTTGAAGTTGGGACTAAAAAAAGCTGCCAAATTGCTGACAGGTCTCATGCACCATGCATTGAAGTCTGTGGGGACATCACAGCGTAAGATTAGAAGTGATGGTCCAACATCCCCTCCTTTCCTGATGTATATATCCCTCACTATCCCCCTCTCTTTCACTCTATTTTCTGCATCAAAATTATAATTTTTTTCTTTTATTATACTATTCTTATATGTTGCAATTACATATCAATTGCATATATGTTATCTCAGTTAGGCGGCCGTCACACGGAACGATATCTTGCCCGATATCGTTTAAGCGATCTCCTTTTTGATCGCTTAAGCGATATCGGGCAAGATATCGTTGCATGTAATCAAGCGATTTACGATGGTAAATCGCTTGATCGTGACATCGCTGATCTGAGGTTCGGTTCTCAGATCTAGCGATGAACGATGCAACGATCTGCATCATCGTGGTGTATAACACCACGATGAACGATCTCCCAGCGCAGAGTCTATGCTGGGAGATGGTAACTATGGTACACGTCGGGTAACTAAGCGACGCGCGGCGCCTAGTTACCCGATGTGTACCATAGTAACGAGCGAGATCGCTGCTCCACATCGCTGGTGAGTCTGTCTGTGTGACATCTCACCAGCGATGTGAGCGATATTGTAAGCGATTGCGCGTGCACGTGATCGCTTACAATATCGCTAAAGATATCTCACCGTGTGACGGCCGCCTTAGGCCCACGTCACACACACAGATAATTGTGCAGATATTGTTCACAGATCTCTGGTTGCAGTGAAATTATGGACACATTAATCCATTTATATACAGCCACAAAATGGAACATTGTGTCCATGATTTCACTGCAACCAGAGATCTGCGAACAATATCTGCACAATTATCTGTGTGTGTGACGTGGCCCTTATTCATATTTATCCTACTCTGTTCAGGACTAATATCCAGTCAACAATTAAGTATTTTATAATGTCTTACTTTTACATATTGTATCCTAAAAGAAATACTATTGTTTCTACAAGATTGTGTATTGTTATCCCATTTAAAAAATTAATAAAATTCTTTGAACAAGAAGTGATGGTCCATATGTTGCCATGTAACAGCAGCCTAAATTATGTGATTTACATTGGACTCTATGCTGCAAAAATCGCTTGTGATCAGCAACCTAATTTCAATCAGGTTTTGAATATAGGAAAACATTTATCATGATTCATCAAGCTGAATATTCAAATTATATTTTCTAAAATGCTGCAGCGTCTGAAGGTAAGGGTATGTGCCGATGGTTAGATTTTTAGGCGTTTTGGCAGCATTTATTTGTCACAAAACTGCATGCCGGTCCTTCCACTAGCAAAATGTAACAGAATTCGGAAGTGCTGTGCCAACGATGCTTATTTTTTCCTTGCAGTTTTGGTGCAGTTTGTGGTTAGGACAAAAGAATGAGCATGTCAATTGTGGTGGGTTTTTCAGCCCTCCCAGACATTGACAAAAGTGAAAAAAACGCTTGACCATAAACTGCACCAAAAAGACGTGTTTTTTGGCACATTTTTCTGCCACAGGGTGCAGTTTAGAGGCATTTTTTAAAGCAGAGAGAATCTCTGCATCTAAAAAGTAGCGTCGTCGCATAGTCTAAAATATACATGGCTGCAATAAAGCAGCAAGTGTTTGATTCATCCGGCACCATGAACCAGGGGACAGGTTACTTCATCCCTGAAAGGGAACCTGTCACCTGGATCTACCCCTGACCTATCACTAGCTGTCCCTACACTTTCCTAGCTGCTCCCTAACCATCCCTCTCTGTTGTAAATCCGCCCTATAAAGATTAAGAAAAATTACATAACTTACTGGAGGTCGCTCTGTCAGGAGACTGGAAAGGCGGCTTCAGGTTCCTTTCTCACCTCCTCGCTGCTTCACTGCATGCCCCGCTGAGCGGCATTATTCTTTCTTGATCTCCATTTGCATTTGGAATCTCCCGCCCTCTTCTCCTCCTATGATGCAGCGGCCGGTACGCCACATCCGGCCCAGTGCATTATGGGCCCGATCACATCATCAGCCCGGTGCATTATGGGCCTGATCACGTGATCGGCCTGGTGCATTATGGGCCTGATCACGTGATCGGCCCGGTGCATTATGAGCCTGATCACGTGATCGGCCCGGTGCAATATGGGCCTGATCACGTGATCAGCCCGGTGCATTATGGGCCTGATCACGTGATCGGCCCGGTGCATTATGGGCCTGATCACGTGATCGGCCCGGTGCATTATGGGCCTGATCACGTGATCGGCCCGGTGCATTATGGGCCTGATCACGTGATCGGCCCGGTGCATTATGGGCCTGATCACGTGATCGGCCCGGTGCATTATGGGCCTGATCACGTGATCGGCCCGGTGCATTATGGGCCTGATCACGTGATCGGCCCGGTGCATTATGGGCCTGATCACGTGATCGGCCCGGTGCATTATGGGCCTGATCACGTGATCGGCCCGGTGCATTA
Source organism: Allobates femoralis (assembly GCA_033576535.1). Taxonomy (NCBI): domain Eukaryota; kingdom Metazoa; phylum Chordata; class Amphibia; order Anura; family Aromobatidae; genus Allobates; species Allobates femoralis. The sequence goes on along the minus strand of JARQOC010000003.1, from coordinate 288,143,537 downwards.
TGGGCCTGATCACTTGATCGGCCCTGTGCATTATTGGCCTGATCACGTGATCGGCCCAGTGGATTATGGGCTTGTTCACGTGATCATCCCAGGTTCACGCATGCGCAATGCGCATATTGAAGTCGGGTCGATCATGTGATCAAGCCCATACTGCACCGGACCGATCACATGAACAGGCCCATAATGCATCTGGCTGGATATGACGTAACGGCTGTTGCATCATAGGAGGAGAGGAGGGTGGGAGATTTCAAAATCAGGAGGCGATGAAGAAAGAAATATGCCGCCAGCGGGGAGTGCAGTGAAGCACAGAGGAGGGGAGATCGGAGCCTGGAGCCACCTTTCCATTCTCCTGACATAGCGACCTCCAGTAAGTTATATCATTTTTCTTAATCTTTACAGGTCGGATTTACAACAGAGAGGGATTGTTAGGGAGCAGCTAGTGATAGGTCAGGGGAGTAGATCCAGGTGACAGGTTCCCTTTAAGTGTCTGTTTTCATGATGCGTATAAGCAGCAGATCTGCACCAAATATGCAGAAGTGTGTTTTCTCAGCAGTCTCTATGGAACTTGAGAAGTCCTGTACGCATGGTTGCTTTTTTGTTTGCTGCAGATACAGTATGCTGCATATATTAGTACAGAAAAATCTGCAGCATGTCAGTACTTCATGCGGATACGCTGCACATTTGACCACAAAAATACTGAATTAGCGAAAAGTCAATGGCAAAAAGCACCATATCCGCAGCAGATAAAAACGCACTGTGCGAGCAGCCATGTGTTGTCTGCAGGTGCAGATTTCACACAGCAAAAAAAATGCCCCGCCTTTCTCCATGCAAACATAGCCTAAAAGCTGCTGTCAATTACATCAGCATTTAAATTGCACAATCCCCATAGGCCCCCATACACAATAGCTGGCAGCTCATCAGTCGGTAGCTCTCTCCTGACTACCCCATAGGCTATGCCCGCTGGGCGTTTGTGATCCGTTTTTGGTACTGCATTATGTTTTGTCTTTATAAGCTGCACCAATAACGGATCAGTCACTGCGTTTTCTAGCAAAGTGAATGGGATTTTCTAATTGCTGTGCAGACATCAGCGGTTGTGACTGCTGCGTTAGTGATGCAGGTCATGAAATGAATTTTTGGATCAAGGAGCAGTTTTAACCTGCTCATTACTGACCTAACAATTGTTAAGCTCATGGGAATACAGGAGGGGTTTATTTCATGTATTTTATTACCCTCTTCCAGATATGGACCATTTCCTTTTTTGCACTTTCGTTTTTTCCTTCCCTTCTTCCAAGAGTTCTATGTTTTTTATTTTTCTGTCCACATACACATGTGAGGATTGCATTTTTGTGGGACAAGTTATACTTTGGTAAAATGAATGATATCATTCCATAGTGTTCTGGAAAATGGGAAAAAATTCCAAGTGCGATGAAATTGCAAAAACAAACGGCAATTCTGACATTCATTTTGGGAACTTTTTACAGTGTACATTGTGTGGTCACAGTAAGTTAGCAATATGATTGTTCTCATCCGTACAATTACAGCGATGTCACACTTGTGCTTTATTATGTTAGGGGTAAAAAAGAAAATTGGAAATCTAGATAAAATTTTAATTTTTTTTATGTTGTCCGCATTCTCTGAGCCCCGGAACATTTTTTTCGGTCAATTTTGCTATGTAAGGGCTTTTGTTTTGTTGTCTTCTGGGGCGAAACAACATTTTATTGCTATTTGGGGATAGAGAATATCCTTTAATAGCTTCTTACAGCATTTTTGGAGCTATTCATTTTTTTTCTTTTTTTGTGTTTTACCGAAGTTAAAGGGGTTTGTCACAAACAAAGGTAATTTTAATCATTAGATCTTGGAACAATAATAAGTTTCACAATTAGATGGGTTTAAAAAAATGTTCCTGTGCTGAGATAATCTTATACATGTGTCCCTGCCAGGGGCGGACTGGGCCAGGTGGCAGGGGGGCAAGTGCCCCCCAGGCTGGCTATAATTGCTTCTTCCAGGGCCGCCCCCATACTGAATGGGCGGTCCGGCCATGTTTTGCGGCCAGCTGCCGCCCACATCACTGCAGTCGGCCAGGCGACACGCTGAGTGGTGAGTGTGCCAGCACTCCCCAACCCCCCCCACTCATCACCTCGCCAGACTCCACTAGGACCCCTCCCCACCCCTGCTCCTCAACTAGGGCTGACATCAAATCGATGCCTCTCTGAGCCAGGTGCGCCAGCCCGCCCTGGTCCTGCTATGTACTGTGTCATGGATGTGTCTGACCATACAGGGACATGGTTGATCATACCACATCTCCTGTGCTGAGATCTTTTATATGTGTCCCTGCTATGTACTGTGTCATGGATGTGTCTAACCATACATAGACATGGTCTGATCATACCACATCTCCTGTGCTGAGATAATCTTATATATCTGTTCCTGCTATGTACTGTGTAATGACTGTGTCTGACCATACAGGGACAAAGGAAGAAAAAGCTGAAATGGAAGAGGGGCGCACAATAGTGTATATCTGACTGAACTTTTTGGAAAATAGGAGAATAATGAAATCCACTCACCTGTTAGGGTTGTGAGAAGTCACAACCACTTTTTGCACCTTTGACAACTATAGATGTCAAGCTTTTCCACGGTTTGCAGCAGTCCTCCCTCAATATAATTCCAGGATTGCAGATAGGAGAAAAGGGACTAATGGACACGCTCCCGCTCCAAATAATTCCAAATTCAAAGGCTGTATAAATTCATCAGGTGGTATTTATTCTACGCGTTTTGGGGACAAGCCTCTTCCTCAGGAATACCACAAAAATGACACAGTAAAGAGAGAGAAATCTACTGCGCGTAGAATAAATACCACATGATGAATTCATACAGCCTTTGAATTTGGAATTATCTGGAGCGGGAGCGTGTCCATTAGTCCCTTTTCTCCTGTCTGCAATCCCGTACAGAGAGATAGTCTGATCATACCACAGATCCTGGTGAGGATGTAAAAGAGTATAAAAACATAGCGGGGGATCTTAGCTTATTCTTTTTTTTTTTTTTTTTTTTTGGTAAAACATTTCACTGCCCGTTTTTAAAAAATGTTTTATCTTAAAGAGAGAATTATTTGCTATACCGTTTTGTAATGTTTGTACACTTTTTTGCGTCCTGTCTGGCCCAGGATCAAACCATGCTCCATGTGCGGTCAGACTCGGCCATTACACAGTATATAGCAGGGACACATATATAAGATTATCTCAGCACAGGAGCTGTGGTATGATCAGACCATGTCCCTGTATGGTCAGACACAGGCATTACACAGTATATAGCAGGGACACATATATAAGATTATCTTAGCCCATTAACATATTTTTTTTAAACACATTCAATTGTGGAACTTATTACTATTCCCAAGTTCTATTGATGAAAATTACCTTTGTTCGCAGGTAAACCCCTTTAATTATTTATTTTTTTTATAAATCAATCTTTAATGGACATGGCTATACCAAATATGTGTTTGGTTTTTATTATTGGGGGTAAATGGTTCATTTAAACTTTTTTTTACAACTTTTTAACTATATATATTAGTCATCTTAAGGGGCTTGAACCTGCAAATGTCTGACCACTTGTACTATACACCACAATATCACATTAAAAATCTTGGTCCCCTCTGAAGTCGACTATAGGCTGAGTTTCAAAGGAGCTCTGTGACGACAGACATGGAGGCCTACAAGACGTAAATTGCTGTCATAGCAATCATCAGCGCCATAAATCAAATCACAGAGGCGCCAATGGGTGTATAGAAGCACCCCCATACGTATGCGTTATTAATGCCACTGTCAGAGTTTGACAGTGCCATTTAAAATGTTAACAGTCACGGATGGAGCTGTTAAAGACAAGTCCTGACTGGGAGCCCGTGTGCTATATGCCATACATATATGGTAGATGCCGGTAAGAGATTTTCCACTAAACAATATTTGTGGTGTTTTACTCTGTACAGTTCACATATGGGCTCTGTTAGAGCTGGTAATGTGATCCCTGCAAGTATCATGTTTGCCTCCACCAATCTTATGATGACCTATCCTCAGGATAAATATCACTAGTGGAGAACCCCTTCACCCTTTATAATAATAATAATAATAATAAAGCTTTATTTATATAGCGCCAACATATTCCGCAGCGCTTTACAATGTAGGGTTAGCGTACAGAAAATATACAGTAAGTAATTACAATAGAGAACAAATAAAGTACAATCATTGGATACAAAAACAATAGGCATAGAATCAATGTGGAAAAAAAAATACAATAAATAAAGCAAGAAATGAAGGTGACCCTGCTCAAAAGAGCTTACAATCTACAACGGGATAGGGGTTGTGCAAGGTGCCGGGGCTTATTGCACTGGTGGTCCAGGCATCTTGAGGAAATGGGGTATAGGGCTAAGCTTACATGAATGGTCATCAGTCTGTGTAGACCTTTATGGTTTGGTGGAGTTTGTAGAAGAATAATGTCCAGAGGATAGCCCATTCACTGTCTACAGTACAATGGACATGTTAGGGAGTATGATAGGCCGCCTTAAAAAGATGTGTCTTTAGGGATCGTCTGAAGCCATGCAAGTTGTGGATAGTCCTGATTTCTTTGGGTAAAGCATTCCAGAGGTTTGGTGCAGCTCTGGAAAAGTCTTGGAGCCGGGAGTGGGAGGATCGGATTAGTGCAGATGTTAGTTGAAGGTCATTTGAGGAACGTAGAGAGCGGGTGGGGTGATAGACAGAGATGAGGGAGGAGAGGTAGGGGGGAGCTGCACTGTGAAGAGCTTTGTGGGTGAGAACAAGCAATTTGAATTTGATCCTGTAGTATACGGGCAGCCAGTGCAATGACTGGCACAGAGCGGAGGCACCTGAGTAACGATTGGCCAGATGGGTGATCCTGGCTGCTGCATTAAGGATGGACTGGAGAGGAGAAAGTCTGGTGAGGGGGAGGCCGCTTAATAGAGAGTTGCAATAGTCAAGGCGGGAATGGATTAGGGCCACGGTGAGGGTTTTTGTTGTTTCCAGGGTGAGAAAGGGGCGGACTCTAGAGATATTCTTCAGGTGTAAGCGACAGGAGCGGACGAGAGATTGCGTGTGGGAGGAGAAGGAGAGATCGGTGTCAAATATAACACCCAGACAGCGAGCTTGCTGCCTAGGCGTTATCGTGGTGCCGCACACTGAGAGAGAGATGTCCGATTATGAGATTGTCTTTTCATGACATGTTGGCCTTCATATTAGTGGTGCATTTTGGTTGAGGTAGTTTATTTAGGAAAATATTAATAATTTTACACAAATATAAAAATGTAGCAATTGACCAAATTTTATTTTTATGACCTTAAACCAGATACTTATACCACACAAAATAGTTAATAAATAACTTTTGTCACATCATGGTTATGAATTGTCCAGCACTACCACGGTGTATAACCTCCTTATATCTACAGCTTCGGAGGCTGCCAGCATTTGTCCGCCCTGTGGGGCACCTAGGACTTGTCTCCAGCGTTCGTGCTTATCCACCGCCCGGTTACCGCGGTGCACACTTCCGGTATGAAGAATGTCACATCCAGTTTAATGAAACATAGAGATAAAGCCGCACTCGTCCTCTGGGTTTACTTTATTAAATCAAAGGGACATCAGATTTTACAGCGGTAGTTGCAGGTGGGAGGATGGGGGATTCCAAATATGACGGCAGTTTTGCGCTGCCTAGTGGCACTTCAATGGGTAACACTAGGCGGCGCAAAATGGCCGTCGTATTTGGAATCCCCTATCCTCCCACCCGCAACTCCGCTGTAAAACCTGATGTCCGTTTGATTTAATAAAGTAAGTAAACCTGGAGGACGAGTGCGGCTTCATCTCTGTTTTGTTAAACGTTTCTCACATGTCTACATCAGCACCATTTTTAAAACCTACTTTTTGGACTATAAGGCTACATTCACACGCACAGTGTTTTTGATACAATTTTTGAGGATCTGTTTTTCAGCTCGAAAACTAGATCTGCTTTTAAAAAAATGCATCACCTATTCACACACTGCGTTTTTGATCTGTTTTTGCTTTGTGTTTGATTATTGCATTTTTTTTAGCTCACAGACAATGGGAAAAGCGGATCAGAAAAAGGCACACAAACTGACATGCTCTTCTTTGTGAAGATCCGATTTTGTGCCAAAAAACGGATCCTCACAAATGTCCCAAGACTAGGATGACTTTTCAGTGACATCCACCTTTATGATAACCTACTATTCATGAGATTTAATTTTGATAAGCTTGCTATACTCATAATGATGACTGAAATATCTGTCAATATTACATATACATTCTTGTCACAAGAATGGGGGTATATCCGGTATTGTGTATGTTCTTTCTATCTATAGTGGTGATAACCAATTTTTTTTTATCACCTTTATGATCCAAATAAATCTATCTATTTCCAGGATCAATTGACATGTATTATTACTACTAAATGTACATGCTTTTATCTCTCATGTTCTACACACACCTATTGTCTATCTAAGATGTTCACTATATACTGGAGATGGTGTGGTGATTATGGCCGCTTCTCCAGGCTCTTATCTACGGTATTTGGATTGATGTGTGGTCCATGTGACACTGTTCTTGGCATAATAACTATAGAAGCTCTATTTATTCTGTGCTTTACATTTGCCTTGCACATTGATTTCTAGCTACTTCGCGCTCTGCCCGATGCATATCAGCTCTTCTGGTGAGCCATCAGCCTCTCTGATGCATTATCTTGTGACCGTACGCGTCACTTCCAGTCTATACCAGAAGTCGTCATCGGCCACTGTTTACCCGCGGCCATGACAACGGTCACATGACCGCATGTGTAGTTGCGACGGACGCCGCTCGGCCGGTACACAGCTGCTCCCAATAATGAGGTCCAAACAGGTATGTAATCCAGCCAGCATGTGCTTACATTGCTATTCCTCTGACGAAGCTGCACCTAGGCAGCGATACACGTGGGGTTTGGGCGCCCGAGTTACCTCCACCATCACGGTGACCTCTGGACTGGTTTGTTTATTTTGACTGATGACAGTGATTTCCCATGCGGGGATGCCCACATAATTGGCACTATGTGATACCATTCATTTTTTACCCTTTCATAATTTTATGACTTATCAGGGTCTATACAGCTGTCTATGACTAGGATATATATAGTACCATTCACGCCTGATCCTTCTATGATTTTGCTATACCTGTGCTGCTTTGCCATACTGTTTCACAGCACTTATACTATTGTTGATACTCATAGGTTGTATACATATATACATAGAGTGATCACAGCATCTAATATATGGGGACCACCTAGTCAGTACAGACTTTATCATGCATATAAGATGTTTTGGGTTAACATCTATTGGGCTATTTTATGTTGGGATTCCTCCTACTTGATACTGATTTGTCAGTTGTGTATCATCGATGTGATTGCACCACTGTGAATCCTTGATTGATGATTTATGATATTCACTGTACTTTCATTTTGGTTCATACAACAGGATTCCATACTTATAATTGGGTAATCGTTTACACTAGACTACGGTGCTCTCACAGGCACCCCAGTTGTTACCAACCACTCCCTTGGTATAGCGTTTACTCCTGTTGCTTAACCATACCAATAACTATTTAATCGGTCACACTGTGTGCCTTCTCTACACCTCCTGTACCAGGCAGATTGGTCCTGAGTACACATACACAATTCTACCATTGTCATCTTCATTATATTGCGGTTATAACTGCTCATAACAAACCCCCCTGCTAGGGGTGTTCCACGCTTATCATGTATATGGTGTCTCTGTATTGCCGATTATATACTGTTTCCATAATACCACCAGTCAAATGGGACCTGGGGGCTCTCAACGTTTTAAATTGTTTTTAAAAAAGGTTTTTGCACATCAATAAAAGTTGTTTATATTTTCAAATTCTTGATTATTGTTGATTAATCTGCTGTGGTGTTGCTCCCTTGTTGTACCATATCTTTTCTGTTCGTATTCAGTTGGTGGAATTCACCAGGATATGGTTATACAAGTCTACCAGATCCGGCAATCTCTCTGGCCACTGGTTTCTCTCTTCCAGAGGCAGGGTCTTCAGCAGGTCTATCAGTACCTAGTTCATCTTTTCACACAACCCGTTGGTCTGGGGATGGTACGGCCTCGCCCCGACTTTCTTGCAGCCGTACAGGTTACAGAACTCTTGGAACACTTCTGCTTCAAAGGCTGGGCCTTGATCAGTAAGCACTTGTTCGGGGTAAAAATGTGGTCGACAAATGTGCTGTTGAAACTCTCTGGCTGCTGTCTTAGCCGTTTGGTCCTTCACTGGCACGACTACCAGGAACCTGGAGTAATGGTCTACTACGGTGAGGGTGTAGACATAGCCCAACTGACTCAGGGTTAACTTCACATGGTCCAAGGCTACCAGTTCAAGTGGTTGGTTGGTAACTATGGGCTGTAGGGAAGCCCTCTGACTGTCACGGTCTTTACTCCTCAGGTTGCATGGTCCACATTCGCTACAACATCTCTCAATCGCTTTCCTCATGCCAACCCAGCAGGACTTCCAGTTTCAGTTCACCCGAAGTGATCTGCTCCATCATGGTAGCTTCCAAGACCATCGAGTCATCCCTCTTCGGGACCACTATTTGCCAAACAAGTTCATGGGTTCTGGAATTGACACTTCTCTGACATAGCTTCCCGTCATGGATGAATAATTTGCCCTTCTTCCACAGCTGCTGGGTTTCCTGTGGAGCATCTGGACCAGGTTGTGAATCAGCTTGTGTCAGCAACTCTTTTACTGGACAGACAGCCGGGTCACTATCTTGCGTGTCTGCCAATCCATGGTGGGGCAGTGTATTAAACGTGGCCTCTTGCAGGGCATGGCGCTTGTACCTTACACGGGAGCACTGGTTCACCCCATGATGGTGGAAAGCCGGCGGCTCTATTCCAGCTCATCCGGGTCTTCTTCCACATCTGGTGAATTTGGCATTCTGGACAGCGCATCTGTGTTGGCATTCTTATGCCCTGCTTGGTACTTGATGGTAAACTCATAGGTAGCTGGGCCATCCAGTGCACCCAGCTTCGCCATCTCTAGGTAGTTCAGCAGATTGTCTGTAAAGTTAGTAAATTTGCTGAAGCCAGGTAATACTTGAAGCGCTCCGTTACCGCCCAGACTATGGTGAGAAACTCCAGATTACAGGAACTGTAGTTGTCGGGATTCCTTTCGTGGGACGAAGCTTCCTGCTGGCATGTGCAATCACTCGTTCTCTGCCTCTTTGCACTTGGGATAACACGGCTCCCAATCCCATGTTGTTGCTGTCTGTGTAAAGTAGAAAGTGTTGGCCATAATCGGGGTGGGGCAGGACCTCATTCCCTTAAGAGCCATCTTCAGCCTGGTGAAGGATTCTTCATTCTTACTCCACTCGAACGGGGAACTTGGATTCTTGACCTTCTTGGACTGGCCCACTAAGAGGTCCTGTAGGGTGCTGCTATCTTCGTGAAGCCCTTTATGAATCTCCTGTAGTAGCTTACCAGCCCGAGGAACTGTCGCACTTCCTTGATCGTGGAGGGTCTTGGCCAAACCTTATCTGGGTCTGGTGCCAAACCTTCGGCGCTTACCACGTGACCTAGGTACTGCACCTTGGGCTTCAACAAGTGGCACTTAGGACGGCTTTACCTTCAAGCCAAAGCTGGACAAGGCCTCAAACACCTTGGTCAGGTGCTCCAAGTGGTCTTCGTATGTCTTGGAGTATACAATAACGTTGTCCAGGTACAAAAGACCATTTCAAAGTTTTTATATCCCAGTCAGCACTTCATTAACCGCTGGAACGTTCCCGGTGCGTTTCAGAGCCTGAATAGCATGAAGTTGAACTCGCAGGGCCCTATCAGTGTTGTAAACGCGGTCTTCTCTCTGTCCGCTTCTGCCACGGGAACCTGCCAATACCCACTGGTGAGATCTAAAGTGTAGAAATAGCGGATTTTAAGGCAACTAATTATTCCTCAATTCTAGGTAATGGGTATGCATCCTTACGTGCAATGTGGCTAATCTGCCTGTAATCAACACAAATCTTCATCATGCCATCTTTCTTCTTCGAGGACTAATGGAGCTGCCCAGGGGCTATAACTATCTCTGATCACCCCAGCCTCCTTCATCTCCTGTAACATTCCCTCACTGATAGTGAGCTGAGGGGTTCTTAATGGGCAGATGGTCTCCGGTGGGGATATGGTGTTTAACCCCTTTACCTGCCCAAAGTCTACTGGGTGTTTGCTAAAGACCTGCTCATACTCTTGGACTACCCGGTAAACTCCATGCTTTTGATGTGAAGGGGTGAAGTCGGTGCCTACATGTAGCTTCTGACACCAATCCTTCAGCTGCTCTTTGGAGCCACTGTCCTCCACCTAGTTGGACGGGATCAAGGGTTCCACTGCCTTTGTTGCGTTGTAACTGACAGTGAACAGTTCAGCAACGGTAGGATACCGGGTCAGGTTGACCTCATCCTCCCCACAACGTAAGATGCGTATTGGTACTCTCCCCTTGCGGACGTCAACTTGCTTTTGATGCCTGCTATCTTGAGTACACGGGTTCTATCAGGGCCTGATAATCCTGACCTCTGAGGCCTATTGCTTCCCAAACCAGATTATATTTCACTTTCTTGGGGGTATTGCAATGGGAAATGGATCACTTACTCTTACACTGTCGATTCCTGCACCAGACAGCTCCACCTGCTGCCTCGCATCAGAGCCCTGATCTCCTTTTGCAGGATTTGCTGCTCACCAGAACTGGCAGATTCGGCTACCTGTTGTAATAGAACAATAATCTCTGCAAGACAATTTTCTCACATTGGTACCTAAAGTCATCATTGGATTGCATTCCCGATGATGAATGTCTACAATAATTAAACTTTGAGCCTTTAGCTCTACTTGGCCAACCTTTATGGTCACCTCTTTAAACCCCACTTGTGGTAGAGGCTGACCATTGCTGGCAATTATTGTCAAGTCATAATCTGGGCTTCAGGTTAGTACAGAGTCAGCCCAGTAACGCTTATAAAGGATATATAAAAAATGGATAAATAGGGAGCACACATAGGGCGTTATCATCTTAATAAATAGTCCAGTCCCCCCAATCAGTGTGACTCACCTGCTGTGGTTGTGAGAGCCACAACAAACTGAGAGAGCCTGGTAATGGTCGCTGCAGGAGCCCACTGAAGATAAATGATTTCCACCGAAGAAAAAGCTGGGGTTTGTAGTCCGCGCTGACCTCAAGAAACTTCCAGTCCAGTAAAGGGTTAATCAGGTTCTGGTTTATTTGCCTACGCGTTTCGTGGCTTTAAATCTGCCACTTCAGATAATCCTGATGAAGTGGCAGATTTAAAGCCACAAAACGCGTAGGCAAATAAACCAGAACCTGATTAACCCTTTACTGGACTGGAAGTTTCTTGAGGTCAGCGCGGACTACAAAGCCCAGCTTTTTCTTCGGTGGAAATCATATAAAGGATATATGGCATCATTGTCACCTGGAAGCCAGTGTCCTAATAAGTCGTTCAGCGGGATTCCATCAATCACGACTGTGAGAACTGGTCGTCTCCCTTTTGTACTTGTCTCACCAACTATGTAGGCCTGGTCACCTGGGGGTTTGCTCTCTGCCCCAGGGGTTGCTCATTTAAAGGACAGTATGTTGCCAGATGCCTCGCCATGTCACAACGGCGGCAAATCGGTTGTCCAGTTGTGTCATAGCGATCACTTTCTCTTCCCCGGAACGGTGGGATTCTTTTCTGTCGTCGCCTCGGGACGTCATCTGGACTGGATGCCAGCTGTTCTTTTCCTTTTGGGGTGAAGCTTGCATAGACTGAACGGTTTTGGTTAGCGCAGCCATACTTTTAGTCAGATCCTGGATCTGGGCACATAGCTCTGCAGAGGAATTATCATCAAAAGTCTGTTCATCAGCCCCTACAGGGGCTGGGGAAAAGGGTGCTGCCACCTGGTGGTAGGGGATAGCGGGGCACAGAGTGGATGCAGTGCCACTTGGGGTTGCCTCTAGCAGCACCCATATGGACAGGTCTTTAAGCTGTGCAAAGTCTAGATCCAGATTTTGTAGGGCCATAATGCGCAGCTGTGTCCGGTGAGCGTTAGTCAGGAGCCCTTCGATAAACTGCTTGGTCAACAGTCTGTCCTCGTCTCTCACACTGTTGAGGTCCACCTGTTTAGCAGCCTGCAGTGCCTCTTGCAGGTTTAAAGCATAGTTTCCGTACACTGTCCTGCACCCTTTTACACCTGTAGAACTTCATTTTAATCTCCGCTGCTGTGCGGGTATTAAAGGTATCCTTTAGCCTTGCCAATATTTGTCTAAAGGTACCTTCACACGCCGCAATATCGCCTGGCGATATGAGGTGATCTAACATGCTCGTGCACGTTTTTCATGGTCGCCTCAGAGCGCCGTTGGCGGCATCACACGCTGCAATTTCGCCCTTAAAGTAAGGCGATGTGTCGCTCCGGAAATCGCCTCACCTACAGCGGAAACAATCTTGCCTCATTCCCTCGCCACTTCACACACCACAATTCCAAAGGCAATGTGGGCTGTGACATATCGATCACGGAGCGGGCCGGGGTACACTCACTTAGCAGCACAAAATCATAAACACTGCAACAGTCTCTTCTTGGAAATAGGTCCAGCTGGTTTATTCAGGACAGCATAAACCACATGGTGCAACTTAAACATGAGCCTTTTCTTCGGCTTTCCAAAAGCATACAGTCAGTTACCTCACACACAGCCTGTAGTCAGTTCACACAGGCCTCCAGGACCTGAGCTCTCCATGCTCAGTCTCTGTCTCCAATAGTGATGGGTAGCTCCTGAATGAGCCGGCTCTAAGAGCCGACTCTTTATAGTGAATCATATGAGTCGGCTCCTGGCAGGGAGCCAATTGAAATTTAAACGGCTCTTTGCCAGTTCATTTTCCACAGTCAGTCCCCTCTTGCCCCGCCCCTCCCGGCCCCTCCCTCCCGGCAGTAGTAACTCTGATCTTATCCAGGAGACTGAGAATGCATGCTCCTCCTGTGGCACTGACTCACAGCCCCACCCCCCTCCAATCTGTGACAAGCAAGCAGCAGTCAGGCACTTTACTAAAGGAACACTGACAACTGGATTTAGCCTGATTATAGTTATTTACCGCCAGCTTGTAAATCCTCGCTGAGCGAGGGAGAAACAGCGGAGGTAAATGTGCGTCCCTTGTTCTCTCCCATTCACTTGAATGGAAGAGAACAAATGATCCAGCGATGCATATGGGCAGGGCAGATAAGGATCTCCTCTGCAAACATACCATTGCTGGATGGGGCATCACTGGATCGCAGGCTCGGGTGCTGCATCCACTGTGTAAATGCACCATTAGCTAGTGCAAGTTGGAATGGTTATGTTGTTTCTGGTATGTGAATAACCTCCCAGCAGCCCCTGTTACATGATAGTAGTGCCAATCTGAGGGACCAACTTCATGCACAAAACTAGTACTATACAAGGCAGTCCAGCACTCTCAAATCACATCCCATTTTTCATACAATTGCCAGTAGTGTTGAGCTAATTGAATTGCACTTGTTTGATTTCTGCCCTTTTTTTTATCAAACATTTCTCGTTTTGTGCGGTGCTGGCAATTTCGAACACTTTGTGCGGTCCAATTTGAATGTTTAAATTAAACCACATTGTGAATATACGCGATACTGTGGCTAAAATTGCTAATATTCGCTATTTTAGCGGCCACATTGTGTTTATTCGCAATACGGTTCAATACTGACCTGTACAAAATGCTCTCGGCCACTGTGAGTAGAACCAAAGCGAATGTACGCTCGCGATTATGAACGTTCGCAATTATGAACGCATGCTGTTGCGTTCGCAATTGCGAGCGTAATATAGCAAAACTGCTATCGAACAATGTTTGAATTCAATTCGATAATGGAATCAAACAATATTATGTTCGCTCATCTCTAATTGCCAGATATGACAATCGTATCCGATATGCGAAATTCATTGCAGTCAATGGACGGGTGAATTCCGCAGCAAATTCCTTATCTAAATCCCCCTGGATGCAGATGCCACATTTGACACTGCAGTTTTGCTGCAGACTGTTTGCAGCAGACAGCCCACAGCGAATGCCAAGTGTGAAGGCAGCTTTAAATTGTGGCACTGATAATTAGTATCTTGTTGCTATTTTGCATGTTCATTTTGTGTTTGTTAAAGTTTTTACAGCAAATAATATAAAATCTGGTTATTCTGGAAACTATTCTGTTTTATGTCATAAATTGGCACATGTGTAGATTTTTACTAAAAGGTATACAATCATGGGTTAAAACATACCAGAATTTGGCTTCAAATTTAAAGCCAAAGGTAATAGGAAATGAAGAGCCGTTTTCGAGCCAAAGGAGCCGGCTCTTTTTGGTGAGCCGATCCAAAAGAGCCGGCTCACCAAAAAAATCGCATTTTACCCATCACTAGACTCTCCAACATGTCAAACACAGACCCCATTAACTATCCTGAAACACACCCACATCTCTAGCAAGTTGCAAGCTTAACTCTTGCTATGCTGTTAAGTAGACTGTGGCTTCAATGACAATACATTCATAAAACAGGCAGCAGACTTCTGCCTGTGCAAAACACACCGGCCATGCACAATGCCGCCACTCACTACATCACAGGGCGTACATGTTCAGCGCGGCAAGGAGATAGGCGTGCCTCATTGGACAACACAACAGCGTTACGATTGGGCAGCCTGCCCTGGAAGGCTGGCCAATACATGACACCATTGTCTGTCGGAATGTGGCACAAATACACACTCGAGTCATCAATTGTGGCTCCTGCAACACACTTTCGAGGCGCCAAAGTGTCGCACAGGAGCGGTCTTGTGTATTACAGTGGATTACAGTACCAATGGGTAGGTGTGCGTCTGTAGGTGATAGCGCTAAGCTCCAAACACTATGGACATATGTACCTGCACTGGTTCATGCCATGGCAGAGCTGCATGGCTGAACTGAACTATGTGTGGGCATACATCTTTTGGCGTGTCTGTACTGAAGTGTACCTACATTCCCCACAAACAACATTGCATTCTCCATGTGTGTGGACACGGTCCCATGTGCCCAAACACACCATAATGGACATGTACACACAGTCACGGCATACAGTGTGCCACAAAGGGCTGGACCTGTGTACTGCACATTAGCAGGCAATGCTGCACGGACCCATCAATACATTTAACGTATCACATACCTCTGCGCACAGCATAAAGCAATGTGCAACTGCCCTGTATACAAAAGTAACACCACACACAGGGTTTTTTTTTGGCTTTGTAATGAAAGTCTTTGTGCACAAAAATTATAAGTTCAACAACACACACACAACATTTACAACACAAGCAGCAACATGACACAAATAAGTACAAAAAGCAGAAACAGAATGCCCATACCCAAAAAACATTGGAGAGTAGTGAAACAATAACCTCAAAACTAATTAACTAACTAAGGGGCCTTTCACACTTGCGGGTTTTTCCTGATTTGGAAGATCAGGAAAAAACCCGTTCTTACTGTATTTTGCCCATTCACTTTAATTTGGTTAGGTAAAATCTTGTTGCTTCATGTTTTTTCCTGAAATCGTTAAAAAGAATGAGCAAAAAAAATGAATCCTGTCAGAATCAGGTTTTTTCCTGATCTTCCAAATCAGGAAAACAACACAAGTGTGAAAGGCCCCTAACTTATGTGTAAACACCCCAAAATGTAAAATTAAAAAAAAAACATCGTCATGGTGCAGCCACCCTGGTGACTGCAGCCTCCTCCTCATGTTGCTGCCTCACAACACCAGCCACCCTACACCTGCTGGTGCTGCCAGACCACTGCCCCAGGGCCACTAAAGTAGGAGCAGTATGCGTCTCGGCTGCTCATGGCATCCTGCTGACTCAGACCGTGGCTCAGCAGCTGGAGTGGCGCCACACCATGGTCCGCAGCACGCCAATCCCCGGGACGCAGCTCCACTGTTGGATCCACACAATCCACATAACATGCCAGCGTGTATGATGACCTATCCCTATGACACAGGAAGTTATGCAGCACACAGCAGGCCAGCACTACCCCATCAATAGATTACAGTTTCTTATGCAAAGGCGTATGAAACACGCAGAATCTATTGGCCATAATCCTGAACGCATTTTCACACGGCGAGCCTGGGATAGGCGGTAATTGAAAATGCGCTGCTCAGAAGTAACCGTCCTCTGGGGATATGGCCGTAGTAGGTGAGCCTGAAGTGGGAACGCCTCATCCCCCACAAACGCAAAGTTGAGATGACCGCTTGTCTCATCATTTGAGGGCAAGTTCAGAACACCTTTCCTTAGGTCTTTGCCCAGGGAGCTGTGTGCAAACACACCCCCATCTGAGACACGGCCGTTCATGCCAACGTCCATGTACAGGAACTCATAGTGAGCATCCACCAGGGCCATGAGGACCACGCTAAAATATCCTTTGTAATTATAACACAAGGAACCCGTGTTGATCCTCACGTGCTTACCATCCAATGCACCGCCGCAGTTAGGAAATTGCCATCGGTCCTCAAAACCTCTGGCAACATCCATCCATCCAGCGGGGGTTGTTGGGAACTGCATGTAGGATGGCAGCAGACAACTCACGATGGCCTCACACGTCTCAGGGATCAGGCAGCTCAGCAGTGACAGTGAGACAGCTACAGAGTTTTGCAGGTCTGTACTCGAACGCCCTGTTGCGAGGAAACGCAAAGTTACAGCCAAACGCTCCTCAGATGGCATGGCTCGATGCATCAAAGTGTCCTGTCGGGCTATCAATGGCCTTATGCATTCCAAGAGGAATGTGAAAGAGTCCTCGGAGATACAGAGATAGTTTCGGAAATCATGCAGACTCTGATCCTCCAGCTGATGCACCAGGCGCATGTGACTCAGGTTGTGTCGTTGCTGAAGCCAATCCCGAACCTACATACGCCGTGGTCTGCGAGCCCACAACCTCTCAGCTCTCTCCTCCAGCCACAAATCCTCTTCCACCAAGGCAAGAGCCACGATAACATCTCCATCAGGATCCATGATGATCCCACCTATCAACCCCTGTAAAAATTTTAAAAAAAAAACACCACAAGAACACGTCATCAGGCATGAAAATTATCCGCTACCGCCTTCCCTACACATCTCCTACCCAGTTACCAACATCCTACCAGACTGTGTTCATAATATGGCCACCCACATACTGTACATATATTGCACCATTGAACGGTCACAAACAACATTACACTGCCTCACAACAAAACCTGTTATCACTACACCCATGGCCCTCCTCAACAACTACATCTCCCTCGTCAAAATGGAGACATCATTACCATACCCCCAGATAGCTGCCCATAATATATATGTACTACCACAAGGGCTCCGAAAATACAAACAGACAGATGGTTGTTATCAATTTCATACAAGAGCATTAGATACGTACCACAGCCATGTGGTAAGGATAAATATCACCCCACGCAGCAGAGTATCGCATACTCATCATGTCCAACAGACATCCCTGAAGTGTTGATAAGGCCGGATCTTCACAGGCAGACCTTCACAAGCCACATGGGCCAGTCCACATCTCAGTATCGTTAGAATACTTACATTCTGTCTGGACAAGGCCAGTAATATGTGCCCACATGTCATATGTTCCACTAACCTAACCACAGACGGCTCCTTTGAACATGATTCTGTAAGGCAAAGGCAAAATGGATTGTCTATGAGGAGGGTTTTTTGGGGGAAGAAAAGCCATCCATCAATTTTCAGCCACACAATAGCTGGATCAAACACATCATTAGAAACTACATACACAGGACTTGGGCGTCTGCTACAGTACCCAACATCGATCCGTAATGCAAACATGTATCCAACGCTATACACAGCCATATCACAAATCATGTGTGAACATCAGTACTTACTTAATGACTCTGGGCAGCAAGCGTGGCGTACCTCGGTCGTTAGCGGCTTTTATGTGGTAAACATCCAATCACAGCACATCTTTGTCATCTAATTGACGTAGGCACCTGCGCGTTGCCACCTGCGACTACTGATTAGATGCCTGGCGTGCTTTCTGATTGGTCATGCTCTGCATAAAATTGGGCTCTGGTCGTCCGCCACCCATGCTCCTACTTCAATGTGCATTGTTCTAGTAGCGTCTCATCACCACTATGTTGGACTGACGGTAAGTCGTTGGATATGCTATTGTGCTTCTCATGTACGCTCTATTATTGTCACCTTTCTAAACATATTTTGCGACATGTATGGCTGTGTTCAGTAGAGTTTCATGTTGCGTCATGTAGAAGTGTGTTTTGGTACGCGTATGCATTGTTAACCACCTCCGTCTCCTGTTGCACACATAATGATCCTTCTCACCAATGACATGACAATGTGTCCTGCGGCACTACATCGTGACCTAAATATTTGTTGAGGTCCTTCCTGTGTCTACATTTTGTGTGTGACGCCATGTGTGCCATTTCAACATGATCCAGCTTTGTAACTTTGCTAGGCCACAGCCAAAACACATATGCCCCATGTCTTGTGCAGCATGTTACATCTGTGTACACATATGAAGGCCATTAATGCTTCTGCATACACCAGCTAACTACCAGACAACCTGTCCTTGCTAGTGCTGGACATGGAATTGCCACACAGAGTAGGATGTGACCTGATATCTACATGTATGTGTTTTGGGTTCAACATTATGTTTTGTTTTGGCAGATGGCTCAGAGTCGTGAATTTGTGCATGACCTCCTAGCCATGTACCAGGACCAAGAATGCCTGTGGCGGGTGGCTTGCCTGAATATAAGAACAAGGCGGCGGGGATGTGGCCTACAGGCACCTGGTCAAGCTGGCCAACCGGCTTGACCAAATTCAGACCTGGACGGTGCCTATGGTTGTGGAGAAAATCAAGCGCCTGCACACCGTGTTCACCAAGGCCCACAACAAGTGGATGGACGCTCAGTCCGGAGCTGGAGCGAAGGAGGTCCCTAAGCCAATTCTCTGGTATTATGACCTCCTCACCTTCAACCTGGGCCAGGAGGGTCCTTGGGAAACACGTTGCAGCAGGCGCCTTGCCCAGCCATCTTCGGCCACATCCCAAGAGCCTGCCTCGTCTCAGGAGGTGCGTCATTGTGTTTTTCCTACCTATCTACACACTTTGTTGGTAGCACTGATGTGTGTCTTACTGCACATGTAGAAGGAACAATCGTGTTGTTCTTTCACCATTCTTCTGTGTGTTGGGTTGTGGCCTTTGGAACCGATTGTGCTGTGTTATATGGGGTCACTTGCCATATCATTTGGTAGCCTCAGGTGAGTCTAGAGCACTTGTCAACTTCTTTATTCATCTATCTTTCCAACCCTGCTCGTGTTGCTTGGTTTTGGTGGCATATTAAGATATGCGCCATCTGGTTCTGGGTGGTTTTTTGTGGTAATTGATGATGTCAGTACATTGCTACTCTTGTTAATGTTTTTTTTTTTCCTCTGTTTGATTTACAGGTCCTTCGGGAGTCTGGCTCCACTGCAGAGGACCCACCCGCTGGCCAAGCTCCCCCATCAACATCATTGGGAGAGCCGGTGCTTGAGCCCTGTGGTGGGGGGCCATGCCCTGGGCCCAGCTCTGCATCTAACGCCGCAAGACACCTGCCCCACCCAACACAGAGCTGGGTATCTGAGCAAAATGGGTCCTCTTGGACAGAGTGAGGACCCCCACCACTGCAATCGAGCACATGGCCAGTGAGATGGTGGGGCGCATGAAGCCAGAGCAACGTGCCATCACCGAGAGGGCCATCGTTCGGGTCCTGGAAGACGGTGTGCATGGGACACTTCGATGGGGTGGTTACTTTTCCTTATCCAAGAAAACCACCCCCGTGCCCCCTGCACCCCAAAGTCACATGGTTAAGGTCGGCCAAATCATGATCCTCCACGTCCCCCACAAAGACAGCACCACAGAACTGCCACCACTGGATGCAATTATGGGGGAGGGGGAGGAGCCATTGTCTGAGCCAGCAGAGGAGGAGGAAGACCAAATACGCTACTAGGCAATGTACTATATTGCATGATGGACTATTTTGCTTGATGTATTGGCACAAAGTCTCTTTTTTGTTATTTTGATGACCAGAATAAACCACAATATGATTTTCCAGACCTACGTCCACATATGTGTCATGTTCAGCGTATGTTTGTGTTGTGTGTGTTTGGTACTGTGAGTGTCAGATAGTAGAATTGATGTAATATAGGGGTGCATGGCGGTTGAAATGGTACAGTATGCTCACATGTTTGGCATGTCACACTGCATACCTATTGAAAGTCCATAGCCCTGTGTGGTTGGGAAAATGTGCACTCCCAAACGTGTCCCTGTGTGTGTTGCGACAAGGGATCACACAGGATTTAGGTTGTTCCAAACATTTTATGTTTTAATTTTTGTTTGTTTTTTCCAAAGCCCCAAAGAGGCTTTGTCAGATTAGGAGTAGCCAAAACACACTACCCACTTGCCCAATGTGGGATATGTGAGGCACCGCCGGGGCGCATCACATGCAGGATCAGGGTATGATCCTGTTCACACTGGCCGGTTTGATAGTGGATGACGCTGTGTGAACCTATCCTGAACACTAAGAGTTTAATGTGACTAGTGAGTGGCTCATGAGATCGAGGAGGCCTCTGAGAAAAGGAATGGGTGTTGATTGCTGACAGCCAAGGTGGGTGTGTACTGAGTAATAGCAGCCCAGCTGGATGAGTCAGTGGGGGAGTGGCAGGCACGATAAGAGCCTGCCAGCTGATTGAGCGAGAGATTCATTCAGAGACTGGAGTTCGTGCTGAGATCAGCCTGAGTGCAGAGCAGTCCAAGGCTCTGTGTGTATGTACGATGGGAGCATGCTAGCTCCATGCCGGTGCTTAGGACCGAGGTCGTGACAGCGTCTGGAGTGGGGAAGCCGTGGCTGAACCCGGTGGATACTGGTCCGGGCGTGAGGTTGAGACACGTCCAGGAAAGGAGCCCTTGGGGACACTTGGTGGACCCGTGACCCAGGCAGCGAGACCCGGTAGCCGTCCATGGAGTGGGAGCAGTATAATGTATCCATGGCACCCATCTGCGATGTGTAGGGCAACATCTGAGCTGTCATGTGTAGCACTATAGTCGACAAAGCGCAACTTGTAATACACGCGGCCAACATAGCTTGCACTATTATGGCGGCGTAATTGCACTGATTTAGCGGACGGTTGTGTAGGTGAAGATGTGTGGGGTGCTGAAGTCAGGCCTGGACTGAGAGGCAGGAGCATGGGAGTTCTCCCGATGGGCCGTTGGTTGTGGACTGGGCCATGGAGCAAGGAGGAGTTTGTCCTTTATGGACCATTCAGGGCTGCCAGGTACACTGGAAACTTTGCATATTGAAATCACCAGCGGCCTCATTATAATCTGTACAGGCCTCCAGACGGTGATGTGGCGGCTGGTGATTGAAGTGCTGCACTGCTAACACCTGGCGACTGTAGCCGCTGAGCAGGGATTCATATGAAGGGCCAAAGTCCCGACCATGATAGCTGCTGGCCGGCACCTCTCCTCCTCTCCCCTCCATTAGACAATCTAATCAGCTGTTGGAGGGAGAGGGGAGGGTTGTGTGCGGGGGGGGGGAGGGAGGGTCGCACCTCCATATGCCTGACACAGGGAGCTGAATGACCCCGGATGTAGCAACTCTTGCACTTCTGGGGTCATTCAGCTTCCTGTGTCAGAGGAGCTGCAGCTGCTTCAGCGTGTGTGGAGTGAGGTGACATCATATCACCACACACTGCACACAGGACATCAACACAGAGTAGGGAGGAGGAGGACGATCCCGGAGCAGAAGGACACAGGAGAAGGAGCAGGTGAGTGCACTGCTCCTGGATCTGAAGTTGGGGGAGATGGGGCAGGAAGTCTAATGCAGCTGGCTGGAGGGGAATATGGGGCAGGAAGTCTAATGCAGCAGGCTGGAGGGGGGGGGGAATGGGGCAGTAAGGCTAATTGCTGCAGGCTGGAGGGGGGGATGGGGCAGGAAGTCTAATGCTGCAGGCTGGAGGGGGAGGATGGGGCAGTAAGGCTAATTGCTGCAGGCTGGAGGGGGAGGATGGGGCAGGAAGTCTATTGCTGCAGGCTGGAGGGGGTATGGGGCAGTAAGGCTAATGCTGCAGGCTGGAGGGGGGGATGGGATAGTAAGGATAATGCTGCAGGCTGGAGGGGGGATGGGGCAGTAAGGATAATGCTGCAGGCTGGAGGGGGGATGGGGCAGTAAGGTTTATGCTGCAGGCTGGAGGGGGGATGGTGCAGGCAGGCTAATGCTGCAGGCTGGGGGGGATGGGGCAGGAAGGCTAATGCTTGAAGGGGAGATGGGGCAGGAGGGCTAATGCTACAGGCTGGAGGGGGTATGATTGAGAGGCTAATGCTACAGGCTTGGGGGGGATTATGGGGAGGCTAATGCTACAGGCTGGGAGGGGGGATGATGTGGAGGCCAGTTCTGCAGGCTGGGGGGATTATGGGGCAGGAGGGCTAATGCTGCAGGCTGGGGGGGATTATGGGGCAGGAGGGCTAATGCTGCAGGCTGGAGGGGATTCTGGGGCAGGTAGGCTAATGCTGCAGGCTGGAGGGGATTATGGGGCAGGAGGGCTAATGCTGCAGGCTGGGCCGGATTATGAGGCAGGACGGCTAATGCTACAGGGTGGGGGGGATGATGGGGAGGCTAATGCTACAGGCTGGGGGAATGATAGGGAGGCTAATGCTGCAGGCTAGGGGGATGATGGGGCAAGATCGCTAATGCTGCAGGCTGGGGGAAATGGGGCAAGAAGGCTAATGCTACAGGGGGGCAATTGGGCGGGTCGGCAAATGCTATGGGCTGGGGATGATGGGGAGGCAGGATGCTATGGGCTGGGGATGATGGGGAGGCCGATGCTATAGGCTGGGGATGTTGGGGAGGCTGATGCTATAGGCTGGGGATTGATGGGGAAGAAGGGTAATGCTTTAGACTGGGGATAAGGGGTCATATTACTGTAGACAGGGGGGCTATTACTATAGAAAGTTTTTAGAGTAGCTTTTATCATATGCTAGGGTTTGAGGTGGCTATTACTGTAGATTAGGGCTGAGAGGAGCTTTTACTGTAGACAGGGGGTTAGGGCATTTTACAGGTGAGGGATAATGCAAGGGACAAAATAGATGGAGGACAATGTGCAGGGCTCAGTGTGAAATGGACCAATGTAAGGGACTCAGTATGAAGAGTGGGACAGTGTGGGGGTCATGGCATTAGGCATGGGGTAGCATGGTGGTCTCTGTATGGAGGAAGGCAGTGTGAGGGGTTTCATTATTGAGAAGGAGCAGCATTGGGGGTACAGTATAGAGGGGCAGGGAGGGCACAGTATGAAGTTGGGACAACATGAGTGGGACATTGTGAAGAAGGAGCAGCATGATGTGGGGACAGGGAGGGAAGATCATAGTTCATAATTGAGGAAAGTGTGGTAGGTATAATTTATAAGGGGCACAGTGTGGAGTTTATTAGGGGTCAGTGTGACTGTCATACTACACAAGGGCAGATGGTGTGTTGGTATTATTTTATAGGTGAGGATAGTGTGGAGGCCATGTACCGTAAAAGGGACAGTGAGGTAAGGAGTAATTCTTTATTTGCAGGGGCACAGCATAGGGCTTATTTAAGACACAACATGGGTGGTTATTTTTCATTCAGGAGCATTATAATACCAATGTTATTTTTTTAAGGGCATCGTGTCGGGATGTGTGCAGGAGATCGGAGAAGAGGGAAGTCTACAGAGAAGAGCTGTGGATGTGAAATCATTATGGAGTCGGGCACGTGACAAAACTGTGATTGGTGAGTATATTATGACAGAGACCGTACACTACTCTAACATTAACACAGATTTAGGGGGCTTTTTTTTAAATATTTGCAGAAACATCTATTTTATTTAATATGCAAATGAGGGTGCTTTGTTGCATCATTTCACCCTCATATTTGTATATTAAAGCGAATCTGTCACCCCCTCCAGGCATCTAAAGATAACATAGCCACCTTCCGCAGCACCAAGGCTGCATTCTGACAAGGTGTATATAGCATTTATGCTCCCTTGACTCACTGAAATAAAGACTTTTATAAAATCTGTTTCAAACCTGATCCAAGACCGGGAGGCGGGTTTTCAAGTGTCTATCTCCCTCCTCTGGTGTCAGTCATCCCTCTCTGCTCTCTGTGCACCGCCTCCAGGGCCATCTCCCTGCATTACAGAGCTTTGTCAGCTCTGCTACTACATAGAGCTGCTGTTATAGGAGACCCCACAGTAGTAAATCTAGCAGGAGGACCCTGAGCAGACAAAGCACTGCCTGCTACATAGCAGCCCTTGAGCTGAGCAGTTTTCACTTTCAGTTTCTTGTACCCTGCACACAATAGACCTCGAGGCTGTAGGTCAGAGAAGGGTGGGGAGCGAGAAAACAGGCGCAGATCTAAATGTAAAAGTATAATATTTCTCAGAAGCACACTGGGCAAGAGAACTCACCTTTATTGTGTCTTGTTTCTTCGCATATCAACCCACTGGGGGTCTTACAGGGGTCTTTGTCTCCTTGGTATGCTGCTGCTATCCTCCAGAGAGCGGAACTCCCAGCTATGAGCCCGTGGAATGAAGCAAATAATCAAGGTATCCAGATGACTGAGCGCTCCCAAGGAGATTTACCTTATGATAAGGACACTGGCTCCTTTTTCCTTCTTGGAGATTTATTTCAAAAGGCTTCACAGTAGTAAACAGTCATAAAAAGTCATAAAAGCATAATTAAAACAACGCGTTTCGGCTATAAATGTCATAAAATAGCCTTCCTCAGGTATATGAAGTATTAAAATTATAAAATTTGGAGGTTATATAGTGTGTGTTATCCCTCCTAATTAATCATATTGATCACACATGTCTGATTCTTCAGTATCCAGTCTCATTAGTGTTAACCAATTCCTCCCAAGATACAAAAGAGAACAATAGAATAAATATACAAATATCTCTCTCTCTTCCTTTTTGTATATATATACACACATACATATAAGGGTATAATTCAAAGAACCAATTGTATTTTAAACATTATTAGTTCCCTTTTGTTCCATTATTAATCTTTATCTTTGTTTTCTTTTTATTTTCTTTTTCTTTTTCCTTTTGTGTTTCGAAGTCAAGGTCCAAATATCATAATATTATTTTTATTTCTTATTAATTATGATCCACTTGATATCAAAAAATGATATTCCCAAAAGATTAAAAAAAAAAAAAAAAAAAAAAAAAAAATCTAAAATTTTTAAAAATGTTTTTCTCACTTCCTGATGGAATCGATCCTGCACATTTTCTATCAACATATCTTCTCCATTCAGAGGTATATACCACTAGGCTATACACTTCATCTATAGGACACTTGCTCCAAGTCAACCTATTCATAAGTACCACATAATTGTTACGTCTCAATATATCTCAATCCCCCTCAATGAGACAGCTATATTGGGTCGCTATATACTAGCGTGATAAATTCACCATAAAATATTTTACAATTTCCTTGATGACATATACAGATATATCTCATATATTGCATACTTCTACGGGGATCAATCTTACTCTATTCACGTTCGATCATTTTATCTTCACCCAAAAACCTGCTAAACCATCTTATCCTCCACTAGAGAGTGATTAAATCTTCTTTTCCCTACTGAAACAACTGCCTTCATAATAAAAGGTGGACCATTATACATTGTAAACAGTTTCTTTGAAATAAATCTCCAAGAAGGAAAAAGGAGCCAGTGTCCTTATCATAAGGTAAATCTCCTTGGGAGCGCTCAGTCATCTGGATACCTTGATTATTTGCTAGTTTCTTGTACCCAGCAGCATTGCTCCTCAGCCCCTGATCTAAAGCACAAACACAACTCTGCTGCACTGCTGACAGCTCAGCTCAAGGGCTCCTATGTAGGAGGCAGTGCTTTGTCTGCTCAGGGTCCTCCGCTAGATTTACTACTGTGGAGTCTCCTATAACAGCAGCTCTATGTTGTAGCAGAGCTGACAAAGCTTAGTAGTGCAGGGAGATGGCCCTGGAGGCGGTGCACAGAGAGCAGAGAGGGATGACTGACACCACAGAGGAAGGAGATAGACACTTGAAAACCCGCCTCCCGGTCTTGGGTCAGGTTTGAAACAGATTTTATAAAAGTCTTTATTTCAGTGACTCAAGGGAGCAAAAATACTATAGACGCCTTCTCAGAATGCAGCCTTAGTGCTACAGACGGTGGCTATGTTATTTTTAGATGCCTGGAGGTGGTGACAGGTTCGCTTTAAAGCAAATATTTTGTCTTTATTGACAGCACTCCGTTAGTAGGTGAGGGCTGTCTAAAATCAGCTTGCCACAGTACCACTTCTACTGTCCTGTATACTGGGTGTAATCCTCAGTATCTGTATATATACACTGCACAGTACCACTTCTCCCGTCCTGTATAATGGGTGTAATCCTCAGTATCTGTATTATTCTGTATATATACACTGCACAGTACCACTTCTACTGTCCTGTATACTGGGTGTAATCCTCAGTATCTGTATATATACACTGCACAGTACCACTTCTCCCGTCCTGTATAATGGGTGTAATCCTCAGTATCTGTATTATTCTGTATAAATACACTGCACAGTACCACTTCCCCTGTCCTGTATACTGCGTGTAATACTCAGTATCTGTATTATTCTGTATATATACACTGCACAGTACCACTTCTCCTGTCCTGTATACTGGGTGTAATCCTCAGTATCTGTATTATTCTGTATATATACACTGCACAGTACCACTTCCCCTGTCCTGTATACTGCGTGTAATACTCAGTATCTGTATTATTCTGTGTATATACAATGCACAGTACCACTTCTCCTGTCCTGTATACTGGGTGTAATCCTCAGTATCTGTATTATTCTGTATATATACACTGCACAGTACCACTTCTCCTGTCCTGTATACTGGGTGTAATCCTCAGTATCTGTATTAGGCTAGGGTCACTCTTGGCATGAGTTTTTTTTGGTGCCTTAAAAATAAGCATGCGTTTTTGCATGTTTTTTTCTTTCTTGCATTTTCATGCGTTTTTCTAGGTGCCTTAAGGCACCCATGAGTTTTTACATGCATATTTGAATCAGCACCCAAAAAAAGTTCATGAGCTATTTTTTGGTGCTATTTTAAAAACGCATGCATTTTTTTTAACATGGACCCTATGGAAAACGCATGCGTTTTTAAATGGTACTAAATAGTACTAAGGTACCATGCGTTTTTGCATGCGTTTTTGATGGCAGCTCCTCACATAAGTGCAAAAATGCATGGCACTTTAGGCATGCATTCTTGCAATTAAGGCATGCGTTTTTGCTATTAGGGCATGCGTTTTTTTGCATGGGGCCCTAAGGGTGCATTTTTACATGCGTTTTTAAAAACGCAGGTCTCCAAAAAAGCATGTAAAATCTGCAAATGTGACCCTAGCCTTATTCTGTATAAATACACTGTGCAGTACCACTTCTCCTGTCCTGTATACAGGGTGTAATCCTCAGTATCTATTATTATGTATATACACTGCACAGTAACACTTCTTCTGTCCTGTATACTGGATGGAATCCTCAGTATCTATATTATTCTGTCTATATACACTGCACAGAACCACTTCTCCTGTCCTGTATACAGGGTGTAATGTTCAGTATCTATTATTTTGCATATATACACTGCACAGTACTACTTCTCCTGTCCTGTATACTTGGTGTAATCCTCAGTATGTCTATTATTCTGTATATATACATGCACAGTACCACTTCTTCTGTCCTGTTGTCAGAGGTGGTATTGGACTTTGATTTTCAGCATTTAATTGTTGTTTGAATTATTTATCCCCAATATGGAAGTCATCACTTCTCTTCTGTATAGGTGATGACTTTCCCTTCGCTGTGGATCTGACCGCTGGGACCCCACAATCCTGAGAAACGTAGCTTTGAAGATCACCATGTGAATGGAGCTGCGGTTGATTTCCCTCTGCTGTACCATTCACATGTGGCTCTTCTAATAACTCCTGTAAAAAAGTGATGAGGTCATGACAACGTAAAAGCAAAATTCACTGATCGGGGCTGATGGGTGATTAGTGTGTGTGCTGGGGGGCTTGTTTTCCAGGGCTGCTTTTTGGTCCCAGTCCGGCCCTGGCTGAAGTGACAGCTCTTCAAATATGGCGCCCTGTGAACTCACAGCCAATGGGAACACATAGCCAACACCAATCATCGCAGACGGGGCGCGGACTATAGAACGGTTGCGGCACGCCTACAGGAATTCCTAGGCAACGCTCTTTCCATCACTATAGCCCTATCACACGCCACAACACGCAAATATCGCTCGCCTTCAGGATTGCGGCTGATTTCTGAGCAGTGCTCAGGAATCAGGCAACAGCCGAGAGGCGATTTTAATCGCCGCGAAATTCCCCAATCACACGCCGCAACTGTGAGGCAATTTCACGGTGATTGCTTCGGGGCGACATAATCACCTTTCGGATTTCCAGGCGATATTGCGGCGTGTGAAGGTACCTTAACAGTTCTTTTGTCTGTGTCCGGCCAGGACTTTACCTGCCTCTGGCCAGCACCGATTAGCTGGCCTGTAAAGCCCCCATCACACTAAGCGAGATCTCTAGCAAGATTGCTGCAGAGTCACACGTTTTGTGACGAAACAGCGACCTCAACAGCGATCTCGCTATGTGTGACACATACCGTAGTAGCGATCAGGCCCCTGCTGTGAGTTGGCTGATCATTACAAACTGTTCAGAACCATTTTTTCGTCGTTGAACTGCCCGCTGGGCATGCTGCATCAGTGTGTTGGACAGGGACAACGACCAACGATCTCAATACTAAGCCCGAGAGTGACAGATTCCCAACAACCGCTGGAATCGCTGCTGCGTCGCTGGTGAGATCTGACTGTTTGACATCGCACCAGCGACCACATAGCGACGCTCCAGCGATCCCGGATAAGGTCGTATCGCTGTTGGGATCGCTGGAGCATCGCTCAGTGTGACGGGGCCCTATGGATGCTGACCTTTTTACTTTCTGTCAGGAGGTATACTTCAAATAAACTATGCAGTCTCTCTTTAAAGTCGCTCAGTGTGTGCGACTCCCCTGAATACTGAGGCAGCAAAGTCGACCCTGGGATATACGGCATCAATAACAACGTTACTGCAGCTGGCGCTGCATCTCCTCCCGGGCTAGACATTTTCCTTCCCCCCTGGTGAACCTTAGCCAGGTTCTCAGTCTCTGTTGGGGTATCAGTCTGCTGTTCCGCAGGCAGGGAATCGAGCGCACAAGGGATTTCCGGGTCTGGACATCCTGCTTCCCGCCAGCTAATGTCAGAATGCAGGGCAGGGTTTCTTTTCACGCTCTTTCTAGGGTTCCGCCCACAATGACCTACCCCCTCGGCTTCCCGGGTGGCAGTGTAATGGCGACTATCACACAGTTCAATAAAGTCTATGTCACACAGTACCAGTTGATCCCGGGCACGAAATCCTATCGGTGACGCCAAGTTGACACGCCATCCAGGACCGTGGGGTACTCGCAACTGGATTGGGCAGTTCTTTGGGGAGGTCACGAGGTCATGACCCGTTCCGTGGCCCTGGTTGTGTCAATAAAAAGGGAATAGTGAAAAATGGCCGCTTGATACTGAGCTCCCCCAGGGCATAATACAATCTGAGCCCATCTGGACAGTGGCGGGCCGCTGATCTTATAATCCGGGGTGAGGATTGCTGCGGTGACCCAGAGGGTGACATCTGGGCACCGAGATGCCTGGAAGTGTCGGCCACATAGCCCTAACAGAGATCGCAGGGGCCACGCCACGAGGCATGAGGAGGAAGCAAGCTGGGAGGTGCAGTGACGACTGGTGGCGGAAAGTCCACTGGATAATCAACCTTACCAAAGTCAGAAGGCGAGAGCACAAGAGGCACCGAAGACCAGAGGGAGCTGTGAAATCGCAGGCTGGGGATCGCAGTGACACCGGACGCCCTGAGAGGCAGGACGCCTGGTGAGGCAGACAGAGCGGCAGATCCAGGTGGCGGGAGAGGAGTGAGCTGCAGGTGAGGAAGGAGACCAGAGGGAGCCAGGACACGTGGTGCAAGAGAGTGCAGAGGCTGGGGAGAGCAAGAAACCCCAAGTGGTGAACCGCGAGGTGGAAGAGAGATCCGACAGGTCTCAGCGGAGTGGAGAGGTGAGAGAACAGTGGACAAGTGGAGGAGAGGGGGGACTGTGCTGCTTGATGTACTCCTGACCTTTGGAAACTTAGTGACAAAGAGACTTCTCCAGCCACATTGCATTACAACTTGTACTTTGGGTCTCTATTCCCCGGTGGGAGAGAGGTATTGATCCCCCAGATGACATTGGAGAGAGGGGACAGACCTTTAGAGGGACATTTGACAAGTGTACATCATATAACTAACTATCAAAAAAGGAGTGCAAATAGAACTGCAGAAAGCACTGAAAAGAAAAAATTAACCCCTGCTATACCACAACGTTTTAACCACTGGAAATTATTATATTGTGCAATGCAGTGACTTTAATACAACATCGCCATCTAGTGGCTTAAGACTTTAAGCTTTTGTATTGAGAATTCTGATAATGTAGAACTTTACAACTAAGGATATCATATTGACAGACTCCTAGACGTTGTTATCAAAATGGACAAATACGTGAACAAACAGCAGAAGGGTAGTCATGCATCTTCTAGGAGCCAGATGGCCCCACCATCGCCCATCATAGATCAAAATCTGGACAAAGACAAATTGCAATCTATAGCTAATATTATACCAGCACGTCTTATGCCCGAAATTGATGCCAGTTTTGCTATATTCCAGACGACCATAGACCCCATACTTTCCCAACTAACAACCCAGGACACCAGACTGTCAGAGGCGGAACAACGTATTTCTGACCTGGAGGACACGGTTGGGGTCATGAGAGAAAGCTTGGAGGGTAAAGACAAAACAATTACAGAACTATACGACAAAATGGACGATCTAGAAAACAGGTCTCGACTTAATAACCTGAAGTTGGTGGGCTTACCGGAGTCGGTTCACCCAGCAGAGCTGGTACAGCTAACGTCTTATTGGCTACCACGGGCTCTGGACATCCCGTCGGACAATGCAAAGATGGCAGTAGAGAGAGCACATAGTCTGGGACCACCAAGGACGGAAGAAAAAGATGGACCGAGACCTGTTCTATTCAAAGTCCTGGACCATGAAGATAAACTTCGATTATTAAATGCTTACAGGAAGAAGAAGAAACTACTTTAACAAAACCATAGAGTCCTGATGTTCCAGGATTACTCGGCAGTGGTGACGGCTAAACGCAGAGCATTTCAACCGGCCTGCAAAATGTTGATAGACAATAATATTCGTTTTGGTCTAAATTACCCGGCAATGTTGAGATTCTCAATGGCAGGAAAAAATGGGGTCTTTACTGACCCTCAAAAGGCTCTAAACTGCCTGCAAAAGGCTGTCAAGCCACCTTGACAATACTGGCCATGTGCAGCCAGTATACATTACACACCTGGAAAGGTGATGTCCAGATAAGGGTGCGTTCACACCACGATTTTTAGGGAGCCGATGCTGTCCGATATAATTCGGACAGCATCGGCTCCCTTCTGATGCCTGGAATCGGGTGCCAAATAGGCACCCAATTCCGGCATAAAATCGGCGCCGGACGCTGCAAAAAAAGAAAAAAAAAAAAGTTTATTCTCACCTCTCCCCGAGCCCCCGCCGTCTTCCGCCATCTTCCTCTAGGCTCCCGGTGGCTCCCGCAGGCTGCCGCAGGCTCCGGTGTCAGCAGAGGTGTACCTCTGCTGTACACAGGACCTGCGGTGATGTCACAGTCACGTGACCGCGGGTTCACCATGGTGGCGGGTTCACCAATTCCGGCATAAAATCGGCGCCGGACGCTGCAAAAAAAGAAAAAAAAAAAAAGTTTATTCTCACCTCTCCCGAGCCCCCGCCGTCTTCCGCCATCTTCCTCTAGGCTCCCGGTGGCTCCCGCAGGCTGCCGCAGGCTCCGGTGTCAGCAGAGGTGTACCTCTGCTGTACACAGGACCTGCGGTGATGTCACAGTCACGTGACCGCGGGTTCACCATGGTGAACCCGCGGTCACATGACTGTGACATCACCGCAGGTCCTGTACAGCAGAGGTACACCTCTGCTGACACCGGAGCCTGCGGCAGCCTGCGGGAGCCACCGGGAGCCTAGAGGAAGATGGCGGAAGACGGCGGGGGCTCGGGGAGAGGTGAGAATAAACTTTTTTTTTTTTCTTTTTAACCCTTGTGCTCCCAGGAGCATTTTTACTGTACTGAGCTTGCTCAGTACAGTAAAATGGGGTCCGAGGAAACATCACATATTTCCTCGGACCTTTCTCCATAGGGCCCCATGTTAGGGATCGGGTCAGATCGGATGTGCACTAAATGCCATCCGATTTGGTCCGATCCGAATCTGTCAGATTTTGTAATCGGATGAAAAAATCGTTGCAGGCAACGATTTTTTTCTCGAAAAAAATCGGCCAAAATCGGGCAGAATCGGATCGGACCAAATCGGATGGCATTTAGTGCACATCCGATTCGGTCCGATCCCCATAGGGATCCATAGGATCCGAAAATCGGTCCGATGCTGTCCGATTTTTTTCGGACAGCATCGGAAATGCAAAAATCGTGGTGTGAAAGCACCCTAAGTCTGGTTTGTTTCTAAGTTCATAATGCTTTCAATGTCTTTTATATTGATGTTTAGAATGTTATTATTGAGAAAGTTATGGGAGAGGGTGGGATGGGAGGAAATTCTATGCAGCAAACAACAGAATCAGTTAACTCTGGTGACCCAAAGGCCTACTCGCTGGGATAGGCGGGGTTCCAACTAAACTTCGTAACAACATTTATATTGTTTAAGTTACCTAAAACTGGAGTTGGATAATGAGTACTGAACAAAGTGGTGGGGTGGATGAGCTGGCGTCTGTCCAGTGGTGCTCGTGGAATGTTAACGGGTTAAATTCCCCAATAAAAAGGAAAAAGATCTTGAATTATCTACACTAAAAGAATTTTCACATAGTTCTCCTCCAGGAGACTCACTGGATCAGGGGTAATCATCCGTCGCTTTGTAGTAAAAATTTTACGGTATGTGCTGAAGCATCATATTCTAAGAAGCAACGGGGGTGGTCATCCTAATTAATAATATCAGATATGAGGTGGTGGATGTGATGGCGGACCCAGCAGTTAGACATGTAGGCGTTAACCTTATAATTGAGGGGACATCATACAAAGTGGTTAACATTTACGCACCAAATATGCCAGACACCCAATCCCAGACCTCTATACTAGAACAAATTGCAGAATGGGGTACACACTCATTGATTGTGGGGGGACTTTAACGAAATATATGATAACGTTATGCATTCGTCCAACCTACAACAACCAAAAACACGGACCCCGGGAAAATTGTTGCCGTCTCTATTGAGTGGTTTAGACCTGGTAGATGCTTGGAGGACACAGCACCCATTAGAGAGAGAGACTTCTCACACTATTCACATGCCGAAGACTCCCACGCCAGGATAGATTACTGGCTGGTAAGTTCTACACTGATGTCGTCGGTTCAACGAACAAAAATTTTAGACATATATATTTCTGACCATGCCCCTATCACTATGCATCTCCAACTAAGACAGCCCATCAAATTTAACAAGAGATGGAGGTTCCCCTCGTACTTATATACATCTGAAGACTTTAAAAATTATCTTCATCTGGAATGGAACAATTTAAAAAAAAAACAATATAGAACATATAGCAACACCCCAACGTTTTTGGAATACCTCCAAAGCGGTCATGAGAGGCCATATTATATCTTATGTGAGTAATAAAAAGAAAAATTTAATGCAAAGAATTTTAGAATCACAATCACAGCTCACAGAGGCATACAAACAATTTAAAACCAATAATATGCCACTCACAAAAAAGAAATATCTAGAGACAAAGGAAGCGGCAGAGGTCCTAGCTCATGAAAGAGTGGCCTACGGTGTGGACTTTCAGAAACAAAAATATTTTAGATGGGGAAACAAACCAGGGAAACTGCTGGCATCGCTCACAAGACCATATCGCAAAGCGACCAGAGTCCATAAAATCTTAAACAAGGTGTAGCCCAGACTACTGACGAGGGAATTAATGGGGAGTTTAAGTCATTCTTTGAGACACTCTATAGGGCAGAACCGAAGGAAACGGATGCTATTTTTGACTTTGTAACACCAGAGACGGTCCCAAGACTGACAGAAGAGCAGAGACGATTACTTAATTGCAGGGTGACGATAGCGGAGGTGATACAGACCATCAGTACATTGAAGACCTCTAAGGCACCTGGTCCAGATGGGTATAGTAATGAATATTATAGACTCATGGGGGGAGTGATTGGCCCACATCTATGTGAAATTTTTAACCGACTGGTTGAGGGGGAGCGTGCTACAGACGGGTTCACAGATGCGGACATAATAGTACTCCCAAAACCAGGCAAGGACCCATTGAAAGTGGAGGGCTATAGACCAATCTCACTGTTAAACTCGGACTTGAAAATATTCACAAAATTACTAGCAAATAGAGTTCAAAAGATACTCCCCTCAATCATTTCACCCCAACAAATTGGCTTCGTCCACCGTAAATCTATCACATACAATATACGTACAGCACTAGGAGTAATCTCATATGGGAGGATTGGGGGGGACAGGCGGGCAATGGTGGCTAGCCTGGATGCCGATAAAGCATTTGATTGAGTGTCATGGGATTACTTATTTGAGGTCCTGGCTTTGAGGGGGTTTGGCCCATGGTTTTGTAATGCTATTAAAAGCATATACAGTGCACCGGTGTCCAGGCTGGCCATAAACGGTACTTTTACATCACACTTTCAGGTCCAAAGAGGCACAAGACAGGGATGCCCACTGTCGCCCTTAGTGTTTAATCTAGCCTTAGACCCACTAATTAGAACCTTACAGAACTCAATGGAATATAAGGGCATAAAAAATTGGAGAGGTACCATACAAAATAGCAGCCTTTGCAGATGATATCCTGTTGTTTATCTCCAACCCTGAGGTTGAAATCCCTGCAATAATGGAAATCATAGGAAAATATAGTAGATGCTCTGGTTTTAAAATAAATTACAACAAGTCAGAAGCTCTGGCTCTCGGGGAGAAGGGGAAAATAACCGGGACTATCCCTTTCAGATGGAGTACATCTTCCATAAAGTATCTGGGTGTCCATATTCCGGCGGATTTATCCACACTATATACAATAAACTTAAAACCCCTTATGGCATCAATACTTCAATTATTAACATCTTGGAAACACTTATCGGTATCTTTTTCAGGGCGCAATCATTTTATTAAAATGTTCATATTCCCTAAATTAATGTATGTGTTCCAAACACTACCTTTATTAGTACGCATTAAATAAAGCATTTAGGTCATTTATCTGGGGCACGGGGAAGAGATCAAGAATTGGGCTGACGAAGCTGCAGGCTTGAAGAGAAGAGGGAGGTATAAATTTCCCGGATATAGGACGATATAATCTAGCAGCGAACTTAAGATACATTATTGACTGGATGAGAGGGACATCACACTACACTAATGTAGAACTGGACCAGGCATTTAATCCGCTTGTCTCATTGACAGCACTGATGCATCTAAGTAATGAAAAACTCCCCGATAACTTGGACCAATTCCCGACTATATGGCAAACAATAAAGACTTGGAGGAAATCTAGGAAAATAAGTGGAGTGGAAGCTGGGACGTCACCATTCATGCCATTTTTAGATAATCCAGACTTTCTGGTAGGAAACCCACCCCCAATATATACAGAGATGGCAGGACAGGGTTGTACAATGGCAGTAAATTTGATGGCCAACAAATTTTCCATACTAACATATAACTCTGCAAAACAATGCTTCCCTGTCTTTACAAACAGACCATTCCTATTTTTGCAGGCAAGACGTTTAGCTCAAAAAGGCAAACCAGATAGCCAGATAGGGCGTGGAGGTCATAAGATGAATGGCTTTCTCAGAAATGCTATGACACAGCCGGTGTCGACCAGTTGCATCTATACATTATTAAGAAGAGAGTGGTCATGAGAGGGGACAACCACAGGACCAGCAAAATGGGTGATGGAACTTGAAGGAGTGACGATCAAGGACATAGTGAGGGCCACCGACAGACAAAGGCAAGTTGTGGGGTCCAGCAGCTACACTGACATGGCTATGTTAATCCTACATAGAGCATACATTACACCACGTATTAAAGGGATCCTGTCACCTCCAAAACGCCTCCTAAGCTAGCAAAACATGTCCCTGCACCATCCCATCACTAATCTCACACTTCTTTTGTCTCCTAAAAGCATCCTGTGAAAGTGCATAAAAACGTTTTAACACTCACTCATTAGTGATTATAATTAGCAGGGGCCATATTCTTTAGTCACCAAGGCGGGCTGTTTTGCAGCTCCAGGATCCACCCTGTCTCTGTGTCTTTGCTCTGCTTATGCAGGCATTACCCTCCCCCCTTTCTATCACTCACAGAATGCAAATCATTAGTCCTGCCTTCAGTTTCAGTTTCACAGCAGCACAGACAGAGAGAGGGCTGGATCCTGGAGCTGCAAAAGAATACCCCCTAGTGACTAAAGAATATAGGTCCTGCTAATTATAATCACTAATGAGTGAGTATTAAAACGTTTTTCTCCACTTTCACAGGATGCTTTTAGAAGACAAAAGAAGTGTGAGATTAGTGATAGGATGCTGCAGGGACATGTTTTGATAGCTTAGGAGGCATTTGGAGGTGACAGGATCCCTTTAAATCCAAAATGACACCAATGGAAAGGCTTAGATGTGCAAAATGTAATGCAGAAAATACAGATATTCTACATCATCTGTGGGAGTGTGGGAAAATCAATAGACTTTGGAAATCAACACATGATGAAATTCAAAGGGTATGTGGAGCACAGTTTCCATTGACCCCACAATGTGCAATTTTTAATATCCTAGATGAAAACTCAAACACACTCCCAAAAAAAAATAAAAGCCATGCTAATAATGTGGGCATCAGCAGTTAGCCATTGTTGTAGCATACTCTTCCTAAGTCCAGAATCACCGACCAGGGCCCTGATACAGTCCAAGCTAATGTTTCTGTTTCATATGGACTGGCTAAACACTCAGACTGATAAAGAAAAACTGGTGGAAAAATTTTTGAATACTTGGTCGGTGCTTCTCCCAACAATGCCTGAAGAGGTGAAAAACCAGAGTCAGTTTGAAAACACCCAAGAATTCAGGGCAATACTCCAATACCATAAAAATAGTTATCATTGCTGCAGAGAGTGGGAAAGGGGTGTTCGGGGGGGGTGGCTTTAAGTAAGATATGGTTTAAATTACCACAAAGTCTTCTTTTTTTTTGTATAGTAACTTTCTACATGTTTATATATGAATGTGAAGCACAAGATCTTTTTTTGGAAATGTCAATTCATACTGTATGATACTAAAAATCAATAAAATATGTTTAAAAAAAAAAAAGGGAGTAGTTTATGGGATTTATTGTGATGCCACCCATGGGGTTCGGAAATTGGGATGGATGGCCGACGCTGTGATAAAGACCCTCTGGGGCCATTAGTGACGCAGAAAGATGTTATGCTCTCCACGGATAGAGCAAGGGCCCAGGGCAGTTTACACAGTCTATGCTGGGAAAAGGATACAGTGGGCTGCAGGACTGAGGGCACGATAAATGACTGGAGGACACAATGATGAAAGTTTCCTTTACCAGTACTTGATGGTTGTTGTTGCAGACTGAGGCACTTGTAACAGATGGTAAAGGAGATCCAGGCAGCCAGACAGCAATTGGGGATCCACCTAGCCAGGTGGGTTTAGAGGCCTTCCTTCTGCGTGGTGTTATTTGTACCTCACTGCCTAAAGCTATGCTGCTCCCCTCTTCCTGCATGTCTAGTCCTTTCCTCATATGGAAGGCAGCTCGAGCCTATTACAAGTGTCGCTCCTCCATGGCGGCCTCAGGCTCTGATATGCTGCTTTTCCGTCGGGTATTGAGTAGGGTCAGGAGATTTGCAATCCTCTGACCTCCGGATTTGGCTGCTGGGACTTCAGTACCCAAACAACCACGGTCTCCGGCGTCAAGTTTTTAGCGCTTTTCTCTGGGGCGAGCCCGGTAACAGCTCCACTCCCCAGGTTCTCCTCGACTCTTCTCTGTCACTTGCTCTCCTCTGTCCTGGGACGAACTGCAACCGTCTCCAGTCCGCAGGATGTCTGTTCTCACTTCTATTCTCTGACCTTCTGACTGTTCTGCCTAACACCTCCCCCAGGCCAGAATTTATAGGGAAGCTCCCCTGAAACCGGGTTCAGTGCTCCCCCTTCTGGTCTGCAGTCAAGAAAAGTGTTGGATGCTGGTGTTATCTAACAAGGGGACCCCTTCCTGCTTCCCGGTGTAACAGGCCAGATTAACCCCCCGACCAGAATATACCCGGGGTTAAAGTGGCCTAGCCCAGATTATACCCCGGGTAAGAATATACCCGGGGTATAATCTGGGCTAGGCCACTTTAACCCCGGGTATATTCTGGTCGGGGGGTTAATCTGGCCTGTTACACCGGGACATAGGAAATAAAGGTTTCTCGTACTCATCCAGTGATATAAGGATACTATTTGAACAATACCCTCCAGATTTAGCAACTCCTATATCCAGGTAAGAAAAATCCATGTCTGGAAGAGAAAACCTGCTGAATGCAAATGTCATTATAAAAGCATCTTGGCCGAAACACGTTGACATTCAAAGGTTGCTCTTATGCTTGAACTTGAATATTTTTTTTTTCTGCATTCAAAAAGGAGTGTGCAATTGACATTCACTCTACATGGTTTAAGGCTGGGGTCACACACACAGATATCTTTGCAGATATTGTTCACAGATCTCTGGTTGCAGTGAAATCATGGACAGATTGCTCCATTTGTACACAGCCACAAAATGGAACCATGTGTCCATGATTTCACTGCAACCAGAGATCTGTGAATAATATTTGCCCAGATATCTGTGTGTGTGACCCCAGCCTAAGTGAGATCTCACCAATACCTTCAATTTGCACCTCAGCTAGTGAAATATCTCAGTATGCACGACAATATCTAATTTTCATGAGTAAGTGTGCATGCGCACTTACCCAGGCGGCCACCATCTTTGTATACCCAAGTGTCTAAAGATGGCGGCCGCGTGACTAAGTATGCATACATTAGCATGCACACTTACTCATGCGGCCACCATCTTTGGACACCTGGGTATGCAAAGATGGCGATGGAGTGCGTGTACACACTTATGCTGCCGCCATCTTTGTACAAAAGAGGGGGAGAGACACAGCACAAAGCGGGGAGAGCACAAAAGGGGGCAGAGACAGTGGACAGTGGGGAGAGAGAGCATACTAGGAGAGAGACAATACAAGTGTCACGCGTGGAGCAGAAGAGGCGAACGGAGCAATAAGGGATAACGGGCAAGGGCAACTGGAAGGCTAGTCTGGCCCTGGATTTGGGGTCCCTGACTAGCCCTGTTCTCCTCTGAAGTTGAGGAGGTCCGGGTCTCCCCCCTATTCCTCAAATCCTCAACCTGCCCTCAGGTAAGAGCCCCTACCTTCACCCACAGACCAGGAAAAGGACACCCCTCCAAGTGAAGGGAATAGTATCTGATGTGGCCAGGGATAGGGGTACTCGGACACCGGGACTGATGGCTTCCTGGATGGGGGATCACGGGTGGTCGGGCTCCCGTTTCCGTGCGCTGGTTATCATTTGAGTTAGATGGTGGGGAAAAGGGAATATTTACAGAGGAACGTGACGCCACCTGTAATTCCCGGTAAGATAGGTACCAGTGCTGCAAGCCGACCGCTGAGGTGATGGTGGGTGCAGCAGAGTATGGTACAGCTCCCCACAGGTGGAGCTATTACCTCAGGGCAGTGGTCATAGATGAGGATGAGGGGTGTTGTAGTGATGGCTCTTATCCCTCTGGTGAGCTGCTGGTGGTAGTGTTGAAGCCCTCCGGGCACCGACGAAAAGAGTTATAGAGACCAGTTCAACTTTAACTCCACTTTTACTAGGTACTGGCAAATGATGATATGAAACACGGTACAGTTTGGTTCTTCAGGTGTTTATCACCAGTTCAAGGTTCCCCGTTATGGAGTCTCTATGTGTTCTTCCCTCTTTGGCTTTCAGGGTCTAATCTCTCCTTCTCTGTCTTTTCCACCCTCGCAGAGCTCTCCCGTTAGTCCTACAGTCGACACTAGCCTGTCAAGTTGGTCTTTTACCAGTACGGACGGGAGCAGCAGGAACGCACAATATCTCCAGCCACCGGAATTCTGTCCGCAACCACCAGTGTCCTCAACCGGTTTCCGTCCTGAGGGGTGAGATGCCCTTGTGGTGCCGTCGGCTACCCGGTTTCTATGGGCCCGCAGCTCGTCGGTCTGCGGTCAGAGATGAACTTCTGAACTCTTCGGCTACCTGCACTGCCGATGCTTCCCTTAACGTGACCAGCCGGCTCCAACCAGTCCTGGCCCGTTGCCTTCTGTCCTGGGCTGCCACTTGAAGATGGGGATCTTCCTGTCAGCGATGCCATCAGGCTCGTCCTTCCTGACTGCCTTCCCAGCACTGTCTGAAGTAAACTGTCACTCTTTCCTGCTACTCTACCCTAGGCTCCACCGCCTTTTTTGGGACCTACTAAATTCTGGTTTCCTCTATGCTAAGTGGTCTAGTCCTAGGTGTGTGTAAGAATAGATTCCATAAGTTGAACCCCGAACTGACAACTTTACAAGGTTACCACATTTGTTGTTAAAGTGTAATACTTCCCAGTGGCGCCTAGCCAGAGGGGCGCCACATATCTGCTCCAGCAGCACGACTGCATAACATGGGTCCTAGATGTGAAATTAACTCAATCAGTGACATCTGGTGGAAAGAAGCAGAACTATTTAAGGCTGAGGGGGTGAGAGCTGAAATCTCAGACGCACCCCTCCACCTCCACCTGAGCTATGGCTCACTCCCCATCTGCAGAGCTTCCCACCACACATTCAGGAACTGCAGCTTCAATATCAACCTAGACTGAGTTAAAGGAAATAAAACTCTGGTTTAAACAGCAGCAGAATTCCAGGATTGCAAAGGCAGTCAATACGTGATAACAAGGGAACACATAGCAAAAAGGGAGAGCACACAGAAAGGAGAGATAGAACACAGGAGGGGAGTGACAGCCCATAGGGGGGAAAGAGAGTGCATGGGGGGGAGAGAAAGCCCACAGAGGACAGAGAGAGTGCACAGGGGGGAGAGAGCACACAGGGGGAGAGAGACAGCACACAGCGGGGAGAGGGCACAAGGGGGTGGAGACAAAGCACAGGGAGGGCAGACGCACAGGGGAGCAGAGACAGTGCACAGTGGGAAGAGACAGCAAAAGGGGAGAGAGAGTGCAAAGGGGGAAGAGAGCTCAAAGGGGGAAAGACAAGAGGAGAGAGACAGCACAG
Organism: Allobates femoralis; assembly: GCA_033576535.1. NCBI lineage: Eukaryota > Metazoa > Chordata > Amphibia > Anura > Aromobatidae > Allobates > Allobates femoralis. Next base: position 288,101,965 of record JARQOC010000003.1, on the reverse strand, counting down.
GGTGGAGGGACAGCACAAGGTGAGAGAAAGCACACCGAAAGAAGAGAGAGTGCACAAGGGGATGAGAGCACACAGTTGGAAGAGACAGCCCACAGTAAGGAGAGAGAGCACACAGGGGAATAACCAACAAGGGGGAGAGAGAGTGCACAGTGGGGAGAAAGCTCAAAGGAGAGAGCACATGAGGAAAAAAGACAGCATGGGGGAGAAGGCTCAGAGGGAAGCCAGCTCAAAGGAGAGCACAGAGGGGATAAGACAGCATGTCGGGAGAGAGACTGCACACAGGGCTGAGAGTGCACAGTGGGAAGACAGCTCAAAGGAGAGAGCACATGAGGGGTGAAGACAGCACACAGGGGGGAGAACGCACGTGGGGGGGAGACTGGTCAAAGGAGAGAGCACATGAGGGGTGAAGACAGGTCAAAAGGGAGAGCACAGAGGTGAGAAGACAGCATTGGGGGGGATACAGAGCAGGCTGGAAGGAGAGTGCACTGCAGGGGGGGGGAACACAGCAGCTGACACACTCCCCCAGGGCCGTGGGGTACTTGGAACAGGGCTAACAGTTCTGCTGGGGAGTCACGGGGTTTAGGGATGGTTGTCGTGACACTACACGTGGTATTCGGCTACTGATGGCCAACGCTGCGGTGCGGGACCTCTGGGGATGATGGCAGTGCAGCTTTGGTGGTTTCACTCCCCACGGGTAGAGCGGTTCCCCAGGGCAACCAGCGTAATTTTCGGTGATGGAAAGCCAGCAGGGTCGTTTCTGACAGGAGAGGGGATTGGGGGGACTCATAGGCAGGTCTCCTGCGGCCTGCGCATCTTATCAGTCTACCGCTCCGCAGGTGGGAAATGAACAGTCTCATACTCAGTTCTGAGTTCTACACCCGGTTTACTTAACTACTCACTTGGTGATGTTACAGGGTACTGTCATTGCACAATCTCAGTCCGGATAGTCCTCAACAACTGGGGTAGCTCGTCCAAGACACCCCCTTTATGTTCCTTCCTTCACGGATTGCTTTCTCTCTCAGCGCTGCCTGTCCGCCTCTCTCTCTTGCTCGCGTCTCTGCACACAGTGCCCCAATACAGGAGCCACGGGGCTTCTCGGCAACTGGTACCAAGTCCCCTGACCCTTGTACAGCTACCTTCTCGGCGGATGTTTCGGGAGTTGGTCACAGCTCCTCTAGATCTCGTGGCCTCCAGTGCCGTGGTTGGAGTGTAGAGTCTCCTCGCCACCTTCAGGGCTGGTCCCCTGGTTCTCAACCTGCGATTCCTCTTAACTTCAGATTCAGGCGCAGGGGTGGATCGCTTACTGCCCGCGCCCCTAGGGCTCCCTCTGCCTCACTGCAGTCTGCGGTTCTTGGACCCAGGACGAGCTCCTCGCTGCTCAAGTTCTCCGGATCCTCCTCCTTCACCTGCTTCCTCTCGACAGCGTCAACTAACTTCCCACCCTCCACCTTTCTTCCCTCCGTCCCACCGATTAGCTGAGTCCTCCCTCTATCGGGTCTGCCTGCCGTCCCTAGGACCGAGTGTGTTGGGTGCTTTTGTAGATGTTTGGACTTACCATCCCATTTACTGAGAACAGGAATACCACACCCGTGGGATAGGTGCAGTACGTCTTTGTGGCGACCAGCCCGCAGAGGCGCTACACTGCCACCCCCAAGCCACAAAGCCCACCCCCATTTTAACTTCACCACCCTCCCATTGCAATAGCGTCAGGCAAACATCTAATAATAATAATATTAACAATAATATTTGCAAATACATTCAATTAGAAATGTAGTATAGTTCTCCTTATATATCCATGTCTGTTACCTCATATGCAGGCCTTTGCAGTTTAGGTATCCATGATTACGACCAAAAGCAACTATCAAACTAATTTATCAGTATATGAGCAAGTTGTAACCATGGAAGCCTAATGGTGGGTTTACACGCCGCGATATCGGCGTCCAACTCCGACCCAACTCCGACAAAAAGTCACGTGGGTTGCGAGTTGGACCCGATATCGTGTGCGCTTTGTACGGTTTGAGCGTACAACGCGATGCTGGAACGATGCCAAAACGATATCGGAGTTGAATAGCAGAGCTATTCAACTCCCCGATATCGCATGGCCGTTGTAGCAGCATTGCAGCGTGTGACAGCCCAACTCCGATCTGTACTCGCAACTCACCCATTAACTCCCGTGTTAAATGGTCGTTACTGGGTTGGTGGGCGTACACATCGGAGGGACGTTGTTTCCCGATATCGCAGCATGTAAACCGCCGATGCGATATCGGGAAAAGGGCTGAAAAAATGCGCGCTCCCGCGCCGTTGCCTCCGATATCGCCGCGATATCGGGACGTGTAACCCCACCATTAGCTGTAGCATCCTGCATGTGAGGTAAGTGACAGAGCTAATCAGGAGAACCGTATTCCATTTCTAATTAGAGGGATTTGCAAATACTATTATTATGATACCTACTACATATTGGGATAGGATCTCGGAAATGAGAATAACCCTTTAAAGCTCCTATGTCAGGGTTGCAAAGTAGCACAAAGGCCTAGAAAAAAACAAGCCACCTGTGAAGAGTTGTGGAATGTCAGGGAATAGAGAAAAGGCCCAAGCCTGGGGCCAGCCTGAAGCAGGGAAATGATGAGTTCCACATGCTGACAGAGCATGAAATACAGGCGCCAGCTCTCTCTACAGAATAATAAAGTTATTATGGTCACCTGAAAACTGGTCAGGTAGGTGAAACTCAGATTTAGAAGTTATCATAATGGGTACTGCAGGGGCTTGAGCTTGAAGAGATAATAATAATCTTTAGTTATATAGCGCCAACATATTACGCAGCAATTCACAATTCAGAGGTTCATATTCAAAAAGTCATATGCAACAATAATCAGAAAATACAATAATTAAAGCTAAATAATAAGATTGATAATGCTGACACTGCTCTGCAACATCTTATGGTACCTTCACACGCCGCAATCTCGCCTGGGAATCCTAAAGCCGATATGTCGCCCCGGAATCGCTGTGAAATTGGCTCACAGTTGCGGCGTGTGATTGGGGAATTTGGCAGTGATAAATCGCCTCTCGCCTGTCTCCTGATTCCTGAGCACTGCTCTGAAATCAGCCTCAATCATGAAGGGGATATTTCCGTGTTGTGGCGTGTGATAGGGCGATAGTGATGGAATCAGTGTCACCTATGATTTCTCGTAGGTGTGCCACAGCGTGCTGGAGTCCATGCCCCGTGTGAACTGATTGGTGTGGGCTACTGTGTTCCCATTGGCTGTCAATTGACACCGCGCCATATTTGAAGAGCTGTCTGTCCAGCACCACACAATGGCAGTGGCGTCATGTATTAGCCAGCCTTCCAGAGCAGGCTGACCAATCGTAACGATGTTGCGTTGTCCAATGAGTGCGTAAGGGGAGTGGTGTAAACCACTGCGGCACGCCTATCTCCTCGCCGCGCTCAACATCTACGCCCACATTGCCTTTGAGATTGCGGCGTGTGAACCAGTGATGGGATTAGGCAGGATTGCTTCCGCTGTGGGTGAGGCGATTTCCGGAGCGACACATCGCCTTCCTTTCAGGGCGCAATTGCGGCGTGGGATGCCGCCATCGGCGATCTGAGGTGAGCATGAGAAACATGCACTCACGCGTTATATCGCCAGCCGATATTGCAGCTTGTGAAGGTACCATTAGACGGCCTGGGCCTGCATCTAAGGGTACCGTTACACGTCGCAACATTGCTTGCAATTTCACTTGCAATTTGCTGGTTGCAGTGAAGTCATGGACACATTGTTCTGTTTTGTTGCCATGTACAAACGGTACCCTAATACACACCGCTTTAGAGGGGATCCATAATATGCAAGGTCAGTTATACTATCACAAAGACACTGTTCATAGTTGCCTCACAGATTTAAAAGTAGGTCCAAGCCAGGGTTTGCCATGGGCTTCACACTTTAATCTCCTGTACATAGATCTGGACTTATACATTGGCCCTTTGGCTGGGACTATGCAGTCGGCTGCTATCCTTTAGTGCAGGCTGGCAAGAGAATAGTCTTGTAGCTTGGTCGGAACCAGGAGATACAGGATGTGTCTGGCCCACAAGGGTCTGGGGTACTCGGGTCTCGGGCGCTTGGGTGCGGTGGATGTCATGGGTGGTCGGTGCCTGAGCCCTTGCGGTGACAACAAAAAGGGGATAATAGTTTATAGGTGATTTTCGTGACGCCACCTGTAGATCCGGTGGTGGCACCGGCGCAGCTGGGACCTCCAGGGGTGATGGGCGGCAGCAAGGTGTTGTGGCTCCCTACAGGTGGAGCGGGGTCCCCGGGACTGTAAGGGTATGATGGTGGAATAGGGCAGCGCAGTGGTTGCAGTGTGGAACTGAAACGGGGCAGCACAGTCTCTAGTTCGCAATGCAGATTACCTCCGTTCACCAAGAAAACACAGACACTTGTTCACTCTGGACGGGTACTTTACTCCAGTAATCTGCAGCTTACAAGGTATGCAGTTGTTATAGATAGGGTGGTTAGTGAGGCCAGTGTTTATCTAATTGTGACACTAAGGGGTTAATGGGCCAGTGCTTATGTCGTTTATAGAACACGGCCAGATTCATGCCATTGTCATCGAGGTTTATTTTGTCCTCACTGTTTATTGTTTGTGGTCAATAAAGTTTCACACAGGAAAGCCCAGCAGCGTCCATGCGCACGAGATAGCTCCGCCCTCTTACGCGGTGACGTCATTGGGGCGTGTCATTCTCCTTATACAGTACGTCTGCGGGGCACGTCCACGCGTGGAGGATGCTGGGTTCTGATCTCACGAAGGCCGCGTAATTGACGGTACGCTGCGTCACTCTTGTGACGTCACGGTCACGACACCATATTCCCCGCCCTGCAGTTGACGCCGCCCGTAACCCGAGGGTGAACACAACAATAACAACGTGTTTCTATCGGCAGTCGGGGCCCGGGGCGCCTCCTGCTTCTGGGATAGCGGCCGTGTCACCGGCTCTGGTTGAGGTGAGTGCGACACTGGATGGCGGGCGGCCATTGTGCGCTCGGGGTGGCTCCCGGCGGGAGAGCTCGGGCTGTGTCTCAACCGTTACTGAAGGTTATGGAGGTGTCCTATCAGGGCAGGTGGAGAGCTGTGCTGAGGCCTATGTCCCCACACTGGCTGTAAATCGTGCCCTAATGACAGGTAGCGATGTCCCACAGCAGACTGTAGTGAGGAGGGGCTGACGGCTCCCTGTAGGGGGTTATGTGCCTGATCGTGGGAATCCTCACTGCTGCCCCATTCATGTGTGGAGAGGGTCCCACTGCTGCTCCATACATGTGTGGAGAGGATCCCACTGCTGCTCCATACATGTGTGTGGAGAGGATCCCACTGCTGCTCCATACATGTGTGTGGAGAGGGTCCCACTGCTGCTCCATACATGTGTGTGGAGAGGGTCCCACTGCTGCTCCATACATGTGTGTGGAGAGGGTCCCACTGCTGCTCCATACATGTGTGTGGAGAGGGTCCCACTGCTGCTCCATACATGTGTGTGGAGAGGGTCCACTGCTGCTCCATACATGTGTGTGGAGAGGGTCCCACTGCTGCCCATACATGTGTGTGGAGAGGGTCCCACTGCTGCTGCATACATGTGTGTGGAGAGGGTCCCCACTGCTGCTGCCCCGCTCATGTGTGTGGAGAGGGTCCCCGCTGCTGCTGCCCCGCTCATGTGTGTGGAGAGGGTCCCCGCTGCTGCTGCCCCGCTCGTGTGTGTGGAGAGGGTCCCCGCTGCTGCTGCCCCGCTCGTGTGGTGGAGAGGGTCCCCGCTGCTGCTGCCCCGCTCGTGTGTGTGGAGAGGGTCCCCGCTGCTGCTGCCCCGCTCGTGTGTGTGGAGAGGGTCCCCGCTGCTGCTGCCCCGCTCGTGTGTGTGGAGAGGGTCCCCGCTGCTGCTGCCCCGCTCGTGTGTGTGGAGAGGGTCCCCGCTGCTGCTGCCCCGCTCGTGTGTGTGGAGAGGGTCCCCGCTGCTGCTGCCCCGCTCGTGTGTGTGGAGAGGGTCCCCGCTGCTGCTGCCCCGCTCGTGTGTGTGGGAGAGGGTCCCCGCTGCTGCTGCCCCGCTCGTGTGTGTGGAGAGGGTCCCCGCTGCTGCTGCCCCGCTCGTGTGTGTGGAGAGGGTCCCCGCTGCTGCTGCCCCGCTCGTGTGTGTGGAGAGGGTCCCCGCTGCTGCTGCCCCGCTCGTGTGTGTGGAGAGGGTCCCCGCTGCTGCTGCCCCGCTCGTGTGTGTGGAGAGGGTCCCCGCTGCTGCTGCCCCGCTCGTGTGTGTGGAGAGGGTCCCCGCTGCTGCTGCCCCGCTCGTGTGTGTGGAGAGGGTCCCCGCTGCTGCTGCCCTGCTCGTGTGTGTGGACTGACCGTTCTCATCTCCATATACATGAATGGAGCTGAGGACGTGTTATTGGCATCATGTGCTCTGTGTTGCGGTGTAACTGGGAGTATTTGTAGCTCTGATCCCAGCAATCACAGTTCCAACTGATTCTGTTGATCACTGTCCCTAAAGGGAATCTGATATTCCACCCCCTTCCACCAAGACAAGTCTTTGTTCCTGAGAAATCAGTGTTTGAGGCTGCCTTCAGACTTGCAGATGCCTCCGCAGCGTTTTGCAGAGGCATCTGCAAGTATCTGCATGCAGACCGCGGCCCCTATGTTTATAATGGAGCGCACGGCGGTCTGCAGATGCTTGCAGACCGCCGTGCACTCTAATTGCCCGCCATTAGTGATCTGTGTGCAGGCGGATGCCTGCGTACAGATCACACACACTCGTCCGCACCAGGGATGCGAGATGTTGCGTCCCTGGTGCGGGCGAGTGTGGTGATTTGTGCGCAGGCATCCGCCTGCGCACAGATCACTAATGGCGGGCAATGAGAGCGCACGGCGGTCTGCAAGCATCTGCAGACCGCCGTGCGCTCCATTATAAACATAGGGGCCGCTGTCTGCATGCAAAACGCTGCGGAGGCATCTGCAAGTCTGAAGGCAGCCTGAGTTATGTAAATGAGATTTAAGGATTACCGTAGATCTGAAGCCTGTGTCACTCCAGCTCTATTCCCATCCCGGCATCGCCACCATCTGCTTAACTGACAACCTTAAGGCTACATTCACACACTGCTTTTTTGTGAGCACTTTAAAAAAAAAGTGCACGTGCGTCTGCCGGCAAAGTGAATGTGAAATTCGATTTGCTGTTCAAACAATGCGTAAAAATATGCCGCGCTTTTATGGGAGAAAGCGCGGGTGTAAAAAGAATGACCGTGTCAATTCTTTACGCAGCTGCGCCTGCGCTTTCTCCCATTGGAGCCCATTATTCCCGCTGGAATTACGCAAAACCATTCAGACAATGAGCAATTCCAACGGGAATATGTCAGTGCTGTGTGACATCTGTGACAGTCCTTTTGGATTTCGTAGTGTATTAATATACACTGCGAAACCCAAAATAAACTAATCCAAATGTGTTAAAAATAATAAAAATTGAATACTTACCCTCCGCCGGCTGTTCCGGTTACCGGGAGACGAGAGATCCTCCACATCTACTGTCCTTCCAGGGCCTGTGATCGGTGATTGGCCGCTTGCGGTCATGTGATATGTGACGTGCAATGACGTGTATATCACATGATCGCGAGCGGCCAATCAGCGATCTTGACAAGTCCTTGAAGGTCGGTACCTGCGGTTGTCTGCTCCAGAACACACGACGGAGGGTAAGTATTCAATCTTTATTGTTTTTAATACCGTTTGGATTACTTTAATTTGGGTTTCGCAGTGTATATTAATACACTACGAAACCCAAAAGGGGCTGTCACACAGGAGAGGATTGTTCCTCCCCTGTGTGACATCACTTCTCCCCTGCGCTTTACGGGGAGAAGTGAACCCGTAAAAAAAGCGGTGTGTGAATTCACCACATCTTTCTACTAAGCTTTTTTTGCGCGGGTGCAAAACGCTGCAAAAAGCGCCCGCACAAAAAAAGCGCAAAGTGTGAACATAGCCTAATACTGTGTGACTTCAGGCAAAAAAGACATCAGTCAAGCAACAGGAGGCAGCATGGGTAGGTAATGGAGCTGGAGTGACGAAGGCTTCAGATCTACAATAGATCTAGACAGGGCTGAAGCCCTGTGTAGACTACAGCCACCCGGAGCTGTCCATCGCCCATGTGTTCAGGACCATGGCAGCAGGGATAGCTCCGCATTTACATTACACATAGCGGCTGATACTGTAATGAATGAGCTTACAGAGAGATGCTGGGCCTGTACTTTACGCCAGAGGTCCCCAACTCCAGTCATCAAGGCCCATCACCGGTCCAGGTTTTCATTATTTCCTTAGAAATTTGACAGTTGGTAATTCAATCTCCTGCACAGGTGGTGATTCCTATTGTCAAATGCCAAGGAAATCCTGAAAACTTGCACTGTTGGTGGGCCTTGAGGCCTGGAGTTGGGGACCTCTGCTTTACGCCATTTGCGTACTAACCTGTCGCCGACTTTAACAGTTAAAATATAAAACGGACAATTAGGGTGCTTTCACACTACGATTTTTGAAGGGAGCCGATGCTGTCCGATAAATTTGGCTCCCTTCTGATGCCTGGAATCGGATGCCAAATAGGCATCCGATTCCGGCATAAAATCGTTCTCTCCGGGCTGGGAAAAAAAAAAAGCCTTATGCTCACCTCCCCACGAGCCCCCGCCGTCTCCAGCCGTCTTCCTGAAGGCTCCTGGTGGCTCCCACAGGCTCCCGGTGGCTGCAGAGGTCTTCCTCTGCTGTTCAGGACCTGCGGTGATGTCAGTCACGTGACCGCGGGTTCACCATGGTAACCCGCGGTCACATGACTGTGACATCACCGCAGGTCCTGTACAGCAGAGGAAGACCTCTGCAGCCACCGGGAGCCTCCAGGGAGACGGCGGGGGGCTCGTGGGGAGGTGAGCATAAGGTGTTTTTTTTTTGTTTTTTTTTTTTTTTTAAACCCTTGTGCTCCCAGTAGGAGCAGTTTTACTGTACTGAGCATGCTCAGTACAGTAAAATCGGGTCCGAGGAGACATCAGATGTTTCTTCAAACCCTGCTCCATAGGGCCCCATGTTATAGGGATCGGGTCAGATCGGATGTGCACTAAATGCCATCCGATGTGGTCCGATCCGATTCTGTCAGATTTTATTTTTGGTGCAAAAATCAGAGCAGACTCCGATTTTTGCACCGATAATAAAATCGGACAGAATCGGATCGGACCACATCGGATGGCATTTAGTGCACAGCCGATTCGGTCCGATCCCCATAGGGATGCATGGGGTACGAAAATCGGTCCGATGCTGTCCGATTTTTATCGGCAGCATCGGAGAAGCAAAAATCGTAGTGTGAAAGCACCCTTAGCGGCTATTATTTTACATAGGAATTAACTCCTTTAGGCTATGTGCACATCTGACGTTTGTGCATCTCTGCAGTCCGTCCAAAAACCTGGGTTTTTTTTAGCAGAAACTGAGTTTTCTGTGCTCAGCAGTGTCCCTCGTTTTTTGCTCGTTTTCCGCCCGGTTTTACAGCGTTTTTCTCGGCGGTTTTGAAAACTGAGTTTTTTGTGCACTTGATCAGCTGAAACCGCTGGAAAAACGGAGGAAAGAAGTCACTTGCTCTATTTTTGGAAAAACCGGTGGAAAAAACTCAGTTTTGACTGAGAAAACTCAGTTTTGACTGAAAACGACCAGAAGAAAACCGTTCTAGTGAAGACAGAGTTTTCTAAAATCCATTGACTAGCATGTTAATCCAACCGGAGGATAGGATTAACATAAATTAACATAAAACTGAGCGGAAAACGCCGACGGAAAACGTCCAAAAGCAGCCCACAAAACGACTGATGTGCACATACCCTTAGACACATGGTGTGATGACACTCTGTAGACACATGCTGCCACCACACCAGCATCCTATTAACCCTTCGAACCCCGGGCTATGAGCCACATCGGCAGCCTCTGTGTAGACATGTTTCACAGAGGCTGCTGATGGGGTTAATAGCCATAGAAACCCCGGGATTCTTAATATTTAACTATTCATCAGTGTTTCCACTAAATATATTGTACCACTGCTGTCACAGCGGTACTAGATGATTGGTAACTGTGCAGCACAGTGGGAAATTAAAAACACAAGTGCGAGTATCGCACCGTGTGGTGTATGGGTGCAAGCTTGACTCGCACCCATATACTTTTAATGCCCACTTGCGTGTGGAAATCGCGTGCAATCGCAGCATGCTGTGATTGCACTTGCATTTCCATCACAATGCGAGTGTAATGCGAGAAAATCGCATTGATGTGACCTGTATCATTTAAAGATACAGGTCCGAGTGTAATGTGATTATTTTTTTTTTCACGCATTACACTTGCGCGAGTCTTGCGCCAGTATGTTTTCAGCCTAAGTTGTGGATACACCTAATTTCTTGGGGTTAGAGCATTACAGAGAATTTGTGCAGCTCGGGAGAAGTCTTGGAGGTGGGAGAGGGAGGTTCAGATTAAGGGTATGTGCACATCAGTCGTTTCTGCATCTTTGCAGACCGACCGGGAACCGGTGGAGAATGGCAGATACTGAGTTTTCTGAACTCGGCAGTGTCCCTCGTTTTGTTAGCGTTTTGCTAACGATTTGCGATCGGGTTATTAGCGTTTAGACAGCATGTTCTTGGCGATTTCCCCGGCGTTTTTCTTAGCGAGTTCCAGACTGGTCTTTGGTGCAATTGTTCAGCTGGAACCGCTGGAAAAACGCTGATAAGAAGTCACTTGCTCTATCTTGGAAAACCGGTGAATAAACTGAAAACGACAATAAATAAACCGTTCTAATGTACACAGCGTTTTCTAAACTCCATTGACTAGCATGTTAATCCAACCGGTGGCTAGGATTAACATAAATTAACATAAAACTCAGCGGAAACCGCCGACGGAAAATGCTAAAAAACAGCCCACAAAACGACTGATGTGCACATACCCTAATGCAGAAGTTATACTAGAGTCACTTCCAGAGCGAAGAGAACTGGTGGGGTGATAGACAGAGATGAAAGAGGAGAGGTAGAACAGTGCTGCACTGCGAAGAGCTTTGTGGGAGAGAACAAGCAGCTTGGATTGGATCCTATAGTGTTTAGGCCGCCAGTGCAATGACTGGCATAGAGCAGAAGCGTCTGAGTAACGTTGGCTAGATAGGTGATCCTGGCTGCTGCATTGAGGATGGACTGTAGAGGTGAGAGTCTAGTGCGGGGGAGGCCAATTAAGAGAATTACAATTCAAGGCAGAAATGAATTCGGGCCACAGTGAGTGTTTTTGTGGTTTCCAAGGTGAGAAAGGGTCGAATTCTAAAGAGGTTCTTCAGGTGCAAGAAGCAGGAGTGGGCGAGAGATAGTATATATGGGGTCTAGGAAAGATCAGAGTCAAATAGAACACCCAGACAGCGATCCTGCTGACTAGGCGTTATCGTGGTGCATCACTCTGACAGCCCCGTTACATGGCACAACATCGTGAACGACATCGCTGATATGTCACGGGTTTGGAGGCATACCAGCGATGCCGTTGCGACCTCGTTGCGTGTGACTGGCAAGTTGTAACTATAAATCGTTGGGTCGGAGTTGACAGGTTTACCAACATGTTGGAAAATGACGATCTTAACTCCAGCAACCTGCTGCATCGTTCTGTGTGACTCCGTGATAACAATGTCGTGGACGACTTCGCCCATTCACAGCAATGAGCAGAGATTGTTCGCGGGGTTGGCGAACGATACCTGCTCACAACATCGTTGGTGAGTTGTTCACGATATCTAGACATGTGACATCTCACCAGCAATGTTGAAATGATGTCAAAAACGACCTAGCACCCATGAGATCATTGTGGACATCGTTCCAACGTTGTGCCGTGTAACGGTACCTTAAGCGAGATGTCCTATTTAAGGAGGTGAGTGGAGGGCGGGAGAAGCAGAAGTTCAGTTTTGGAAAGGTTAAGTTTCAGGTAGAGAGAGGACATGATATTGGTAACTGTGGTCATTGATGTTCTTTATTAGAGCGGGAGTAAGGTCAGGGGCTGAAGTGTATAATTGTGTGTCATCAGCATAAAGATGGTACTGAAAGCCAAATCTGCTGATGCTCTGTCCAATTGGGGCCGTGTAGAAAGAGAAGAGGACAGGTCCAAGGACTGAACCCTGAGGGACCCCAAAAGTGAGAGGAAGAGGGGAGGAAGTGGAGCCAGCAAATGATACACTGAAAGAGCAGTCAGAAAGATGGGAAGAGAACCAGGAGAGAGACGTGTCCTTGATGCTGATGGAGTGCAGCATGGAGAGTAGGAGATGATGGTCAACAGTGTCAGTCTGCAGAGAGATCAAGAAGAATAGGCAGAGAGTGGTCACCATTACGTTTTGCTGTCAGAAGGTTGTTGGTCACTTTGGTGAGAGCAGTTTCTGTAGAATGTAGGGGGTGGAGATCAGACTGTAATTGGTCTAGAAGAGTGAGTGGAGAGGTAGAGTGAGGCGGGAGTGGACCAGGCGCTTCAGGAGATTAAAGATGAAAGGGAGGTTGGAGACTGGTCTGTAGTTGATTGTGCAGGATGGGTCGAGACAGGTTTTCTTTAATAATGGGGTAATGATAGTTTTTGAAGGAGGAGGGGAAGATGCCAGAAGAGAGGGAGAGATTGAAGATTTTGGTTAGGTGAATGGATACCACCGGAGAGGAGACTCAAGGGACCAGAGGAAGAAAGGAGCATGGAGACTACTTCTGTGACTTGGTCAAAAGCAGAGAGTGAGCCAGAGGAAATGTGGGAAGAGGGAGGGGTAACAGCGATTTGAGCTTGGGAGTTGATTTCCTGATGGATGTCTTCTATTTTCTCTAAAATTAAGAAGCCATATCATCAGTGCAGAAGTCAGTGATAGGGGCCTACACTTTAGGACTGAGGAGAGACTGAAAGGCGTCAGTTTTTTTTTCGATTGTTGGATAGTGAGGAGATCAGGGTGGTGAAGTAGGTTTGTTTGGCAAAGTGAAGGGCAGAGTTGTAAGTTCTCTGTATAAGGTGTGTGGAGCGGAGCCGCGTGCATACAAGGTGTGTGGAGCGGAGCTGCATGTGTATGGGGCGTACAGAGCGGAGCTGCGGGCATACGGAGCGGAGCTGTCTGTATAAGCTGTACGGAGCGGAGCCACGTGTGTATGGGGATCATGGATCGGAGCCGCGGGCATAAGGAGCAGAGTTGTGTCTGTATGAGGTTTGTGTACAGAGCGGAGCAGCATGTGTTTGGGGCATACGGAGCGGAGCTGTGTCTGCATGCGGTGTACGGAGTGGAGCTGCATGTGTACAGGGAGTACAGAGCAGAACTGTGTCTGTATGAGGTGTACGGGGTGTACGGAACGGAGCTGTGTCTGTATGAGGTGTATGTATCGGAATCACGAACGGAGCGGAGCCACGTGCGTACGAGGTGTACAGAGCGGAGCCACGGGCTTACGGAGTGGAGCTGTGTCTGTATGGGGTGTACGGAGCGGAGCCGCATGTGTGCCGGGCGTACGGAGCAAAGCAGTGTCTGTATGAGGTGTAATGAGAGGATCTGCTTGTGTTCGGAGCAGAGCTGTGTCTGTATGAGGTGTACAGAGTGGAGCCGCATGTGTATGCGGCGTATGGAGTGGTGCTGTCTGTATGAGGTGTACGGAATGGAGCTGCATGCGTACTGGCATAAGGAGCGGAGCCTTGTCTGTATGAGGTGAGCGGAGCCACATGTCTACGGGGCGTACGGAGTGGAGCTGTGTCTGTATGAGGTGTATGGAGCGGAGCCACGTGTGTACGGGGTGCATAGAGCGGAGCCATGGGTATATGGAGCGGAGCTGTCTGTATGAGGTGTATGGAGCAGAGCCGCATGTGTACGGAGGGTGTGGAGCTGTGTCAGGTGTACGAAGCGGAGCCGCATGCATACAAGATGTATGCAGCGGAGCTGTGTCTGTATGAGGTGTACGGAGTGGAGCTACATGTGTACGAGACGTACGGAGCGGAGCTGTGTCTGTATGAGGTGTATGGAGCAGAGCCGCATGTGTACGGAGGGTGCGGAGCTGTGTCAGGTGTACGAAGCGGAGCCGCATGCATACGAGGTGTATGGAGTGGAGCTGTTTCTGTATGAGGTGTGCGGAGTGGAGCCGCATGTGTACGAGGTGTACGGAGCGGGGCCACGTTCATATGAGGTATGTGTACCAGTGGTAGCCCCTGCGAATGCTGCTCCCTTTCCTATAGTCCCGGCTGCCTTTGCCGGCTGCATTCTTCTTCAGAGTCTCGGCCGCCACTGTCTGCCCTTTGCAGCTCAGCACAGCGGGGCACGATTGTCCTCACTGAGCACTGCTGTACTGAGACGTGCAGAGCTGATGTTGAGGAGACTGGAGCAGCGAGAAGAGTGATGAGGAGAGAGAGATCCGGACGGCCAGACGCTGCGCTTGACTGCGGTGCCACCCATATGACAGTGCGGCTCCATTGAGCTGCATGCATTATTTGTGCATTTCAGGACGCTTGCGTATATACCAAGCCTCCTCAGATGCACAAAAATGCAACATGTTGCATTTGCAGGGTATTTTAAAAAAACAAAAGAACGCAAACGCATCTTAGCCCGCTCCTAATATCGTGTAATATACTCACTGTCAAACAGCTCTTGCTGTTTTCAGCAGTCACTGTGCCTGTAAGTGTAAAAATCATATGGATGACTGGTCACTTGGTCAAATGACGTCTACTCAGACCGCTGGGGGGCTCCAAACTGAACTCTTTCCCCGGGTGCCAGAAAACCTAGATACACCTCTGCGTGGCAGGGGTGTGCCGCCAGCCCCATGGTCCTGCTACAATCCAGTCCCTGTTATACCATCCTATGTAATGTAACAGCACTGTTTTCGCTTCATATAGCAATCATGTCACCAAGCAAATATAAATATACGCTGTGATCTTCTGATATACAATGACATGGTGGTGTATAATGTGTACTGTCGTGTGTGAGGCTAGGAGCAGAGGCAGAGCACTGCATTGATTGATTCAGCACTGCCACACAGAGGTCTCCATCTCCAGAATCCCCTGGGGGCCCTACAGCTTCTCCAGCCCGCAGACGTCAAGAAGACTCACAGGAGTCCAAAGGACTCTATACTTCGGACTCAGAGTGTCACTTAGATGAGTCCCTAGACCTAGATGCGACCGAAACGGTGACACTGGTTGAGGATTTGATTACTTCCATTAACCAGGTTCAGGATATGTCAGACCCTCTGGCTGATGTTAAGGAACATAAGGTTTCCTTTAAGAGGGCCAAGAGGCAACATAAACATTTCTCAGACCATCCAGAGTTTCAGGAAATTCTCAAGAAATATAGGTTGCACCCTGACGAGAGGTTTGGTAACCATAAGGCCCTGGAAACACGTTATCCATTCCTACCTAAGGTCACCCAAGATTGGACAGACCCGCCACAGGTGGATCCTCCTATATCTCGCCTCGCTACCAAGACGCTTCTGTCCTTACTGAACAGTTCGTCTATTAAAGATGCCACTGACCGTCTGGTAGAGCAGATGGCGAAGTCCGTCTTTGGCTCTCCTCTAGGTCCAGCCTTTGCTTCAGTTTGGGCCTCAAAGACTATTATGACAAGAGCAGGTTCTGTACACTCGTCTCTTTGGTCTTTACAGGCTGATCCAGCCTTGTTAGACCAGGTAGCTCAAATATCGGTTACCGCTGAATATTCAATGCATGCCGCTTTAGACTCAACTAACTGTGCTGCGGCGGCAGCAGCCTCCAACACCAGAACGATCAGACGAGCCCTCTGGCTGAGAGAGTGGAAGGCAGATGCAGCGTCTAAAAAGTCACTCACATGTCTTCCATACAATGGTGGGCGTTTATTTGGCGAAAAGCTGGATCAATCGATTTCAGACGCCACTGGGGGTAAAAGTACCTCTCTTCCGCAACGTCAGATTAAACGACCCTTCAATCGTCAACAAACCCGTTTCCGGTCCTTTCGGAATTCCTTTGGTTGGTCAGTCTTGAAGCCGCCGCCGGCGGGCAACAGGTCCCCCTGTAGGGAGCGCACCCAAACAACACGGAAAACTGGTGCAAGCAGGCAGTCCCATTCTCGCCAGTCCAGATCTAAGGGCTCAAAGTCCAGCAGGTTCTCTTCTTCCTGACTCTCCCCTTTCGGAAGACACTATTCAGGTTGGTGGCCGACTTTCACTCTTTCGTCAAGTCTGACTCGCTACTACGACAACAATTGGGTAAAAAACTTAGTGTCTTCCAGATACACCATAGAATTCACAGCCGACCTCCAAATCGTTTTTTCCTGTCAATTCCACATGCTCAACCTGTCCAAGGCTCACGCCTTCTTTCAGTACCACCAGCCGAACGCATCCAGGGGTTCTACTCAAATCTCTTCGTGGTACCCAAAAAAGGAGGGGTGGTTTGTCCCATTCTAGATCTACCGTCTTTCCCCGAAAATAAGGGCCTGGTAATAGAAGTCGTCGCCTCTGGGCCTGGGCTGTGATTGACGTCGCAGGTCCTGCGCTCTCATTGGGGCAGGGCCTGACCTGGGCGGGGATTGCCGGAGGAAGCAGGAAGTCGGCCGGGCACCAATCAGCAAGCAACCAGCAAGTCCCGTCTCAACCCCCCCCCCCCACCCTGAAAATAAGGCGGTCTTATTTTCGTGGGAAACACAGTAAAACAGTTAAACTCCTTCGTAAAGGTTCGGCACTTCCGCATGGAGTCACTGCGTTCCATCATAGCGTCCATGGAGAAAAACGAGTTTCTCGCGTCCATCGACATACAGGACGACTACCTCCATATCCCAATCGCGACAATCCACCAGCGTTTTCTCCGCTTCGCTATCGACCAAAACCATTACCAGTTTGTGGCCCTCCTGTTCGGTCTACCGACGGCTCCCAGGGTGTTTACCAAGGTCATGGCGGCTGTCATGACCATTCTGCACACGAGAGGATTGGTAGTCCTGCCATACCTGGACAATATGCTCGTCAAAGCCCCTTCCTTCAGTGAGGGTCAGCAGAGTGTTTCCATGCCGGTAGACACCCTACGTCGGCTAGGCTGGTTGGTGAATCTTCAGAAGTCATCACCAGTCCCGTCACAATCTCTGACGTTCCTCGGGATGCGTTTCGTCACCCCCAGGGGTCTGGTCTTTCTTCCTCAGGACAAAGCGAAGGCCCTACGTCAGGGAGTCCAAAGTCTCCTGCGTCCTTTTCCTCAATCGCTTCGATTCGCCATGAGAGTCTTGGGCAGGATGGTTGCCTCTATAGAGGCAGTGCCATTCGCCCAACTTCACCTCAGGCCTCTCCAACGGGCAATTCTGACTTCGTGGAACAGGAACCCTTCTGCCCTGGACAGACTATTCTGACTGTCACCTGTAGCAAGGAGTTCCTCCATTGGTGGCTCAAACCTCGTTCTCTCACAAGGGGAAAGTCTTTTCTACCGGTTTGCTGGAAGGTAGTCACCACCGACGCAAGTTTCAGTGGATGGGGAGCGGTATACAGTCATCACACGGCGCAGGGAACATGGTCCCCAGTGGAGTTGTCCAAGCCCATCAACCTGGAGATCCGAGCCATATTTCTAGCTCTGAAGGCCTGTCATTCCCTGCTAGCAGGGACACAAGTCCGGATTCAATCGGACAATGCCACGTCCGTGGCATATATCAACCATCAAGGCGGAACCCGCAGTCTCCAGGCCATGCATGAAGTGCAACGCATTCTACACTGGGCAGAATCGACGAACTCAACGTTGTCGGCGGTTCATATCCCGGGGGTGGACAACTGGGAAGCGAATTTTCTCAGTTGTCAGGGCATGGACTCGGGAGAGAGTGGTCCCTACATCCCGACGTGTTCCAGAAAATATGCCGTCGCTGGGGGACTCCGTACGTAGACGTGATGGCATCTCGATTCAACACGAAGGTTCCAATGTTTATAGCCAGATCTCACGACCCGCGAGCTCTCGGGGCGGATGCCTTAGTTTAAAACTGGTCACAATTCCAGCTGCCTTACATCTTCCCTCCTCTGCCCCTCACACCTAGAGTTGTGCGGAAGATCAAGCAAGAGGGCATTCAAGTCATTCTCATAGCCCCAGACTGGCCCAGACACGGGCATGGTACGCCGATCTCGTCCAGCTCATGGTGGACGTTCCTTGGCGCCTCCCTTGTCGTCCCGATCTTCTGTCTCAGGGCCCGTTTTACCACCAGAATTCAGACGCCCTGAATTTGACGGCGTGGCCCTTGAGACCTGGGTGCTAACCTAAGCAGGCTTCTCCCCTGCCGTGATTCAGACCATTATCAGAGCACGAAAGTAGGCATCGGCTCAAATTTACCATCGCACCTGGAAAGCTTTCTTCGCCTGGTGCTCTTCTCGAGATCAACCCCCCCCCCTTCCCTATTCCTTGCCGTTAGTTCTAGGGTTCCTTCAGTCGGGGTTAGAATCTGGTCTCTCCCTAAGTTCCCTTAAAGGTCAAGTCTCAGCCCTTTCAGTACTTTTTCAATTTTGCCTTGCTGTTAAACCCCAAGTTAAAACTTTTCTCTGAGGAGTTAACCGCATTGTCCCTCCGTACAAACGACCTTTAGATGCATGGGACCTTAACCTGGTCCTTAAGGTGCTGCAGGAACCTCCCTTTGAACCTCTTCGGGATATCCATCTCCACTTCCTGTCTCTGAAGGTGCTTTTTCTTTTAGCCATCACTTCTCTTTGCCGAGTGTCAGAACTCTGTGCTTTCTTGTAAACCGCCCTTCCTGGTATTTCATCAGGACAAGGTTGTACTCCGTCATGTCTGCTGCATCCAGGCAAGGGGTCCCCCAGCACTTGAGCCGCCCTGTACCCCGAGATAATACACTTAGAAAACTTACATCCTGCAGCCGGAAAGGAGGTGGCTAGGGGCTGGAGCCGAAGGGTAGATTCGGTAAGTTCTGGAAAAAAAAAACAAAAAAACTCTGTTAATGCTGCAGAAGAGGGAGATAATGATTGGCAGCAGTGGGCAGATTACACATGCAGGGGGTGTGAATCTGCCCTTCGGCTCCAGCCACAAGCCACCTCCTTTCCGGCTGCAGGATGTAAGTTTTCTAAGTGTATTATCTCTAGGTACAGGGTGGCTGAAGTGCTGGGGGACCCCTTGCCTGGATGCATCAGACATGCTGCATCCAGTGCTGTAACTAGATCACCATGCCTGGTTTGGTGACAGGTCCTCTTTAAAACCCAATTGACACAAATTGCAGTCAATTTTCAGACAAATTTCTCTATCACATGAGTTTAGTGGATTGCACACGGAGAACACACGGACACCACTCGGATATGATCTGAGAATATGCAGGACAATCGCATAGCAGTTGCATGCCACACGGATCAAAAAATGCATTACACTTGTCGAACTCTCCTGGATGAGAAACTGATCGATTTACAAAAACACCAATGTGTTTCCACCTTAAGGCAGGGCTACGAGAAGAATGGATGATTACATAACCTTTTAGTTATGTACTTAGGTGTAAACGTATGAGAAAACTACATAGCTTTTATGATGGGGACAGTCTGTGTTGGGCGGTATTGACACATCAGCATTTCTCATCTTAGGGCTGCTGGCGTGAAATCCAAGTCTAAATATCCTTTGGCCAATTCTAAGCACAAGATTGATGAATGCTTTACTGAGCCTGACCTGATGGTCACTGCGAACTTTCTTGAACCTATGGCTAAGTGCTGTTTTCAGTGTGAACTGCCATGGTGGGTTAAGGGGTTACTGACAGGAAGATCGTCAATGTGTCTCATATGATCCGTTCATAAACTTCAGTTTTGATGATCTAGAAACGATTACTTAAAACACCACTCCAGTGTTTGTTATTGCTTTTCTTTTTACCGTTGGAGTGGTGCTTTTAACCCCTTAAGGACTGAGCCTCATTTTGCAGTTCTGACCAGTGTCACTTTGAGTTTATAGCTCTGGAACGCGTCAACAGTGATTCCAACATTTGTTTTTCTCCCTTTGCATCATTGCAGGGACACAAGACCATTTCTTTAACAGCGTGGCTGTTGAATCCTGGGTCCTAACCCAGGCAGGTTTTTCCCCTGAGGTCATAACCACCATGGTTAATGCCCGCAAACCAACATCCTCTCGCATCTATCACCGCACCTGGAAGACCTTCTTCCGGTGGTGCAATGACTGCAACCGTAACCCACTCCTGTTTTCCATCCCTACGATCCTGGAGTTCTTTCAAACCGGCCTTAACTCAGGCCTGGCACTCAGCTCCATCAAGGGCCAAATCTCCGCCCTTTCTGTATTATTCCAACGCAGAATTGCTACCGAATCACAAGTCAAAACATTAGTCGAAGGGGTCTCTCTCACAGACGGCCCTCTTACATGACACCCGTGGCTGCCTGGGACCTAAACCTGGTTCTGGGCGCTCTGCAAGAGAGCCCCCGTTCCAACCACTGCGGGAAGTGTCTCTAACCCACCTTTCATGGAAGGTTGCTTTACTAGTCGCAATCACATCAATCAGGTGCGTATAAGAGCTGGCCACCCTATCCTGTTGGGCCCTCCCTGCTATCTTTCCACAAGGATAAGGTTGTTCTCCGTCCGCCACCGTCCTTCTTGCCCAAGGTCGTTTCCCAATTCCATCTCAATGAAGACATCGTTCTACCCTCTTGGCACTCAGTACACCACTTCGAAAAACAACTTCACACCCTAGACCTGGTAAGGGCTCTCAGACGATACATCTCCCAAACAGCCCTCTTCCATAAGACTGAGATGCTGTTAGTCATCCCCGAAGGACCTAGAAAAGGAATCTCTAAATCCACATTGGCAAGGTGGATCCACTCGACAATTCAATAGTCCTACCACGTCAGAAAGGCGCCAGTCCCAGCAGGGATCAAGGCTCACTCAACTCGGATCAGTGGTCGCATCATGGGCCATTTGACACCAGGCCTCGGCAGACTAAGTTTGCAAAGCTGCAGCTTGGTACAGCCTACACGCCTTTACCACACATTACGGCATTCACACCCAGGCTTCTGCAGACGCAAGTTGCCTAGGGAAAAAGATTTTGCAAGCGGCAGTCACTCATCTGTAAGCGGGCTGGCACATGATGCTGGGCCGCTACTCAGATAATTCCCACCCAGAGACTGCTTTAGGACTTCCCATAGTCCTGTGTCCCCCCAATGATGCGAAAGAGAAACAGGGATTTTTGTGTACTCACCGTAAAATCTTTTCTCCTAGCTTAGGGTGGGTGCTGTGTCCCCCAATGATACCAGCCCACAATGGCATACACATGGCCTGGGCCTAAGCCTCTTGTACCTTATTACGTTAACGTGTTCTCCTACTGCTTTGTTACTAAACTGACTAATTTCTCTTACTGAGGAGTGTATACTGCTGGGAGGAGGACTTTATCTTTATCTCTCCTTAGTGTGTCGCTTCCCAGTGGCAGGAAAGCATATACCCCTGTGGTACTGCAGTGTTAGGTTAAAAGGGCAAAAAGCTGGCACTGGTCAGGGTGGGATGCTGCAGGGAAAAGTGTCTCGTAGTGGAGCTTACCCGGATTGTGTGTCCCCCTAGTTCCTTGTGCCGAATGCAGAGGTGCCGGCTGGAGGTGCTTTCGCTTTAGGAGTGCAGGAGCAAGAAGCTTTGTGATGCCAGCCCCCTGGCTTGTGTGTGTGGGCTCTGTGTGCCGCCCCCCCTTCTTGCTGAATAGGGGGGAGGCCAGATATGTTGGTGACCTGGACACTGTACACAGGGTTGCTACTGAGCCCCATGTGTGCCTTTGTCTGTTTTTTGTGTTTCACGCTACTGAGAGGGGGCCTGGTTTCGTTTGAGGGGACGTGAAGCAATCCACCCCTTGCTGCCTATCGTAGGCTGTGGCCAGCAGCCGGTGACCAGCCATGATTGGGCACGTGTCAATAGTTTGCGTCACTGCGGACTAGTGTGATTGGTGGCCTCACAACTATGGTGGAGTGGGCGGGGCTAGTGGGAAGGCCCAGATCGGGGCCTGAATTACCGGGGACCAGGAGTAGCGGGAGGCCCATGATGCCTGCAGGCTGCACCGCAGCTGTGAGCTGTTGGCACCCTCAAGCCCCATGTTGCGGACCCGCACCCCACACTTACCGGCGATGTGCGTCCTAGCATGGAGCCGCCGTGGCCTGGGTGGGCACCGGATCTGGTGCCTGTGTGTGGGATCCGGATGCCTGGAATCTGTGGAGCTGGCATCTTTCCAGAGCCCAGTGAGCAGGGTCTTGGTGCCTGGTGGCTTCTGCAGTGTGCTCTTCCTGAGCACAGTATGCCAGTATCTGCTGCACTCTCAATCACCTGCTCTTTGGATGGAGGGGGTTAGTCAGGGTGCACTCCTTGCATCCGTGCTGTTATGCAGGGGGATGCAGTGGGATGTGCATGGCTGGCGTCTGTGTGCCTGTGTCCCCCAATGATGAGCTAGGAGAAAAGGATTTTTACGGGGAGTACACAAAAATCCCTGTTTTCATGACATATTAGACTTCATATTAGTGGTAAATATAGAATATTTTTTGCATTTCCTGACCAAAGAGTGTGTACATGCAGTGAGCATTCAAAGCCATGATGGGTTTAGCAGTCATTGTTCATTAAGGGGTTAATCTAATCCCCCTGCCTCCGTTCTTATAATCTAGTTTCGGCAGCTTCATCATTTTTCGGCGTTTATTTTGTTTCATGGGGTGCCATGTCGTACGTCTAAGTGATCGGAAATCAGAAGTTGCATCACAAGCTCTCATTGCATCTCTAGGAGAGTCAAAATGAGGCATTGATTTGTGACCTTTGATGTGCTCAATGAATTACTGGAGCAGCCTGTAGTTCACAAATTACAAGAGAACGACCGGAGCAGCGTTGGAAACGGATGACGACGAGGAAGTCGGCAGCTGGTGAGTAAGGGCAGTATTCATCCATTTAAAGCACCACTCCTTTGGTGTGAAAATAAACAAATACACTGGATTTGGACTTTTATTGTGGATAATTGTTAGTAAGGTAATCTGATTATTAAACTACATGGGGATTAGAAGAGTTGAAAGTCTGAAAAATAGTGCAAAGGTTGAGGAGGCACTAAACCTGTGGTCTCTTATCTGTATTCGCTGTTTAGTTATATCTCGTTTTGGACTCAGATTGCTTCTTGCCATGAACTTGTTTCTTTTTGGACCCTGAGGTCCAGTCCTACCTGTGGAGGACTATACCAACCTAGCCGCGATACCATCTACCTCCGGTGGGTTGTGGCGGTGCTGGTGCAAATCACCAGAAACTACAGGTGGCGTCATGACAACAAACTCTGTAAATGGTCCCCTGTAAATATCACCCCTTTTCAAAAGATACTCCAGGACACGGGGTCAGGCGCGGGCGCTATTCTCCGTGACACAGCAATTAACCCTTGCCGCCTGACACCTGAGTACCCCAAAACCTGGGCGCTACAGTGTATCTTTTTCTGGCGTTCACTAACAGGATATCATGCCTGGTACCACCGGATACTGTGCGCCTTGAACTTGGACTTAAAACAAACTTTTTCCGGCATTGCTTGGCGCCAAAAATGGGTTCCCGCAATTATCGCAGGAGGACCCAAGATGGCGCTGTAGCCATGTACTAAACACCATGTGCAGGCCCGGGGGTGTGCCTCAGCCCCTAGGAGAAGGAGGGCTAAGACTGAGGCGCCAAAAATTGTGGCCGCCCCGATTGCCATCAATCAATCAGGGGGGCGGACCACAGGAAGTTCCCAGGGAATGCCCGCCCATAAGAAGACAAACCGGAAGAGAAGGACAGAAACAACAAGGCTCCTTTGTACCCGCAGCATGGCGGCACCCCAGTGGAGATACATTGTGCGCGAGCTTGAGGAGCAGACTCGAGCCGCCCAGGGCTACCCGGCAGCGGCGTCCCTCTTAACTTTGGAGGGGGATGCCAACTACCGGAGGGATGTTTTCGGACTGCTCCACAAAAAGGAGGAGGCCCTGACGTGGGTGTGCCGGCGGTGGAGCGTGGAGCGAAAATTCAAACTTTCCTCCATGAGAGCGGACCGATAAGTGTGGGAGGCGGCATCATACATGGTCTAGTCATCAATATAATAAATATGGAATTTACATAAAGCGTCATGAACCGATCACCAGCCGTGAGCTGTACAAGTACAGCTAAAGTGATATTAAAGAGGACCTGTCACCAAACCAGGCATGGTGATATAATTACAGCACTGGATGCAGCATGTCTGCAGCATGCAGGCAAGGGGTCCCCCAGCACTTGAACAGCCCTATATCCCCCGAGATAATACACTTAGAAAACTTACATAGTCTAGCCATAAAGGAGGTGGCTAGGGGCTGCAGCCAAAGGGCAGATTCACACCGCCCTGCATGTGTAATCTGCCCACCGCTGCCAATCATTCTCTCCCTGTCTGCATTATGACAGTTTTTTTTTCTCCAGGCCCCTTCCACGACAGCATAGGAGGTTGCCTCTCCACGCCCTATTAGGGACAGGAAGCACAAGAGAGGTTAAAAGGACCCTCCCACCTCCCACTCACCAGTGTCTTTCCTGTCCTCATGGGGCATGGAGAGGTTTGTCCTAGGCTGTAGGGGGCCGGCAAACTACAGCTTACCATGCGTGCTGCCAGACAGCTTTGGTTGGGCCTCGGTTCCTCCTCTGCTGGTCCTATGGCTGGAGCTGTGGGCCCTCCGGATCCCGGTGGGTGATGCGGGCTATGGCGTCCCCCAGCCGGCGGCCTCACTCTGTGCAGCCCGCCGGCTGCTTCCCGCTGGGAGCGCGTCTCTTCCGGATTCCGGCGGTGGAGTCCTGCGGGGCAGCGTGCGGGCACGTCTCCAATGGCGGCCTGCCCTGGACCTGTTGCGGGAGACGGGGGTCACGTTTTCGCTGGGGGAGCAGGCCTTCCTGCTTAAAGGCTGCCCTGAAGTCTTCACATGGTAAGGTAATTGCTGTATGCTATATTACCATGTCTTCTCCCGCATCTGTGGAGCCCAGTGGTCCCCCTGCCCCAGTAAGTGTGGTTTTCAGGGGGGGTCCTGTCCTGCTGGGGTAGGCTTTGTAGCTGATGGTTCCGGGTCCTGTGTTTGTGTTTTACAGGACAAGCCAGCCCCTAAGAAGTCTATTAAATGCCCTGTCTGCAGTAAGAAGCTCCCTGCTGGATGGGATAAGAAGCTGTGCCAGACTTGCACAGATAAAGTGGTTAGGGCTGAGCACCCTAGCCTAGTTGATGACTTGAGGGCCATGGTCAAGCAGGAGATTCAAGCTTCCCTGGCCTCTTTCACCTGTGTCTTCTGTTGCTGGACCTCCCTCCCCTAAGAGAAGGAAGCTTCAGGCTACCCCGCCAGGCTCGGAGGACCCGAACCCTGACTCCGACTCTGAGGGCCCCGAGGACTCCGCTGCTGCTCCTCTGGCGGATCTCCGTAGATTTTTGTTTCCCTCTGATGACCTAGGGGATCTTGAAGACACATCCCAGCTCAAGGATCAGTTAGACCGGAAGATTGAGGGCTTTATGAGGTGCTCCAGGGAAGCGTCCTCAGCCTCTGTGCAGGCGAATATTGCCTCCATGTGTGTGTCCAGATCACTTCTTAAGTGGATGGACCAGCTGGAGGCTCATATTTCACAGGGTACCCCTAGGGAGAAACTCCTGGAGTCTCTTCCGTTGCTTCGGAAAGCGACTTGTTTTTCCCATCGCCACGACAGCACCCACAGAGAGAGGGGATCCGCCCCCAGGGACAGGAAACCTACAGATAAAAAGGGGCGGTCCCCCTCGCCTCCTCAGTTGGTTTCCTGTCCCTGAAGGGAACCTACAGTTAGCAGGGTTCTGCTTACCTGGGTCCAATCAGCCTCTGTGCGGTTTCTGTGAGAACGGCAGGGCCTGGGACTGCAGATGCAGCGATGGGAAGTCCTGTCTCAGGCTCTCTCTTCGTCTGGCTGTCACCATGGAGGCAACTGCTGGGGTGTCCGTGTTGCCGCATGGGGAGCGCAGGAGGAGGCTGTGAGGAGACTCCGCAGGTATCTCCCTTACTCAGGGCAGTCGGGGGTGCTGTGGTGCGGGGCGCCGATGCGGTGCCCGCCCGTCATCGGCGCCTTGGTGATGGCTCCTGTGGGGCACGCTGGAGCGCAGTGATCGGGCGGGTGCTGGGGAGGTGCCGCCGATCCCGTGGTCGCCTCCGGCAGGTCTGAGGTGTGGGTCTGCGGCGGTGCGCGCGCCGGCGCTTCCGGGTGGCCGGGCGCGCATGCGCAGTGCGGCTCTGCGCTCCGACCCCGGAGGTGATGTCATTTCCGCTTCCGGGGTAGCCGGGGGAGGTGGCCTGGGGGAGGATATGTGATTCCCGGCGTGCGGACGCCTGGGGCCGGCAGACATGTCCTCTCCAGGGGCTTCAGAGGGGCGCCCTCTGACTGAAGAGAGGCAAGCCAGCAGAGGAAAGTCCAGTGGTCGCTCCAGGGATGAGGGTTCCACAGACAGAAGTGAGAAGGCACGGACAACTGCGTCTCCCACTTCAGCTGGACCTCCACCTTCGGGACCGGTACATGGGGTGAGCTGTACTTCGGGGTAAGTCGGGCTGTGGCCTCTGTTCTGACGTCTGTCCTCCGTGTCTGTGTCCCTCTCCTAGGTTAAGAAGGTGAAGCACCAGCAATGTGCTCTGTGTCCCCAACTTCTCCCTGATTCTTATCCTAAACGCCTGTGCCAATCATGTATTGCCGCCACAGTACGTGAGGAGTCCTCTGTGCCTGATATCCGGGCGATGATTCGGGAGGAATTGCAGTCTTTTTCGCTCCAGAGTCAGTCTAAAAAACGGAGGAAAAAGTCCCATCCAGATTTGTCCATGGTTGTGTCTGAGGCTGAGAGCGGTCAACTTAGCACCGATACTTCTGATTCTTCCTCGGCATCGTCTTCGGAGGATGAGGGCAGATCGTGTTTCCCCTTGGATAGTATGGATAATTTGGTCAAGTCGGTCCGGGCCACTATGGGGATTTCGGATTCTAAGGAGATCAAGTCATCCCAAGATATTATGTTTGCGGGACTTGCACAGAAAAAGCTCCGTTCCTTTCCCGTCAGTTCAGCACTGAAGGAGGTAGTTCAGCGGGAATGGGACAAGCAGGAACACCGTGGGTCACTCCCTTCTTCCTCTAAGAGGCGTTATCCCTTTGATGATGAGGATTTGTTGTCTTGGTCGTCAGTTCCGAAGGTGGATGCAGCAGTCGCCTCGGCTTCTAAGCATTCATCCCTGCCGGTGGATGATTCAGGCCTGCTCTCGGATCCATTAGATCGCAAGGCGGATATGCTCCTTAAACGTTCCTGGGAGTCTTGCACAGGGGCGTTTAAACCTGCCGTGTCTGCTACTTGTACGGCGCGGTCCATGTTGGTCTGGATTGATCAATTGGAAGATCAACTTCGGGCCGGTGTTTCGAGGGACAAGTTGCTGTCAGCGCTTCCTCTGATCAGGGGGGGTACTGCTTATTTGGCGGATGCCTCGGCGGATTCCCTGAGATTGGCGGCCAGATCGGCAGGTCTTTCTAACTTGGCTCGTCGGGCTTTATGGCTTAAGGGCTGGAAAGGGGATGCTCAAGCCAAGAATAGGTTGTGTTCATTGCCCTGTAGGGGTGAGTACCTGTTTGGCAAGCCCTTAGATGAGCTCCTGGCCAAGGCGGCTGAAAGGAAATCGGGGTTCCCTAATGTTTCTCTTCCGTCCTATAGGAGGGCGTTCAGGCGCAGGTCGTTCGGTCAGAAGAAGCCCTTCAAAGACCGTAGCAGATGGGACAACAAGTGGGATACCAAGGCTTCAAAGACCAAAGGTGCCCTCTTTGGTTCCTCCTCTAGGAGGGATAATAAATTCCGATAGTCTGGTCCCTCCTGTGGGGGGGAGGTTGCGTCTTTTTTCCGCAAGATGGCGTGCTATTTCTTCTAGTCTTTGGATCTGGTCTATTGTGTCATCAGGTCTGAAGTTAGATTTTGAGGTTTTTCCTCCAGATTTTTTTGTGCAGACTTCCCCTCCGTCTTCGGTGCAGCAGCAGGCACTGGAGTTGGAGGTTCGGAGTTTGTTAGAGAAACGTGTCTTGTTGGAGGTCCCTGGGGACCAGGAGGGAAGGGGTGTCTACTCCCCCTTATTCCTGGTCTCTAAACCTGATGGGTCTTTCCGGACTATTATTAACTTGCGGAGGTTGAACTCTTTTTTGCGGGCCTGTAGTTTTAAGATGGAATCCATTCAATCAGCTATTAAGGTCTTGTTTCCTAGGTGTTTTATGGCGGTCCTGGATTTAAAAGACGCATACTACCATCTGCCGATTCATCCGGACCATCAGAAGTACCTCCGGGTGGCCATCACGGTCGAGGGTCGGCTCCGGCATTTTCAATTTGCAGCGATGCCGTTTGGCCTCGCCATGGCTCCCCGGATCTTCACCAAAGTGATGTCAGAGGTGATGTGTTTTTTGCGTCATCAGGATATTCTTATTGTGCCATATCTTGATGACTTTTTGATTGTGGGCAACTCTGCTTCTCAGTGCAGAGATCGCTTGTCGCGGACCATTTCTTTTTTGCAGTCCTTAGGCTGGTTGATTAACTGGGATAAATCTAGGATGGTTCCTCTGACTTGTCAATCCTTCTTGGGTCTGCACCTGGATTCTGTGAGTCAGCTGTGTTTTTTGCCGGAGGCCAAGAAGCAGGTGATTCTCTCCAAGGTTGGGTTGGCGGTGAGCCATCCTCGGATGTCCTTGCGGTCGGCTATGTCTTTACTGGGGTCCTTGACCTCTTGTATTCCAGCGGTTCTGTGGGCTCAGTTCCACACCAGGTGTCTGCAGCGGGAGGTTCTCTGTGCTGAGGAGGAGTGGCGGGGGTCCCTTGACAGCTTCCTTGTCCTGTCTTCTGAGGTTATCGCTTCCCTCTCATGGTGGTTGTCTCCTGCTCACCTGGCTAAGGGGGTTCCCTGGGTGGTTTCCCCGTCTAGAATTGTTGTCACTGATGCTAGTCCTGCCGGGTGGGGGGCTCATCTGGGGTCCCTCTGGGCCCAGGGTCCTTGGTCAGTCCAGGAAGCAGCGGATTCTTCTAATATCCGGGAACTTAAGGCGATTCTTCAGGCAATACTTCGCTTTCTCCCACAGTTGGATTCTCGGCACGTCAGGGTCATGACGGACAATATGACTTGTGTCGCATATATCAATCGTCAAGGCGGTACGCGGTCACAACCTCTGATGTCTATTGCATCTCGGATCCTCCGTCTGGCCGAAGATCGTCTCCTGTCCCTCACGGCCCTTCATATCAAGGGAACGGACAACTCCACAGCCGATTATCTGAGTCGGCATGCTCTGCGCCAGGGCGAATGGACGTTGAACAGGCGGGTGTTCCGGCAGATTGCTCGCCTCTGGGGTCTCCCGGACATCGATCTGTTCGCTACCAGGGCGAATCGTCAGGTCAAGCGGTTTGCCTCTCTCCATGTCAGGGACTGTCCGGAGGTGGTGGACGCTCTCCAAGTCCCTTGGTCGTTCCCTCTCGCCTATGCCTTTCCTCCAATGTCTATTCTTCCGTTGGTCATCAGGAAGATCAGGGAGGAAGGAGCGAGGGTCATTCTCATTGCTCCTTTCTGGCCGCGGAGACCATGGTTTTCCTGGCTCCGGGCCATGTCCCTGTCGGATCCTTGGATCCTGCCATCAACCCCGTCTCTGCTGTCTCAGGGTCCGCTCCGTCATCCTCAAGTGCACGGTCTCCACTTGACGGCGTGGAATTTGAGAGGCAGTTATTAAGATCCCGGGGGTTTTCGGACGGTCTGGTTTCCACCCTTCTTCTGAGTAGGAAGTCATCCACTACTAACATCTACTGTAGGGTGTGGCGAAAGTTTTTGTCTTTTCACACGGTTCCCCTTTCTGAGGTGGTCCCTACCCGGGCTATATTGGAGTTTCTTCAACGGGGTCGGGACTTGGGGTTGTCTGTTAGTACCCTTAAAGTTCAGGTTTCGGCCTTGGGGGCTTTGTATGGGGCTAATGTGGCTGGAGATCGGTGGATTGCTCGTTTTATTTCTGCCTGTGAACGTAGTGCCCCTGTTCACATTGCCAGTGTGCCTCCGTGGGACCTGAACTTGGTTCTGAAGGCGCTTACTGGTGCTCCGTTTGAGCCTTTAGTCTCTTCCTCTCTGAAGGTTCTTTCCCTTAAGACGGCCCTTTTAGTTGCCCTTACGTCGGCTCGTCGGGTTAGTGACATTCAGGCTCTCTCCATAGACCCTCCATTCTTGTCTGTCCTTCCTGATAGGTTGGTACTGAAGCCTGATCCCTCTTACCTCCCGAAGGTAGTCTCTAGGTTTCACCGTAGTCAGGAGATTGTCCTTCCCTCCTTTTATCCTGACCCAGTTTCCCCGGCTGAGGTTAAGTTTCATACTCTGGATGTTCGACGTGCCGTCCTCACCTACATTGATAGGACTCAGGCAGGGAGGAAGTGTAGGGCTCTGTTTGTCTCCTTCCAGGGCCTTCGGAAGGGGTCTGGGGTCTCGAAGAGTACCTTGTCCCGCTGGATCAGAGATGCTATTGGGCTAGCTTATGAGTCTTCGGGTCTGCCTCCTCCGGATGGTGTACGGGCCCATTCCACCAGGGCAATGGCTTCTTCCTGGGCAGAGAGGGCAGACACGTCCATTGAACTGATATGTAAGGCGGCAACCTGGTCTTCACCTTCTACTTTTTATGACCACTATCGGTTGAATTTATCTTCCGGTTCTGATTTAGTGTTTGGGAGGTCTGTCCTCCGCACGATTGTCCCACCCTGAGTATTGATCTCTGTAAGTCTCTCTGTGGGTGCTGTCGTGGCGATGGGAAAAGACCAGTTTACTTACCGGTGGGCTGGTTTTATGGAGCCACGACAGCACCCACTCACTTCCCCCCCTTTTGCTTGCTTTCACGATTTGGTTGGCACACGTGTGGTGGTGTGGTTTGTTTATTGTCTGATTCGAACTTATACTAATTGACGGTTCCTCTCGGTCTCTGTAAAACAACTGAGGAGGCGAGGGGGACCGCCCCTTTTTATCTGTAGGTTTCCTGTCCCTGGGGGCGGATCCCCTCTCTCTGTGGGTGCTGTCGTGGCTCCATAAAACCAGCCCACCGGTAAGTAAACTGGTCTTTCTCGCAGATGCTTCTGCGGATTCGGTCCGTTTGGCAGCCAGGACGTCTGTCCTCTCTAACTCTGCTAGACGGGCTTTGTGGTTAAAGTTGTGAAGTGGGGATTCCACGTCAAAACTGAAGCCATGCTCCCTCCTGTTTAAAGGGGAGATGGTGTTTGGTCCTGCCTTGGAGGAGATCTTGGAAAAAGCGACTGACCGCAAGGCCCTCCCAGAGCAGAAGCCCGTCCGCCAGCGGCCCTTTTGTGCCTCAGGCCTCCCAGTCCAAAGGCAAGGGCAAGACGGGTCGCTGGAGTTACCAGAAGGGGAGAGGGAAGAATAACCTTGTCCCCTCCCATAAGCCCCAGCCCTCCGATAGGCAGTGACTCGATCCCGGTGGGGGGTCGCCTGGCGGCCTTCCTCCCGCAGTGGAGAGGTGTCACCACTTCCCAGTGGGTGTTTGAACGTCTCCAGGGGCCTACTCATAGAGTTTGTGTCAGAACCCCCTTCCCCCCGGGTCTTCAGGTCACTGTACTGCCTTTCAAGGCGGCTCAGAAAGTCCTGTACTCCAAAGTGCAGGAAATGCTGCTTGCCAACGTGGTCTCACCCGTTCCGGATTCGGACACAGGATTGGGTCACTACTCCCGTCTCTTTCTAGTCAAAAAGCCGTCGGGCGTTTCTCGGGTGATAATCAACCTGAAACGCCTCAACCAGCATGTCCGTTACCGGCGTTTCAAAATGGAGTCTGTCAGATAGGCGATTCCGTTAATTGGCTGTCATCAGATGGCTACCATCCATCTGCGGGATGCGTACTTCCATGTTCCTATTCATCCTCGCCACCGTCTGTTCCTCAAGTTTGCGATTGTGCGCAACAGGGAGATTCTCCATTTTCAATTCAATGTCCTTCCCTTCGGCATCTCCTCGGCTCCCAGGGTCTTCTCGAAGGTTATGGCGGAGGTAGTGGCCTTCCTGAGGGGTCGGGGCATTAGTCTGGTGCCGTTTTCTGGACGACTTTCTTCTTGTCGCTCCACCAGTGGGGTGTGGAGGAGTCCCTCAGGGTGCTGAAGTCATTGGGCTGGATCCCCAATCTTCAGAAGTCCCAGCTCCAGGCGTCGACCAAAAGGAGGTTCCTCGGGGTCCTGTTGGACTCCGACGCTCAGGCTTCCTTTCTCCCGGAGGACCACCAGTTGCTGCTGCAGACCAAGGTTTCCGCTCTGTGTCGGATGTCCGCTCCCACACTGCGGACGACAATGTCGGTGCTGGGGTCCATGACCTCTTGCATCCCCTCGGTCATGTGGGCTCAAGCTCACTCCCGCTCGCTTCAAGCCCATGTCCTTTCCCGCTGGGATGGCCTGCCTTCGTCCCTCAACAGGAGGTTTCGTCTTTCAGGTCCTGCCTCCTCGTCCCTCCGCTGGTGGTTGGATTCCCGGAACTTGCAGAGGGGGGTGGCCTGGGATCAGTCCCCGGTTGTCACTCTCACTAAGGACGCCAGCCAGAGGGGGTGGGGGGCTGTCGTTGCCCGCACCCCGTTTCAAAGGTTGTGGCCCCAGTTGATCAGGGCTCGCTCGTCCAATTACAGGGAGTTGCGGGCTGTGGAGGAAGCCCTCCTGGCCGCAGCCCATCTAGTACAGGGTTCCCACGTTATGGTATATTCGGACAACGTCTCCATGGTGGCTCACCTTCGTCATCAGGGAGGGACTCGATCCAGGGCTTTGGGGTCAGTGTCGTCTCGAATATTTTCCTGGGCGGAACGGTTCCTCCTGTCTCTTTCCGCGGTACACCTGAAAGGGTCCTTGAACATTCAGGCGGACTTTCTCAGCCGCACAGACCTTCATCCGGGCGAGTGGAGTCTGGATCAGGCCGTTTTCTGCTCCCTGGTGGCCCGATGGGGTGCTCCGGATGTCGACCTCTTCGCCTCCAGCACCAATCGCAAGGTCGCAACATATTTCTCCCTGGATCCTCGGGACGTCTCTGTGGGGGTGGATGCCTTTTCACGACCTTGGGACTTCCATCTGGCGTATGCCTTCCCTCAGATTCCCCTACTGGCAAAGGCCTTGCGGAAGGTCAGAACGGACGGGGTTCCAACGATCCTGGTGGCTCCGTTATGGCCGAGACGGAGCTGGTACAATTTGATTATGTCTCTTCGGGTCGACGGCCCTGTGGTTCTGGGAGCGGATCCCAGTCTGCTGTCGCAGGGTCCTCTGTTTAATCCGGATCCCCGGAGGCTCAGCTTAGCTGCTTGGCTTCTGAGGCCCGTGTGTTGAAGTCACAGGGCTTGTCTGCCAAGGTGGTGGCGACCTTGCAACAGAATCGTAAACCAGTCACCAATGCTATTTACAATAAGGTCTGGAAGAGATTCTCCTCCTGGTGTGGTTCTCGGCCTCCGGATCCCCTCCATCCTAATGTCTCTCAGATTTTGGATTTCCTCCAGGCAGGGTTGGACCTTGGACTTCGGCCTAGCACGTTCAAGGTCCAGGTTTCCGCTCTCCGCTCCGTTTTTTTATGCGGATTTGGCCGCCCATCGCTGGATTCGCCGGTTCATGGTGTCCGCCTCTAGGATTCGTCCACGGATTAAGGTCCTTGCTCCCGCCTGGGATCTCAATGTGGTCTTGACTGGATTGTCCCGTTCCCCCTATGAACCATTGTCGTCCTGTGATCTTTGACTGCTGTCTCATAAAACGGCTTTTCTGGTGGCTATTACGACCGCCCACCGGGTGGGAGAACTCCAGGCTCTGTCCATTAGGGAGCCATATTTGATGGTCCGTGATGACTGCATCGTCCTTCAGCTGGACCCTTCTTGTCTGCCCAAGGTGGTCTCGGATTTTCACCGTTCCCAGTCCATTGTCCTGCCCTCTTTTTGTCAGTCTCCTCGTTCTCCGAAAGAGGAGGAGTTCCACTCTTTGGATGGTCGCCGGATCGTGCTTCGTTACCTGGAGGTCACGGCGCCCTGGCGGGTTGATCACAACCTTTTTTGTCCAGCCCTTTGGTCCCAATAAGGGCAGGAAGGTGGCGAAGTGCACCTTTGCAAGCTGGATTAAGCGGGCCATTGCCGCATCCTACTTGTCTCAACATCTGCCGATACCTTCTAGATTTACTGCCCACTCCACCAGGGCTACCTCGGTCTCCTGGGCTGAAAAGGCGGGGGCTTCTCCGGAGCAGATCTGTACTGCTGCTACATGGTCCTCCCTGCATACTTTCACAAAACATTATCGTTTGGACCTAGGTTCTACCAGGGATTTGGCCTTTGGCAGGAAAGTCCTGCAGGCTGTGGTCCCGCCCTAGGTTTGTATTCGTTGATATTCCTCCTATGCTGTCGTGGAAGGGGCCTGGAGAAAATAGAATTATTCTACCGTTAATTCGGTTTCTAGGGCCCTTCCACGACAGCACCTAATTCCCTCCCTTTATTTCCTTGGTTTTTCATGGAATGCTCTGTCTTGCTTTGGTCATGCTATGGTTCTTTGTAAGACACTGGTGAGTGGGAGGTGGGAGGGTCCTTTTACCCTCTCTTGTGCTTCCTGTCCCTAATAGGGCGTGGAGAGGCAACCTCCTATGCTGTCGTGGAAGGGCCCTAGAAACCGAATTAACTGTAAGAATATTTCTTTTTTTTTTTTTTTTCTCTCCAAAATGTCTGTTTAGCCCCGCCCCCTGCAGTGACGTCACCGCTTATACCCGCCCTGCTCCATGGTTAACATAGAGCAGGGCGAGTATAAGCGGTGATGTCACTGCAGGAGGTGGGGCGGCCATCCCCCTGCTCTGACATCACCACCTTTCCCCGCCCTGCTCCATGTTAACCTGTCTGAATCCTATTTTTCTTTTTGTCTCTTTGGTTATTTAAACAGTACACCCTCCACATGGGACTAAAACGTTCTGTGCGTTTTAGGTGCAATTACAATATCCCATTATTTAATCTAATGCTTTGGTTTGCTAGGAACGCTTATTTCACAATAACTGTTCGGTCTAAACAGGTTGACGATGGATGAATGAGTAAATCATTGTGTTTGGGTGAAATAATCTTTTGGTTTCTCGGCAGCACATTGTCCTGTGTAAACAGCAACCTTTATGCACTAAGCGATATATTTCAGATTGTTCAGTGCTCATCTGAAGCGTCTTCATAGGTAAATTCAGCGACCACCGATCAGCAAACATGTTGCCGTGTCAGCTGTATACCACTGCGCAATCACATGTTTTGGAAAAACATAAAAATATGTGAGGTTTTAAACCATATTCAGATGTGGCGCATTTGTGGTGCAAAGTTCACAAACTAATACTTAATCGTCTGGGTTTTGAGAACTCGTCACCATAGGGTCATTCCATGTCAAGTGATCCAAATATGAATATTTTTTTTTTTTTTTTTCTTACTTGACGTCTTTGGACGTGGATTTTTTTTTTATTTTTTTTTTTTTCTATGTGAAGTTTAACTTTAGCTAATAACAATTTAAAAGTTTTGAATTATTTTTTTCTTCATCAGTTAATTTTTTACAGATTTTTAAAGTTTTAAAAAAGCGCAAATTTTGGCCTGGTATTGCTTTGCATTTTCTATCATATCTCGGGCTAGAAATACAATAGAGAAACAAAATAAGCACCATTCTACTCAGAACTGTACAGGCTTACACCAGATATGTTACAAGAGTATCTTTGTTAATACTTTACCCATGCGAACGCAAAATTTTAAGACGCATTTCCAAAAATGCACATGCGTTGCTATGTTCCTAGCCACATCTGTACCAAAATTCAAGTTTGGGATCGCGATGTGATCAAATTTTAAAATATTTAACTATTCGTGTCAATTCGAAAATCTTGAATTCAGATCTGTTCAGCCTGTGGTCTAAAAGTGTGGGGTCTAAATTTACCAAATAATCCATGATTTTGAGATATTACTGTATTTTATTATGTTACAACTTAGAAGCAGGAGAGGACAGAGGAGAAAGCTTTGTTAGGTCTCAATATGAGAATGAACAGGGGTAGACAGTGAATGCAGAGCAGATGACAGGCCAGCAGCTCTGTCAGTCATGTTAAGTATCTGCCCACTGCAGAGTCCGGAAGTAAGACAGAGCTTCAGACTTTTATGTCCTGACATGCATGGACATGTTCACTCTTGAACAAACAATAGTCTGTACAAAGGCATCTAGGGACTCGGTGTACTACACTATTAGTGAGTGTGTTTAACCTGTTAATGACGGCCTTACGTCTACAGACGTCAGAAAGAAAAGTTACTTATGCCTAGCCGATGTCTGTAGACGTAAGCCAGGAATAAGCCCTGGTATGCTGCCCCTAGAGCTAAAATCTCTGGGGTTTCAGCTACCGGGAGTAGCTGAGACCCTAGAG
Organism: Allobates femoralis; assembly: GCA_033576535.1. Taxonomy (NCBI): domain Eukaryota; kingdom Metazoa; phylum Chordata; class Amphibia; order Anura; family Aromobatidae; genus Allobates; species Allobates femoralis. The sequence goes on along the minus strand of JARQOC010000003.1, from coordinate 288,065,648 downwards.
ATTAGGAATCGGCTGGTGTTTTACCGGTACCAGTAATGTGATGAATGGTAAGCATCGTCTACCGATCATCACATTACAAAAGTGAAAGTGCCTGTAAAAAATGCTTTCACTCTTATCCGACATGAAAAGACATGTCTGATCAGGGTGAAGCATTAACCCCTGACTGTCCTCACCCTCTCCCCCCAGATCTATCTCAAAATGGCAGCGGTCAGTGAAAACCGCCGCTGCATCTCCATGCGATCTGACATGTCATACATGTCAGATCGCATGGAAATGACACTAATGGTGCCCCTGTCCCTTGTGATGACCCTCAGCCTCCTCCGGTTCCCCCCACCACCTGTCCTCTGGCTTCGGCTCCTCTATCCTCCCTGCATCGGCGTCTGCTGTGTGTGCTGCTGTGAAGAATTGATCTATTCAATCTGACGTGCCAAACGTCAAATTGAATAGATCGATATTACTGATGGCCTTCCCAAGAGACAACCAAAGTGCCCCCTCCATCATCTGCCCCCCCACTTCACTGGTACCGGTACGGCGGTGGCGGTACCGGCACCGCCGACGTCACCTCTCTTCCTGAGAGGATCCTGTGTCCTCTGAAGCCGAGATGTCCTCAGAGGACAGCGACGACTCTGCTTCCTCTAGGTGGTCCCCCACCCCGCCAGTCGTCCCTTCTGATGCAGCAGAGGCAGGGCCCAGCTCTGCAGCTCCCCGTCCTCTGTGGCAGCCCGACCCATCCTATTCCCCACAAAATGGGGTCACTTGTGGGGGGTTTCTTCTGTTGGGTACCCCAGGGGTCCAAGAAGTGAAAGATGGTATCTGTCATCCATTTCAGCCAAATTTGCTTTCTAAAATTCAAGTAGCACTTGAATTTTAGTACAGATGTGGCTAGGAGCATAGCAGACACATGGACATGGGCATTTTTGGAAATTTTTAAATTAAACCAATTGTCGGATATATGTTTTTAAAATTTTGCGTTTGCATTCGCATGGGTAAAATATATTAAAAGATCCTCTTATGACGTATCTAGTGAAAGCCTGTTCAGTTCTGAGTAGATTGGATCTTATTTCTAGCCTGAGTTAGGAGGAGAAATGTAAAGGCAGGTAACACCGAAATTCACACTTTTTCCAAACTTTGAAAATCATTTAAAAAAAAAAAATGTATATATTAATATAATATTTTTTTTAGAAATGTTGTTTTCTCTTCACATTTTGCATTGTCTGACATGCCATTATCAAATAACAAAATCTCAAAAGAATTAAAAATATAGAGGTAATAATCATTGGTTCACTTGACATGGAATGACCCCATAGTGGATAAAATCTGTAGAGAAATTGGAGCATATTGTGGTTTTCAGAACTGTCGCCTGCTTATATTTGTGGAAAAAGCACCTGGTTTCATCCCCTAGCAATTAATAGACTGAAATTGTGTTGAACTGGTGGCAAAATCAGCACTTTCATCAATGTAATTTTTTTATTTTGTAGGCTTTTTTAACCCCTTATCAACTTATGACATATATTTGTTGCATGCTTCCTCCCCGAGTCTGCATATTTACTGGCAGGTGATGTTTGTGATATTCAGCCATCATCTGCTATTAACAGCCCCGGGACATGAGTGGCAGAGCTCGTCTGTGCTGTTAACCAGTTAAAACTCCACTCCAGTGTTTGTCTGCTGGAGTGGTGCTTGAAAGCTAAGCCCCCTGCACTGTTATCATATATTTTGCTTCTGGTGGCTTCACCCTTTACTGGCGGTGCACTGATCCCACGGCAGCATCTTGTGATTACAACTTCTGGCTGTAACTCTGAATTTATGTCACAAGCTCCCAATGCATCTTAGGCTGCTTTCACATCAGCGGTTTTCGCTGATCGCGGCAGTTGTGGTGAAAAAAACGCAACTGCCGCGATTACCGCATAACGGCCGCACTTGCGGCAAGCCCCATACAATGTCTATGGGGCTTGCGGCAGGTATGGGGGTGCGGCAAGTGCAGTTTCGGCACTTGCGACAGGTATGCCGCGTTTTTTTTTGCGGCCGCATCTGCCGCAAGTGCTGAAAGCGCACCTGCCGCAAGCCCCATAGACATTGTATGGGGCTTGCTGCAAGCGAACCGTAAGTGCGTCGTTGATGCGGTAATCGCGGCAGTTGCAGTTTTTTCACCGCAACTGCCCACATCAGTGAAAAACGCTGATGTGAAAGCAGCCTTAAGGTACCGTCACACGTAAAGATATCATTGCCGATATCGTTCAAAAGTCACGTGTTTTGTGACGCTTGAACGATGTCGAAACATCGTTGCGTGTGACACTACAAACTATGAACGATCAGTCGGCTGATCGTTCATCGTTTGATTTGAGGTCCTGTCCTCAAATCAATCGTTTGTCGGCCGGTGGACACGCAGCATCGCTGTGTGTGACACCGGCAGACAACTGATAAGCCAGCTCCCAGCGCCTCTCACAAGCGCTGGGAGCTGGTATCCAAGGTACACAGCGGGTATCTAGGGACCCTAGTTACCCGCTGTGTACCTTAGATACCAGCCGGTGAGCGGAGGAGGCTGGTAAGTAAGGTACACATCGGGTATCTAGGCAGCGCGTGCTGCCTAGATACCCGCAGTTTACCTTGGAGACCAGCCTGCTCCCGCTTTCCGCAGGCTGGCAGCCAGAGCAAGACATTGTGGAAACGATATTTAAATCGTTTCCACAATGTCTCTGGTCCAATGATCGCTGGTGAGTCTGTCTGTGTGACGGCTCACCAGCGATCTGAACGATGTTGTTAGCGATCACGCGTGCATGTGATCTCTAACAAGATCGTTCATAAAATTGACTCGTGCGATGGCACCTTTAGAGAGCCAGAACAAAGCTCTCGTAGATGTGTATTAAGCTGTGACCTCAGGTATGCTCCAGCAAACATTGGAGCTGCAGGCAAGTCACACATCACAGGAGGCCGGCCGGAGCGACTGCAATAGAAGATGAGTATAAGTTGGGGGGCAAAAGAGACTTGCGTTTAAAGCAACACCCCAGTGGTACCATTAAAGAAAACGCTGGAGTAAAAAGTCAGTATTGAGTCGATAGCCGGCTGTGTCTCGGGTTTTCTATTGAGTCCATACTCTGCTCGGTGCTTGTTCTCAGGCAGGAACTGTGTGATCTTCTGAGAGATCTTTGGAGTGATTGGTGGTCTCAGGATCCAGTCCCCCTCTGCTTGCAAATGATTAAAGGACCTACAAATTATAATCCTTTTTCAAAAAAGTTCAGTTGCTCTAGCCAATTGAATTTTAGCTGTTTTAAAAAAAATGTAGTCTCCTGGGTCATTTCTATGGGTAACTGCTTTACATCTAGCAAACCAGGCGAAGGACATCTATTGCAGTTTTTATCACATGTATGCCACAGTATTAATTTTTTTTTTTTTTTTTTTATATGTATAAGTTTTTCAAATGTCTTTAAAAATGTATTTCTCTGTTGCTTCCTTGAGGCACACAGGGCCATGGGGCGTGCGCTGCTGACACTATGCTCATAAAGGAAAACTAGTCCCTTCTCAGCAGTGTGCACCCACCGACTGACAAGAAGCTAAGCCAGTTTTAGTTTGTCAGTAGGACATTTATCTCACAGTATTACACTTTTTTTTTTTTCTTTTTTTTTTTTTTTTCTATATATGGTCAAGTTTTTCAAATTTCTTAAACTTTTATTTTGTTTTATTTCTTGCAGTATACTTTTCTGTACCAAAGAAATGGTGATGGAGAAGCCAAGTCCCCTGCTTGTAGGGCGGGAGTTCGTGAGACAATATTACACGCTTCTGAATAAAGCGCCCGACTACCTGCACAGGTAGAGCTTTTCACTTGATTACACTTCATACATACTGCATTAAACTTTTCATATTACATGTCAGTACATAATAAACAATGAACAGAGCATCTTCTGCAACATGTAATCTCATTGTAAGTAGACATCAATGGTAAAGGGGAAAAGAATAGAACAATTGAGTCCGATCTTAAATTCAGTGGTAGGTTACCTATTAGGATCTTAAGGTATAACAACTTAGGAAATGTAAGGTCCGTGAGGTTCACATTGACTCAGGAAAGAGTCCTGTGGGGAATCAAAAGCATATTAAGTTCATATGTATATGTATTAAGTGGACGTTTTCCATGAACATGACCCAAAGTCTCCAGATTTTATTGAAGTTTTCCATATTATTATGTAGATTAGCGGTCATCTTTTCCGTGAGATGGACATCATTTTTCCTTGCATGTAAGTCACACATGGTGGGAACCGCTGTTTTCCTCCAAAACAATGAAATCCTAGACTTGGCAGCTGTCATAAGGTGTATCAACAATTTAACCCGTGGTTTATCCAATCCTGAAGGTAGCAGGTTTAGCAAATAGACTATGGGATCTAAAGGGACATCTACACCCATGACAGCACTCACTAATCTCTTAAATGCTCTTCAAAAACCAGTCACTCCTGGACAGGTCCAGAAGATATGGTAGAGGGATGCTCCACCGGCATCGCACCTCCAGCAATTGTAAAGGACAGACTGGTTTATTGTATTCAACAATTCTGGGGTGTGGTACCAATTCATTAAGATCTTAATCTGATTCTCTCTGTAAAGGGTGTTAAGGGGGTGTCACACGCGTCAATATCGCCTGCACGATATCGGCTGCACGTGACGTTGCAGCGATATTGACGCGTGTGAGATACTGCATCAACCAGCGATAAATCGCTGGTTGATGATCGCCAGGTTTCAGAACCAGCTCTGAAACCTGGCGATTGTCGCCCGGTGGACACGCAGCATCGCTGCGTGTGACACCGGGACTAGCGATATTCCAGCTCCCAGCGCCTGTCACAAGCGCTGGGAGCTGGTCTCCAAGGTACACTGCGGGTAACTAGGCAGCGCGCGCTGCCTAGATACCCGACGTGTACCTTAGTTACCAGCCTCCTCCGCTCACCGGGTGAGCGGAGGAGGCTGGTAACTAAGGTACACGTCGGGTATCTAGGCAGTGCGCGCTGCCTAGTTACCCGCAGTGTACCTTGGAGACCAGGCTGCTCCCGCTTCCAGCAGGCTGGCAGCGGGAGCAGGACATCGTGGAAACGATATTTAAATCGTTTCCATGATGTCACTGGTCAATTGATCGCTGGTGAGTCTGTCTGTGTGACAGCTCACCAGCAATCAGCCGTCAATGTCGTCAGCGATCAGATCGCTGACGACATTGACGCGTGTGACACCCCCTTTAATGGAAGTTTTGAAAGCACAAGACCATATCACCTGCCATTTTTTGGTGCGTTAATGTATAACCCAGCCATCTCTCCCACCTTTTCATGTACGAATGTTGAATGGGAATTAGGGTTTTTTCATCATATAAGACGGAGTATGTGTTGGAGATGAGGCCTCTGGTTGAGGTGCAGCCCGGCACATAATTGCTCAAATCTAGAAGGGGTGAGGGACTCAGATGGGCCCAATTTGGTTAGAAAGTAATGGGTTAATCGTTGGTATGAATAAAACAGATTCCGTGATAGCTTATGTTTTATTAGCTAAATCATTAAAGGATCTGAATTTTCTGGTTGAGGGGTCCACGAAGTCTCAAAAACAAAAAAAGGCTTGCTTTTGCCCACTTGGAAACCACCCCTGCACTCATAAGGCCTGACAGACGTGGATTACAGAGTAAGGGAGTCGGGAAAGATGCTTGTGATGCAAATTGGAATTTTATTCTGGTGGAGGTCCAGATCTCTCTAGTGAAGGCCATATGGCCTAAAAGCATAGCTGAGGATACATCGTTAGGTGGGCCCCACACTAGAGAAGCTGGGTGGTGAGGAGCCAGCCACAGCTTCTCTATTTCCGACCATTTATTATAGGCCAGGAGTGTTGTTCAGGAGGGAATACGGCATTACTGTGTTGCATAATAATACTTATATACATAATATACATAATAATGCACACAGGACCGGCCTAGATATACGATGTCACCCCTGAATGCCAGATGAATTTTAGAAACTTTGATTGCACTTTTTAACCTTCCTAGCGTTATTCCCGAGCCTGACTCGGGGTTAACATTCACTACCAGAAGCGTTAACCCCGAGTCAGGCTCGGGCTTACCCGCGTTCGCGGCAGATGCGGTGAGAAAACCGCACTTGCCGCACTTGCCGCACTTGCCGCACTTGCCGCACTTGCCGCACTTGCCGCACTTGCCGCACTTGCCGCACTTGCCGCACTTGCCGCACTTGCCGCACTTGCCGCACTTGCCGCACTTGCCGCACTTGCCGCACTTGCCGCACTTGCCGCACTTGCCGCACTTGCCGCACTTGCCGCACTTGCCGCACTTGCCGCACTTGCCGCACTTGCCGCACTTGCCGCACTTGCCGCACTTGCCGCACTTGCCGCACTTGCCGCACTTGCCGCACTTGCCGCACTTGCCGCACTTGCCGCACTTGCCGCACTTGCCGCACTTGCCGCACTTGCCGCACTTGCCGCACTTGCCGCACTTGCCGCACTTGCCGCACTTGCCGCACTTGCCGCACTTGCGGCGCGGTTGCGGTAATCTGCATAGGAACCAACCACCTCGGATGACCCTCATACACTGTTAATATGTGCCCCTGCAGCCTAGTAAACCATTAGCAGCACTGTTTTTGTGTGAAAAATGGCTGCAGTATAAGTGAGATAATGATTTTATACACTTACATGCCTGCGTACTTGAGGGCGTCTCCCTGTGTGTGCTGGCACTTGTGGGCTGTGCTCATCATGTCTGCTCTCCCCCTCCTTATGCACGCCCCCTCTCAGCCTGCTATAGTGATGTGAGGCTGATCTCGTCATAAAGGGGCGGGGCTAAATTGCGGCATCCCGGTAGCCCCGCCCCTTTATGACGCAATCAGCCTCACACAGTATAGCAGGCTGAGAGGGGGCGTGCATAAGGGAGGGGGAGAGCAGACATGATGAGCACAGCCCACAAGTGCCAGCACACACAGGGAGACGCCCTCAAGTACGCAAGCATGTAAGTGTATAAAATCATTATCTCATTTCTACTGCAGCCACTTTTCACACTAAAACAGTGCTGCTAATGGTTTACTAGGCTGCAGGGGCACATATTAACAGTGTATGAGGGTCATCCGAGGTGGTTGGTTCCTATGCAGATTACCGACAACCGCGCCGCAAGTGCGGCAGCTATGCGGCAAGTGCGGCAGATGCGTTTTTTTTACCGCATCTGCCGCGAACGCGGGTAGCCCGCTTTTAGCAAAAAATTCAAGACCTAAACAGACCGCCAGGGAGGCTACAGCACTGTCAGTGGAACTTTAATTAGAATAGTTTCAAGCAAGTAAAGGAACCTAGAAAGAACTGACATTTTAATTGTTGCTATTCTTTCTAGGAGAGAAATCGGCGTGGAGGACCATTTTTTTTTTAAGGCCAAATTCAGTATGTCGTATCAAAAAAGAGGAATTTGCCTTGAACATCTCCCCATATCTGGGAGTGATGTGAATTCCCAAATATTTTATGGAAGATGTGTTCCAGGCAAATTTATAGGATTGCTGTAAGTCTTTTAAGTTTTAGTCCCGTTATATTAAGCGGTAGAGCTTCTGCCTTCCCTGAGGTAATTTTATATCCCGATTAGGTTTGAGTAAGTATTGAGTATGTGCTGAAAATTTGGGAGGGGAGACTATAGAGTTCGTTAAAGAAAGTATAACCTCATCGGCAAAAAAGGGTTACTTTAAAATCCTTACTCCTGATCTGAATCCCAGTCACATCCGGACTATTACGAATCTGGCCCGCCAGGGGTTCTGTGCTAAGCTCATAGAGTAAGGGGGACAATGGACAGCCCTGACAGGTGCCATTTCGTATTTCAAGACTATGGGAATGTGCATGAGTCAAACGGACTGTTGCTGAAGGGCAGGAGTAAAGATCTCTCAAGAGCCGTGAGGAAGGGCCCCGACAGGCCAAAGTGGTGCAATGCAGAGAATATAAATGCCCAGTTTAGCCTGTCAAAGGCCTCCTCTGCATCCAAGCTTAAGAGAAGTGCCTCAATACCCCCTCTATTCACAACATCAACCAACGAAGTCTAGGATGCGTCTGGTGTTGCCGCCTGTTTGATGGAAACGGACAAATCCCACCTTGTCCTTATTAATTAGCTGTGGAAGCCAATTATTCAGCCTTTCTACTAATATTTTAGTAATAATTTTCAGGTCAGATTTCAGCAGACTTATGGGCCGGTAGCTCGCACAATCTACAGGATCCCTACCTTCTTTATGAATAACTGTAATATAAGAGTGGAGCATTGAGGCAGGAATTTCTCCCCCTTCCATAAAAGAATTAAACAAAGGGACCATGTGTTGTCAGAGCAAAGGTGCATAAGTCTTAAAGTACAAGTATGGGAGGCCATCCGTGCCTTAGAGGCCGTCAAGTTTTTAATGGTTTCCTCAATCTTCTCCTGTTGTGACCTTTCTATTTAAGTCCGTTAGTGGGTCAGGGGGCAGTCTGGGTAGCTGGCATGAGGTTAGAAGTACCCATTTAACAGGGTATCCCTATCCAAAGAAGAGGCTGGTAGGGTGGAGGGAACGGAGTAATGGGAGGAGTAATATTCATAAAAGGCTTGGGCCCATCCCTTCAGGATCATTTTTGGTAACACCATGGAATCTCTAATGCCATGTGAAGCGTTAGTGGAAGCTTTTTCTTTTAGTTGTCTAGCCAGCAAAGTGTGGGCTTGATTGCCGTACTCTTAGGTCTTTCTCAATAGAAATACTTGGAGCTTCTCAACCTTTCCCATTGCTATGTCTTTCAAGTGAGCCCGTAGGTCGATCACTTCTGTGAGGTAGTACTCACCTAGGGCACTCGCTTGGCAATGGAATGACGCCAACAACCGTGTGTTTTTTTTTTTTTTTAACGATAACACAATGCAGCAGTTTATAACTCCGTCATAAACTGCTGATAACATACAACACACATTACATTTCACACATAATAACCTACTCGCATAATCACATTATATATTATATACACTGGAGCACTATCTACGAGCTCCATCAACTTTCAGGAGCACTAACTGTAGCTCCTCTGGTGGTCCCGGCCACCTAGACATATCTACACTCTGTACATCCTACAAGACAGTATTTACATTTATCACATCAGCAGAACCTTAAGGCGACCCTTATAGACTGTCTGGTTCGATTGGCAGCTATGCCCGCCTGGCATTATCTACACGTCATATTTACATATTAATACATAAACAGGAACATTATAGACCTCAGTCTGTCCCCACTGGCGGCTATGCATGCCTGGCATTATTCACACTTGGGTGCATCATACATGGCACTTTTACATAAACCATTATGATGCACATTTATCAATGGGACCTTTGGTCCCAATGGCGGTTGTGAGTGCCTGGCCTTTGAGACAATCCCAGTCTCACTCATGCACACACAACCATACAGTCCATCATACGATATTCATGGACCTCATATGTTCCCACCTTTTGGCACACCAGAGACATTCTCCATAGTACATGTCCCCACCTTATGGAACAACACCTTATACACATCCACACACACAGTCCATCATAAAATATCTATGGACTGCAGCCTATATGGGCTCAGACCAGGGTTTAGCAAACCTGAGCTACCGGGTAAACCAGGCGTCCCCAAGGCCGCCTCACCACATGTTTCCAGGACGCCAGCCGCCACCAAACCTCCATACCAGGCAGGTCTCCAGGCCCACGGCTCCACCCCTCCACGTCTGAGGAAATGCCCTCTAGGTTCGGCCAGGGTCCCCCAACTCCAGGAGCCATCTTAACCCGCTGTCTGGCCACGAGCTCACACACATCCATTAGAGGTACAGGTGCCTTCACTATGGAGAGGGCAGGCTTCCCCCCACGTCCCAAAGGGACGGAATTCCTCTGACCTACATCCTCACATCTCAGAGGTCCATACTGATCTGCCCATTCACACAGCACTAGGCAGCTTCATATCCTGCCTGCCACACCCACACCTGGAATTCAGTGAGTAATCAGCACCACTCGGCCACAGACCTAGCTGCAGTTAACCCCATGTGTACCACTACAGAGTTAACACACACTTAACCCTAAGTGTACTGCTAGGTCAAGCAATCACCCAGATTGCAGCAGGCCATGAGAGTCATACTGGTCACATGATATAGTACCGGCATGCCTCACACTTCCCTCAGGTCTCTTAGTTGGGAGGGGGGGGGTGCTCAAGGAGTTCAGCTTTGAGTTTTAGCCTTTTCTCATAATAGGAATACTTCAGGTTAGCATATTTTTTTTTTAATCGTGAGGAGAGTGCAATACAATCACCTCTGGATACTACTTTATGCGCTTCCCAGAGAGCCATGGGCAAAGGAGCTGAAGGGGTATTTTCGGCAAAGTAATGGTCCAGGGAGGATCTCGTGCTTTCCCTTGTCACTATATTCGTCAACAGGAACTCATTGAGCTTCCAGTGTGTGATTTTCATCAGGGCAGGTAGGATCTCAAGGTCCATGTCAGTAAGGGGGGCATGGTCGGAGCAGGTGATATTTCCTATGCTGACCCATCGCAGGAATCTCAATGTCACAACATTTCCGAAAATGTAGTCAATCTTACTATGTGATTAGTGGGGGTGGGAGTAGAAAGTATATTGTCTGGCAGTGGGGTTGTCCACCCTCCACAGATCATACAGTCCATGTTTACGAATTAACCAGCGGAATTGTGTCGAGTCTCGCAAGCTTCTGTGGCATACGTTGGGGGTAGGATGCAAGTGGAGTCTGTCCGCGCAGTCAGAGACTGCAAGATTAAAGTCACCACTGATAATTTGCGCACAATCATGCCCGGGTTAAGTCACTTCAGGACAGAGGTTAAGAATGCAATCTGTCCAACTTTAGGAGCGTAGATATTACATATAAGGACCGAGATACCATCCCAGTCCCCTCGGACTATGATCAATCGACCAGAAGGGTCTAACTCAATGTCCTGTACGTGAAACCTGCACACATGTGATATCAGAATGGCTACTCTTGCCTTTTTAGCTGCTGATGATGCTAAGTAAGACTGGGGAAACCAGTGTTCAGCAAATTTAAATGACCCACTATTTGTCAAATGGGTCTCCTGTAAAAAAAACAAAAAACTGTCAGCTCTAGATTCTCGCATCTTTTAGGACGTGTCTCCACTTAATAGGAGAATTTAGGACCTTTGACATTAACCATGATAATAACAGATATGGTGTCGCGCTTTTCCACATGCCCTCATATAGGGAAAGGCAAAGTGTCCAATTTCCGTATTTCCCCAGTCCTGTTGGCCCGTCCCTAGAATCACTAACTCCAAATTTGTTGGAACTCTCGTTGCAAAAGTAAAACTCAACTGTAGCAACACAAATTCTTAAACAATTAATAATGAGTCTAGAAGTAACTACAAGCAGGTACATTTCAAATATATAAACTGGAAATTGGTGTATGATGATTCAAGTGGAAGAGTCGAATATTGTTATTGAATAACAGAGCCATAGATAGTATATGGGATTTACTCTTCCTTTCCCTTTGGGGATGTGATCAAAGAGGTTCTGTGCTCTCTCCGGGGGTAGGACCAGACTCCGCCGAGGTCAAGAGAGGGAAGAATATAAACATAAAGAACCTCCCGCCCCAAGGTAAGTGTTGGATTGACATTGCCCAACAGGGGGAGGGAGAATTCATCCCCATGCTGCAGGCTATCCAAGTTGAAAAGGTAGGGAGTGAGTCAGAGAAGGTTGTAGGATGTGGAAAGGAAAGAGCAGAGCGGGTGAGAGCAAGAGAAAAGGGGATGGGTAGGGGAAGAGAAAAGTGGAATGGATGTAGAGAGGGAGAACATTTTAAGTGGACCACGCAATTGGGAGAATAAGGTTCAGAGAGAGAAACCCAAATTTAAAACCATAGAACCCTGCCACTCAGGTATTTCTGTTGGCATTCCCCGTGCGTCTCTCCCTCGAAGGAGCTTTCTACCAGGTTTGTTGAAAGAGCAGGTAAAGTATTGGTGAGGGCCGGTACGGAAGATCAGACTGGTCAATGTTGAAGACCTTGCAGAAGGTAGGGTGTTGCAGCATCGCATATCTATTTCCTTTTCTGGCTGACAGACTGAATGGGAAGCCCCACTTGTAGAGGATTTCCCTGTCTCGCAGGCAATTGAGAAGGGGTCGTAATGATAGTCTATGTTGCAGGGTAATCCAGGACAAGTCTTGGAAAAGATACTTTGGTTACTTTTGATGGTGGGTTGCTTGGATGGACTGCCTTTGGCCATAATCTCCTCTTTTAAGCGAAAGTCTGTGATGTGGCAAATAATGTCCCTTGGACTGCCCTCCAAGTTTTCAGCCCTTAGTGCTTTATGAGCTCTGTCCATAGGTACAGGTTGATCCAGAGGGCGGCGCAGGATGGAATTGAAAATTGTCTGAAGGGCGGTCACCATATCTTTGTCTCGTACTTCAGGAACCCCCCTGACTCTAATATTGTGTTTCCGCCCTCTGTTATCGAGTCATTCCATGTCAAGTGATCCAAAAATGAATATTTTTTTAACTGACCTTCAGATTTTTAACATTTTTTTTTTTCTATATGAAGTACAACTTTAGTTCATTACAAAAAAAAAGTTTTGAATTTTTTTTTCTTCATCAGTTAATTTTTTACAGATTTTTAAAGTTTTAAAAAAGTGCGAATTTTGGCCTGGTATGACTTTACATTTTCTATCATATCTCGGGCTAGAAATAAGATAGAGAAACAAAATAAACACTGTTCTACTCAGAACTGTCCAGGCTTTCACCAGATATGTCACAAGATGACCTTTAATATTTTACCCATGCGATCGCAAATGCAAAATTTTAAAATGCATTTCCGGAAAATCGGCATCATTTAAATATTTCAAAAACTGCCCATGTGTCTGCTTTGCTCTTAGCCACATCTGTACCAAATTTGAAGTTGGGATCGCGATGGGATCATATTTTAAAATATTTTACTATCAATAGCGTCAATGGGTCATTCCATATCAAGTGATCTAAATATGAATATTTTTTTCTACCTGACGTCTTTAGATTTTTTTAATTTTTCTATTTGAAGTACTACTTTAGTTAATTACAAATAAAAAGTTTTGATTTTTTTTCTTCCTTAATCCAGTTAATTTTTTACAGATATTTAAAGGGATCCTGTCACCCCCAAAACACTTGTAAACCTATTAAAACCTGTCCCTAGAGCATATTAACACTTTCCCTACACTATTTCTACCTCCTAAATGCAGTAAGTGACATTGACTAAAAACGTTTTATAAGTACCTGATTAGTGATGATAATGAGTGACTATGCTATTCATAGTCACTCATCAAGACTGCCCCTCTGCTTCATAGCACGCCTCCATAGGCGTGATCGTCCTCCTAGATTCAAATTGCAGCCTCCCCGCTGTGCCCTGTGTCGTAGGAGGCTGCAGTGTGGCTTGTGACGCGATCCGCGTCATTCCCGGCGCCCTGTGACGTATTTACAGCGGCGCCGCGCTGTCAGCTTCAAAATGCGCACTGCGCATGCGCATTGGGCATGCGCAGTGCGCATTTTGAAGCTGACAGCGCGGCGCCGCTGTAAATACGTCACAGGGCGCCGGGAATGACGCGGATCGCGTCACAAGCCACACTGCAGCCTCCTACGACACAGGGCACAGCGGGGAGGCTGCAATTTGAATCTAGGAGGACGATCACGCCTATGGAGGCGTGCTATGAAGCAGAGGGGCAGTCTTGATGAGTGACTATGAATAGCATAGTCACTCATTATCATCACTAATCAGGTACTTATAAAACGTTTTTAGTCAATGTCACTTACTGCATTTAGGAGGTAGAAATAGTGTAGGGAAAGTGTTAATATGCTCTAGGGACAGGTTTTAATAGGTTTACAAGTGTTTTGGGGGTGACAGGATCCCTTTAAAGTTTTAAAGTGCAAATTTTGGCCTGGTATGGCTTTACATTTGTTTTTATCTCGGGCTAGAAATAAGATAATGAAATGGGAGAGGCATCATTTTACTCAGAATGGTAACCGCTTTCATTTGATAGGTCACAAAACTGTTTTTTTTTATATTTTGTTTGGGAAAAATCATTCACAATTTTAATGCGCAATTGTGAAATAAATGTTAGTTTGAAAATTGTGAAAAAAATGCCTGTGTGTTACTTGTGTTCTTGGTTATATTTGTGCAGAGATTCAACTTGGGACCTGTCAAATTTATATATTTTTATTTTATGGTTGTATGAGTTATTACAACTTATTGAATAAAACATTTATATGCAACAAAAAAGAAACACAAATCCGTAAGTGCCAGGATAAATATATCTTAATCATTAGAACACAACGCTCAGCATTTTCAACCTGAATTCATTGAACAAACCAAAAGAAAAAAGGTGATCATATCCTCAAGTGTGATTAAACAAGATTGAAAGAATCAAAAATGTTAACCCCTAAAATTACATGTAAATTTGTTTTCTATTCTATCACTAAACATGTCATTTATGAAGTGTTTAATAAGAATAGTACAGTAGTTAAATCATTCCTTCTATACAATATAAACTAATCAAACAATTTAATAGTACGTTTTTAAAGGGGCTTTTTATCATCAATTTGTCCCTTTTTAAGTTGGTGAAATGTAATCTTGTCCATAAGCGCTTACTAGCAATCGTCCTTTCCTTGTGTCAGAGTATGTCCGACCGGTCACTGAGTTATCTGACTTTTTCACAATCTTTGGAGAGTACAGTAGCCAGCCACCAGCGCCAATCATATTCACAGGTCACATAGCCAGTTATGTCATCCATTGCCAATCTTGTGCTACCTTCTACCACTTCATGGACTTCACTTTCTTTGCTGAATGAAAACATCCTTGTTTTTATTTCTGTTTCACTACATGGAATGAAAGTGTGGTATTGCTGAGTCCCTTTGATTGGTTCTGCTTCCTGTAACCGATGTTTTAACAAACTCTCCTCCTCTTCGTAGTCCTGGTTTGTACAATATTCAATACAATATTGTTCATTCTCAGGTTCCGCTCTAACAAAGCTTTCCTATATGTCCTCTCCTTCTAAGCTGTAACATATCAAAATAATACAGTAATGTCTAAAAATCATGGATTATTTGGTAAATTTAGACCCCACACTTTTAGACCACAGGCTGAACAGATCTGAAATAAAGATTTTCGAATTGACACTATAATAGTTAAATATTTTAAAATATGATCCCAACTTGAAATTTGGTACAGATGTGGGAAAGAGCACAGCAGATTTGGAAAATTTTAAATCATACCGATTTTTTCAGTAATTCGTTTTAAAATTACATATCTGGTGAAAGCCTGGACAGTTCTGAGTAGCACAGTGTTTTTGTTTCTCTATCTTATTTCTAGCTCGAGATATGATAGAAAATGTAAAGCCATGCCAGGCCAAAATTCGCGCTTTTTTTAAAAAAAAAAAACTTTAAAAATCTGTAAAAAAAAACTGCCTGATAATTACAAATAAGTTTTGAATTTTTTTCTTTTAACTTAAGTTGTACTTCATATAGAAAAAAAAAAAATCTAAAGACATCTGTTAAAAAAAAATATTCATATTTAGATCACTTGATATGGAATGACCCATTGACTCTATTGATAGTAAAATATTTTAAAATATGATCCCATCGCGATCCCAACTTGAAATTTGGTACAGATGGGGCTAAGAGCACAGCAGACACATGGGCAGTTTTTGAAATATTTAAATTATTTATTTAAATTATGCCGATTTTTCGGAAATGCGTTTTAAGATTTTGCGTTTGCATTTGCATGGGTAAAACATTAACAAAGATCCTCTTGTGACATATATGTTGAAAGCCTGTACAGTTCTGAGTAGAATGGTGTTTATTTCGTCTCTCTATCTTATTTCTAGCCTGAGTTATGAGGAGAAATGTAAAGGCAGGCAACACCGAAATTCACACTTTTTCAAACTTTGAAAATCATTTAAAAAAAAATTTCTCTTCATTTTGCATTGTCTGACATGCTATTGTCAAATAACAAAATCTCAAAAGAATTTAAAATAGAGGTAATAATCATTGGTTCACTTGATATGGAATGGCCCTATCGAGGTCTTCCTGGAGGTCACTGATTACAGTTGCCTGCGAGGCTACTTGGGTTTGGAGCTGCGCTATTGCTTGTCTCACGTTTATGATGATCATCTTCCATTTGGTGTAGTCGTTGAGACATCTCCACTACTTCCTGACGAACCGCCGCAATCTCAGAGCGGTAGGTATTTTTGACTTCCTGAATAAGAGCCTGAAAGTCTTGCTTTGTAGGCAGGTGTTGGACCTAGGCCCACCAATCGGGGGGAGGGGGGGTTGGGGGGGGTTGGGGGTTTGGTGGGACGCGGAGATGGGTTTGATGATTTTCTGGGTTGTAGAGGGGGTTTGAGATCACATAGAATATTAGTGTCCAAGAGAGACCTATGTCTCATTGGGAAAGTACTGGGAGTGTCCCCTATCTCTTCAGAAGCGTGGCCGTATTGGGGGGTCATTTTTTTTGGCATTCTTTGTGGCCTGGGTGGTTTGGTAAAAGAGCTGCTCTGTGAGTGCATATTACTATTGTCTCTTGTGTATCTTAAACTTTGGGGAGAGAGGTGTGGACTGTGCAGCTGCAAGAACAGTATCAGACAGGTTGTGAAGGGTTAAAGCAGCAATTGCAGCTGCCTGGTTTGCTCTCACTCAGAGGCTTTGAGGCAGAGGATCCGTCCTCCCGGTGAGGATCTAAAGTGGGGCATGCAGGGGACTCTGTGCCTCCTGTGCTGTGTGAGCAGAGGATAACTGGGGAGCCTCCAGATGCCATCTCAGTCTGGGGTTCAGAAGAACATTGAAGGGAGGAAGGGGAGGAGAAATACCATCCTACCTCATCTGTCTCCCATCTCCCAGTGCCTGTGGAGAGGTCTGCTGAGCCCTGGGCTGAAGAAGGCTGCAAAAATCCCCAGACTTTGTTCCACCGCCCCACCTTCGGATCTGAAGTGCGTCCCGGTGAGTTGAGAGAGAAGGGGAGCGGAGCTATGGTGGCCTGCGCCATCTTGCCCGAGACATGCGGGGGAGATTTCCGTGCTCGCTCCATATCCACCGGGGAGGAACGGATGTCCAGCGGTCTTGGCAGGCTCTCCTTGAGGGCATGGGACAACGCATCTCTGGTATTTAGGCTGTCTGCTGTTGTCCCTCGGGGCTCTTCAAGATCCGGGGCCTCTCCGCATGGCCGGTGCTGTATCCGGGTCTCCTATGGACCCCTAATGAAGAAGCCGTCCAGGGTAAGCGGGGCTGGTGCCTTAGGGTCCTTGGGGGTTTTCAGCTGCCTTTTCTTCACCATCTAGGGCGGTTTTGCAATATTTTAGGTGCTAATTTTGTACTTTGGGCAAGGAGATCTCTCCAAACAAGTCCTCACATGTGGACTTCCGGTCACGCCTCTTATTATATATTTTGAGTCGGAGACTGTCCAAAAGTGCAATTCCACAATTGTTTTTATTTATTTTTTTATAAGTCAGCCGACATGTGCGGGGAAAGATCAAAGAAAGGGGCACAACCCTGGACAAAAAAGCAGGGGGCCATAGCTGGAGACCAATCTAATCCATCTCTGCCCCCTGGCCGGCTCTTCCCAGCACTAATGCAGATGGTTGTGGGTGACGTCTGCGAATCATCTGCCGTAGGGAACGGCTGCATAGGGTAAGTCCTGGGCTAGTCTGCTCTCTTTTGGTGGTCCAGCCAGATTTTTATCTCCTGAATTGCCAGAACATTTGTGCAGATGTGCACCCAGGATCTTATACATGCTGCCCGCGGTCTGGGCAGCATGAGACAAATAACAGGTTTCATCACAGAATAAAAAAGGGAACCTAATACTGTCTCATGGGATGATCTTGGTGTGCTGTGTAATCTAAGGAAAGGCAAGGTCACATGCTCCATAAAACTGGTTACTTGCCTTTTCTCTGTGCCTGCATTTCTCCGGTTAAGGAAGTCTTTGTTATAAATATGACATATTCCTGGTAGTACGCATCAAAAAGTCTCGCAAGAGACAAAGGATAATATAAAAAATACACAACTTTATTGAAGAGCCTTTAAAAGCATTACAACTTTACCATAGTACATCATATAGAGGAAAAATTGCAAATTGGAACCCAAGTGGTTAAAATATATGGGGCGGTGCCTCCTGGTAGTGAATGTCTCTTGTCTTCTACCGTACCAGGTTTTATGGAAGGAACTCCTCTTATGTCCATGGAGGATTGGATGCCAGTGGAAAGCCTCAAGAAGCGGTGTATGGTCAGGCGGTATGTGTGCAATTACTGCTACATGTCATCTGCACTTTGGTGTTGGTGCCTTGTTTCTATCTCTCATGCAATGCAGCTTTTATTCTGCAGCTTTTGGCCGGTATGTTTATTATACTGTGATTACAGGAGATTCACAAGAAGGTGATGTCCCTTCAATTCAGTGAATGTCGCACAAAGATCCGCCATGTTGATGCACATGCAACCTTGAGTGATGGAGTAGTTGTCCAAGTCATGGGGGAACTTTCCAACAACGGTCAGCCAATGCGGAAGTTCATGCAGACATTTGTCCTTGCTCCCGAGGTAAGTGCCTGTCATGGAATAATCTTTATGCAGGTCCGTGATGAGTAGTGTTTTTTTTTTTTTTTTTTTTTGTCTTGTAGGGTGTCAGTTACAGTATTGCGCCGATCGTGGATATTTATCCCCTCTGATCCTGCTGTCAATGACGACAACAGGATCTATCAGCTTGCCAGAGAGAGGGGGCTCCCCTTTTTCCTTCGATCGGCACAATGAGATTGCAATATTGTTGTCATTGGTCTTATTGATGACCCCGGACCGAATAATGTCCGTGGGATCACCCAGGTACGGCAGCCTGTCAGATACTGCCATGAGCAGGACATGGAATGCCTCTTGCCTTTGTGCCAGTCGCTGACCTAATGCCCCACAATGCAAAAGCGTTGAGCATTAGATAAGCGATCAGACCAGGAAAAGTTAATTTTCTATTCTGGGTTTAGGAAAAAAAAAGTTTTAATTTTTTTTTTATTTTCTTGCTATGATCACAAAATAAAGAATAAACAAAATATACCAATAAATACATAAGTAATATGTAAAACTAAAAAGTACACATTTGGTATCGCCACATTCAGAACGATCACACTAGTAAAACCTGTTCTATGCGTGGCAAAAAAAACATTCTCTTTCATCATAGCAATAGAGGAATAAAATGTGATCACAAAGTGGCATGTAAATAAAGATGGTATCACTGAAAACATCTTGTTGAGCAAATAAGCCACTACACACATCTGGCGGACCTGGACTAGCACCTATACATCTGCTGTGTCACCAGTGGATATCACCGTGCACATATGTTGTGTTGTATACTCGTGGACCGGATCCTCTGCCCTACTGTACCTGTATGATTCAATTGTTGTCATTTTACGTTCTTGTCCTCGTCTGCCCCTACACTTGTAAAGCGCCATGGAGCCTAATTGCGCTATATAAATATATAATAATATACAGTATTCTGGAATGTTGTATGCAAGTCCTTGGGCCAGTTTGTATAACCTAAAAACCAGCATTTATTATACTCACCTGAGGGGCAGTCCTGGTCGATGGGGTTTGTAGGTCTTGATATGGCACCGCCTATCTTCTTCTGATTGGCATCCTCCTCCTTGCTGGTGACATGTCCTATGTTGTCCACTCACTAGCCTTCATTGTGCTCCTGCGCTCTGTACTGCTGAGGGCAGAGCAAAGTGCTGTAATACAAAGGTGCAGTGAAAAATCAAAGAACGGTCGTGTACTACGCATGTGCAGGCGTTCTTTGACCTTTCCCTGCGCCTCTGCAGGATTTCCGAGGGCAGGCCCCATAACCTCATACACAGTGGTGCCCTCTGAATCTGTGGCTGCCGTGTTTCAGGTCTGCGCACGTCAGGGAGCTGTCTCTGATGACAAGTTCTCAGGTCACATGATGTACCCGCCTACCCATAACGCCCGGGTGCAGGCCAGGAAGCGGGCTGCAGGAGCTGAGGGCAGTTCTTGTCTTGTTAAAAGGCAGGAAAACATGGTGGATGGGTGCCTTCTATGCTCCCTTTAGCAGCCATGAGTGGGACTAAGGCTTCAGCAGAGACTGAGTCTCATAAGAAGCAGCAGCAGCAGTTATTCCTCCCATGAGACCTGCAGAGGAGAATTTTCACAGGACAAGTGTCCTCCCCTGACTTCGGTACCTCTTCTACACATTTGATGGGTGGGGGATCTCAGAGAGAGTATTTTTATTGAAATTTTTTTCCTGTTTTTCTTGTCCTTTAAACTCAAACCCCCCCCCCCCCCCAAAAAAACTGGAAAGTCTGCAGCTAAAACAAAGCACTTGCAGTGTAGGCTCTGTAAGTGTGAGTTCACGGTGACTGGGGATAAGAAATTGTGCAGTTCCTGTATATTGCAGACTATTTCTGAGGAGGTGCCAGGGTTTTTCTGCGAATCTGAGATCACTAATTAGGTCCTATGTGGAATATACCTTTAAAAGGGATCCTGTCACCTCCAAAACGCCTCCTAAACTAGCAAAACATGTCCCTGCAGCATCCCATCACTAATCTCACACTTCTTTTGTCTCCTAAAAGCATCCTGTGAAAGTGGAGAAAAATGTTTTAATACTCATTAGTGATTATAATTAGCAGTGACTATATTCTTTAGTCACCAAGGCGGGCTGTTTTGCAGCTCCAGGATCCACCCTGTCTCTGTGTGTTCTGCTGTGATGTGCAGGCATTGCCCTCCCCCCTCTCTATCACTCACAGAATGCAAATCATTAGTCCTGCCTTTAGTTTCACAGCAGCACAGACAGAGAGGCTGGATCCTAGAGCTGCAAAACACCCCCTGGTGACTAAAGAATATGGCCCCTGCTAATTATAATCACTAATGAGTAAGTATTAAAACGTTTTCTCCACTTTCACAGGATGCTTTTAGGAGACAAAAGAAGTGTGAGATTAGTGATAGGATGGTGCAGGGACATGTTTTGATAGCTTAGTAGGTGTTTTGGAGGTGACAGGATCCCTTTAAAGCACTCACTCAGGGAAAGCATCAGACTTCTTCTAAAGTATCCTCCCAACCATTAGACTCAGATCGAAGGGAGCGTGTCGTTCCTCTGTGGCATCCTCTGCACCTTCTGATGATGATTATGGTAAACGTGACTGTTTCTCGATTGAAGTCGGGAATCTGGTCAAAGCCGTCCGATCCACAATGGCTATTGAGAAAGAGAAAACACAACTGGATTTGATGTTTAAAGGGTTAGGGCTGAAGAAGCGGCATCCATTTCCTTTTGATGAAAGAATCCAGGCCCTGGTAACCTGAGTGTGGAAAAAGCCAGATAGGAAGAGTGCTCCTACAGCCTTTCTCAAATGGAAATATCCCTTCAAAGGGGCCTATTGCTCGTCCTGGAACAAGGCCCCAAAACTAAACGTACCAGTTGCTAAAGCTTCCAAGAAATACTTCCTGCCCTTCAAGGGTATTACACTCTTCTCTTCCTGGCGACGAAAGCATTCGGTTCTTTCAGAACAATCTTGAACCTAAAAGGTCTAAACAGCCATCTGGAGGTTCAAACTTTCAAAATGGAGTTGATAGACTCTGCAATAAAATAGCTCTTTCCAGGCTGCCATATGGCAGTGCTGGACTTAAGGCATCTTCTATCACATCCCTATATGCGTCCAGTCCAAGCAGTTTCTCCGGGTGGCAGTTCAGATAGACTCTCTGATAGAGTACTTTCAGTACTTCGGTTTTGCATAGTATTGGTAATGGCCCATCTTCGGGGGCAGAAAATTCAGATTTTGCCGTATCTGGACGATATCTTGATAATCGGGAGGACGTCTCAGCACTGTTCAGGCCAGGTCCAACATATCCTCAGGAAGTTAAAGAATCTAGGTTGGCTTACCAACTTGGACAAGTCAAGAGTGACTCCTGTCAACATCTCAGACTTTTCTAGGTCTCTTGTTGGATTCAAACATACATGAGTGTTGCCTTCCACTAGACAAAATAATAAAGATCCAGACTCTAGTGACAAAAGCGATAGAATCACATAGGCATCGACTATGACTCTAAGATGGGCGATGACACTTTTGAGATCTCTCACCTGCATACCGGCAGTGCGCTGGGCTAAGTCCCATAGCAGGGCTCTTCAGAGGGCTTCTTGATTTGCCAGAATATCCCAATCTCAAGATCTGGAGGGCAAGTTGACACTTAAACCAGCCACAATGAGGTCTCCCTGCTGGTGGTAGAGCAGTTCAGTGCTGTCCAGGGAGTTCCCTGGTGGTCCCCAACTACAAAGGTGGTCAAAACCGATGCCAGTCTCTCGGAGTGGGGAGCTCATCTAGATCGGCAGATGCTTCAGGGAGATTGGTCAAATTTCTAGAAGGACAGTTCCTCTAAGGCTGCTTTCACACTGCGATTTAGTTAAATCCGATGCTGTCCGATGAAAATCGGACAGCATCGGATCCGAATCAGCCCCCATGTTATCCAATGGGGATCAGATTTGGCATAATTGCCATCCAATTTGCCTCCAATCCGATTCTGTCCGATTTTTTTTTTTTTTTTTGCAGGAACAAAAATCGTACACTGCTGATTTTGGCTCCTGAAAAAAATCAGAGAGAATAGGATCGGAGGCAAATCGGATGGCCATTATGCCAAATCCGATCTGATGCTTTTAACATGGGGGCCCTATGGAGCAGGGTCCGAGGAAACATCTGATGTCTCCTCGGACCCGATTTTAGTGTACTGAGCATGCTCAGTACACTAAAACTATTGTGTGCCGCCTAATTTCACTGCATTACAAGGCCAGCATGTCCAGATCCTGTCCGACAATCAGGTGTCTGTGGCCTACAAGAATCATCAGCGGGATCCAGTCCAAGACCCAAGACCCTAGACCCTTAAGTAGCTAGCCGAATCCTTCTGTTAGCAGAGATGCACTTGGTCTCCATCTCGGCAGTACACATAAGGGGGAAGGATAACTACAAGGCAGATTTCCTCAACAGAGTACAGCTTTGCCAGGCTGAGTGGGCCTTAAAATCAGGCGGTGTTCCTCCAGATAAGACATGGGGGGTACCCACCATGGATTTATTTGCTACCAGACACGACGGGAAAGTTGATAGATTCTGCTCCCTGGATCCCAGGGATCATCTGTTTGCAGTAATTTCCCTACTGACCAGCTGGAATTTCAGTCTGGCTTGCGCTTTCCTGCCACTAATTTTGATCCCGACAGTTCTCTGCAATATACAGGAAGAAAGAGTAAGGGTAGTCTTGATAGCTCCCTTTTGGCCAAAGAGGGCATGATTTTTCTGGCTTCAGCAGATGTCAGTCTCCGACCCCTGGGTCCTTCCGGATCTTTTGGACCTCCTCTCCCACACGCAAGCACAGGTTACACCTAACTGTCTATAATTTGAAAGGGAGCTTCTTAATAGTAGGATGTTCTCTACTGGGGTAACTTCGACTCTCCTCACATCTAGAAAGCCAGTGACTTCCAGGATTTATCATAGGACTTGGAGAAAACTCCTGTCCATTTCCTGGGCAGATCCAAAGGGGGGCATCCAAATTAATTCAGTTTTGGAATTAGAAATGGATGGAGATGGGATTCTCGGTAAGCACCTTTTTTAAAGTGTCAGCTCTTAGAACCCTCTATAAGTTTTTTTTTGAATCAAATATATTTTATTGACAAAGAATCCAACATGTTATTACACAGTATTTTCATTAACATTTATCTCAGTAATTTTCCCCTTTTTTCTTCATAAACAGTACCAACCCATGAACTCCCTCTCCCTCCCCCCCAATATCTCCCACCCCTCCCTCTTCGAGCCAAGCGGTGATTCCGTGTTACACATATATTTAAAGCAATTACAGACTTCAATTCACTTCCCTCTATCCCATTATATAGAAGACTCTGCCCCTCAGGTAGAAACTCTATCCCCTCCCGTAGGTGAGCCACGGTGACCAAATTCTCTCATAACAATCTAATTTACCCCTTTTTCGGTATACCCCTCTTTCCACAAGAGAAACATATTTTGCTCGTTCCATAAATTCCTGTCTCGATGGTGGTTCTGCATCTATCCAGTGCCGAGCAACTAACTTTCGTGCTATATAGAGTAGCCTGGCTATGGCTATCTTTGAAAATTCCTCTGTCTGGATTTCATCCACATAGCCTAATATGCATACTTTCGGGTCTCTAGGCACTACACAACTATACGCACCCTCCACTCTGTTTAACACCCTCATCCAATAACCACTCAGTTTTGGGCAATACCACAACATATGTAGTAGGTCCGCCGGTTCCCTTCGACACCTAGGACACTCAGCATTAGCTTTTAAATGTATCTTATGTAAGAATTCTGGGGTACGGTACACTCTGTATAAAACATAAAGTTGAGATAACCTGCCTGGTTCACATATTGATTGTTTTGGTACCCACTCTAAAATAGAGTCCCATTGCTCATCTTCTATTGTCCCAACTTTCCTGTTCCCATCTCAGCTTAGCATTAGACGGATGTTGTAACAAGAAGGTGTGCATAATGTCCCGATATGTGGTTGCAATTACTCCTTTCGTGGGACCACCTTCACACACATAGTCCAGTACAAGGTCCGTCTGGATCGTCATTACCCTCTGTTTTGTTTGAGCTCTTACAGCGTGCTTCATTTGCAAGTATTGAAATATCCCTGTCTCTCTCAGCCCAAATTCTTCCCGTAGTTTTCGAGAATGGTCTAAGCGTCTGTCCGTCCAGGACTTGTTTTGCCAAAACTATGCCCCGGTCTCTCCACTCCCCCAGACATCCCAGCTTTTCTATTTCCGGAAGGTTGGAGTTGTGCCACAGCGGGGAATAGACCGTCAATCCCACCACCCCTCGGAGCCTCTTCAATTTATCCCAGATATCATGTATTAGCCGAATAGTCGGACATTGTTTCCCCAGTGTTTGAAATGTCCCATCTTCCACCCCACATATTAACGGGCATCTATTAGTCACCCCCTCCATAACTTTTTGAATAGAAGGCTGAGCCGCTTTTTGTGTCCATCCTCTCATATGTTGAGACTGCGCCGCCACATAGTATAGATAGGGATTCGGCAGTGCCAGTCCACCTTCGTCTTTTGGTCGCTGAAGAAGTTCCAATCGCAGCCTTGCCAACCTCTTACCCCAAATCAACCCACGGAACAACGAATTGATATATTTAAACCTAGACTGTGGAATAGAGATCGGGCATTATGGAGAACATACAGTAACTTAGGCATCAGTACCATCTTTATTAAGTTCACCCTACCCACCACAGACAGGTGTAGTCTATTCCACGCCTTCATCTTATCTTTAATAACCTCTAGTACCGGTCCCAGATTTAAATCCAAATACTTTGTAACAGGAATTGACACCCATAATCCCAGATATTTAAACCTATCCACCACTTTGAGGCCCCCGCCTTCCACCACCGCCGAAACCCCTTCATCTACCGGAAACAGGGTAGATTTGTTCCAGTTGATCTTAAGCCCAGACATGTTACCATATTGTTCAATAAGCCACATGGCCCTCGTCATGGAAGCACCCGAGTCCTGCAGAAACAATAGAATGTCATCTGCGTACATTGCTATTCGCTCCTCCACCCTACCATATCGGAAGCCAACCACTTCCGTTTCCCTTCTCAATTTTTCCGCAAGTGGTTCCACAACGAGAGCAAACAGCAATGGGGAAAGCGGGCATCCCTGTCGAGTGCCCCTTTGTAGCATGATCGGCCCAAAAAGTGCCCCATTAACTCTTACTCTGGCCTCTGGTTGGGTATATAGTAATCGTATCCATGATATAAAACCTGGGCCAAATCCCATGGTATCTAACACTTTCCACAGGAATTGCCAGTTCACACAGTCAAATGCCTTTTGGGCATCCAGCGAGGCTATTACCCTCCTACCCGTGTTATCAGCTGGCAGCTGCAGATTTAAAAACAGCCTTCGTAGGTTTATTGCAGTAGATCTACTAGGCATAAACCCAGACTGATCCGGGTGCACTAAGGAGCTTATCACTCCCGTCAGTCTATTGGCCAATGCTTTTGCAAGAATTTTAACATCAACGGGTAGTAGAGAAATCGGCCTGTAAGAATCTGGCAACCCAGGGTCCTTGCCCTCCTTTGGCAATACCACGATTGTTGCCTCCCGCATGGACGTTGGTAATATCCCATCCTCCCTGGAGCACTCCAATACCTCCAGCAACTTAGGTAACAGTACCATCCTCAAGTCTTTTATAAAGTTCACAACCGGTAACCCATCGGCCCCTGGTGCCTTATCGTTAGCCATGGATGACAATGCCACACTAAGTTCTTCGCTCGTTATTGATGTCTCCAACATAGCCCTGTCTCCTTTAGATAACTTCGGCAGATCTAGACTATTCAAGTAGGCCTCCATCCCGTCCGTGTCAACCTCCGCCCCAGAGGAATAAAGCGTTTCATAGAATTTTCGAAACACTTCCCCAATGCCAGCTGAATTCGTTATTTTGACTCCAGTAGAGTCAGTTAGTGAATAGACAAATGGGGTTTTCCTCTGTGCCGAAGCCACCAGGGACAATAGATGACCAACCGCCTCTCCCTCAGCAAAAAATGCCATACGTCTAAAACTCATTCCGCTTAATTGATTTATCAAGCAGGAACGCATCTAATTCCGCCTGGGCATCACGCAATCTGAACGAAGGGTTACTGTCCTCTTCCATTAGTAAGGCCTCTTCTGCCTCCTTCACTTTGTTCACTTTTATCTCTTCTTCTAATCTCGTCTTAGATTTACGCAGGTTAACCTCTTTAGACAATACTCCCCTCAAATAGGCTTTCATAGTATCCCAAACTACGGACGGCGCAGCGGACCCAGCATTGAATTAAAAAAATTCCCTAGTCAGTCGTTCTATTTGCTCCATATCAATAGATTGTATCCACGTCGGATGTAGCTTCCAGTATAATCTGTTCCCCTTCAGTTGTTCCCCCAGTCCTACGGACACACATATCGGTTTATGGTCAGAGAGGACCCTGGAAGATACTCCACATTCAAGACAAGTTCATCCATACGGTCGTTCCCTAAAGCCATGTCGATACGTGAGAGAGAGTTATAGGTAGACGAATAGCAAGAATAACATCTCACCCCAGGATTCCGTACCCTCCAAACATCCCTGAGTCCCAATTCTCCAAGAAGTAACCCAAAGGGTGTACTACGTCCACTAGTTCTGTGATGACTACTTCGGAATCTGTCCCAATACTCATCTTGTACATTATTCAAATCTCCCATCAGAAGTACCGGTATATCTCCCATGTGTCCCAGCCACTCCATAATCTCTTTAATCTTCCCACTGGAATATGGCGGTGGAATATATAACGCCACCACAGCTATCAAACACCCTTGAAGTTTACAAATCACAATGACATATTGCCCATCCCCATCAATTCGCGTCTTCACCTCTTCATATTTAGTCGTTCTAGGTATCAGCACAGAGACTCCTCTGGAGTACGTAGAGTATGTGGAGTGGTAAGACTCCTGTAGCCACCTTTTCCGCAGAAGGTCTAGCTTATCTTCTACCATATGAGTTTCTAGTAAGCAAATAATTGCGGGCTTCTGATCTAGGATATATTGAAATATTGCGGCCCTCTTGGTAGCGTCGGATAGCCCTCTCACATTCCAGCTGAGCACTTTACTTAATGTCATCAGTTAGTCTGAGGTTAAACCAGTACAATAATCTATTGTATTTTTCCCCACCGCTTGGCCTCTTCCCTTTTCCCAACTCCCTGTACTCCCCCCCCACTCCCTCCCCCCGCCAACCCCCTAGTAGCCAAAAATAAGCGTTACTTCCTTGCAACGCGGGTCTCCAGATCTCAGCCGGAAGCATCTGTGCCTCTCCCTGTCGCCTTACTCCCGCCTTAATGAACCATATATAGATTTTGTTAAAGTAATATCGGCAATGCTAAACATATCCTCCCTCCCAATTAACAATAGTCACCCCTAAATAGACTCCCGTCTCTTCACATCCATAAAACACAGTGCATATTAACATAACAGCAATCCCATAGGTCACCTAAAAGGAGAAAGACAACAACAATCAAAACTAAACATTTGGGCCACATTGCACGCCTCTGCCAAGTATGCAAACATATTAGACGGCCCATCCCCTTAAGGATCCTATGTCAATATAGAGTTCACTCAGAGAAGGGGAGAGAAAAAATAAAAAATAAAAATAAAAATAAGTGCCAAAATAATAAAGAAATAAAGTCACTTAGTGAATAAAGCTTTATACCAGCTCACTCGTCTCGAGCAGAGAATACAGTCATGACTCATAGCTCGGTTGTATGTCTCTCATCCGTCGTGAGCTTTTAGACGCTTAGAATTTGTGTCCAACCAATTATTCGCATCCTCCGGCGAAATAAAAAACTGCGCTTTCCCCATGGCCTCCACCCGCAGTTTGGCTGGGAAGAACATAGCATACTGTAATCCCATGTCTCTCAATCTCTTCTTCACTGCAGTAAATTGCTTCCTCTGTCTCTGCACTGTGGGTGAATAGTCCGGATATATAGCAATGTCCTGACCGTTATATGACATATTCTCTGCGTCTCGTGCCTTCCTCAGTATAATGTCTCTGTCTCTATAATTTAGAATCCGGGCTAGAATAGTACGTGGCTCAGATCCTGGTGGCCGGGGCTGCATCGGCACCCTATGAGCCCGTTCAACAGCATACACCTTGGTTAATGAGGATTCACCAATTTTCTCTTTCAGCCATGTTTCTATGAAGGCAGTGGGATCCCTCCCCTCCGCTTTTTCAGGGAACCCCACTATCCTTAAATTGTTCCTTCTAGATCTGTTTTCCAGATCATCATTTTTTGCTATAGTTTCAGCCAGCAGCTTATCCTTTCTGGAGTCAGATCTTTGCAGCTGCTGCACTCTGTCCTCTGTGGCACTGACTCTGCCCTCCATTTCAGTCATCCTGATATCAGACTTCTTTAATGTCCCTTTAATAGCAGCAATCTCTCCTTGCAGGCCCTGTACATTAGTGGCCACAGTGTTTAGAGTGGATTTCATTGATGTTATCAGAGAAAATAAGTCCTTCATTGTGGGCTCCTCTGGGATTTCCTGCCCCTGCTGTTGTTCCTCCGTCCCATCCTCCCTTGCTGCAGCTTCCCTGCTCACCTCCATGCCACCTTCGGATCCACATCCATCCTCCTCCTCCCGGCCATCATGTTCCTCCTCACCCACCTCAGCTGTATCACCGCCATGTGCAAAGCGCTGCAGCTTTGCCGCCGCCGCCATGCGCCTCCGGCAGGCCGCGTTCTCCTTCTCGGCCTCCATGCGCGCGGCGGCGCCATCTTGCATCCCGCTCCCTCCACCAGCTCCCGCGTCCTGCTGGCGTCTGCGGGTCATGAGGCCTCAGCGGCGGCTCCGGAGTATGCTCCGGGTGCAGGACAGTCTCTCCTCACCGATGGGGTCTCGCTGGTGTAGAAGCCGATATCGCCGATCAGGATAAATGCAAAGGCTCAGCGGGAGCTCTCTCAGGCACGTCCGCTCACATGCCCGGCTAAGCCACGCCCCAACCCTCTATAAGTTTAACTTGGCAGGGGACCCTTGGGTTTCGTGGTTCATAAGTGTGTGCCACATCTAAGCCTGTACAGACAATTAGTTCAGCTCCTTGGGATGTTAACCTGGTACTCTCTGCTTAAACCCCCCTTTTGAGCCCTGTCCCTATTAAAGTCCTCTCTCTTAAGACAGTCCTCTTAGTAGCTTTGACCTCTTCTCGACCATTAGGTGACATTCATGCCCTGTTCTGGGAATATAGGGTAATCTTGAGACCTGACCCAGCATACCGCCCTGAAGTAGTTTCAACTTTTCACAGGTCCCAAGAAATTGTCCTACCCTCTTTCTGTAGTAGCCCTACTAATGATGAGTTAAAATTGCTTTCCTTAGGCTGGCTTCACACTGCAGTTTTTTCACTGATCAGTGTCCATCCAGTATGTGTGCCAAAACCAGGAGTGTCTCCAAAATTCAGAAATGGTGTCAATCTTTCAATTTTAGTTTCTCTACAAGTTCCTCTCCTGGTTCCTCTCCTGCTTTTGGCACACAAACTGGAAGGACACTGATCAGTGAAAAAACTGCAGTGTGAAGCCAGCCTTAGATGTGAAGCGTTTTCTAGAGGGGTACCTAGAGACCACTAGTTCTTGGAGGAAGGATAGGTCCCTCTTTGTTTCAGGGACAGATAGAGATGTGGGGTCTCCAAAGCCACGCTAGCTCGTCGGGTGTAGAAGGCTATTAGTCTGGCCCATTCCTCAAGTGGCAAAGAGGTGGAGAAGAATCTCGGAGCTCATTCCACAAGGGCCATGGCTACTACCTGGGCAAAAAGGTCAGACGTGTCTATTGATCAAATCTGTAGAGTGGCAACGTGGTCTTCGCCTTCTACCTTCTGTAGGCACTATAGGCTGGATGTCTCCAGTTGTGATATCACCTTTGGGGGTAGGGTTCTGTAGGCTCTGGTCCCGCCCTAATTCTGTCGCTTCTCTGTAATTCTCTTGTGGGTGCTGTCATGGACAACCCATAAACACGTAATTACTTACTGGTAATGTGTCTTTTCAGAGTCCATAACAGCACCCTCCCATTGTTGAGGGTTCGTCACTTTCTTCTCCTTTTGGTGTTTCTGCTTTGTACGTGGTGTTGTGGTGGACTAAAGATATATTCTGGAGGTCCGTTTTTCAGACTGTGTAACCATGTGACCAGCATTTATTATACTCACCTGAGGGGCAGTCCTGGTCGATGGGGTTTGTAGGTCTTGATATGGCACCGCCTATCTTCTTCTGATTGGCATCCTCCTCCTTGCTGGTGACATGTCCTATGTTGTCCACTCACTAGCCTTCATTGTGCTCCTGCGCTCTGTACTGCTGAGGGCAGAGCAAAGTGCTGTAATACAAAGGTGCAGTGAAAAATCAAAGAACGGTCGTGTACTACGCATGTGCAGGCGTTCTTTGACCTTTCCCTGCGCCTCTGCAGGATTTCCGAGGGCAGGCCCCATAACCTCATACACAGTGGTGCCCTCTGAATCTGTGGCTGCCGTGTTTCAGGTCTGCGCACGTCAGGGAGCTGTCTCTGATGACAAGTTCTCAGGTCACATGATGTACCCGCCTACCCATAACGCCCGGGTGCAGGCCAGGAAGCGGGCTGCAGGAGCTGAGGGCAGTTCTTGTCTTGTTAAAAGGCAGGAAAACATGGTGGATGGGTGCCTTCTATGCTCCCTTTAGCAGCCATGAGTGGGACTAAGGCTTCAGCAGAGACTGAGTCTCATAAGAAGCAGCAGCAGCAGTTATTCCTCCCATGAGACCTGCAGAGGAGAATTTTCACAGGACAAGTGTCCTCCCCTGACTTCGGTACCTCTTCTACACATTTGATGGGTGGGGGATCTCAGAGAGAGTATTTTTATTGAAATTTTTTTCCTGTTTTTCTTGTCCTTTAAACTCAAACCCCCCCCCCCCCCCAAAAAAACTGGAAAGTCTGCAGCTAAAACAAAGCACTTGCAGTGTAGGCTCTGTAAGTGTGAGTTCACGGTGACTGGGGATAAGAAATTGTGCAGTTCCTGTATATTGCAGACTATTTCTGAGGAGGTGCCAGGGTTTTTCTGCGAATCTGAGATCACTAATTAGGTCCTATGTGGAATATACCTTTAAAAGGGATCCTGTCACCTCCAAAACGCCTCCTAAACTAGCAAAACATGTCCCTGCAGCATCCCATCACTAATCTCACACTTCTTTTGTCTCCTAAAAGCATCCTGTGAAAGTGGAGAAAAATGTTTTAATACTCATTAGTGATTATAATTAGCAGTGACTATATTCTTTAGTCACCAAGGCGGGCTGTTTTGCAGCTCCAGGATCCACCCTGTCTCTGTGTGTTCTGCTGTGATGTGCAGGCATTGCCCTCCCCCCTCTCTATCACTCACAGAATGCAAATCATTAGTCCTGCCTTTAGTTTCACAGCAGCACAGACAGAGAGGCTGGATCCTAGAGCTGCAAAACACCCCCTGGTGACTAAAGAATATGGCCCCTGCTAATTATAATCACTAATGAGTAAGTATTAAAACGTTTTCTCCACTTTCACAGGATGCTTTTAGGAGACAAAAGAAGTGTGAGATTAGTGATAGGATGGTGCAGGGACATGTTTTGATAGCTTAGTAGGTGTTTTGGAGGTGACAGGATCCCTTTAAAGCACTCACTCAGGGAAAGCATCAGACTTCTTCTAAAGTATCCTCCCAACCATTAGACTCAGATCGAAGGGAGCGTGTCGTTCCTCTGTGGCATCCTCTGCACCTTCTGATGATGATTATGGTAAACGTGACTGTTTCTCGATTGAAGTCGGGAATCTGGTCAAAGCCGTCCGATCCACAATGGCTATTGAGAAAGAGAAAACACAACTGGATTTGATGTTTAAAGGGTTAGGGCTGAAGAAGCGGCATCCATTTCCTTTTGATGAAAGAATCCAGGCCCTGGTAACCTGAGTGTGGAAAAAGCCAGATAGGAAGAGTGCTCCTACAGCCTTTCTCAAATGGAAATATCCCTTCAAAGGGGCCTATTGCTCGTCCTGGAACAAGGCCCCAAAACTAAACGTACCAGTTGCTAAAGCTTCCAAGAAATACTTCCTGCCCTTCAAGGGTATTACACTCTTCTCTTCCTGGCGACGAAAGCATTCGGTTCTTTCAGAACAATCTTGAACCTAAAAGGTCTAAACAGCCATCTGGAGGTTCAAACTTTCAAAATGGAGTTGATAGACTCTGCAATAAAATAGCTCTTTCCAGGCTGCCATATGGCAGTGCTGGACTTAAGGCATCTTCTATCACATCCCTATATGCGTCCAGTCCAAGCAGTTTCTCCGGGTGGCAGTTCAGATAGACTCTCTGATAGAGTACTTTCAGTACTTCGGTTTTGCATAGTATTGGTAATGGCCCATCTTCGGGGGCAGAAAATTCAGATTTTGCCGTATCTGGACGATATCTTGATAATCGGGAGGACGTCTCAGCACTGTTCAGGCCAGGTCCAACATATCCTCAGGAAGTTAAAGAATCTAGGTTGGCTTACCAACTTGGACAAGTCAAGAGTGACTCCTGTCAACATCTCAGACTTTTCTAGGTCTCTTGTTGGATTCAAACATACATGAGTGTTGCCTTCCACTAGACAAAATAATAAAGATCCAGACTCTAGTGACAAAAGCGATAGAATCACATAGGCATCGACTATGACTCTAAGATGGGCGATGACACTTTTGAGATCTCTCACCTGCATACCGGCAGTGCGCTGGGCTAAGTCCCATAGCAGGGCTCTTCAGAGGGCTTCTTGATTTGCCAGAATATCCCAATCTCAAGATCTGGAGGGCAAGTTGACACTTAAACCAGCCACAATGAGGTCTCCCTGCTGGTGGTAGAGCAGTTCAGTGCTGTCCAGGGAGTTCCCTGGTGGTCCCCAACTACAAAGGTGGTCAAAACCGATGCCAGTCTCTCGGAGTGGGGAGCTCATCTAGATCGGCAGATGCTTCAGGGAGATTGGTCAAATTTCTAGAAGGACAGTTCCTCTAAGGCTGCTTTCACACTGCGATTTAGTTAAATCCGATGCTGTCCGATGAAAATCGGACAGCATCGGATCCGAATCAGCCCCCATGTTATCCAATGGGGATCAGATTTGGCATAATTGCCATCCAATTTGCCTCCAATCCGATTCTGTCCGATTTTTTTTTTTTTTTTTGCAGGAACAAAAATCGTACACTGCTGATTTTGGCTCCTGAAAAAAATCAGAGAGAATAGGATCGGAGGCAAATCGGATGGCCATTATGCCAAATCCGATCTGATGCTTTTAACATGGGGGCCCTATGGAGCAGGGTCCGAGGAAACATCTGATGTCTCCTCGGACCCGATTTTAGTGTACTGAGCATGCTCAGTACACTAAAACTATTGTGTGCCGCCTAATTTCACTGCATTACAAGGCCAGCATGTCCAGATCCTGTCCGACAATCAGGTGTCTGTGGCCT
This sequence comes from Allobates femoralis, assembly GCA_033576535.1. Classification (NCBI taxonomy): domain Eukaryota; kingdom Metazoa; phylum Chordata; class Amphibia; order Anura; family Aromobatidae; genus Allobates; species Allobates femoralis. Next base: position 288,031,683 of record JARQOC010000003.1, on the reverse strand, counting down.
ACAAGAATCATCAGCGGGATCCAGTCCAAGACCCAAGACCCTAGACCCTTAAGTAGCTAGCCGAATCCTTCTGTTAGCAGAGATGCACTTGGTCTCCATCTCGGCAGTACACATAAGGGGGAAGGATAACTACAAGGCAGATTTCCTCAACAGAGTACAGCTTTGCCAGGCTGAGTGGGCCTTAAAATCAGGCGGTGTTCCTCCAGATAAGACATGGGGGGTACCCACCATGGATTTATTTGCTACCAGACACGACGGGAAAGTTGATAGATTCTGCTCCCTGGATCCCAGGGATCATCTGTTTGCAGTAATTTCCCTACTGACCAGCTGGAATTTCAGTCTGGCTTGCGCTTTCCTGCCACTAATTTTGATCCCGACAGTTCTCTGCAATATACAGGAAGAAAGAGTAAGGGTAGTCTTGATAGCTCCCTTTTGGCCAAAGAGGGCATGATTTTTCTGGCTTCAGCAGATGTCAGTCTCCGACCCCTGGGTCCTTCCGGATCTTTTGGACCTCCTCTCCCACACGCAAGCACAGGTTACACCTAACTGTCTATAATTTGAAAGGGAGCTTCTTAATAGTAGGATGTTCTCTACTGGGGTAACTTCGACTCTCCTCACATCTAGAAAGCCAGTGACTTCCAGGATTTATCATAGGACTTGGAGAAAACTCCTGTCCATTTCCTGGGCAGATCCAAAGGGGGGCATCCAAATTAATTCAGTTTTGGAATTAGAAATGGATGGAGATGGGATTCTCGGTAAGCACCTTTTTTAAAGTGTCAGCTCTTAGAACCCTCTATAAGTTTTTTTTTGAATCAAATATATTTTATTGACAAAGAATCCAACATGTTATTACACAGTATTTTCATTAACATTTATCTCAGTAATTTTCCCCTTTTTTCTTCATAAACAGTACCAACCCATGAACTCCCTCTCCCTCCCCCCCCAATATCTCCCACCCCTCCCTCTTCGAGCCAAGCGGTGATTCCGTGTTACACATATATTTAAAGCAATTACAGACTTCAATTCACTTCCCTCTATCCCATTATATAGAAGACTCTGCCCCTCAGGTAGAAACTCTATCCCCTCCCGTAGGTGAGCCACGGTGACCAAATTCTCTCATAACAATCTAATTTACCCCTTTTTCGGTATACCCCTCTTTCCACAAGAGAAACATATTTTGCTCGTTCCATAAATTCCTGTCTCGATGGTGGTTCTGCATCTATCCAGTGCCGAGCAACTAACTTTCGTGCTATATAGAGTAGCCTGGCTATGGCTATCTTTGAAAATTCCTCTGTCTGGATTTCATCCACATAGCCTAATATGCATACTTTCGGGTCTCTAGGCACTACACAACTATACGCACCCTCCACTCTGTTTAACACCCTCATCCAATAACCACTCAGTTTTGGGCAATACCACAACATATGTAGTAGGTCCGCCGGTTCCCTTCGACACCTAGGACACTCAGCATTAGCTTTTAAATGTATCTTATGTAAGAATTCTGGGTACGGTACACTCTGTATAAAACATAAAGTTGAGATAACCTGCCTGGTTCACATATTGATTGTTTTGGTACCCACTCTAAAATAGAGTCCCATTGCTCATCTTCTATTGTCCCAACTTTCCTGTTCCCATCTCAGCTTAGCATTAGACGGATGTTGTAACAAGAAGGTGTGCATAATGTCCCGATATGTGGTTGCAATTACTCCTTTCGTGGGACCACCTTCACACACATAGTCCAGTACAAGGTCCGTCTGGATCGTCATTACCCTCTGTTTTGTTTGAGCTCTTACAGCGTGCTTCATTTGCAAGTATTGAAATATCCCTGTCTCTCTCAGCCCAAATTCTTCCCGTAGTTTTCGAGAATGGTCTAAGCGTCTGTCCGTCCAGGACTTGTTTTGCCAAAACTATGCCCCGGTCTCTCCACTCCCCCAGACATCCCAGCTTTTCTATTTCCGGAAGGTTGGAGTTGTGCCACAGCGGGGAATAGACCGTCAATCCCACCACCCCTCGGAGCCTCTTCAATTTATCCCAGATATCATGTATTAGCCGAATAGTCGGACATTGTTTCCCCAGTGTTTGAAATGTCCCATCTTCCACCCCACATATTAACGGGCATCTATTAGTCACCCCCTCCATAACTTTTTGAATAGAAGGCTGAGCCGCTTTTTGTGTCCATCCTCTCATATGTTGAGACTGCGCCGCCACATAGTATAGATAGGGATTCGGCAGTGCCAGTCCACCTTCGTCTTTTGGTCGCTGAAGAAGTTCCAATCGCAGCCTTGCCAACCTCTTACCCCAAATCAACCCACGGAACAACGAATTGATATATTTAAACCTAGACTGTGGAATAGAGATCGGGGCATTATGGAGAACATACAGTAACTTAGGCATCAGTACCATCTTTATTAAGTTCACCCTACCCACCACAGACAGGTGTAGTCTATTCCACGCCTTCATCTTATCTTTAATAACCTCTAGTACCGGTCCCAGATTTAAATCCAAATACTTTGTAACAGGAATTGACACCCATAATCCCAGATATTTAAACCTATCCACCACTTTGAGGCCCCCGCCTTCCACCACCGCCGAAACCCCTTCATCTACCGGAAACAGGGTAGATTTGTTCCAGTTGATCTTAAGCCCAGACATGTTACCATATTGTTCAATAAGCCACATGGCCCTCGTCATGGAAGCACCCGAGTCCTGCAGAAACAATAGAATGTCATCTGCGTACATTGCTATTCGCTCCTCCACCCTACCATATCGGAAGCCAACCACTTCCGTTTCCCTTCTCAATTTTTCCGCAAGTGGTTCCACAACGAGAGCAAACAGCAATGGGGAAAGCGGGCATCCCTGTCGAGTGCCCCTTTGTAGCATGATCGGCCCAAAAAGTGCCCCATTAACTCTTACTCTGGCCTCTGGTTGGGTATATAGTAATCGTATCCATGATATAAAACCTGGGCCAAATCCCATGGTATCTAACACTTTCCACAGGAATTGCCAGTTCACACAGTCAAATGCCTTTTGGGCATCCAGCGAGGCTATTACCCTCCTACCCGTGTTATCAGCTGGCAGCTGCAGATTTAAAAACAGCCTTCGTAGGTTTATTGCAGTAGATCTACTAGGCATAAACCCAGACTGATCCGGGTGCACTAAGGAGCTTATCACTCCCGTCAGTCTATTGGCCAATGCTTTTGCAAGAATTTTAACATCAACGGGTAGTAGAGAAATCGGCCTGTAAGAATCTGGCAACCCAGGGTCCTTGCCCTCCTTTGGCAATACCACGATTGTTGCCTCCCGCATGGACGTTGGTAATATCCCATCCTCCCTGGAGCACTCCAATACCTCCAGCAACTTAGGTAACAGTACCATCCTCAAGTCTTTTATAAAGTTCAAACCGGTAACCCATCGGCCCCTGGTGCCTTATCGTTAGCCATGGATGACAATGCCACACTAAGTTCTTCGCTCGTTATTGATGTCTCCAACATAGCCCTGTCTCCTTTAGATAACTTCGGCAGATCTAGACTATTCAAGTAGGCCTCCATCCCGTCCGTGTCAACCTCCGCCCCAGAGGAATAAAGCGTTTCATAGAATTTTCGAAACACTTCCCCAATGCCAGCTGAATTCGTTATTTTGACTCCAGTAGAGTCAGTTAGTGAATAGACAAATGGGGTTTTCCTCTGTGCCGAAGCCACCAGGGACAATAGATGACCAACCGCCTCTCCCTCAGCAAAAAATGCCATACGTCTAAAACTCATTCCGCTTAATTGATTTATCAAGCAGGAACGCATCTAATTCCGCCTGGGCATCACGCAATCTGAACGAAGGGTTACTGTCCTCTTCCATTAGTAAGGCCTCTTCTGCCTCCTTCACTTTGTTCACTTTTATCTCTTCTTCTAATCTCGTCTTAGATTTACGCAGGTTAACCTCTTTAGACAATACTCCCCTCAAATAGGCTTTCATAGTATCCCAAACTACGGACGGCGCAGCGGACCCAGCATTGAATTAAAAAAATTCCCTAGTCAGTCGTTCTATTTGCTCCATATCAATAGATTGTATCCACGTCGGATGTAGCTTCCAGTATAATCTGTTCCCCTTCAGTTGTTCCCCCAGTCCTACGGACACACATATCGGTTTATGGTCAGAGAGGACCCTGGAAGATACTCCACATTCAAGACAAGTTCATCCATACGGTCGTTCCCTAAAGCCATGTCGATACGTGAGAGAGAGTTATAGGTAGACGAATAGCAAGAATAACATCTCACCCCAGGATTCCGTACCCTCCAAACATCCCTGAGTCCCAATTCTCCAAGAAGTAACCCAAAGGGTGTACTACGTCCACTAGTTCTGTGATGACTACTTCGGAATCTGTCCCAATACTCATCTTGTACATTATTCAAATCTCCCATCAGAAGTACCGGTATATCTCCCATGTGTCCCAGCCACTCCATAATCTCTTTAATCTTCCCACTGGAATATGGCGGTGGAATATATAACGCCACCACAGCTATCAAACACCCTTGAAGTTTACAAATCACAATGACATATTGCCCATCCCCATCAATTCGCGTCTTCACCTCTTCATATTTAGTCGTTCTAGGTATCAGCACAGAGACTCCTCTGGAGTACGTAGAGTATGTGGAGTGGTAAGACTCCTGTAGCCACCTTTTCCGCAGAAGGTCTAGCTTATCTTCTACCATATGAGTTTCTAGTAAGCAAATAATTGCGGGCTTCTGATCTAGGATATATTGAAATATTGCGGCCCTCTTGGTAGCGTCGGATAGCCCTCTCACATTCCAGCTGAGCACTTTACTTAATGTCATCAGTTAGTCTGAGGTTAAACCAGTACAATAATCTATTGTATTTTTCCCCACCGCTTGGCCTCTTCCCTTTTCCCAACTCCCTGTACTCCCCCCCCACTCCCTCCCCCCGCCAACCCCCTAGTAGCCAAAAATAAGCGTTACTTCCTTGCAACGCGGGTCTCCAGATCTCAGCCGGAAGCATCTGTGCCTCTCCCTGTCGCCTTACTCCCGCCTTAATGAACCATATATAGATTTTGTTAAAGTAATATCGGCAATGCTAAACATATCCTCCCTCCCAATTAACAATAGTCACCCCTAAATAGACTCCCGTCTCTTCACATCCATAAAACACAGTGCATATTAACATAACAGCAATCCCATAGGTCACCTAAAAGGAGAAAGACAACAACAATCAAAACTAAACATTTGGGCCACATTGCACGCCTCTGCCAAGTATGCAAACATATTAGACGGCCCATCCCCTTAAGGATCCTATGTCAATATAGAGTTCACTCAGAGAAGGGGAGAGAAAAAATAAAAAATAAAAATAAAAATAAGTGCCAAAATAATAAAGAAATAAAGTCACTTAGTGAATAAAGCTTTATACCAGCTCACTCGTCTCGAGCAGAGAATACAGTCATGACTCATAGCTCGGTTGTATGTCTCTCATCCGTCGTGAGCTTTTAGACGCTTAGAATTTGTGTCCAACCAATTATTCGCATCCTCCGGCGAAATAAAAAACTGCGCTTTCCCCATGGCCTCCACCCGCAGTTTGGCTGGGAAGAACATAGCATACTGTAATCCCATGTCTCTCAATCTCTTCTTCACTGCAGTAAATTGCTTCCTCTGTCTCTGCACTGTGGGTGAATAGTCCGGATATATAGCAATGTCCTGACCGTTATATGACATATTCTCTGCGTCTCGTGCCTTCCTCAGTATAATGTCTCTGTCTCTATAATTTAGAATCCGGGCTAGAATAGTACGTGGCTCAGATCCTGGTGGCCGGGGCTGCATCGGCACCCTATGAGCCCGTTCAACAGCATACACCTTGGTTAATGAGGATTCACCAATTTTCTCTTTCAGCCATGTTTCTATGAAGGCAGTGGGATCCCTCCCCTCCGCTTTTTCAGGGAACCCCACTATCCTTAAATTGTTCCTTCTAGATCTGTTTTCCAGATCATCATTTTTTGCTATAGTTTCAGCCAGCAGCTTATCCTTTCTGGAGTCAGATCTTTGCAGCTGCTGCACTCTGTCCTCTGTGGCACTGACTCTGCCCTCCATTTCAGTCATCCTGATATCAGACTTCTTTAATGTCCCTTTAATAGCAGCAATCTCTCCTTGCAGGCCCTGTACATTAGTGGCCACAGTGTTTAGAGTGGATTTCATTGATGTTATCAGAGAAAATAAGTCCTTCATTGTGGGCTCCTCTGGGATTTCCTGCCCCTGCTGTTGTTCCTCCGTCCCATCCTCCCTTGCTGCAGCTTCCCTGCTCACCTCCATGCCACCTTCGGATCCACATCCATCCTCCTCCTCCCGGCCATCATGTTCCTCCTCACCCACCTCAGCTGTATCACCGCCATGTGCAAAGCGCTGCAGCTTTGCCGCCGCCGCCATGCGCCTCCGGCAGGCCGCGTTCTCCTTCTCGGCCTCCATGCGCGCGGCGGCGCCATCTTGCATCCCGCTCCCTCCACCAGCTCCCGCGTCCTGCTGGCGTCTGCGGGTCATGAGGCCTCAGCGGCGGCTCCGGGAGTATGCTCCGGGTGCAGGACAGTCTCTCCTCACCGATGGGGTCTCGCTGGTGTAGAAGCCGATATCGCCGATCAGGATAAATGCAAAGGCTCAGCGGGAGCTCTCTCAGGCACGTCCGCTCACATGCCCGGCTAAGCCACGCCCCAACCCTCTATAAGTTTAACTTGGCAGGGGACCCTTGGGTTTCGTGGTTCATAAGTGTGTGCCACATCTAAGCCTGTACAGACAATTAGTTCAGCTCCTTGGGATGTTAACCTGGTACTCTCTGCTTAAACCCCCCTTTTGAGCCCTGTCCCTATTAAAGTCCTCTCTCTTAAGACAGTCCTCTTAGTAGCTTTGACCTCTTCTCGACCATTAGGTGACATTCATGCCCTGTTCTGGGAATATAGGGTAATCTTGAGACCTGACCCAGCATACCGCCCTGAAGTAGTTTCAACTTTTCACAGGTCCCAAGAAATTGTCCTACCCTCTTTCTGTAGTAGCCCTACTAATGATGAGTTAAAATTGCTTTCCTTAGGCTGGCTTCACACTGCAGTTTTTTCACTGATCAGTGTCCATCCAGTATGTGTGCCAAAACCAGGAGTGTCTCCAAAATTCAGAAATGGTGTCAATCTTTCAATTTTAGTTTCTCTACAAGTTCCTCTCCTGGTTCCTCTCCTGCTTTTGGCACACAAACTGGAAGGACACTGATCAGTGAAAAAACTGCAGTGTGAAGCCAGCCTTAGATGTGAAGCGTTTTCTAGAGGGGTACCTAGAGACCACTAGTTCTTGGAGGAAGGATAGGTCCCTCTTTGTTTCAGGGACAGATAGAGATGTGGGGTCTCCAAAGCCACGCTAGCTCGTCGGGTGTAGAAGGCTATTAGTCTGGCCCATTCCTCAAGTGGCAAAGAGGTGGAGAAGAATCTCGGAGCTCATTCCACAAGGGCCATGGCTACTACCTGGGCAAAAAGGTCAGACGTGTCTATTGATCAAATCTGTAGAGTGGCAACGTGGTCTTCGCCTTCTACCTTCTGTAGGCACTATAGGCTGGATGTCTCCAGTTGTGATATCACCTTTGGGGGTAGGGTTCTGTAGGCTCTGGTCCCGCCCTAATTCTGTCGCTTCTCTGTAATTCTCTTGTGGGTGCTGTCATGGACAACCCATAAACACGTAATTACTTACTGGTAATGTGTCTTTTCAGAGTCCATAACAGCACCCTCCCATTGTTGAGGGTTCGTCACTTTCTTCTCCTTTTGGTGTTTCTGCTTTGTACGTGGTGTTGTGGTGGACTAAAGATATATTCTGGAGGTCCGTTTTTCAGACTGTGTAACCATGTGACATAGGGAGAGGAACCGCCCCTTTTAAAGCCTGATGGTTCCCTGCCCTTGGAGGTGGATCCCTCTCTCTCGTGGGTGCTGTCATGGACTCCGAAAAAAACACTTTACTGGTTTAGTAATTACATGTGTGTGTTTTTTAACATTATACAGATCGGATTGGGGACTTCAACGTAGGTAGTATTCTAGAATTTGTATATAAGGCCTTACTGCTGGAGGCTGCAGCATACATATGAAAAAACTGCTGACCGTTTAACGTTATGTGGTTAAAAAAAATAAGAAATTTTATACAAAAAAAAAAAATCAGAATTGAGAGAGAATCTTTCGTGTTGCAACTTTCGAAGAGCTGTAACGGTTTCAATTTTTGGGATCCAAAGCTGGTGAGGGCTTTTTTTTTTTTTTTTTTTTTTTGCCCTCCAACCTGATATTTTTATTGATGTTATTTTGAGATACATGCCATGTTTTGATAGCCTGTTACTCCAGAATCACTGTTGCAACAACCAAAAACCTGTAATTCTGGCGATTTATTATTTTTTTTAATTTTTTTTTTTTATGTAGTTTACTGATTAGATTAATTTTATTTTTTATATTTTGATTTGACATTTTCTGAACATAGCTATACCAAATGTGTGTGTATTTTTGTTTTATTTTCAGTGGGGCAAAACAGGTGATTTGACTTAAAACTGTGATCATGTGATTGCTTGTGGTATATAGATCAGGGCATCATCATTGCTCTGTATAGCAGAAATAAGTCTCCTATAAATGCTGGCTCACAGCCAGTGTTCACAGGAGGATCGTAATGACACCCTGGTCATGAGCCTGACCGCCACGATAACCCATCAGCGCCTTGCGATCACATCATGGGAGTGGGGAATGAGGCATCCCTGCTGGTGAGTGTTAAATCCTGCTGTCATGGATTGACAGCAGGACTTCACTGGTTAACAGCTGTGCTGTTAAAGGTACATGTCATCTGGTGAGATCACATGTACAGTGCAGGAGATGACCCTGTATATACATAGTATGTCATGGGTCGTTGAGGGGTTACTAAAAATTCTGGGTTATGAATATTAAGACTATAATTTAGCATCCTCATTTTTTTTTAATCTTTGTACACTGCAATACTGTGTGGTATTTATTTAAGGGCCTTACACCTTAGATTTATACTGATCTATAGCTTATTAAGCTGCCATAGCAGCCACCACCCTTCCTATGTGTGCGCCACACTTGTTAGGGTACAGCAGAAACCCCTGTCAGTCACCTAGATGCTGCGGTTGCACAGATTTTCACCCTTACTGCACAATTTTAGGTGTTCTGCACAGCTGATGGTTCAGATTCTAACCTTGACTTCGTACATGTATGTTGGGTTGCACCAGGTGCGATCGCAATTCTACAGATGGTCTCCTCTTTGGTTCGCCCATACCTACTAACAGCCAAACCAGACACCTGCACAAATTGTTTTTTTTGCAGGGTTCATGACCAGGGTTGATCTGTTAAAGCTAGCACATAGTTAATACACATAATATACTTACCAGGTAGACGTTCTCCCTTCCTGCTGTGCCGCAGCACTGCATCACTTCTGGGCCACCCCTTATGTTCTGGTCGTATGTAATTGGCTGTTAAAACCAGTCATGTGAATATTCCCAGAAGATAATGAGCGGCCTAGAAGTAACGCAGCGCCGCAGCACTGCTGAAAGGGAGAACATGGAGCCGGTAAGTATAATGATTATGGTTATTAACTGTGTACTTGCTTTAACAGGGCAACCCCGGTCACAAACCCTGCAAAAAAGAAACGGTTCACCCATCCCTAGCTGCTACAAGAGTTTGCTGCTGCTGTCTTTGTCTTCACGGGTTTATAACTCGTGCAGGTTGTCCTATTGAAGTGAAGGCTCTTTTTGATGGCATTCTATTAGGGCAGCTTTATTGTCTGTAAGGATTGTAAACATATACATTGTTATTGTAAATGCATTTTTTTTTTATAACTTTAATAGGGGTCTGTTCCTAATAAGTTCTACGTTCACAATGACATCTTTCGCTATGAGGATGAAGTATTGGTGATTCTGAAGCAGAAATGGATGAAGGTAAGTAAATGCCCAATGACTAAATCTAAAGTGGAAAGTTTAAACCCTGTGGAGAGTGATATGCTGGTGGTCTGTAGACGGTGCAATGCTCCTCTAGGAGATGAAATGTGCAAATGGCCTCTTAAGAATGTAGATTTGAGCTCTGGTACTGTCTGGTTTAACATTGAAGAGGGGTAACGCCCTGAAACGTGTCTATAAAGGGAGACTTCTTTTCCTAAGTCATATGTCAAGGTTCGTTAAAGGAAAACTCCGGGGAGATAAAAAAAAATTGTGCGGTCCACTACAGTTCTAGGATGTGTAATTACTTTTTAATCAATAAAATCATATCTACTCCTCAGTCCTCACCCCTCCTGTATGGGACAGTAGGTCACAGAGCAGATTTAGAAGGCAGGTGTGGCTGCCAGCTCTGATGCTCACTCTATGCCACCCACACTATACATGCCTGTTATATGTATAGCACAAATCTTCTGAGCTGAGTGACAGTGTGTATGTTTGTGCAGCTGTCACTATTAGCTCAGGAGAGTACAGCAATTCATAAAGCAGGCATATAGAGTGGGGGCAGGCATTTAGTGAAAGCAGGGGGCCAGCGGTCATACCCTTTGTACATTACACTATCTAGAAGTATGAAGGGACTGGAATGTAGTATGATCATGGAACCCCTGGTGGCCATGGCCCCACCGCAAACCCCTGCTTTCTGCAGCAGCCTTAGGCTGAATCTGTTTGCAGCCTAATGTCCCCTAAGGGAGGGGGAGTGCTGAGGAGCAGATATTTTATTGATTTATAAGCAATATATAGATCCTAGAACTGTAGTGGACAGCTCCGTATCATCATGTAGTAGGGCAGGGACAGTGCCAAAAAAATTCTCTCACCAGACTTTCCCCTTTTAAAATGGTGATATTTACTTTTGTGATTGCTGCATTCAGTAGGTGGTGCTGAATGTCAAGTCCTCTTTGTTCTAAAGAGGTTATTTGCATATTCAATGGCTTATAGTAATCTTTTTTTAAAATCCAGTGGAAATGTTCATATTTGGAGCTTTAAATATGTTTTATTTTCCTTAATGCTTAGAATCTGAGGAAGAAGTGGAGGAGGAACAGGAGGAGAGGCAGCCATCTCCAGAACCGGTGCAAGAGAATGCAAACAATACTTACTATGATGCCCACCCAGTGACGTAAGTCTACCTGCTCAGATGGATGGATTATATATCCTATAATTGGTCTATTGCCAGTTTAGTTTATTGCCCTATATTTCTATTCTTTTATTCATAATTATTTGTAACATAATGCCAAAAGATGGTGTTTCATCTTTTCTTCTTTTCTCCCCCCCTATTTAACTTCCTATTAGATTTCCTTTTCAAGTTTATATGCATTTTAGTGTTTTTTTTTTTTTTTTTTTTTTTTTAATATTGAGGATTGCATTGGTAATCTGCTGCTTTCTTTCCGCCCTTTTGAACTTTTCCAGCAACGGGGTAGAAGAATCCTTGGAGGAGCAAATCACTGAGCCTGAACCTGAGCCAGAACCAGAGGTGAAGAATGAGGAAGTGAAACCTGAGCAAGAAGAAAAGAGCATAGAGGAACTTGAAGAAAAATCTCCAACACCACCTCCTGCTGAGCCAGTAGCTCTACCACAGGAACCCCCTAAGGTTATCTTCACATTCATTAGTTCTAGGATTGTCCAGTATTTATTTTACAATTGGCATCATCTGACTGTGCCAGTTACTTCTGCCCTCTCCATATTGAACATGCCTTGTTTAGCTTTTTAATAGTTAGTTTTATATTGGCATAGAAGCTTTAAAGGGAACCTGTCAGTCAATTTAGGCTGCCAAACCCACTGACAAGATAAATGCTGAGCCTGGAGCAGTCAGGAATGTTTACTGTGTTAGAGCCGACTCTTAAGGTGCTGTCACACAGCACGATCTGGCCAGCGATGTCGGAAGCGATGCGCGGGTGCCCGCTCGCTTCCGACATCGCTGGCCAGCTGTCACACAGCATCGCTGCGGCCGGCGACACCGCAGCGATGCGGGCGGTGACATCGCTCGCTGGGCTGGGCTTAGCCCAGCGAGCGATCCGCAGCAACGCTGCGGTATAGGCTGGATCACCGCTGACATCGCTCTGTCGATGTCACACGGCGCGATCCAGCCTTATCGCAGGTTGACAGGTTTACGGTTCTTTCCGTAAACCTGCGACCAGCGATAAAACGCGGTCGCGCCGCTCATTTACACAGCGCGACGTCGCTAGCGACATCGCTGATGCTTCACTTTTTCGGCGATGTCGCTAGCGACGTCGCCAGGTGTGACACCACCTTTAGGCTGGCTTCACACCACGTTTTTTGAGATCCAGTTCTGTCCGTTTTGAAAAGGACAGAAAAGGGTCTGTTTTTGCTACCCATGTAACCCTATGGTGCCAGATTGATCATAAATGGCCATCTGGTTTTCTCAATTCAGTCCAAGATTAGTTTCTGTCCTGTTTTTTCCTGGCCCCAAAATCCCCAATTTTTTTTCCCTGACGTCTTCAGATTTTTATTATTTTTTTTTCTATATGAAGTACAACTTTAGTTAATTACAAAAATAAGTTTTTAATTTTTTTCTTCATCAGTTAATTTTTTACAGATTTTTAAAGTTTTAAAAAAGTGTGAATTTTGGCCTGGTATGACTTTACATTTTCTATCATATCTTGGGCTAGAAATAAGATAGACAAAATAAACACCGTTGTACTCAGAATTGTACAGGCTTTTTCACCAGATATGTCACAAGAGGATCTTTGTTAATATTTTACCCATACAATCGCAAACGCAAAATTTTAAAACGCATTTACGAAAAATCGGCATCATTTAAATATTTCAAAAACTGCTCATATGTCTGCTGTGCTCTTAGCCACATCTGTACCAAATTTCAAGTTGGGATCGTGATGGGATCATATTTTAACATATTTTACTATTAATAGCGTCAATGGGTCATTCCATATCAAGTGATCTAAATATGAATATTTTTTTTTTTACCTGACTTCTTTAGATTTTTTACATTTTTTTTTTCTATTTGAAGTACTACTTTAGTGAAAACAAATTAAAAGTTTTGAATTTTTTTCTTAATCAGTTAATTTTTTACAGATATTTAAAGTTTTAAAAAAAGTGCGAATTTTGGCCTGGTACGGCTTTACATTTTTTTTTTAATCTCGGGCTAGAAATAAGATAACGAAGCGAGAGAGGCATCATTTTACTCAGAACGGTAACAGCTTTCATTTGATATGTCACAAGACTATGTTTTTTATATTTTGTTTGGGAAAAATCAAATTCAAAATTTTGATACGCAATTGTGAAATAAATGTTAGTTTGAAAATTGTGAAAAAATGCCTGTGTTACTTGTGTTCTTAGAAACAGAAATAAAAACAAGGATGTTTTCATTCAGTAAAGACAGTAAAGTCCATGAAGTGGTAGAAGGCAGCACAAGATTGGCAATGGATGACATAACTGGCTATGTGACCTGTGAATATGATTGGCGCTGGTGGCTGGCTACTGTACTCTCCAAAGACTCTGAAAATGAAGAAGTAGAATTGACTTTATTGCATCCTTCTGGTCCAGCGCCATCATTTGTGTATCCAAGAAAGCCAGACATTTTAAAAGTGCACAAGAGTCAGATAATAACTCAGGTGGAGCCGAACACAGTGACAGGCCGTACATACTGTGACACAAAAGGAAATGGCGATTGCTAGTAAGCGTTTATGGACAAGATTACATTTCACTCACAAGAAGGGACAAATTGATGATAAAAGACCACTTTAAAAACGTACTATTAATTGTTTGATTAGTTCATGTTTTATAGAATGATGATTTAACTACTGTACTATTCTTATTAAACACTTAAAGGGATCCTGTCACCTCCAGAACGCCTCCTAAGCTAGCAAAACATGTACCTGCAGCATACCATCACTAATCTCACACTTCTTTTGTCTCCTAAAAGCATCTTGTGAAAGTGCATAAAAACATTTTAATACTCACTCATTAGTGATTATAATTAGCATTGACTATATTCTTTAGTCACCAGGGGTGTTCAGCAGCTCCAGGATCCAGCCTCTCTGTCTGTGCTGCTGTGAAACTGAAACTGAAGGCAGGACTAATGATTTGCATTCTGTGAGTGATAGAGAGGGGGGGGGGCAATGCCTGCACATCACAGCAGAACACAGAGACCGGGTGGATCCTGGAGCTGCATAACAGCCCGCCTTGGTGACTATGCATATATAGTCACTGCTAATTATAATCACTAATGAGTGAGTATTAAAACGTTTTTATTCACTTTCACAGGATGCTTTTAGGAGACAAAAGAAGTGTGAGATTAGTGATGGTATGCTGCAGGTACATGTTTTGATAGCTTAGGAGGCGTTTTGCAGGTGACAGGATCCCTTTAATAAATTACATGTTTAGTGATATAATTGAAAACAAATTTACATGTATAAATAGGGGTTAACATTTTTGGTTCTTTTAATCTTGTTTAATCACACTGGAGGATATGATCACCTTTTTTCTTTTGGTTTGTTCAATGCATTTAGGTTGAAAATGCTGAGTGTTGTGTTCTGATGATTAAGATATATTTATCCTGGCACTTACGGGATTTGTTTTTTGTGTTTCTTTTTTGTTGCATCTATTATATAATTGCCGTAGCGACTTCCGTCGCACACGGCGCTACTTCCGTGGCTTTGTTCGTGGCTTTGTTCGCGCACGCGAAGTGGCCATTGCGAGTCTCCCGCCCCAGCGACGACCGACGAAAGCCGAGACCCGTGGCCGAAAATAGAACCAAGGGCCCGACTATACTTCGCTCGAAACACCGCTATGTATCTCTATGGGAAGTGAGGCGCTATTCTGATTGGTCGCCGGCAGCACACAGCGACCAATCAGAATAGCGCCTCACTTCCCATAGAGATATAATGGACGACTTTGAGTTTCAAATTTACCGCTCAAAGTGAGGCGCTATTCTAATTGGTCGCCGCCAGCACACAGCGACCAATGAGAATAGCGCCTCACTTCCCATAGAGATACAAAGCGGTGTTTCAAACAGTGCATAGCCGGCCCCTTGGTTCCATTTTCGGCCACGGCGCTCAGCTGTCGCCGGCCCAAGAAAATCGCAATGGACCTACGTGCCTGACTTACCGCGCCTGCAACGACTCGCCTATCTCTCTCTCTCTCTCTCTCTACCTCTCTATCTACCTCTCTATCTACCTCTCTCTCTACCTCTCTCTCTACCTCTCTCTCTACCTCTCTCTCTACCTCTCTCTCTACCTCTCTCTCTACCTCTCTCTCTACCTCTCTCTCTACCTCTCTCTCTACCTCTCTCTCTACCTCTCTCTCTACCTCTCTCTCTACCTCTCTCTCTACCTCTCTCTCTACCTCTCTCTCTACCTCTCTCTCTACCTCTCTCTCTACCTCTCTCTATGTCTATCTCTTCTTTTGTATCGGGCTCACAGCTAGTGTAAATGTATCTTTGTGCAGAGATTTAACTTGGGACCTGTCAAATTTATATATTTTCTCCTTCGCCTCATTGGGGGACACAGGACCGTGGGTGTTATGCTGCTGTCCACTAGGAGGTGACACTAAGTATACTTCTGAAACAAGAAAACAGTGTGGCTCCTCCCCTGCAGTATATACACCCTGGCTGACTGCAGCCTCACCAGTTTTAGCTTAGTGTCATTAGGAGGTAGATGCGGTCCACGGACCACAATACTACAACATAGTTAGTTTAGTTTTTTATTTTTTCGTCTACCACAAAGGATTATATGGGGCGAAGGTATCTTCGCATGCCGATCTCCCCAGAACCAACAACGGACGGGAACGCGGAGTGTCACCTCCACGTACCCCCTTCTGCCACGTAGGATAGGGAACAGGGCGACGGTTCCTTTGCGTTCCGATCTCCCTGTCCTCCCCAGACCGGCATTTTTCTTTGGGAATTGCCCCCCGTCTATCTGTGCAAGAACAACCATTGGAGGGAATCTCCCCTACAGAATGAGATCTTACCTTGAGATGGAACCTCCAAGGAGATGGACGCCAGGTCACAGACGCCTTCTCATATTCTTCTTGGATTATGGGTCGAGCTGCCAGCATGCCCTCCCCATTCCCCTGCCGGGACACTTGGGTTGAGGAGCCGGCACCAGGTACACAGGGCTCCTTCCGGACCCTGCATCTTCATTTAATATATAAATGTTTTACTGTGCATTATATTCCCCCCTGTCACCCCTGTCCCCCCCGTCCAGGCCGCCGCCATTATGCCGAATCTGTAGCCGGCCCTCCGCGCCAATGCGCGCTGTTTTTCGGCCGCGGGCTTCTACTCTAGTCCCCGGCTTGCGGCCTTCTTTTCTAGTACCGCCCCCCGCCCGCCTCCGTCGCCGCCCTCATGATGTATCGCGGCCGGGAGAATCTCCCGGCCGCATCATAGGAGGCGGGACCCGGCGGCTCTCTGGCGCTTCTCGCTCATCGCGAGATTTCCTGCGCGCCATTTTCCCGGCATCACTGTGCATCATAGGAGGCGGGACCCGGCGGCTCTCTGGCACTTCCCGCTCATCGCGAGATTTCCTGTACGCCATCTTGCCCACATCACTGTACTGCTCCCGCCATCTCTGCACGTGGGACGCCTCAGGGGGACACTGGATCTGGCTGGCGATCCATTAGGAGGGTAAGAGGCACAGCTAGCCTGCTGTGCCATTTTCTTTGTGGGATTCTCCTAGCAGTTTCTGCACCCTGCCTGTATTTGGTGGTTAAGTACACAAGTGCTCTATTGAGACGATGCAGAGCTCCAGAGGTAACAAGAAGGGCCCTAAGTTGGCGACCTTCTATTCCTTGTGCACCACCTGCAAAGCACAGCTGCCCAGCGGTCATACGACCCCTCTTTGCCAAGCCTGTGGTTTATCTAGCAGGGAGCCTGAGGTTGCAGCCTCCTCAGCTCCTGAGACCTCTTCTGTGCCCACTGCCCCCACCATGGCCGGTAGTCCCCACGCCACCCCAGAATGGGCAGCGTTCCTGACACAGTCTTTGACTCAGTCCATGTCTCAGTCCATGGAAAGGCTGACCTCAACCCTTCAGGTTTTACAGGCCCGACCCCATCCAGCCCCCTCAGGGCCCTCTGAGTCAGAGCCGGACAATACGGAGGTTCATGAATCTAGTACCAGGGACGAGGAACAGGAGTCTTCTCCTTCTCATCAGGTCCCTAATCGTAAGAGAACACACAGGAACCCTCCTCCTTCCCCTTCGGGAAGTTCTCAGGGTTCTCCATCCCATGAACAGGAGACCGGCTCCCAGTCAGTCACTCCAGGCCCCGTATGATTCCGAATCAGATCAGGACCTGTCCCTTGACTTGGACAACCCTGATACCCAGGCTATGATTCAGGACCTGATATCAGCAGTTAACAAGACGCTGAATGTTACTAGCGCCACGGCGGAAACTCCAGAATCCGTGATATCTTTTAAGCGACTAAAGCGCCCACACAAGTTTTTCTCTGATCATCATGAGTTCAAAGAACTTGTGACCAAACACAGGACTCGTCCTGACAAGCGCTTTGGCAACAGAAGGACCATGGATTCTCGTTACCCTTTTCCCCCCGCCGTCAGTCAGGACTGGGCGGAGTCCCCTCAGGTCGATCCTCCAGTCTCCCGGTTGGCCACGCGCACTCTTCTGTCCCTTCCAGATGGGTCATCTATCAAGGACCCCACTGACCGCCAGGTCGAGCAATTGGCTCGCTCAATTTTTGAGGCTTCCGGTTCAGCTTTAGCTCCGTCCTTTGCCTCGGTGTGGGTGGCCAAAGCTGTTGCTTCCTGGGCAAGCTCCCTTCGTGATACCTCACAGTCCCCAGAAGGGTCCAACATGACTAACCAGATTACCATCGCAGCGGAATATATGCTTCAAGCGGCACTCGACGCCGCTGGCTGTTCGGCTGTTGCGGCAGCTAATGCTATTACCATCCGCAGAGCACTCTGGCTCCGCGAATGGAAAGCAGACTCTGCTTCCAAGAAGTCCCTGACAAGTCTACCATATCTCAGCGGACGCCTCTTCGGGGAAAAGCTGGATAAGCTAATTTCAGATGCCACGGGAGGAAAAAGCACGTCCCTCCCGCAACACAAGCCCAAACGGCCCCCCTTTCGGCGCCAACAGACTCGGTTTCGATCTTTCCGCAACTCTTTTGGATGGTCGGTCTCCCGCCCGTCTCAGGCCAATAACAGATCCCCTCGGAGAGACAGGAACTTTCAGCCCTCCCAAAGATCCACGACCGCCTGGCAGCCTCGCTCTAGGCAGCCAAGACCCAAGGGATCACGACCTCAAAGGTTTTCCTCCTCCTGACTCCTTATCCCTTCCGGAAAATCCCTCCCAAGTAGGCGGCCGCCTCTCTCTTTTTCGGGACACCTGGCTCGCTGTCGTAGACGACGAATGGGTCAGGGAGGTGATTTCTTCCGGTTATTCCATAGAGTTCCGATCACGCCCGGCCGATCGTTTTTTCCCGTCTTCTCTTCCAAAATCTCCAGCGAAGGCGCGCGCCTTTCTCAAGGCCGTCGACTCTCTCCGGCTGGCAGGAGTCATTGTCCCAGTTCCTCGATCAGAAAGATACACAGGGTTCTATTCAAACCTGTTTGTGGTGCCCAAGAAGGACGGGTCTGTTCGGCCAATTCTAGACCTCAAGCTCCTCAACAGGTCTATCAAACTGCGTCACTTTTGCATGGAGTCGTTGAGATCCATCATAGTATCGATGGACCAAGGGGAATTTTCTCGCGTCGATAGACATCAAAGATGCGTACCTCCACATTCCCATTTGCCTCGTTCATCAGAGATTCCTACGCTTCGCAATCGGCCAGGACCACTTCCAATTCGTGGCTTTACCGTTCGGACTCGCAACAGCCCCCAGGGTATTTACGAAAGTCATGGCCGCGGTCATGAAGGTGCTTCATTCCAGGGGAGTCATGGTTTTACCTTATCTAGACGACCTTCTTATCAAGGCGCCATCTTTCACAGACTGCGAGGAGAGTGTTCAGATCACCATAGACCCCCTCGTACGTCTAGGTTGGCTGTTAAATCTACCAAAATCCTCTCCGGTCCCAAGCCAGACCATTACCTTTCTAGGAATGGTGTTCGACACCCACCGCGGCTTAATACTTCTTCCGCGACAGAAAGCCGTGTCTCTACGTCAGCGCGTCAGGTCCTTGCTCCGCCCCAAACCTCACTCCCTTCGTTTCGGAATGAAGGTTTTGGGGATGATGGTAGCGGCTATGGAGGCGGTGCCGTTTGCTCAGTTGCATCTCAGACCTCTGCAACTAGCTCTCCTATCCTGCTGGGACAGGAACCCTGCCACTCTGGATCGAACCTTGCGACTGTCTCCGCCGGTGAAGCAGTCTCTTCTCTGGTGGCTCCGGCCTCTCTCTCTCCAGATAGGGAAGTCGTTCCTACCAGTGAACTGGGACGTCCTTACAACCGATGCCAGTCTGATGGGTTGGGGGGCGATTCTTCGTCATCACACAACCCAAGGCAAATGGTCCCGTCAGGAGGCCACGCTTCCCATCAACTTACTGGAGATCCGTGCCATTTCTCTAGCCCTGCGGGACTTCCATCATCTGCTGGCGGGACGTCACGTACGAGTCCAGTCCGACAATGCCACGACGGTGGCATATGTCAACCACCAGGGCGGCACGCGCAGCTCAAGAGCAATGTCCGAGGTTCGTCCAATTCTCCAGTGGGCGGAATCCACGAGATCGGTGATCTCAGCAGTTCACATTCCCGGGGTGGACAATTGGGCGGCGGACTTTCTAAGCCGCCAAGGCATCGCCTCGGGGGAATGGAGTTTGCATCCCGAGGTATTCCACCAGATATGCCTCAGGTGGGGGACTCCGGAGGTGGATCTGATGGCTTCGCGGCTAAACAACAAAGTACCTCGTTCATGGCCAGATGCCACGACTCTCGAGCTCTGGGAGCAGACGCTCTAGTACAGTCCTGGTCTCAGTTCCGACTCTGCTACATTTTCCCACCCCTGCCACTGATTCCCAGGGTGGTAAAGAAGATCAAGGCGGAAGGTGTATTGGTGATCCTCATCGCTCCGGACTGGCCACGTCGCGCCTGGTACGCCAATCTGGTACGTCTGATCGGCGACTCCCCCTGGCGCCTGCCAGATCGCCCAGACCTGCTTTCATAAGGCCCTCTCCTCCACCAGAGATCATCGGCCCTGAGTTTAACGGCGTGGCCGTTGAAACCTGGGTTCTAACCCAGGCCGGCTTGTCTCCAGAAGTCATTGCAACTATGCTGAGAGCGCGGAAACCTTCTTCAGCCCGCATTTACCATCGCACATGGAAAATTTTTTTTCTCTTGGTGTAATTCTCAGGGCCGACCACCCCTACAGTTTTCTCTGCCGGCCATTCTAGGTTTTCTTCAGACCGGTCTTGACTCAGGTCTTTCCTTGGCTTCTTTAAAGGGACAAATTTCTGCCTTGTCCGTACTTTTTCAGCGCAAGCTAGCTAACAGGTCGCAGGTCAGGACCTTTCTACAGGGAGTCGCCCGACTAGTTCCTCCTTACAAGAGACCCCTGGATACCTGGGACCTAAATCTAGTCCTGGACGTTCTGCAGAGGGCACCCTTCGAGCCTCTCAGAGATGTTCCTCTCCGTATTTTGTCCCAGAAGGTTGTGTTTCTGGTAGCAATCACCTCTATACGTCGTGTGTCGGAACTGGCGGCTCTGTCCTGCAAGCCCCCCTTTCTGTCCTTCCACCAGGACAGGGTTGTCTTGCGTCCGGTCCCGTCCTTTCTTCCGAAGGTGGTGTGCCCGTTTCATCTGAATGAGGACATAATTCTGCCTTCTTTTTGTCCTTCGCCGACTCATCGAGTGGAAAGGGCCTTGCATTCACTGGACTTGGTTCGGGCTCTTCGCCTTTACATTTCCCGGACATCGGCCTTTCGAAGGACAGACTCTCTGTTCGTCCTTCCGGAAGGTCCTCGTAAGGGCCTGCCTGCTTCCAAGGCCACTCTTGCCAGATGGATCAGGACTACGATCATCGAAGCCTACCAACTCAGGGGCCAGCCCGTGCCAACGGGGCTGCGTGCGCACTCTACCCGGGCGGTGGGGGCCTCGTGGGCCATTCGGCACCAAGCTTCTGCCGAAAAAGTGTGCAAAGCTGCCACATGGTCAAGCCTTCACACATTCGCTAAACATTATAATGTTCATGTCCGGTCCTCGGCGGAGGCCAATCTGGGCAGGCGTGTTCTGCAGGCGGCAGTTGCCCACCTGTAGGATGGAAAGATGGGCTTAATTTCCCACCCAGGGACTGCTTTTGGACGTCCCACGGTCCTGTGTCCCCCAATGAGGCGAAGGAGAAAAGGAGAATTTTGTGTACTCACCGTAAATTCCTTTTCTCTTAGCCTCTCATTGGGGGACACAGCACCCGCCCTGTTGCCTATTAGGTTTTTTCTTGTTATCTCAGTTCTGGTTGTCTCAAATCTGTTCTACACAGTTTAGTTCACTGAAGTGTATTTGCATATATATGTATGTGTGCTATCGCTTCTCCTACTGCTTTATTCACAAACTGGTGAGGCTGCAGTCAGCCAGGGTGTATATACTGCAGGGGAGGAGCCACACTGTTTTCTTGTTTCAGAAGTATACTTAGTGTCACCTCCTAGTGGACAGCAGCATAACACCCACGGTCCTGTGTCCCCCAATGAGAGGCTAAGAGAAAAGGAATTTACGGTGAGTACACAAAATTCTCCTTTTTTATTTTATGGTTGTGAGTTATTACAACTTATTGAATAAAAATTCAATAAGTTGTAATAACTCATACAACCATAAAATAAAAAATATATAAATTTGACAGGTCCCAAGTTGAATCTCTGCACAAATATAGTCTTGTGACATATCAAATGAAAGCTGTTACCGTTCTGAGTAAAATGACGCCTCTCCCGCTTCATTATCTTATTTCTAGCCTGAGATAAAAAAAAATGTAAAGCGATACCAGAAATTCGCCAAAATTTGCACTTTTTTAAAACTTTAAATATCTGTAAAAAATTAACTGATTAAGAAAAAATTCAAAACTTTTAATTTGTAATTAACTAAAGTAGTACTTCAAATAGAAAAAAAATTAAAAAAATCTAAAGACGTCAGGTAAAAAAAATATTCATATTTAGATCACTTGATATGGAATGACCCATTGACGCTATTAATAGTAAAATATGTTAAAATATGATCCCATCGCGATCCCAACTTGAAATTTGAAATTTGGTACAGATGTGGCTACGAGCACAGCAGACATGGGTAGTTTTTGAAATATTTAAATGATGCCGATTTTTCGTAAATGCATTTTAAAATTTTGTGATTGCACGGGTAAAATATTAACAAAGATACTCTTGTGACATATCTGGTGAAAGCATGTGCAATTCTGAGTAGAATGGTGTTTATTTTGTCTCTCTATCTTATTTCTAGCCTGAGTTATGAGGAGAAATGTAAATGTAATTTTTTTTTAAAAAATTTCTCTTCACATTTTGCATTGTCTGACATGCTATGATCAAATAACAAAATCGCAAAAGAATTAAAAATATAGAGGTAATAATCATTGGTTCACTTGACATGGAATGGCCCGGCCCCGATTTTGGGCTCTGGTGAAAAAAAACAGACAAACCAATCCTGGGCTATCCAGCGCTCATAGCATTGGAGTCTATGGGCGCCGGACCCAGGAAAAAAACAGGATCGTTTTCCAGACCCGGCTTCAGTGTACTGAGCATGCTCAGTACACTAAAGATGCTCTGTTCCTGTAATTTCACTTTAGCATACACTGCTAAAGTGAAATTAAATAAAGGAATTGTGAAAAATAAAAAAAAATAAATGCTCACCTCTCCTCTGAGTGTCCCTCGATGCAAGGCATCCACCTCTAGTGGCTGAAGGACCTTAATCAGCTGACCAGGAAGGGGCAGGGCAACCCGATCAGCTGATGTTTATTTTTTATTTCTCCTTCGCCTCATTGGGGAACACAGAACCATGGGTGTTATGCTGCTGTCCACTAGGAGGCGACACTAGGCAGAATCTGTAAACAATTAACAGTAGCTCCTCCTCTGCAGTATACACCCCTGGACAGGCACTGTCCTGACTAGTTTTTGCTTAGTGTCATTAGGAGGCACACATGGATTTTTTGTGCTCCTAAAAAAATTTCCTTTCTTTATTTCCTTTTTGAATTTTTTTCTTCAAGAAGAAGAAAAGTGTGTCTCTGACGAGACTCCCGGCATGGTCCCTCCTCAGCCCCCCACTGTTGGGGGCGCCTGGTTGAGGTCGATTGTTTCCCCTAACATGCTGCTCCCTCCTTGGCCTCCCAATGTTGGTGGCGCTGGGTTGAGGTTGAGACGACGATCCTCCCCATTTCCCCACTGTTAGGGTTACTGGGTTGAGGTCGAGGAGATGGACAAGGCCCCTGATGGTGGAGCAACATCCCTCCCTAAATACCCTTTTGGGGTTCATTTAGGTTGAGACGCCACAGGTTGAGCCTCTGGTGCAGCAGCTCGGCACCCTGGAGTCCTCAGCCCTGCTGACAACTTTTTACTCTTCTGCGGCCGCGTACTCGCAGCGGTATTTCCAGGGCACACAGCTTTGCTATGTACACCTGACTGAGGTCGGGGGACCAGCAATGGGGCAGCTAGCACTAGCAGGGACACAGCTTGCCCGTGTCCCTGCAGCAGCCAGCACTAAGGCTGCACTTTGGTGCTTTTCAGGGGACCCAGCACTCTGGGTCCTCCGTAGGGGCCTACACTATGCCACTGCTGCCTGCCCAGGGGTCCGGCGGGGTCAAGATCCGTTCCGGACCGCAAACCCCCCCGGACCTCCGCGCCGTCCTGAAGCCATTTTCAGCCATAGGGATCTAATTTAGGCCATTTCTTCGGCCTACACCGAAGCTGTCGCCTTCTCCACATCCCCGGCCCACCCCCCAGATGACGAGGATGACTCTGCCAGCGTCATAGCAGGGGGCAGACCGCATCACTGAGAGCGCGCTCTGAGCATATCGCGCTCTTTTCCACTGATCCGCCCCCCTCCTACCTCCTCTCTCCCATCTCCAGTGGCCAATACAAGCCTCGTGGAGAGGGAGGCAGTGCAGCACCAAGCAAAAGGCAGTGCTGATTCAGCTGGCAGTCTCCGGGAGGCACAGGACAAGGGACGCTGGACACTGGTGGCACACACAGGTGGTGGTAAGTTTCCAGCAGAGGTTTTCGGTCTTCCCTGCTGGGGCTCCTTCTCTACAGGGCACCCCTACACAGGCACCTCTCCCACTATGTCGGGCTCAAAGAGCAAGAGGACCAGGGCTCACACAGCTTACTATGCTTTATTCACAGTCTGTAAGAACCCTCTGCCCAGCGGCTATATGTGCCCGCACTGCCAGGACTGCGCCCAGACTACTGGGCTACAGCCCCCAGTGACCCCGACCGTAACTGATGTGTCCCCTGCCATGCCGGAATGGGCCATAATCATGTCCCAGACATGTCCCAATCTATGGCACAATCCATAGAGAAGCTGTCCTCTACATTGCTCCAAGCTCTGCAGAGTCTCCCTCTTTCCCTTGCCGCTGCTCAGCAAGGCGGACGCGCAGACCGGGACCGTACTGACAGACCTATCCACTTGTAGGTTAGGTCATAAGTGACCCCATATGTCACGATCCTCAGTGCCTTCTCATACTTCACGGTCACCCCCCAAGGAGAGTCGCCGTGCCTCCAGGTCGCCAGTCGTCCCCTGCCAGGGAAAGTCACATGCGGTCCAGGTCATCCCCCTACTAGAGAAGACCACAGCGATACGCAGGAGTCCGAAGTCCTCTGTGACTCCAGCTCAGATCTGGATCTAGACAGGTCTTTAGACCTAAACCATCCAGATGCTGATGCATTGGTTGAGGACGTAATCATGTCCATCAACCAGGTGTTGAATATATCTGACACGCCCGGTGAGTGCCGCTATCTTTTCCTTTTTATGCTTTATTGAATATATCTGACCCACCTCCAGATGCCCCAGAGCACGCGATTGCTTTTCAAAGGGCTAAGAAGCCGCCTAAATATTTCTATGATCACCCCGAGTTCAGAGCGATTCTTAAAAATCATCGCTCACACCCGGAGAAAAGATTCGGCAATAGTAAGGCACTGGAGAGGCGTTGCCTGTTCTTGCAAGAGGTAACACAGACCTAGGCAGATACTCCCGTAGTGGACCTCCCGGTATCTAGACTCACGGCACAGACGCTTCTCCCCCTGCCAGATAGTTCCTCCATAAAGGACGCGATGGACCGTCAGGTGGAACACATGGCCCGATCAATTTTCAAGGCCACAAGGTCCTCCCTAGCACCGGCATTCGCTACAGTCTGGGCAGCCAAGCCTGTTGCGGCCTGGACGACCAACTTACATGCCAGCCTCCGTTCAATTGACTCTGAGCTAGCAGACCAGGCGGTTCAAGCTTCCGTCGTGGCTGACTATATTTTACTATATGGAAGGCTGATGCAGTCTCTAAAAAGTCGCTTACTCACCTTCCATATCTCGGCGGACGTCTTTTCGGTGAAGAGTTGGATAAATTAATATCTAATGCTAAAGGAGGAAAGAGTACTTCCCTACCGCAACAAAAGCCGAAACGCACCTATAACCGCTGTAACCAAGCACAATTCCGTTCCTTTCAGAATTCGTCCGGCTGGTCCGTCTCCCGCCCAGCGCAGACCCGTAGTCGTTCGCCACGCAGGGAGGGTTCGAGGTCTTCGCAAAGATCAAACAAAAACTGGCAGTCAAAATCTGGCCAGTCCAAATCGAAGAGATCCAAATCCCACAAATTCTCCTCCTCATGACTCCTTATTCCCGGACGACACCCCGCCAGTGGGCGGACGACTTTTCCACTTTCATAAAGTCTGGCTGCCTATTATAAAAGACAGGTGGATCAGGGAACTGGTGTCGTCTGGTTACAAAATAGAGTTAATTTCCCTCCTACCAAATCGATTCTTTCTTTCCGTACCTCCAAGACCGCCGTCAAAGGCTCTCGCTTTCTCCAAGGTGGTCAGGTCGCTTCTTCAAGCTGGACTAATTGTCCCCGTCCCTCTGACCGAACGTTTCCACGGGTTCTATACCAACCTATTCGTGGTTCCCAAAAAAGGAGGCAGTGCAAGACCTATCCTAGATCTCAAACAACTAAACAAGTACGTAAAAGTACGACAATTTCGCATGGAATCTCTCTGATCCATCATATCAGCCATGGAAGGAGAATTTCTTGCCTCAATAGATATTCAGGATGCTTACCTGCATATCCCGATCGCCCCTGCCCACCAAAAGCTCCTCGGATTCGCAATCGACCAGACCCATTACAAGTTTGTGGCTCTCCAGTTCGGACTCACCACGGCTCCCAGAGTGTTTACCAAGGTCATGGCGCCTGCCATGACTATACTACACTCCAGAGGCGTAGTAGTCATCCCATACTTGGACGATCTACTTATCAAGGCTCCCACCTTCAAGGATTGCGAACTCTGTGTCACCATCATGGTAGACACACTAAGTCACCTGGGCTGGTTGGTCAACCTAAAAAAAGTCATCCCCAATCCCAAGTCAGTCCCTAATTTTTCTGAACATGCAATTCCACACTTCCAAGGGTCTAGTGCTCCTTCTCAAGGAGAAGGCACATGCTCTCCGGCTGGGAGTTCGCGCCCTTCTTCAGCCATCACCTCAATCCTTTCGATTTGCCATGAGAGTTCTGGGCAGGATGGTCACTGCGATACAAGCAGTTCCCTTCGCCCAGCTTCATCTCCAGCCTCTCCCAACTGGCCATACTCAAGTCCTGGGACAAGAGTCCTTTTTCCCTAGACAGGATGTTTCAAATGTCCTCGACGGTCAAGCAATCTCTACACTGGTGGTTCAAACCAATCTCTCTCCTCTCTCCAAGGCGAGATCTTTTCTAATGGGTCACTGGAAGATTCTGACCACCGATGCCAGACTAACGGGATGGGACGCAGTGTACCAACATCACAGAGCACAGGGGAAATGGTCTCCATCGGAATCTACCATGCCCATCAACGTACTGGAGATTCGAGCCATCTTCCTGGCATTGCGGGCCTTCCAGCGATTCCTGGCGGCTTCTCACGTTAGGCTACAATCAGACAATGCCACGGCCTTGGCATACGTCAATCACCAGGGCGGAACCTGCAGTGCCCAGGCAATGTGAGAGGTAACACACATTCTTCACTGGGCGGAATCAACGGGATCGACCCTGTCCGCCGTACACATCCCGGAGTAGACAACTGGAAAGCAGACTTTCTCAGTCGCCAGGGCATAGACTCAGGAGAGTGATCCCTGCATCCCAAAATCTTTCATCACTGGGGGATTCTGGATGTGGATCTAATGGCATCACACCTCAATGCCAAGGTTCCTACCTCATGGCCAGATCACACGACCCCGGTCCCTTGGAGCGGAGGCCCTAGTTCAGGACTGGACTCAATTCCAACTCCTATACATCTTCCCACCCCTGCCTCTAATTTCCCATAGTAGTGTGGAAAATCAGACAGGAAGGGATCCCAGTTATCCTTATTGCTCCAGACTGGCCCAGACGCAACGTGGTATGCCGTCATCGTCCAACTCACGGCAGACGCCGCCTGGCGCTTCCCAGATCGGCCAGACCTTCTATCTCTGGGCCCGTTTTACCATCAGAGTTCGGAAGCCCTGAATTTGATGGCGTGGCCCTTAAGACCTGGATTCTGACACAAGCAGGGCTCTCGCAGGACTTCATCCGCACCATGATCAGTGCGAGAAAACCAGCCTCTGCTAGAATTTATTACCGCACCTGGAAATCCTTTTTTGCCTGGTGCGCATCTCTGGATCAGGCTCAGTTACCCTATTCACTACCTAGGATACTTGGTTTCCTACAATCAGGTCTGGAGGCCAGACTGTCCCTTGGCTCTCTTAAGAGCCAAGTCTCGGCCCTCTCATTTCTTTTTCAGCGGAGACTTGCATCAAAACCACAAGTCAAGACGTTTCTTCAAGAAGTTTCCTGCTTGGTTCCCCCTTACAAGCAACCGCTGGAGGCATGGGATCTCAACTTGGTGTTGACAGCATTACAAGAGCCACCCTTTGAGCCCCTTAAGGAAATCTCACTCCGCCTTCTATCCCAGAAGGTGGTTTTTCTGGTGGCAATCACCTCTCTTCGCAGAGTGTCTGAACTCTCAGCGTTTTCCTGCAGGCCGCCATTCCTAGTTTTCCACCAGGACAAGGTTGTTCTCCTCTGCATACGCTTGACCTTGCATTGCGTATCCATGTATCTAGAACGGCGCCCTTTCGGAAGTCGGACTCCTCTTCCTTCTTCCGGAAGGTAGTCGCAAGGGCTTGCCAGGTTCAAAAGCTACGCTTGCTAGATGGATCAGATCCACCATTCAAGATGCCTATAGGCTCAAAAATTCGCCACTTCCGGCTGGTATTAGAGCGAACTCTACCCGTGCGGTAGGGGCGTCCTGGGCCATTCGGCACCAGGCGTCGGCACAAGTGTGTAAAGCAGCCACCTGGACTAGCTTACACACGTTTACAAAACATTAGAGTCCATACCCAGTCTTCAGTAGACGCGAGCCTGGGTAGACGTGTCCTGCAGGCGGCAGTAGCCCACCTGTAGGATACTGTCTTTGCACAATATTCATTCCATTGCTTTTCCCACCCAGAGACTGCTTTGGGACGTCACATGGTTCTGTGTCCCCCAATGAGGCGGAGGCGAAGGAGATAGGAGATTTGTGTGTATTCACCGTAAAATCCTTTTCTCTTAGCCTCTAATTGGGGGACACAGAACCATGGGTGTTATGCTGCTGTGCAATAGGAGGCGACACTAGGCAGAATCTGTAAAAGATTAACAGTGGCTCCTCCTCTGCAGTATACACCCCTGGACAGGCACTGTCCTGACCAGATTTGTGCTAAAACAGTAGGAGGAACGTAACCGTGATAACACATGTAACTATGCCTGTAAGAAGGCAACTATGCACGAGCTCAAAAAAACAATATGAGAACTCAAACGGCCCGCAACGGGCAGCAGGGCGGGAGCTGTGTCCCCTAATTAGAGGCTAAGAGAAAAGGATTTTACGGTGAATATACACAAATCTCCTTTTTTTTCACCATTCCTTTATTTGATTTCACTTTAGCAGTGTATGTATATAAAGTGAAAGTAACAGCGCTGACACCACTTGCTCTGCTTCCCCCAGCTCTTTCTGTGTCTGGATCCCTCAAAATCCCATATCTGGACACAGACATGGCATCCAGAGTTTACAATCCGGACCTGCCCGTAGGGTCCTGCAAAACACAGGATCCCACGGACAGGAAGAAAACCTTGGTGTGAAGCCAGCCTTAGAAGAGGCATCACTACACTCTGGTGTCATCCTTAGCACCTTTCTCCCATTTAATTTTTTCTGTGTACATGGATAGATTTGTCCAATTACCTGGAGTGATGAAAGAGAGCTTTTCAGAGAAAACCTAGTGTAAAGAGCCATATGAAAGGTGTGACTAGTCCAGTGCCACCCTTCACAGCTTCTTCCAGTTGCACTCTTGTTGAATTAACAGGTCTCTTCCATGGTGAGAGACCAGACTCTGATCCCTTGCTGCTTGTGGTTGGATCAGCATGAACTCACTGGCAGGATCCCTTTTAATGGGAACCTTTGCCTGTTACAGTGCATTTTTTTTTCCTAAGTGTATGTTAGGATGTGTTATAAAACATGAATTAGTGGTGGTCAGTGCGTTGCCTCAATGGTGGCCCATATTAACCCTAGCTTGTCTTCACTACAGGCCAGGCCTACACTAATTGGTGTCATGAATACAACCATTCCAAATGCAAATGTTATTGTCTAATATCATGGTAGTCTTTGGCTGAAGCAGTAGCTTTTCTTCATACTGCCATTTATAATTTACATGACCTATTTGGCTGTAGTAAATACACTGAACGAAAATCTAAACACCACTTTTTTGTTTTTGTCCCATTTTTCATGTGTTGAACTCAAAGATCTAAGACTCTTTTCTATGTACACAAAAGGCTTTTTCTCTCAAAGGATGTGGAGGTCTGGAGCTGCTGTGGTTACATGGGGTCTGCGGTTGTGAGACTGGTTTTCTGAACCGCCTTTGGAGATGGCGTAGAGAAATGAACATTTAATTCACAGGCAACAGCTCTGGTAGACATTCCTACAGTCGTCATGTCAATTGCACGCTCCCTCAAAGCTTCTGACACATATCGCATTGTGCTGTGTGATAAAACTGCACAAGAATGACATTTTATTGTGGCCAGCCTAAGTAAGGCACACCTGTGCAATAATCATGCTGTCTAATCAGCATCTTGATACAATACATCTGTGAGGTGGGTGGATTATCTTGGCAATGGAGAAGTGCCCACACAGATTTAGGCAAATTTGTGAATAATATTTGATAGAAATAGTCTTGGATCTTTGAGTTCAGCTCATGAACAATGGGAACAAAATCCAAGTGTTGCGGTTTATGTTTTTGTTCAGTATATAAATTGTTCCAATGTTTTCTGACAAATATTCATTAATATACATAAAGTGTATAATTTCTTTTCACTGATCCAGATTAGAATTCAGTGTAAAATTTCCTAAGCTTCAGCATTCATCATTTTCTGTAGGCTTTTTCGTGGGCATTAGTGACCAGTAAAAACCTGCCTCCCAGTGGGACTGTCCCATCATCGGAATACCGCCCCATGTAATAAAAGCTCCTGCCTCACAGGTAATTTAACTGTGGCCGTTTGGTTATATAGTTGGTCTGTAATGTAAACTGTAGTGTTCAATAGACTGTCATTGGCATAGGTTCCATTATTTTATATATGTTTTATTATAAGTTATGTTTTTGTTTTGTTTTTTTGTATTTTTTTTTTTTTTTTTTTAATTTTTACAGTGGCTTTTATTTTAAGTTTCTCTTCTTTAATTCTGTTGTTGGTGTGTTTTTAGTTAACTTGTATGCTTTGGTTATTTGTAGACACGTACTGAAAGTAAACCAGAAACTCAAGTCCCTCCTCCTCGTACAAGGGAACAGCGTCCACGAGAGCGCCCAACATTTCAGCCAAGGGGGCCAAGATCCGGTAACTATAGAGCTGTATAGTATGTAGTGTAGCTGGAAAAACATTAGCTACCTAGCTGCTAGACTTGGTTTGTTGGGCACGTTGTAATTAGCAAAAACATTGCTGCATTTGTAAAACCTTATCCTTTTTATCACCAAATCCATTTGGGAAGTCTGTTTGACTGACCAGTTAATTTTACATGTAGAATAATTTATATTATGACATTTGTGCCTACATTGACTGATGTGTGGGAAACATGGCACTTTAATAATTGCCGTTTCCAGTCTTGCTCATCTCTGACATGCAGTATATATTTTTACAATTTACACATTTGTAGTTTAAAGGGATTGTGCAGGGAAAAAAGATTTTTTTTTGATCGGTTACATTTTTTAAATATTTTTTTTAAATGACCAACTAAATGATACTGCTACTTACCTAAATCCATGGATCTGTGCCAGCACAAGGAGTGTAGCCATCGCCGTTCCACCAGCCGTGTCTTTTGATTGGCTGCAGCAGGCAGTTAACTTAAGTAACATATTTTAATTTCACAGTCACTCAACCAGTGCAGCCAATCGCATGTCTACAGCAGTTCCATTGCTGGTGGATGGGGACATCTTAACTTCTAGTGCTGGCTCGCATCACAGTGTACAGTGTACTAGATACAAAGGAGTGATGAGATGGGACTATCAGTTGAGAATTTATTAACCGATCCAGTCCCCATGATGACTTTTCTTTTTGCCCAAGAAACCCAACTAAAGGGATTTTCCGGTCTAAAATGACAAGTCTTCAGTCATTTGCTATGACTGCAGACTTGTGAATTTTCCGGTAATATTGCCAGGAGTGGCGGTCACATGATCACAAGAAAGCGATATGCATACTCCCAGATAGAATCCGACTACACTGTGTATTAGGCGCCCTCAATAAAAGTGTATTACGTGATGCTGGAAACAGTCTAGTCAGATTCTGATCAGGAGTATGCATATTGCATACTTACGGCCATGTGACCAACGTACCTTGCAATGTCACTGGAGAAATTCTCATAGCGCACAGTGCATGCAATCTGAGGATTCCACAGTCTGCAGATTTGATGTTTTAGACTGGATAACCCCTTTAAGGTGTGAGCACGTAGACTTTCTGTATACATGTGCCACATTGTATGGCAATTTGATAAACTGTCAAACACGTTGAAACCCAAACCTGAGAAGCAAAAATGCAAATGGTCAGCAGTCTGGACACACTATTGCTTAAAGGTATTGCCAGAAGGTCTTTACTGTGTAATCTAAAGACAGCTTGCTGTAAGGGATAACCGAGAGATTTCAGCCATGCGTCTTATCACACTGTGGTTTACCTATGTTTTTTTCTGGTCATCATAATGGGAGACCCAGACAATGGGGTTTAGGGCACTGCCCTCCGGAGGTCACACTAGGTACTACAAGTTTGTAGACACCGCCCCCTCCGCTTATAAACCCCTACCGCAGGGAACATCCTCAGTTTTAACCTTAGTGTGCTCGGAGGATCACGCTTTGCTTGCACTTCACTGCATTCTCACTACTTTCGTGATGGCGTCTGAAGACAAGGTAATAAGGTCCCAGTCGGGACCGGTGACAGCCTCCCCGCTCACCCTTAGTGGCACACGCTGGTGGAGGTACCGGAGGGCCTAGTGCCTGGACACCTGGTGTTTTTCCCGGTACGCTGTTACACTCCTCTCCATCCCTCTCTGGGGGGCTCTGGTGAGTGGGAGATGGGAGCCTTGCACAGCTCCGCTCCGTCCGAGGCCTCCCTAAATGGTGCTTACAGACCGGACTGGAGCCAGCCCAGTCCGAGGCCTCCCTAAATGGTGCTTACACTCCGGACTGGGCTGAGCGGCCCAGTCTGAGGCCTCCCTAAATGGTGCTTACACTCCAGACTGGTGCTGCACCCCCGTCCGAGGCCTCCCTAAATGGTGCTTACAGACCGGACCGGCACTGAGGCACTCTGTGTCTCCTGTGTGCCTGGGGGTAGTGTCTGGCACTTTATGTGTTTCATGACACTCAGACCGCGCGTTGCCCTCGGGCCCGCGGTTCTGCGGGTGTACCCTGTGCTGGGGTCACCCTGGCTGACCGCCCTGTGTGTCACAGGGGCTGAGGCCGTAAACTGCGGATGTGTGACATGTATTTGCAGTCTGTGTATAATGTTTTTTACACTGTTTCCCGCGCTGCGGGCTCCAGCTCCCTCATGAGAAGGATGCTTGGAGGATGGGACCAGCCCGTGCGGTGACGTCACCGCGGGGCGTGTGTGTGTGTTTCCCGCGTGTCTTCGGCGCCGCCCACAGTTTCACTGTCGGCGGCCATCTTTACCCTCACTTCCCGGCTGGGAACTGTATGCAGCGTGCGTCTGCACTCCAGAGGGGAGACCGGAAGACGGCGCGGAGGTCACACACACACACCGCTCCCTCATACCGCTTTATAGCGGTCGGTAAGCCACCGGGATCCCCGGTTTTTATTGTCTGCAATTGGGCTTATCTACCCCTACTGTGGCCATGTCCTCAGCTGGGAAGCGTGCTGCTAAGGCGGCCGAGACCACCGTTACATGTGCTACGTGCAATGGAACACTGGTGGAGGGGTCCTGCAATAACTGCGGACGCCCAGAGGCCCGGGCTGCAACTGCTGGGTCAGCAACCCCGGTGCTATACCCCGAGGTGATCTCAGGGCCATGGGAGACTCAGAACAGGATCAATGAATCTCTGTTGTCTCAGCTGTCCTCCATGTCGCAATCCCTGGAGGCACTTAATAGGAGACTGGATAGCCCAGCTACTCCTTCCAGTTACCCCCGGGTGTCTCCCTCTTCTGCTGTGAGACCCCTTAAGCGGGCTCGTCGTGAGGCTTCACCCGAGCTCCAGACTCTCTCTGAGGAGGAGCGTTCCTCTGATGGTGAGGAAGATGATGGGGGTTCAACTTTCGGGTCAACGTCTGTGTCTGAACCTCCAGATGGGGTGGAGGATCTGGTGTCCTCTATTAACGAGTCCTTACGTCTCGTGACATCCCCTGAGGAGGTGGCTGTACACCCGAAGGAGGTCTATCAATGGCTGCGGCCTGAGGCTAGACCAAGTGGCTCCTTCTTGGACCACACCAACTTTGGAAGGGTGGTTAGGGCACCCAGGTTACATCCTGGGCGGCGTTATGTCCGAAAACCGAAGGACACTCGCTTTCCCTTCCCCCAGGAGGTGCTTCAGGAATGGTCGCAGTCCCCAAAGGTGGATGCTTCCATGACCAGGATTGCTGCACGCTCCCTATTTTCTGCCTCTGATAGCTCCTCGTTGAAGGATGCGACTGATAGACAGGTCGAGCAACTCGCCAAGTCTTCCTATGAGGCTGTGGGTCGTCCTTTGCCCCCAATTTTGCCGCGGTTTGGACCTTACAAGCAATTACTGTCTGCTTGGATGGTATCGCGGAACTGGCAAGGTCCAGTCCAGAGGTCAAGGCACTTACCGAGAGGGCAAGAGCTTATGCTGACTACGCCAGGACGGCGTCTCTGGAAGCTGCCAATCGCTCAGCTGT
Organism: Allobates femoralis; assembly: GCA_033576535.1. Taxonomy (NCBI): domain Eukaryota; kingdom Metazoa; phylum Chordata; class Amphibia; order Anura; family Aromobatidae; genus Allobates; species Allobates femoralis. Next base: position 287,997,188 of record JARQOC010000003.1, on the reverse strand, counting down.
GGCCTCGGCCAATGCTATTGCGATTCGTAGGTTGTTGTGGCTGCGTCTCTGGGACTCAGATGCCACATCTAAGAAGATTTTGCAGAATCTTCCATTTGCTGGTGACAGGCTGTTTGGCACTGAACTGGACAGGCTGATAAAGGATTCTGCTGAGTCTAAGATACCGCAGAATAAGCCTAAGCCACGATATACGGTGAAAAGGAACCCTAAGCAGTGGTCCTTTCGCTCCAGCTTACAGTCATCAGCATCGTCCGCTCGTGCGGACCGAGGGGGCAAGCCCGCTTCTCAGTGGCGCTCTAAGAGTCGTCCCAAGAAGCCGGCGGGGGCAGCAGCTGCCACCCCCAAACCCGCCTCTACATGACTCGCTCTCCCTTCCTGCCTCCCCACAGGTGGGGGCCGCTTGTCTCGCTTTCAAGACCAGTGGCTTCTTCACGTTCAAGATCAGTGGGTTCGAGACGTGGTCTCGAGAGGTTACAGGATAGAGCTGACATCACAACCTTTACACCGATTCCATCGGTCGGTCCCATCGCCAGACAAGGCTCAGGCTTTTTATCTGGTGTTGGAAGGTCTCCGCAGGGACGGAGTGGTGGTCCCAGTGCCCACGGCAGAGAGGTTCAGGGGTTTTTACTCCAACCTCTTTATCGTCCCAAAGAAGGACGGATCCTTCCGCCCGGTTCTGGACCTGAAGTTGTTCAACCGCCACGTGCTGGTTCGGAAGTTCCGTATGGAATCACTGCGCTCAGTGATCGCAGCTGTGTCACAGGGGGACTTCTTAGCGTCCATAGATATCAGAGACGCTTACCTTCACGTGCCCATTGCACCGGCTCACCAGCGATGGTTGAGATTTGCAGTGGGGGAGGAACACTTCCAATTTGTGGCGCTGCCGTTCGGCTTGGCCTCGGCACCGCGGGTGTTCACAAAGGTGATGGCTTCTATGATGGCTCTCCTGCACGTGCAGGGCCATGCCGTCATTCCCTATTTGGACGACCTGCTGGTCAGGGCGCCATCGGAACACCTCTGTCAAGCGAGCCTGGATGTGACCATGCGGTCTCTGGAACAATTCGGTTGGCTCCTCAATGTTCAGAAGTCAACCTTGGTTCCGACCCAGTCCTTGACTTATTTGGGCATGGACTTCAACACGTCCTCAGCCCTGGTGTCTCTGCCACAATCCAAACAGGTGGCGATCCGATCGGGAGTACAAGCAGTGCTCCTGTCACCACAATCATCCCTTCGTGGGTTGATGAAGCTGGTGGGTCGCATGGTGGCGGCGATAGAGGCGGTGCCGTTTGCACAATTTCGCCTCCGTCCTCTCCAGCTGGAGATCCTACGCAGGTGGGACAAGAGGACGATCTCGCTGAATCGGCTGGTGACACTGTCACAACCGACCCGAGATTCCCTGCAGTGGTGGCTTCAACCACATCACTTGTCGCGGGGCCGGTCCTTCATAAAACCGTCTTGGTTAGTGGTGACCACCGACGCCAGTCTGAAGGGCTGGGGTGCGGTGTTCTTACACCACAGGGCCCAAGGCCTCTGGACTCTGTCGGAGTCGGCATTGCAGATCAATGTACTGGAGATCAAGGCGATCTATCTAGCACTCCTGGCTTTTCAGAGATTCCTCTCAGGACATCCCATCCGGGTTCAGTCCGACAATGCGACGGCCGTCGCTTATATAAATCATCAAGGAGGAACCAGGAGTGCAGAGGCTCTGGCCGCAGTCCACCGCATCCTATCCTGGGCGGAGGACAACAACTGCCTGATCTCCGCAGTTCACATCCCAGGGGTCGAAAACTGGGAGGCCGACTATCTGAGCAGGCAGGGATGGACGCCGGAGAGTGGGCCCTTCATCCAGACGTCTTTCGGGACATCTGCAGCAGATGGGGCACTCCGGACGTGGATCTGATGGCCTCACGGCTGAATCATCAGGTTCCGCAATACATGGCGAGGTCATGGGACCCCCAGTCGTTGGGAGCGGACGCCCTGATCTTGACTTGGTCCAGATTCGATCTACCATATGTGTTCCCTCCTCTGGCTCTGATTCCCAGGGTGCTGTGGAAAATCAGGTCGGAATGCAGGGTAGCCATTCTAGTGGCTCCAGACTGGCCCAGGAGGTCCTGGTATCCGGACCTGTGGCAACTGTCAGGCGGACACAGGTGGGCTCTTCCAGAACGCGCAGATCTTCTCGCGCAAGGCCCATTCTTCCACCTCAATTCCAAGGCCCTCAGTTTGACTGCATGGCTCTTGAGGCCTGGCTGCTGACATCCAGGGGGTTCTCCCCTACAGTGGTGGCCACTATGAATCGGGCTAGAAAGCCGGTTTCCAGGAAAATGTACCACAGGACGTGGAAAATCTTTTTTACCTGGTGTGCCTCTGGGGGCCGGTCCCCGTGGCCCTTGTCCATCCCGACATTGTTGGCATTCCTACAGTCGGGTTTGGAGTTGGGATTATCCCTTGGCTCCTTAAAGGGTCAGGTCTCCGCACTGTCTGTGCTGTTTGACAGACGATTGGCGCTTCTCCCGAAGGTCCGTCAATTTCTGCAGGGGGTGTCGCGGATGGTTCCACCCTACAAAAGACCTCTGGATCCGTGGGACCTTAACATGGTCCTGGCGGCATTGCAAAAACCGCCATTTGAGCCTCTGAGGGAGGTTTCCCTTTCTCGTCTGTCCCAGAAAGTGGCTTTTCTGGTGGCGATTACATCTCTGAGGAGAGTCTCAGAATTGGCTGCACTATCGTGCAAGTCTCCCTTTCTGGTGGTTCACCAAGACAAGGTGGTGTTACGTCCACGGCCGGAATTCTTGCCAAAGGTGGTTTCAACGTTTCACCTGAACCAGGAGATTGTTCTCCCATCATTTTGCCCCGCTCCCGTTGATCAGGTTGAGCGCGACCTCCATACTCTGGATCTCGTGAGAGCTATACGCATTTATGTGTCCAGAACCGCCTCCTTTAGGAGTTCGGATTCTTTGTTTGTTCTTACGACAGGTCGCTGTAAGGGGTCCGCGGCTTCAAAGTCAACCTTAGCCAGGTGGATTAAGGCTTCCATTCAAGAGGCTTACCGGTCTTCTGGGTTGCCTCTCCCGGTGGGATTGAAGGCTCACTCTACCAGAGCCGTAGGTGCCTCATGGGCCTTGCGACATAGAGCATCTGCTCTACAGGTGTGTCAGGCGGCCACTTGGTCCAGCCTACACACTTTCTCTAAGCACTATATGGTGCATGCCCATGCCTCTGCGGATGCAAATTTGGGCAGGCGGGTTCTCCAGGCGGCGGTTGCCCACCTTTAAAAGGGAACCATGTTATCCGTCTTGTTGAGGAACTCTTCCCGCCCTGGGGTATTGCTTTAGGACATCCCCATTGTCTGGGTCTCCCATTATGATGACCAGAAAAAAGAGAATTTTGTTTACGTACCGTAAATTCTTTTTTCTTTAATCATCAATGGGAGACCCAGTACCCACCCAGTTGTTCCTTTGCATGTTTTGCATTGGCCCTGTTCTCTGTTGAGACAGTGTTTGCCGGGTTGTTGAACCGTTTGTGCACGGCATTCTTCCCGACGTTTCGGGTGTGGTTTATTTTCCTCCTCGCAGCTTGTAGACCAAACTGAGGATGTTCCCTGCGGTAGGGGTTTATAAGCGGAGGGGGCGGTGTCTACAAACTTGTAGTACCTAGTGTGACCTCCGGAGGGCAGTGCCCTAAACCCCATTGTCTGGGTCTCCCATTGATGATTAAAGAAAAAAGAATTTACGGTACGTAAACAAAATTCTCTTTGTTTTAGCACCAGTAAGTTATCATTGCGTGGACACAGTAGTGTTTATGACAAATTCTGCTAATCACAGATGGGGAGTACTGATCATGGTCTATAGACTTGGCTTATTGAAAACCTGGTGTGGGCGGTAGCAGCTTTCTTAGCTCTGCTACATGACAAATCTAAAAACTTGGATCACTAAGTGCAGCGGTTCTGATGCAATCGAAGTGATACATCTTTGGATCCAGGGTCTTTTTGCCTACATCTCAGATGAGGGAGCGAAAGCCTGGTGAGATTATTTTCTTGTTTCCATAATAGGAAGATAATCTCAAATGGAGATCCCTTTTGTATGTTCACAACCAATTTTTTGTTTTACCCCTGTTAAAGGGATTTTCCCATAATAAAGTTAATCTTAAAGTTTATTTTAATCAATAGATCTTGAAATAATAATTTCCATAATGGAAAAAGTATACAGACATTACAGCACAGGATCTTAGCTGATTTTTTTTGTGAGGTAACACATTTCCCTGCCTGTTTTTAAAAAAGGTTTTGCCTCAGAGAAAGAAGAATATGTGATATTTTGCAGTAATGTCAGTATACTATTTACCTTCCTCCCTGCCCAGGAGGTGTGTTATGATCAAACCATGTCCCTGTATGGTCAGACACATCCATTACACAGTACATAGCAGGGACATATATATAAGATTATCTCAGCACAGGAGATGTGGTATGATCAGACCATGTCCCTGTACATTCAGACACATCCATTGCACAGTACATAGCAGGGACATATATATAAGATCATCTCAGCACAGGAGATGTGGTATGATCAGACCATGTCCCTGTATGGTGAAGACACATCCATTGCACAGTACATAGCAGGGGCATATATATAAGATTATCTCAGCACAGGAGATGTGGTATGATCAGACCATGTCCCTGTATGGTGAAGACACATCCATTGCACAGTACATAGCAGGGGCATATATATAAGATTATCTCAGCACAGGAGATGTGGTATGATCAGACCATGTCCCTGTATGGTGAAGACACATCCATTGCACAGTACATAGCAAATTGGTCCACTCAGTTTGTTTTTTTAAACCACTTCTGTGCTTGGCTATACCCCGTATCTGGTCGGAAACCTCTGTTTAGACATTACTAATATCCTTTGGTTTCCAGTTTTTGAGTACAACACAAATGCATTATAATGTGGCCTCTTGGATTAGGTGTACGGCAGGTTCTTTATACAGTGCCTTGTGAAAGTATTCGGCCCCATTGAACTTTTCAACCTTTTGCCACATTTCAGGCTTCAAATATAAAGATATAAATTCAAATTGTTTTGTGAAGAATCAACAACAAGTGGGACACAATCGTGATGTGGAACAAAATTTATTCCATATTTTAAACTTTAACAAAAAACTGAAGTGGGGCGTGCAATATTATTCGTCCCCCTTGAGTTAATACTTTGTAGCACCACGTTTTGCTGCGATTACAGCTTCAAGTCCCTTGGGTATGTCTCTATCAGTTTTGCACATCGTGAGACTGAAATTCTTGCTCATTCTTTCTTGCAAAACCGCTCGAGTTCAGTGAGGTTGGATGGAGAGCGTTTGTGAACAGCAGTTTTCAGCTCTTTTCACAGATTCTCGATTGGATTCAGGTCTGGACTTTGACTTGGCCTTTCTAACTCCTGGATACGTTTATTTTTGAACCATTCAGTTGTAGATTTTGCTTTATGTTTGGGATCATTGTCTTGTTGGAAGATAAATCTCTGTCCCAGTCTCAGGCCTTTTGCAGACTCCAACAGGTTTTCTTCCAGAATGGTCCTTTATTTGGTTACTTCCATCTTCCCATCAATTTTAACCATCTTCTCTGTCCCTGCTGAAGAAAAGCAGACCCAAACCATGATGCTGCCACCACAATGTTTGACAGTGGGGATGGTGTTTTGAGGGTGATGAGCTGTGTAGCTTTTATGCCAAACATATCGTTTTTCATTGTGGCCAAAAAGTTCAATTTTGGTTTCATCTGACCAGAGCACCTTATTCCGCATGTTTGGTGTGTCTCCCAGGTGGCTTGTGGCAAACTTTAAACGAGACTTTGTATGGATATCTTTGAGAAATGGCTTTCTTCTTGCCACTCTTCCATAAAGGCTGGATTTGAGCAGCGTACAACTGATTGTTGTCCTATTGACACTCTCCCACCTCAGCTGTAGATCTCTGCAGTTCATCCAGAGTGATCATGGGCCTTTTTGCTGCATCTCTGATCAGTCTTCTCCTTAGTCAAGATAAAAGTTTAGAGGGACGGCCGGGTCTTGGTAGATTTGCAGTGGTCTGATACTCCTTCCATTTCCATATAATTGCTTGCACAGTGCTCCTTGAGATGTTTAAAACTTGGTAGATCTTTTTGTATCCAAATCCGGCTTTAAACTTCGCCACAACAGTATCTCGGACCTGCCTGGTGTGTTCCTTGGTCTTCATGATGCTCTCTGAACTTGAAACAGAACCCTGATGGCCAGTTTACACACACCAACTTATCTGACCAACTTGCTAGTTGCAGTGAAATCATGGACACATTGCTCCATTGTACACAGCCACAAAATGTTACAATGTGTCCATGATTTCACTGCAACCAGCAAGTTGGTCAGAAGTTGGACAGATAAGTTGGTGTGTGTAAACCCACCATGAGACTATCACAGAGCAGGTGCATTTATACGGAGACTTGATTACACACAGGTGGATTCTATTTATCACTACCAGTCATTGAGGACAACATTGGATCATTCAGAGATCCTCACTGAACTTCTAGACTGAGTTTGCTGCACTGAAAGTAAAGGGGCTGAATAATATTGTACGCCACACTTTTCAGTGTTTTATTTGTTAAAAAAAGTTTAAATATCCAATACATTTGTTCACTTCACGTATGTCCCACTTGTTGTTGATTCTTCAGAAAAAAAATGTGAATTTATATCTTTGAAGTGTGAAATGTGGCAAAAGGTTGAAAAGTTCAAGGGGGTTAAATACTTTCATAAGGCACTGTACCATACGTGAGACTTGCGACCAACGCTGTGGGGCTGCAGCATCTGGTCCCCGCCACAAATTCCTGCACACAGACAAGCTTCAGCACACTAGAACGTGCCCCGCCTACAGAAATCTGGCTGCTTCTGTCGGCATGAATAGATATTAACACGAGGACATCCCTCATGTCACTAAATTGGACCAGTAGCATGTCCCTAATTACTGATCATTATTTTTACCTGCCTTTAACTTTTAGGTGTCAAATGTCTTGGGAAACTTTGATCTCGGTGTATGGTGCCACAGGCCGCTGTTTTTTGTTTTTTGTTTTTTTTTTTGTTTTGTTTTATTTTGGAAGATGTACCAGATTCTAATAAAAAAAAAATCAACTTCTCTAAACCCAGTAATGTCCACATGAATGGCCATAACAGATCAAAATTCTGGCACGCACGGAGTGTAAGATTCCGTGGCACCTAATAATTTTATATGGCGCTAGACTGCCTTCGTCTGTTGGGCTGTTAGTGAGGAGACGTCCTCATTTGCTGGCTGTAGTGATGACATCCGATCTAGTCTTTATCGCTTGCACTGTCTGTATCTGAACAGGTCATGGCGTAAGCCTCATCTGCTGTATACAGACAATCAGCCATTACAGTGTGTTTATATTCCAGGAATAAGGATTTATACTACCAGGATGGAGAGATCGTATGTACCAGGATAGGGGGATTGCTCACGATGGTGGCATTGGAAGAGTTAATCAGCCAGGGGCCGTGCTGCCACTGTTTTTGGCTTGACTGTTACTGCAAGAGATCGGCTGTCAGCTGTGCTGAGCTTCATCAGTGATCATGCTGTCATTCAGCAGTTTCCTGCACGATCGTGTGATCGGTCCGTCAGATGGACTGACCAATCACAACGATCTGCATGCGGGGAGTGCGACATGGGTTCCCCTGCCGATCAGCTGTTGGGACAGAGCTGTCACTGAGTGTTTTCACAGTGACAGTTCAAAATCATAATGGACATATCCTGTCTGGGTGTGGGAACTGACACCGGCTCATGATGTGCTATGTCGGTCATTGGTTGTTAAAGGGGATAAATATGAAAAACTGTTTGTGAAATGTTTGTTTTTGCTTGTGTTGATTAGGACGAAGTGACACCGAACAAGGGGAATCCGATAATAGACGCATGTTCCGCTATCCTGATAGTCACCAGCTCTTTGTTGGTAACTTACCCCATGACATCGATGAATGTGAACTGAAGGAATTTTTTATGAGTGAGTAATGTTTGGTTTTTCTTAAGAGGGATCTTAAGGAATATAGCACATATATCTTAACAATTGAAATGGTCCCAGTATTCTGGATTACACTGCAGTTGTTCTGATTGTATATTGAGTCTTTGCTGATCTTTCCTGATTCACAGTACAGTATTAGAATTGAGGTGATCTTTGGGAAAGTATATAACGTGTGCAGAGTCCTTGTGATGATTTCAGACAGCAGTGTTTTACCATTAGCAATACACTTAGCTGTAGTCCGCTGCTCCACACTAGAACTGTACGTTTTTCATTGCAGTGTGTTTGTTTGTTTTTTTTTTGTTTTTTTTTGCAAAAAAAAAAAAAAAGTTTGTCTATTTTATTACATTATCAATGTCAGAATAAATAAACTTTTTTGATACATATGTCTTTTCTACATATCAAACATTTTGCAGACTTTGTTTCTTTCCAGTGTACAAATTAAGCACTATGGTGTGTTTATAGTTTAGGTCATGTCAAATACATATAAAGGAGTGCAAAGAATTAAAGGGATCGTGTCATGTCCTGTTTTGTTTTTAAACTGCCCTCAATGTTACTTAGATCATGCACTCTGCATCCACTAATCTTTTATTTTATTTTTTTTTTTTTTAATGAGCAGCTTAGATGTTTGCATTATGTACCTTCACAAAACAGTCTTCGGGGGTGGTCCTGAGCTGGTAAAGTTACATCAATCCACTGCAGTCATTAAAACATAATATAATAATAATATTTAATGATATTTATTCATTTATATAGCGCTATTAATTCCATAGCACTTTACATACATGAGTAAATGCTGTCCTCCTTGGAGCTCACAATCTAAACATCTTATCAGTATGTCTTTACAATGTGGGAGTAAACCGGAGTGCCCAAAGGAACATACAAACTCCTTGCAGATGTTGTCCTTGGTAACTTCCCCACCCCTTATCCCACCCCTTAGTGGGAATTGAACCCAGGACCTCAGTGCTGCAAAGGCTGCAATGCTAACCACTTGAGCCACTGTGCTGCCTGTAATCACATAATCACACCACCTGCATTGTTCTATATTCATATCACTAAGTGCAGAAATACACATGCTTTGGAGGGACCTTTGGTGATGCCATGACAATGTGAACGTAATGGGTGGAGCGAAGCCCATCGGCTCTGACTTGAGGCCTTGATGGCTCCGCCCATTAGACATTAGACAAATGGTCGTGACATCCCCACATGTCTTTAAGCAACAGCAGAAACCTTCACTCATCGACATCCATGTGTTATAATGTAGGGGGGCATTACTAAGTTTAAAATACAGCATGATAGAACTGGACTGATGTGACTGCCACCCCAGATTCCTGTTTGTTGAGGTACATGATAAAAAAAAAAAGCATTAAAATTATTTTTTATGATAAATACATAACCTTTTTATATTAAACCAGATTAGTGATACACAGTACATGATCTAAATAACATTGGGGGCGGGTTAAAAACAAACAAGGACAATAACAGGTTTCATTTGTTTCGCCTGTAACCCAACAATGTGATATATTTTTTTTTTTTTTTTTTTTTCTTCCATGAACTTTTTTCAGATTACGGAAATGTGATGGAGCTCCGCATTAACACCAAAGGTGTTGGAGGAAAGCTTCCCAACTTTGGTTTTGTCGTGTTTGACGATTCCGAACCTGTTCAGAGGATTTTGCTTGCAAAAGTATGTATATCTATATCGAGGCAAGGTCTGTAAGAACATTGGTGCAATGTCAGTTGTCGGAGAAGTAAAATAATGGGAAGGGGGAAGAGTCCATTTAAAAAGAAAGTTCAGCTTGTTCAGTGATTTATGCTGTAGGTCATAGACCGTTTCAGCTTTCTTACAAATTTGGCCAGTGCATGGCAAAACCTGACACTCGCAATGTATCCAGTGTGTGTGTCTTTCTCCATATCTATAATATAGGCAATATATGCATAGTTTAGATTCTTGTGCAGGAGGACATTTGGGGGCTTCTGTATTGCTACTAAATGGCACATGTCTGGGTATACTCTTGACCGAAACTGACTTAAATAGGAGTCTATCCTTCCTTTGTTATACTTATCAGTTTTCCTCTTTTTTCTTGTCCCAATACTACCTATAGACAGATTAAAAGCTTTTTTTAAAAAAAAAAAAAAAGGAATACCGTATATACTCGTGTATAAGCCGACCCGTGTGTAAGCCGACCCCCCTACTTTTGCCCCAAAAATCTGAAAAAACCTATTGACTCGTGTATAAGCCGAGGGTGGACCCCAGCACAGGTATACAGCCCCCAGCAGTGTGGTATACAGGCCCCCCCAGTGGTAGTATACAGCAGCCCCCCCCAGTGGTAGTATACAGCAGCCCCCCCCCCAGTGGTAGTATACAGCAGCCCCCCCCAGTGGTAGTATACAGCAGCCCCCCCCCAGTGGTAGTATACAGCAGCCCCCCCCCCCCAGTGGTAGTATACAGCAGCCCCCCCCAGTGGTAGTATACAGCAGCTCCCCCCAGTGGTAGTATACAGCAGCCCCCCCCCAGTGGTAGTATACAGCAGCCCCCCCCCAGTGGTAGTATACAGCAGCCCCCCCCAGTGGTAGTATACACAGCCCCCGAACCAGCCCCCCCCAGTGGTAGTATACAGCAGCCCCCCCCCAGTGGTAGTATACAGCAGCCCCCCCCCCCCCATGTGGTAGTATCAGCAGCCCCAGCCCCCCCCCCCCCCCAGTGGTAGTATACAGCAGCCCCCCCCCTCCCCCAGTGGTAGTATACAGCAGCCCCCCCCCTCCCCCAGTGGTAGTATACAGCAGCCCCCCCCCCCTCCCCCCAGTGGTAGTATACAGCAGCCCCCCCCCCCCCAGTTGATATACAGCAGCCCCCCCCCCCCCCAGTGTGTATACAGCAGCCCCCCCCCCCAGTGGTAGTATACAGCAGCCCCCCCCCCCCCCCAGTGGTGTAGTATACAGCAGCCCCCCCCCCCCCCAGTGGTAGTATACAGCAGCCCCCCCCCCCCAGTGGTATACAGCAGCCCCCCCCCCCAGTGGTATATACAGCAGCCCCCCCCCCCCCAGTGGTATACAGCAGCCCCCCCCCCCCCAGTGGTTATACAGCAGCCCCCCCCCCCCCAGTGGTATACAGCAGCCCCCCCCCCCCAGTGGTATACAGCAGCCCCCCCCCCCCAGTGGTATACAGCAGCCCCCCCCCATGTAGTACAGCAGCCCCCCCAGTGGTAGTATACAGCAGCCCCCAGTGGTAGTATACTAGCAGCCCCCCCCAGGGTATTCAGGCCCAGGTAGTATATAGCAGCCCCAGCAGTCCCAGGGTAATATATAGCGGCCCAGCGGTAGTATATAGCGCCCAGCGGTAGTATATAGCGGCTCCCAGCGGTAGTATATAGCGGCCCCAGCGGTAGTATAAGCGGCCCCAGCGGTAGTATAGAGCGGCCCCAGCGGTAGTATAGAGCGGCCCCAGCGGTAGTATATAGCGGCCCCAGCGGTAGTATATAGCGGCCCCAGCGGTAGTATATAGCAGCCCCAGCGGTAGTATATAGCAGCACCCAGCAGTGTAGTATACAGCAGCCCCAGTGGTATACAGGCCCCAGCAGTATATACAGCAGCCCCCAGGGGGTATCCAGCAGCCCCCAAATGCTGGCACTCACCCCCCATTCTGCTTATCTTACCATCCCGTCTTCTGATCAGCGCCGCTCCTCGGTGCTCCGTTTTTCATGCTCCGTCCTCCGTCCTCGCTGCATCCGGGATCTCCGGCCGTCGCACGATGACGTCATATGCCTGCGACGGCCGGGATCCCGGATGTAGCTGGACGGACGGAGCACCGAGGAGCGGCGCTGATCAGAAGACCGGGATGGTAATATAACCAGCGGGGGGGGGCCCTTACAAGGGGCGAGAGTGCCAGCATTTGGGGGCATATATGAACTGCTTCCCCCTGCCGCTGATTGACAGGGGGAAGCAGTGCATATATAATGAGCGGCCCCACGTGACAGGGCCGCTCATACAGCAGCCTCCCCCCGCCTCCTCCAGCCTCCACAGCCCCCACCCGTATTGACTCGTGTATAAGCCGAGGGGGGAGACGTTTCACCCCATATTTTGGGCTGAAAAACTCGGTTTATACACGAGTATATACGGTAACTGATTTCTGCAACACATGTGTGAACAGCTGCAATCTAAACCTGTCTGTAAAGCAATACCTGACTGGTTTTATTCTCTTTCCTTTTGTAGCCAATTATGTTCCGCGGTGAAGTTCGGCTGAATGTGGAAGAAAAGAAAACTCGAGCTGCCCGTGAAAGAGAAACCCGCGGAGGAGATGACCGCAGAGATATTCGTCGCAGTGACCGCGGAGGTGCAGGAGGTCCACGTGGCATCATTGGTGGAGGGCTGATGCGTGATCGGGATGGGAGAGGCCCTCCTCCACGAGGTGGGATGGCACAAAAGATGAATACAGGAAGAGGAGCAGCACCCATGGAGGGCCGTTTCACTGGCCAACGTCGCTGAAAAATCCAGTCATTAACACAAAGTTCAACCTACAGTGGTACATTGTTCGTCGTGTTTGCATTCTTGTTAATTTTTAGCTTCGGAATGTGACACAGCCTTTTTTTTTTCTCCCCTTTCTTCCCCAAAAGTTCTTTTGATGTGGAAACATCTTTTTGTTTGCAGTTTTTTTTCAATTGAAATGATTTTTCTTTTTGCCGTTTACAACCAAAATTTAAAAAATGTTAATTTATACGTCCTGACTCGGTGACTGAGGCAACCATTAGCACTGCAAGTATTTCCTAGGACGCCGGAGGCCCACGTCCTAATAGTTCTGTTGCACTTTGCAAGTATTATGGTTTCTTTATTGGAAACAAATGTAGTGCAATGTGTCTCCCCCTTAGTAACCTGTGACAATGAAGGATCGAACGGTTAATTACTTAAACCCGCGAACACAGAGAAATAGTTTGTGAGGTGATGGCCACAAAGAACCTGCGCTGTGTATATCAAAAATCTTGACATTTAATTCCAAACTTGACCCTGACCTGACTTCAGAGGGTCCGATCTGAAATAGTCCAATGTTTCAGAATGAAGAATTCTTGCACTCTGCCATCAGTACTAAGACGGCAAGCTGCTCATGTGACTCCAGCTTGCCTCATCAGCCCTTTTTTTTCTTTTTTTTTTCCAGCTCTGTACAGTGAAACGACATAACAAAGTGTACTCAATTGTATTTAGTTCTCTGATAATGTAATAAGCATGATGGTGCCTTCTATGAATACATCATTCCAGTCCTTGCTGGTGATTTTGTACAGTGAATGATTTACTGTGCTGCAAAGCCAAACTGCTTCAGTACATTCAAGAATCTGCCTAACCAAACTGCAGTATGTGTACATCAGTAGATTTGAATTTTTTTTTATTTATTTTTATTTTGTTTTGTTTGTATTCCACCGGAACTACCATTGGTATATACTTACCAATAGTGGGGGGGGGGGGGCTACAGTGTGTACGAGAAGGACTAATGGTCATGTCTCTATGTTGAAGCCCTAACTGTAACTCCCGTAAGTGCATAGAAAGTGGATAATCTGTAAATGGTGCCCTGCAAATGTCCGGTCGCACATTTCTGTTAACCGCTCTACATCCTGTTGGACTCGGAAGCTGAGGAAATAAGTCCGTGCGCCTATAACTGAACAGCAGCTCTAAGTGTATGCACTTTATATTCTAATACAGGGTCATTTTCTAAGCTATTGTTTCATTTTCAACCTAGTTTTTTGGGTATTTTTTTCGCTCAGTTCTTGAAGAAACTGTCCTGAAATGCCGTTCTCATAGACTAGGAGAATATTTTATTTTCTCCCTTTCGCTCCTTAATGTTTGATGCACAGATCTTCAAGTGGAGATTGTGGGATTGACCAGATTTGGGACAGTCACCTGCCTATATCCATACATTCCATTAATCGATCAATGTAGCAGAAGATGCCGACCTGACGTAGTCCTTTTCAGTGACTTTGAAGGAGAAAGTGTGAACACTTAAAGCTGCCTCTGGAAGCGCAGGAGACATTGAAAATCCATATTGACAAAAAAAAAATGCACATGGAGTAACATGCTGCTTATGACTTATGCAACTGTTTGCTGAGCCTCTCTAATGATTGTGCACAAAAAAGGTATTTTTCCAACCCACTAGGCGAAATCAGACTCTTGCATATGTCAGGTTTGAGGTTTTTTTTTTTTTTCTTATTTTTTTTTCTCCGTTTTACTTTTGTCACTCGAGGTCTTCTGTTTTGATGGCAAGTCTTGCACTATTTCATACATGTCTGGGACACAGATTTCTCATGGTTATAATTTTATATATACATATATATATTTTGTGTTATAAAAGTTTTACATTTGCAATCTGTTACCTGGAAGTATTGTACTTGAATTCCCTAGTATACAGCAAATCTTGGACTGGTTTTTCATGTCATTCCAATGTATCCATGGGAAATTTTGCCAGCAGTTCTATTTGTTTTTAGGTTTTTTTTTTTTTCTATTATTTTCTTCTTGGTACCTTTTTTCTTTAATCGTTGAATCCCTGTCATATCCAGAACTGTCTAATGGCAAATAGAACAGGACTGAGAAATACATACTGTACTAGAGGAGCATCAGAGCCATTAAGCTTCACGTCTGCTTCATATTTGAATACCTTGAATAAACCTTATACATCTGAAATGTTTACTTGGTGACTGTTCACCTACTTTACTGTGTACATTTAAGTGTTAATGTCTTAATCTTTCTGTAAATGTACCTCATCTAACATGGCCACATTTTCCCCTCTCGTTGTATTGGGCAGTTGGTTTATTGTAGTAATCTACCATCATTGCACTTCTGTTTCAGCACAATTGGCGTAGTATGATTACCTAGCTGTAGAGGACAGTGGTGATTTTTTTTTTTTCCTTCATTTTTTTCCATCTTTATTGCTGTAATGTGTTAAACATTAAGCCAGTAGAACCTAGTCCTTTTGGATAGTGTTTTTACTTCAGTTTCCATATTTTGAATGTGTTGAAACTAAAACATTTGACAATAAACTACTGATGTCTACAGCACGGCTGATCTCGCTAAATCCGTCTTCAAGTCTACTGAAGAATGTTCATTGTCGTGTGTTTTGTGTGCGTGGTTTTTTTTTTCTTCTATTTACTACACCAATGTTTCTCAATATTTGAAAGCTGAAATTGGTCAAGACATTTGAACTAATGGCTTGCCGTTTTTAGAACCCTAAAACCATTAAATAAAACTTGACATGGCATATAATCCAAGACAATAGAAAGCCATAGTTTTATCATTTTTTGCTTTAAAACAAACACTGAAAATAGTAGTGTCTTCGCTATTCGATAGAGTGAAAAAAATCGATGAGACTTTACACAAACTATTGGAGAACTCTCCAAAAGAAAGTGTAGGGGAAAGAAATGCTCAGAGAACAACTGAAACACCAGATTATTCAGTAACAAAAAAAGCAAACGTGAGTTTCCTGGAGTGTCATCTTCTACCCTATAACCACAGTGGTTCAGTGGTATTTAATAGATGTGTGAACATACAGTTGAAACTAGAAGTTTACATACACTATATAAAAAGACACACATGCCTGTTTTTCTCAGTATCTAACATGAAATCAGAATGCCAGATTAATGAGCATGCAGAAAGTAATAAAAATGCCTTAAAACAAAGTCAGAAGTTTAAATACAAGATTACTATGCCTTTAAAGGGAACCAACACCCCCAATGACCCCCCCGGACTAATAATATCGTTCCCTACTTGCAGCACATACATGTGCTGCAAGGTTTTTTGCTACAAAAACTGCTTTTTATAACTTAAGATAATGCTTTGAAACTTTATACCGAAGGGACGGGTGGGCGTAACTTACATGGTGCTAAAGCCGGGTTGCAGCTGCCATTCATCCTGCTGTGCTCGTCACATCAGTAACGGCCAGCCCTTTTGCAGCGTCCCAGGCTGGTGCACGGGATGTCATGCCCGTGCACACGTCATCAGCTACAGCCGGGAAGCGAGCGCGCGCTCTGACTTCACAGCCGAGCGCAGGAAGTCAGAGCGCGCGCTCGCTTCCGGCTGTAGCTGATGACATGTGCACGGGCATGACATCCCGTGCACCAGCCTGGGACGCTGCAAAAGGCTGCCGTTACTGATGTGACGAGCACAGCAGGATGAATGGCAGCTGCAACCCGGCTTTAGCACCATGTAAGTTACCCCCACCTGTCCTTCGGTATAAAGTTTCAAAAGCATTATCTTAAGTTATAAAAAGCAGTTTTTGTAGCAAAAAACCTTGCAGCACATGTATGTGCTGCAAGTAGGGAACGATATTATTAGTCCGGGGGTCATTGGGGGTGGTTGGTTCCCTTTAAACAATTTGGAAAAGCCGTTATGGTGTCATGTGTTTGGGAGCTTCTGATAGGTTTGTTGGTAAAATCTGAGTTAATTAGAGATATACCTGTGGATTTATTTTAATGCACCACTGAAAAAAAAACTACTTCTTTGAGTAGCATCATGGGAAAGTCTAATGAAATCAACCAAGATATCAGGAAGAGGAATGTAGGCTTGCACACTTGGGTGCAATTTCCTGATATCTGAAGGTGCCTCGTTCATCTGTAGAAACAATTATAGGCAAGTACAATCAAGATGGGTATGTCCAGTAATCATAACACTCAGGAATGAAATGGGTTCTGTGTCCCAGAGCTGAACATGCTTTGGTTTGACATTTGCATATCACCCCAAGAACAAAAGTAAAATCTTGTGAAGATGATGGTGAAAGCTGGTGAGATTGTGTCATTATCCACAGTGAAACGAGTACTGTATCAACATAGGCTGAAAGGCCACTGCCAGGAAGAAGCCATTACTCCAAAACAAACATAAGAAAAGCCAGATTAATGTTTGCAAATGCACACAGGAACAAAGACTTACATTTTTGGAGACATGTCCTGTGGTTTGACTAAGATTGAACGTTTTGGCCATAATGACCATCATTATGTATGGAGGAAAAAGGGAAAAGCTTGTAAGTCTAAGAACACCATCCCAACTGTGAAACACTGTAGTGGCAGCATCATGTTGAGGGGCTCTTTTGCTGCAGGAGGAACTGGTGAACTTCAAAACATTCACTTTGTTATCCTTAAGCCACTTTGTGCCTTCTATTTTGTGAAGTGTGGTCACAAAACCCTCATCTCAATCCTATTGAAAATTTATGGACAAAGCTGACAAAACAGGTGAGAGCAAGGTGGCCTACAAAGAGGGCTCAGTTACACCAGTTCTGTCAGGAGGAATGGTATCGTACCAAATACTAATGAAATGTATGTACTCTTTTGACTTTGCAGAAAGTAATAAAAATGCGCTTACAAACATCTGTCTTTATGACTTTCTGTCAAAGAGGAATGCTATGGTAATCCTAATTGACCTAAAACCAGGAAAGGTTTATTCTGATTTCATGTTAGTGAGAAAAACCTTAATGTGCCCTTTTAAAAGTGTATGAAACATCTGGTTTGAACTGTACCTTAATGTGGTCTTTTGTCTGCTTCATGGATTTCGTCAAGAAAAATGGTATATGATTAATCTTTCTGGCGTTTTATTTCAATTTCACCAATTTCTCAAAGTGGTGATCATGTATGGTTTGAGGCATTTAGTTGTAGTTTTTGTAAAATTAATACTGTTTTTGCATGCTGCATCTAGTGCTAATGAGGGGCATTAATGTATTGAGCCCAAAGGTCGTTTGATGGGATCTACGTGCTCCACTGAAATAATTACATGATAAAGAATTTTGTAAGATGTATGTTTTGGGATATTAGACCTTCAGAAAAATCACGAATGTCACTTGTCATTTTTCCTGAAGAAGAGGTTAGGCTGATACAATCGCATTATAAATTTGAATCAGATGTTTGTTATAAAAACCAAGTGCGGATACATAACCAACTGTGACACTTGTGCACCCATACAATTCTTGTTTCGCAAAGGTTAAACCCCTGTCCCTGCCCAACCACCCCTTCCGCACGACATGCAAGTCCATATCATTTATTGTAGAAGCAGTAATCCGCAGTTCTCACCTGTCACTGCCAATCCATGTACAAACGCTGATAAAGGCCATCTTACAAACAGATATTTCAAAAAATTTGAACAGATTCTTTTGTAGTGGAAATCATGGACACAGTTCTAATGCTCCATGTTTTCTGTTACATCCCAGCAATGTTGCTCCTTCCTCCTGCAACACAGAGATCTTTATCAGAAGTTACCAACAGTAAATTGTGTGTGTAAAAGCCATAAGAGTCTGTCCTCCAAACCATCCAAGGGATTAACTCCCTCAGTCACTTCTCACCTCTTCAATGCATTCCATAATTTCTCTTCGCCTCATTGGGGTGGTGTTATGCTGCTGTCCACTAGGAGGAGACACTAAGCAAGATCTGGAAAAGATTAAGTGGCTCATCTCTGCATATACAACCCTCTGGCTCAAGCTTATCTAACCGTTTTTGCTTAGTGTCGTTGGGAGGCACACATCTTTTTTATTGTTTATATTTTATTACTTTTCAAATTTTTTTTTTTTCTTATTTTCGATTGAAGAGGATTCCCTTTGCTCATAAGAGGAATCATGTGAGGGTCTCTGCAAGACAGACCCCTGGCATGCTCCTTCCTCAGCTCCCCTGTTGGGGACTCGGGTCGAAGTTGAGATCTACCAGCCCCCACCAGGAGCACTCTGGACTGCAGGACTAGGACATACCCCCCAATTCACCTACATGGGACATTGCGTCGAGGCCCCAAACATGCAGGTACCATCCGGCCTGCCTGTGCAAGGGCATCCCGGCGCACCGACTCCCAGTGCAGGGTCCCCCTTAAGATACAGTCTTATCGGCGGATGGGTCACGTTGCAGGAGTTCCCGGGGCCAGTACCTAGGGACCCAGCCTCAGGATCCTATTCACGGACCCTCCCCCCAAGGCTGCACACAGCTGCTCCTGTTATAGGACCTAGGGAGTTGATTTACAGAAGATCCTCCCAGCCCACCACCCTAATAGGATCCGGCGCAGCCTCTTTTCACCTAGAGTCATCTTTAGAGAGCACAGCATCATCACCCTCCCGATTTCCCCTCTCCATACAGGGGACTTGGGTTGAGACTCGCACTACTTGTGGCTTTCAGAGCCCTGCCATCTCAGGGTCTCTTTAATATGTAGGATTTTCCCCCCGCAGTACTATGGGCCTGTACCTCCAGGTGTGCACTTTACCACGGCTATGCCACGTGTACTCTAGGCAGCCGACCGGGCTGTGCAGGGCATGTGTGGCAGCGGGACTGGTGGGGTTTGGGGACTGCTGCGCCGGCCTCCTCACTTTTCCGGGGCTGCCATTTACTCGAGGCCCCAGCTCCGGCTAGGTTGGTGGTTCTGTCCCTAGCCCCCCCAGCCCACCCTTCGGCTGGTGTCAGCAAGGCCGACCACGCCCCAGCTGCATCACGAAGGGGGTGGGCCGGCCTGAGCTTTCTTGTCGCTTCGCTGTCCATCGCGAGATCTGCGCGCTTCTTCTAGCTGTCCCGTGCTTTTTTAACTCACGCCCTCCTCCGTCTCCACAGCGGTCCCATGACAACACCGCTACACTGATGGGCCTCATTACTGTATCAATCGCTGTAGTACGTATCACCGTCAGGGGGACGCAGGATCATCTTTACAGGCAGTACAGAGCACTGCAGAACATGTTACATCTATGCTGTGCTCATAGAACAGTAGGCAATTAAAACCTTTACTGTTTATTACACCTCTTGAATTGCTGCAGAGCACTCTTAACGGGCGGTTCGTACTAGCACTCTGCCAGGCTAGGGCCCCTATCACTGTGCAGGAACCTGCCACTGATTCTCAGTAAACCGCTCCCAGCCTTAATCCATGACAGTCTATAGCAGAGCTGGCTCACTCCCTGCACCTCAGGCTGGCCTGAGCTGCAACAGGGCACTACGGAACAAGAGGGCACGCCAATGTAACTGGGGGCACATTGGGATAATGGCCAATGTAACTGAAGTGCAGCGTACTGATGTTCCCATCTGCCAATAATTCTGACCATTGACTATAGGTCGCGGTTTCGAGTCCAGGGGTGATCACCCTGCAGAAGAACGTTTAGTAGCCTGAGATGGATCAACCATCGAAATGCTTCCCAACGGTGTCTTACAGTCCACACGCTTTCCATCTAGGGATAGCCAGCAGAGCTTGTCATTATCTGATAGTCTTGGATCTGAGCTCGGATCCTGCAATACATGCGTCCATGACCGGGACACCACACGGGGACAAGAACTTTCAAACCTCCCAGAATTTTATTTTGGCCTGTCAATCACGGTATCTTAAACCTACGAGGCCCATATGTTCCCTTCCTCATGATCATATCCGGAAGACATCTAAGTAGGCAGCAGATGCCTTGAGGTCCATCTAGTAGTTTCAAAAAATGCAGATCCTCCCGGATAAGAGATTCTGAATCCGCAAGGCAATAGAAGCTCACTATTCCGTTATTGCCTGCTTTATCCCGAGAACCCTGTGTTTTTTTTTTTTGTTTTTTTTTCCCCTCTCTCTCGCTCCCGCTCCCCTGATGGCTCTTCCACATGCTCTTCCACATGCTCTGTGTTTGAGACGACTGGATCGGTATTGTTGCTTTCATCAGTTGGAGTCGCTAAGGCAATAACAGTTTGGCCTGGTAACTTATGTTACGGCCTGCACATTCCAATAAACGGCAGACGCTGCTTCTAGGAACTCCATCGCGAGCCTTCCTTATCTTAGCGGCTGTCTATTCGCTGATAGATGGACAAACTAATTACTGATGCCACGAGAGAAAGGAGCACTCCTTTCCCCAACACAGTCCAAAGCAGCTGATCGCCCGCCGTCAACAAACGTATTTTCTTGTCCATTTCAACGCTTGCATGGTTGGTTGACCTCTCGCCAGGCGCACACTAATAGTCACTTTCCACGAGAAACAGGATCTCTCGTAAACCTAAAGGTACCGTCACACGCGGCAATTTTGCAAGCAATTTCACTGGCAATTTGCTGGTTGCAGTGAAATCATGGATACATGGTTCCATTTCTACACGACAACAAAACAGAACCATGTATCCATGATTTCACTGCAACCAGCAAATTGCCAGTGAAATTGCTTGCAAAATTGCCGCGTGTGACGGTACCTTAAGAGGCACAGATCTCATAGGTTTTTTTCAGCCTCATGACTCGTCATTCCCGGAAATTTTCCTTCGGGGAAGGCGGCCGACCTTCCTATTTTTTTCAATAAGTCGGGCCCCCACTTTTTCAGTAGACAATGGGTCATAGATTGATGTACTCAGGGTACAATATCGAGTTCCTTCATTCGGTTCTTCCTGTTAATCTTTCCAAAGTCCCCATCAAGGTCTCGCGCCCCCTTTTCTTTTTCTCGGACAGTCGTTCATTACCACAAGCTGGAGTCATTATCCCTTTTTTGGAAGTTCCCATAGATTGAGACTCAGTCCGACCTACTCCGGACTTTCAATATCTCAACAAATCCATCCAGGTTCGTAACTTTGACATGGAGTCTCTGCGTTCCATCAGCAATCCACGAGGTTTACTTCAGTCCGTGCCAGCCCTTCGGACTCGCCACGGCGCCCAGGATATTCACTTAAGTCATGAAGGCAACTTCACTCACAAGAGTAGTTCTTTCAAATCTGGACTACTCGTCAAAGCTATTTCTCTTCAGGCCTGGACGTTATACTTGTCAAAGAGCCTCCCTTCAAAGACTGCGAAGAGAGCGTTCATACCTCATTGGACACCCCAGTTCATTTAGGAAGGTTAACACAACCGTCCAACTCCTCTCGGGTTCTGATCCTAGGTACCATTACATGGCACAACATCATTAATGATGTCGCTGATACGTCATGGGTTTGGCGTACCAGCGACCTCGTTACAACCTCGTTGCGTGTGACTCTGGCAAGTTGGAACGATATATTGTTGGATCGCTGATCGCAGGTTTGAGAACATGTTCTCAAACCACACGATCAATGATCAGCCAACCTGCCATATTGTTGTGTGTGACCGCGCGATAATGATGTCTTGGACGACTTCGCCCATTCACAGCAATGAGCAGGGATCGTTCGCGGGGTTTGCGAACGATACCTGCTCACAATATCATTGGTGAGTTGTCCACGCT
The DNA here is from genome assembly GCA_033576535.1 of Allobates femoralis. Classification (NCBI taxonomy): domain Eukaryota; kingdom Metazoa; phylum Chordata; class Amphibia; order Anura; family Aromobatidae; genus Allobates; species Allobates femoralis. The sequence continues at coordinate 287,975,049 of JARQOC010000003.1, read as the reverse complement.
ATCTAGACGTGTAATATTCACAAACTACGTCTTCAATGACTGCACGCCCACGAGATCGTTGCAGACATCGTTCTAACATCGTGCTGTGTAACGGTACCTTAACGCTCACATTCCTAAGGATGTTTTCAACACTTCCTATGGGTTAGTATTTCTTGCTAAGGACAGGTCCCGCACCCACCGTCGCTGACAGCGGGCGCGCATCATCTATCACCTTACTCTCTCTGCTTTAAGATGAGCATTCTGCTCAAGATAGTTGCGACAGTAGATGTGATTCCCTTACCAAACTACATCTCATAACTCAATTAGCCATTCTCACGCCCTCGGTCAAGAGTCCTTCCACTGTAGACATGGCAATCAGTCTAAAGACGGCCACTGAAAGGGTTCTCAACCTAGTTGCTGCGCCCCCCCCCACCCCCCTCCCTCTCACAGGGAAGATCCTTCTTCCCGACTCTCTAGGAGGTACTGTTCACTGACGCAGGCTTATCAGATGGGTAAACGGTGTATCGTCACCACACTACTTAGAGCAAGCGGTGCCCTCGGAATCCACCCTCCCCATCAATCTCCTGAAGATCTTTTCATTGGTTGTTGGAAGGTCGTCATACCAACCGCACGCTGCTACAATAGTGGCACAGGTCAATCACCAGGAAGGGACCAGCAGCAAACAAGCTATGCATCAGATGGAACCCATCCTCTACTGGGCCAATTCTCCCAGTATGTTTTTTTTCTCCATTCGCCTTCCACGACAGCATTGGAGGATGTCGTCCACGCCCTATTGAGGGACAGGAACACAGGTTAAAAAGCCCCTCCTCTTCCTTAGTACTCCAGTGTCTTCCTGTCCCCCTTGGGGCATGGAGGGGTTCCAGTGCTGTCAGGCCGGCAGAGGCAGCATTGGGGTGTACTTACTGCCGGGCCAGGGATGGACGTCGGGGGCGGCCTCCTCCTTCTCGGGGCTCCCATGATGGGACCATCTGGCCTTCCTGCGTCCTACGGGGCAAAGCAGGCCGTGTATTGTAGCGCCGGAGGCCTGTTCAGCTCTCCAGCGTCTCCCTCCTCCAGCTGCGGTCCCTGGAGCATGCATCAGAGGTTCCTGGATGGCACTTTCTGTTTGGGGCGGTGGCTCCTGTACAGACTGGGCGCGGCTCCAGGGAACCCAGCAGGCCTATCGCGTGCTACTGCCCAGGGCCAGTGACCAGGAGGAGGGATGGAACAGGTGTTCCTCGTTGGGGGCACGGTACTTCTGGACAAGTACCCGCCGGAAGCTACACCCAGGTAAGGCTGATCCCTGAAACATGGAGGGTGATAGGCTTCCACCTCTGCTTCTGCAGAGCCCAGCGTTCCCCCAGCTCATGTAAGTGTTTCTGGGGGTGGTCACAAGGAGTAGAGTTATTTAGGGCCTGCACTCCCACTGGGACCCCCTTCTCTTCCCTTTTTTCTATAGGGAGACAAGGGCCACCTGTGAAAAGGAGCAAAATCCCGTCCAGGAAATGTGGCTGCGGCACGAACTTCCCTCTTCCTACAAAAAGGTGTCGGCCATGACTGACAGGGTTGTCAGGATGGACTCCCCATCCCTGCTTGAGGAGCTCCAATCCATTAGGGAAGAGGTGCAGGCTTCTATCTCGGCACTGCCGGTTTTTGCTGCAGCTTCCAGGCCTTCCCCTCCAAAAGAGAGGAAGCTCCAGGATTGTGACTCTGTGGATCTCATGGAGGCTGGCCAGAGCTCACCATCAGAGGACGGCGAGTATATTACCTCTGTTGCCTCTGTCCTGACACGAGAATCTGGACACTGCTATTTTTCCACGGAGTCCATGGGTGAATTGGTGGACACTGTCCACAGTGCCATGGGAGTAGAAGTGGTGGATCCCCCTTCTGTGCAGGACTAAATGTTCAGAGGCCTAAAGGCTAAGCGGCAGTTGGGCTTCCCTGTCCACGAGGTCATCCGGGTGATGACTTTGTCTGGGAAGTCCCGAAGGTGGACATCCAGGTGGCTAAGGTAGCATATAAGTCCGCGTTGCCTTTTGAAGATTCCTCCCAGTTGAAGGACCCCCTCGATTGTAAGATGGAGAGTGTCCTCAAAAACTCCTGGGAGAGGCGGCAGCTATGTCTTTAAAGGTGAACATTTCCTCTAGATGTGGGGGGCTGCTCTGGCAGCAACCATGTAGCAGTTAATCACCTGCACCATGCCTCATGTACCCAGCCGTGGCTGTGGGTTCAATCCTAAGCTGTACATCATCCAAGGCACATGATGGCTGCAGGCTATCCCCCTGACAGGCCCCGTGCTCTGGCGACTGTGGGCCACTAGCCGTTGGGCGAGGCTTTTAACCAAATCTCTCTTTAAATGGATCACCCAGCTGGAAGAATTCCTCCTGCAGGGTACTCCCAGGGAGGAGCTTTGGACTCATTTCCACTTCTGAGACGTACTACAGGCTTCCTGACCGATGCCTCTGCTGAGTCGATCCGCATTGGCTCCAGGTGCGCAGTGTTGGCTAACACAGCTCACAGGGCTGTGTGGCTTACTTTGTGGAATGGGTAGGTCACGTCTAAGCTCCAGCTGTGTGGCCTCCCCTTTCAAAGGTCTTTTGTCTTTGGTCCGGCATTAGATGACATCCTGGGAAAGGTGTCAGACCGGAAAATGTGTCTACCTAAAAAGAAGCCCTTTCGGAGGCAGTCCCTTCGGCCTGAGCGCAGCCAACCCTCTCAGTCTAAAGGGAAGGGTAAGTCTGGTCGCTGGGCATTCCAGAAAGGGGCCAAGACCCGTAATATCTTGCTCCCCCAGCAGCGGCATCACCAGCCGCCCCCTAAACAATGCCGCCTTCCCATTACGGAGCAGCTCCTGCGGTTTCTGCCACAGTCACAAGCAATCTCCTCGTGCCCTTGGATCCTCTCGACCGTTTGGGAGGGTCTGCACTTGGAATTCGAAAGCCAACCCCTCCGTATCTTCGAGTCCCCTCGCTTCCTCAGGGGGACTCTCACACATTTTCTCTTGTCGGGTCTGCGAGACCTGTTGGATTCAGGTGTGGGGTCCCCGGTTCCTCCTGGAGAAGAGGGCCAGGGGCGTTACTCCAGGTTGTTGGTGGACCTCCAGAACGCGTATTATCATGTCCCCATTCGCCCGTCCCACAAGCGATTCGCGATCTCCGGGGCAGGCGGGACGGTCCATTATCGGTTTAATGTGCTGCCCTTCGGGTTTTCGTAGGCCCCCAGAGTTTACCAAACTCATGGGGGAAGTGATTGCATTCACCCAGACCCAGGGGATATGTGTGCTTCCCTATTTAGACGACATGTTGGTGGTTGCTCCTTCGGCAGTGGTTCTGCGCACCCTGGTCTCCAAAACGTTGGAGATTCTTCAGTCCCTGGGGTTGGTGCCCAATCTTTGGGAATCCGAATGGGTGTCGGCAACCCTTCAATTTTTGGGAGTCATGCTGGCCTCCTCCAGACAGGCCTCGTTCCTTCCTGCGGCACATCAGCTTCTGCGCTGCGTGCATCTGACCTGCTTCCGGGCAAGGAGGTCGCCCTCCTTGCGGGAAGCAATATCCCTGTTAGAGGCCATATCGGCCTGCATTCAGTCGGTAGCACGGGCTCAGGCTCCTTCCTGTCTGCTTCGGGAACACATACTGAGTTCCTGGGTCAGACATCAGGATTCCTTAAACTCGTGTGTCCGTATCCCGGGGCGGATGATCGCCTCGCTTTCCTGGATGAATCCCGGACACCTTCGGACGAGGGTTGCCTGGCTGCAGGCTCCTGTGACCTCCGTTCCCACTGCTGCCAGCAGTTCCGGTTGGGGCGCGATGGTGGATCGCATACCGTTCCAGTGGATTTGGAGTCGCTCGATCAGTCGCCAGTCTTCATACTTCCGGGAACTTCTGGCGGTGGAAAACACGCTTCATGCACAGCTCACGTTCTCCGGGGTCATCATGTCAAGATCCTGTCGGACAACGTCGCTACGGTTGCCTTCTTGCGGCACCAAGGTGGTACTTGAGGCTTACTCTTGCAGGGGCTGGCAAGACTGATCTTTTCGTGGGCAGTACGCCATCTTCTCTCCTCCTCGGCAGTTCATCTGAAGGGAATGGCCAATGTACAGGCAGATTTCTTGAGCCGCACGGAGAATGGTGCCTCCATCCGGATGTATTTCGCTCTCTTACGGACAGGTGGGGTGTCCCTTCGATCGACCTGTTCGCTTCAGGCTCGAATACAAAGGTGCTGCCCTTTTTCTCCCTGACGGGGAGGCTGGACGCCTTTGCCCATCCCTGGGCCTTCCGTTTGGTGTATGCATTTCCTCCACTCCCGCTACTTCCCAAGGCGTTGCAAAAGATTCGGGCGGAGGGGGTGTCGACTATCCTGGTGGCTCCCCTGTGGCCCAAACGGGCGTGGTACGACGCCATCTGAGACCTGGGCCTGGGGGGACTGATTAGGTTGCCCCACTGTCTCAACCTTCTGTCCCAGGGTCCTCTTTCACCCGGGCCTTCAGTGGCTCTATCTGGTGGCCTGGCTGTTGCGGCCGGGATCCTGAGGACCAAGGGTCTCTCCCAGGCAGTGATCCGCTCGCTTCGGCAGGGCAGGCTGCCTGTGTCGCACGCTATTTACGGGAGGACTGGAATCGGTTCCTGTCCTGGTGTGCTCCTTCCATTCTGGCCATGCATCATCCTAATGTGGCCCAACTCTGGGGTTTTTGCAGCGTGGCTTTGATTTGGGGCTTCGGCCGAGTACTCTTTAAGTTCGGGTGTCGGCACTTGGGGCAGTTTTGCCCATGATCTTTCTTCCCGTTGATGGCTCAAGCGTTTTTTTTACTTCTGCTTGGGGGTGGCATCCCCAGTTTGGCCTGCTGTCCCTCCCTGGGATTTGAAGATTGTTCTCCACGGGTTTTCTCGAAGTCCCTTTGCACCCTTGTCGGCTGCATCCCTCACGTCTCTCTCACAAGGTGGCGTTTTTGGTGGCCATCACTTCTACTCCACTTCTACTGGAGAACTGCAGGCACTCTGTCCGGGCTCCGTGCCTCGTGGTGTTCGTTGTTCGCATTACGCTTCGGTTGCATTCATCTATTCTTCTGAAAGTTGTGTCGGCTTTCCATCGGTCCCAGGTTGTGGTTCTACCTTCATTTGGTCAATCTGCTAATGCGGCTGAGGCCGTGTTTCACTCCTTCAATGTTCGTCGGACTGTCCTCCACTACCTCCGAGAGACTGCTTCCTGGAGGTTAGATCAGAACCTGTTTTGCTCAGCATTTTGGGTAATGTACAGGGAAGAAGACTTCCTAGGCTACCATCGCTTCCTGGATCACGAAGGTGATCTGTGAGGCCTACGTCGCTCCGTTCCTTGCTCCTCCGGTGGGGTTGAAGGCTCCTTCAATTCGGGCTGCTTCTACGTCTTGGGTGGAGCAGGCTGGAGCTTCATCGGAGCTGATTTGCAGAGCGACTGTGTGGTAGTCTCTCCTCACTTTTTCTCGCCTCTATAGGTTAGATCTGTCCTTCAATCGGGATCTGTCCTTTGGTAGGAAAGTCCTACAGGCAATACTCCCACCCTGAGGAGTATCGGTGGTATTCCTCCTATGCTGTCGTGGAAGGCGAATGGAGAAAACTGAATTAGTCCTTACCGGTAATTCCTTTTCTTGAAGCCTTCCACGACAGCATCAGTTCCCCCCCCCTTGTTGGTGTTTGATTCCGGTTTGTATCAGGTAATCAATGGCTAAGGGTGATCTTGGTAAACACTGGAGTACTGAGGAAGGGGAGGGGCTTTTTAACCTCTCTGTTTTCCTGTTTCCCAATAGGGCGTGGACGACATCCTCCAATGCTGTCGTGGAAGGCTCCAAGAAAAGGAATTACCGGTAAGGACTAATTCAGTTTTCACCAGTTCACATTCCAGAGGTCGACAGGGCTCAACCTCTCCACCCACAATCCCTGTGAGCGACTGCTCTAGCCCACTCCTAGAAGCGGGTTTATTTTACTTACATCCTTCCCCCTCTACCCCTTCTACCCAGAGTGGGGTGACAGATCAACTCAGAAGGTATTCCAATCACCCTAATGGACCCGAATTGGGACAGGCGTACCGGTATACTAACCTGACTCGGCTTGCCGTCGTCATCCCCGGACGCCTTTCAGACCAAGTTTTAATTTACGACTAGATTAGAGAGCCTGCTCTTGACAGCCAACTCTTGAGACCAGAGGGGTTTTGTTCTTCGAATATACCAAACCCACGACTAGAGCGAGAAAACTTGCTTTTGCTCACATTTATTACCGCACATGGCAGAGTTCTTTGCATGATGCACCTCTTTGGTCCAACCACTTCTCCTATTTTCGTTGCCAGCATTTTAGTTTCCTTTATTCTGGTCTAGTCGCCGACTACTCTTTCGGTTCTTCAAAGAGCAATTCCTTGCACTATTGATACTGCTCTTGTGCCGCCTCACGGCTCAGACTCAAGCTAAGGGCGTTGTCCAGGGAGTTCCTGCTTGGGCCCTCCTTACAATTCATGGTGGGAGGCATGGGATCTCAATCTGAGCCTAGAACGCGCTGCAAATATCCACAACTTCAACTTTCACAGGTTTCCCCTCCACCTTCTGTCCAGAAGATTGTGTTTTATGGTGGCAATTCCCTCTATTCCTAGAATCTCTGGACTTGCAGTGCTCTCCTGCAGGGGGCCTGCACTGGTGTCCCACCAGGATAAGGTGTCTCTTTCAACAGCACCGTCGTCCTTCCGAAGGTGGTTTTATCATTCCACCTAAACGAAGACATTCTTGCCCATCCTTTTACCTGGCACAAATGAATTGGGTGGTGCAAACTCTGCACACACTGGATTTGGTTTGAGTCCTTCGGATCTACAGGTCCAGAACGATACCCTTCAGAACAGCTGGCTCTCCATTCATCCTTTCGGAAAGACAACGAAGGAGGCATGCCAGTATCCACGGCCCTTTTGGCCAGATGGATTAGAAAGACTACGAAGGGAGCATGCTAGGTCCAAGGTCACTTTGGCTAGACTGTTCAGAACCATTATACAGCAAAGGTATCAGTTGCGGTATTTGCTGATTCCTTCAAGCATAAGGGCACACTCCACTCGCACGGTCGAGGCCTCCTGGACCATGCAGCACCAGACATATGCTCAACAGGTGTGCAAAGCAGCCACCTGGCCCAGCCCTCACTATTTCGTGAAGCATTACAGTGTTCATATCCAAGCTTCGGCAGATGTGAAATTGGGTAAACGCATGCTCCAGGCGACAGTGACAGCGACCAAGAGTTTAAGACATCCACACCCAGGGACTGCATTAGGACATCCCACAGTCTGTGTTCCCCAATAAGGTGAAGGAGAAAAGGAGATTTTTTGTGTACTAACTGTAAAATCCTTTTCTCTTAGCCTCTAATTGGGGGACACAGCTCCCTCCCTGTTTGCCGTATCGGGCCTTTTAGTATTATTTCTAGCTCTTTTAGTTCATATATTGTTGCCTTTTACAGGCTTCTGTTTTGTTTAATTTTTTGTTTTCTCCTACTGCTTTAAGCACAAAAGGCAAGCTCCAGCCAGTGGGGTGTATACTGCAGAGGAACTGCCACTTAATCTTTTTCAGATCTTGCTTAAGGCTGTGTGACTTGGTACGATATCGCTGAAACGTCATGGGTTTGGAGTCATTGAAAAGACATCATTAAGACGTCGTCTCGTGTAACACCGAGATACAACTACAATAAATCTTTGGATCGTTGATCGTTTGATTTGAGAACGTGGATCGTTTGATTTGAGAACATGATCAGCCAACCTGCAGCATCAATATGTGTGACACCGCGATAACGATGTTGTTCACAACTTCGCCCATTCACATCAGTGAACAAGTATCGTTCACTGGGTTGTGCGAACGATAGCTGCACGTTACATCATTGGTGCGTTGTCCACGATATCTACACGTGTGACAGCTCACCAACGCTGTCCTAACGACTATGTGCTCATGAGATCGTTAGTGATACCGTTATACGCTTCAATGTTCAAATGATATCTTTAGTGTCGCCTCCTAGTGGACAGCAGCATAACACCCATGGTCTGTTTCTCCCAATTGGAGAGAAAAGGATTTTATGGTGAGTGCACAAAAATCTCCTTTTATTAAACATTGACATAGCATTTCTCTTATAATAAATACTCTCTTCAAGCCTTATTGTATAGTCCACTTGCGTAATATATTCTGTCCTAGTGGGGGGCTCGGCTCTGATCCAGTTCTTAGCAATCCGCTTTCTAGCCATAAATAATAATCTGGCAACCGCCACCTTTTGTGCATAATTAATTTAAATTTCTTCCACCTACCCCAATATACACACCAATGGATTCCACGGCACCACACATCCATACCTTCCTTCAATCAGACTAAGTACTACAACCCACAAGACTTGCAGTCTCGGACATTCCCACAGCATATGCAACAAACCAGCTCCCTCAGTCATACATATCGGACATTCAGAAGTATCTCTCACACCAACCCTATACAAGGGTCAGGGGAACTTTAAGCTCTGTGTATAGTATATAGCTGCGGCATTCTTCCCAGTTCACTTAATGACAACTTGGGAACATATTCCAAAATGGACTCCCACACTGTGTCATCAAATACAGCTATTTCTTCCTCCTATTTTCCTCTTGTTCAAACAGGATGTCGCAGTAGAAAGGTATGAAGAAGATCTTTATTCAAATTGGATATAACCCCTTTCGTGGTTCCCACCATGCAGATGTAATCCAGTACAATATCCTTCTGCACTGTCGATGCACCCAGACGTACTTGACGCCCATAAGCATGTTTAACCCTGACATAACAGAACCGATCCGTGTTTGGCAGTTGAAATTCAGTCTGTAAAGTTTCAAACGATTTTAGTTTGATTTATTACCAACTGTGACACATAGCAGATCCCTTTGCAAGACCATTCTTTTCTTTTGCGCTCCATTGGGAGACCCAGACATTGACATTGGGTGTATAGCTTCCGACCTCCGGAGGACACACAAGGCATTACACTAAAAGTGTAACTCCTCCCCTACTGCCTATACACCCCCTCCCGGGAGAATCCCATCCTTTCTTTGCTTTGTGTTGAAGGAGGCACACTCTACACTCATGCTCTCTCACTACTTAGTGTCGGATGGAAGCAAAGAGGATCTTTTGATCCCCAGCATGTCTCCTTCCTCTTCCCCAGGGCGGAGGCGGTTGAGGTATCCTTGGGGTACAACGGGCTGGAGCCCTCATGCTGCTTATCCTTCCCCATCCCTTAGGGGCTCTGGGGAAGTAGGATCCCCCTGGCCCCCCCATTTGGGCTCATCCACCCAGTCCACGGCTCCCTAGGTGTCTGCTGGCCTGCGTGAGGGATCCACTGGGACCGGACCCTGCACCACCAATGAGGTACTCTGTGTGGGTCTGGGATGCCTCTGCAACTGCACTAGGCCGGCTGGGAGGGGAGCGCTGTCTCCCCCGGCTTCCTGGGATCCTGGCCAGTCACTCCCGCGATTGTCGCGGGTGCTCCGCGCGCTGACCCCCTGCTGGCAGGCGGCCGCGGTGATAAATTTAGGCCCCGGCTTGCGGCCTAGTGTCTCTAGAGCCGCGTCGGGGCTTCATGGGGCGGGGCCGCTCCTCCGGTTGTGCCCGCCCCTCTAGAAGACGGCCGCGGCAGGCCGAGCCCTGGTTCCCTATGGGAAATGCTGTTCTGCAGCTTATGTGGCGGTTCTGCAGTGGGGAAGGGACCTGCCCTCCAGATTCCCGCGCTGGCTGGGGACACTCCCGGCCCACTCCCTCTCTCTCAGCTTCTTCGGCCATATTGGGGGCCTCTTGTCCCTGCTCTTGGCTGTTGGCTGCAGGGTGCGCGTCTCTGGAGGGCACACAAGGTCCGGTAGGTCACCCCAGTCTCTGGTGGTGCTCCATTATTCCCTCCCTTTTCTGCAATTGCACCCCAATTCCCTTCCTCTGAGATCTATCATTGGAGGCACTGAGGGGACACCATGTCTAGCTCCAGGAACAAAGCTTCCAGGGTGCAGACACGTTATCATGCTTGCACAGCATGTAAGGCCCAGCTGCCTGCTGGATCCTCCTTCCCTCATTGCTCGGCTTGTGCCCCGCAGGAGGCTGATATTTCGCCGGCTAATGTGATCCAAGTAACTGCCTTGGTGCACGAGCCACCCCCAGTTCTGGGTCGTTGGCATCTCCGCCTGGCCCGGTGGATCCAGCAGTACCTCCGCCTTGGACGGTTTTTGCTCAGTCCATTTCTGACTCTGTGTCTCAGTCTATGGCTGCTATGACCAGAGCCTTACAGGAGTCCTTGTTAGGTGGATGGGAGGGTTCCCCTGGGGCCTCCGCCACACGTCGTAGGCGTCGGAGTGGTTCTTCTACTATTAGAGGTTTGGACTCTGATGACAATTCTGGCCTCTCGGAACCGTCCCCGCGACCTCCTAAGTGGCCACGCCGGGCGGTTTCCCCTGCGCCCTCGCATGCGGGCTCCCGAGCTGCGGGCTCTCTGTTGGAGGGGGAGGAGGACTTAGACTCCATCCGGGCTCCTGACGAGAACCAGGACGAGGGTTCTCTGGTGGACGACTTGGTGTCTTCTATCAATACGGTATGGATTTGACGGCACCTGTGCCGCCGGAGGTTGCCTCCGTGTCAGAGGAACTTTATCAGTTTCTTCCCCGGCCAGGTCCAGGGGATCTTTCCTGGATCATTCTAACTTCCGCTCTACGGTTCAGACCCCTCGGGCCTGTCCTGACAAGCGCTTTGCTAAGAAGCAGAAGGATTCCCGTTATCCTTTCCCACCAGATGTGGTCAAGGGTTGGTCTGTTTCTCCAAGAGTGGACCCTCCGGTTTCTCGGTTGTCTGCCAATACCGTTATGTCGGTGGCGCACGGGTCATCTCTCAAGGACCCCACGGACAGGCAGATTGAGCTTCTGTAGAAGTCCATTTTTGAGGCCACAGGTGCCTCTTTTGCTCCAGCTTTCGCAGCTGTGTGGGCCCTTCAGGTGGTGTCAGCTTGTCTCTCGGAGATCCCTGGAGTGTCTTCGGGGATTCCTGAGGTGGCGGTCCTGACATCTCAGGCTGAGGCGTTTACGGACTATGCTAGATCCGCAATCATGGAATCTGCTAGTCGATCTGCGGTAGCTTTGGCTAATTCGCTGGCAGCCCGACGGATGTTGTGGCTGCGTGACTGGAAGGCGGACACTACGTCTAAGAAGTTCCTCCAGGGCCTCCCGTTTTCGGGAGATAGACTTTTTGGGGAACGTCTTGACGATCTCATCAAGGAGTCTACGGGTGGCAACTCCACCTCCTTGCCGCAATCTAAGGTGCAGAAGACCGGTCAGCGTCAGCTGCATGCTAGATTTCGCTCCTTTCATCCCTCCTCCAAATTGGCCTCATCCTCTTCATCCTCTTCCCGTCCGGACAAGGACCAGAGATCCCATAGGTCCTGGAAGCCTAAGGCCCAGCAGAAGAAATCTGCCGGCGCCTCAGCCACCAAGCCTGCCTCCTCCTGACTCTTCGCCTCTTCCGGGAGCGTCCAAGATCGGTGGCAGGCTCTCCCGCTTTGGAAGCATCTGGCAGGATCGTATCCAGGACCGGTGGGTGGTGGACGTGGTCTCTCATGGTTACAGGATCGAACTGGAGTCGAGGCCTCCGACTCGGTTCTGCCTCTCTTCGCCACCTCTGGCAAGGGCTGCAGCTTTTCAGCGGGCGCTGGACGCCCTGCTACAGAGCGGGGTTGTGGTCCCAGTCCCGTTGGAGGAACGGTTTCGGGGGTTTTATTCCAACCTCTTCACGGTTCCGAAAAAGGACGGGTCAGTTCGACCGGTGTTGGACCTCAAGCTCCTAAACAGACATGTGAGAGTCAGGCCCTTCAGGATGGAGTCCTTACGCTCGGTGATAGCGTCCCTGTCTCAGGGGGACTTCCTGGCTTCAGTGGACGTGAAGGATGCTTATCTCCACATCCCCATTGCTCCTGCTCACCAGCGATGGCTGCGGTTTGCTGTGGGAGAGAACCACTTCCAGTTTGTGGCGTTGCCCTTCGGCCTCTCCTCGGCTCCTCGGATCTTCACCAAGGTGATGTCTGCTATGGTGGCAGTGCTGCATTTGCAGGGGCACGCGGTCACTCCGTACCTGGACGACCTGTTGATCAGAGCCTCGTCTGCGGAACAGTGTCAGTTGAGTCTTACGGCCACTTTGAACACTCTCCGGACATTCGATTGGATAGTCAACTCCCCGAAGTCGGTACTCGTCCCTACGCAGACAATCTTGTATCTGGGAATGGAGTTCCACACTGTCCCGGCTCTGGCGATCCTTCCCCTCGACAAGCAGTCCTCGATTGCGGAGGAGGTCCGATTCCTTTTGCAGGAGGACTTGGTTCCCATCAGACGTTTTATGCATGTCCTGGGGAAGTTGGTGGCAACCATCGAGGCGGTCCCTTTTGCGCAGTTTCATCTGCGTCCGCTTCAGCTGCAGATCCTGCGCGGATGGGACAAGAACCCGTCGTCTCTAGATCGGTGCATTGCCCTTTCTTCCGCAACGAAGGAGTCTCTCCGATGGTGGCTGGTGCCCAGGTCGATGTCCCGAGGCAGGTCGTTTCTTCCCATGGTTGGTGGTCACGACGGATGCCAGCCTTCTGGGCTTGGGTGCGGTGTTCCTACATCACAGGGCTCAGGGCACCTGGACGTCACAGGAGTCTACCTTACAGATCAACGTCCTGGAGATTCGTGCCGTCTTCTTGGCTCTCCTGGCCTTCCAGAGGTTTCTGTCGGGGAATCCAATTCGGATCCAATCCGACAACGCGACTGCGGTCGCCTACATAAACCGCCAGGAAGGCACCCGCAGCCGTCAGGCGCTTGCGGAGGTCCAACCCATCCTTCGGTGGGTAGAAGACAACGACGCGTCCATCTCAGCTGTCCACATCCCCGGAGTGGACAATTGGGAGGTCGACTACCTAAGCCGGCAAGGAATGGACGAGGGAGAATGGGCTCTTCACACAGAGGTGTTCCAGCACATCTGCACCGCTTGGGGAACTCCAGACGTGGACCTGATGGCGTCCAGGCTGAATCGGCAGGTCCCAGCCTTCATGTCTCACGCCCGAGACAGCCTGGCAGTGGGGACGGATGCTCTAGTCCAGGATTGGTCCCGATTTCGTCTTCCATATGTCTTTCCCCCATTGGCCTTGTTACCCAGGGTTCTGCGGAGGCTCGGAGCGGAATGCAGGCGAGCCCTTCTCATCGCCCCGGACTGGCTCAGGAGGGCTTGGTACCCGGACCTGTTGCGACTGTCGGTGGGGGATCCATGGAGGCTCCCGGATCGGCCGGATCTCTTGTCTCAGGGTCCCTTCTTCCGCCACAATTCCTCGGCCCTGAGCCTGACCTTGTGGCGCTTGAAGTCTGGTTGTTGACGTCCCGTGGTTTCTCCTCTAACGTCGTAGCTACCATGAGACAGGCCAGGAAACTGGTTTCTGCAGGGATCTACCGCAGAGTATGGAAGATTTTTTTTGTTCACGGCAATTCTCCCTGGCCTTTCTCTCTGTCGACCCTTCTGGCTTTCCTCCAGTCGGGTTTGGATAAGGGTTTGGCTCTTAGTTCCATCAAGGGACAGATATCGGCCCTGTCGATCCTTTTTGATAAGCTTCTGGTTCCTCAGGTGAAGACATTTGTTCAGGGGGCGAGTCACATCATTCCTCCCTACAGACGTCCTTTGGACCCATGGGACCTGAACTTGGTCCTTGTGGCGTTGCAGAAGCCGCCTTTTGAACCTCTTAGGGAGGTTTCTCTTTCCAAGCTTTCACAGAAGGTTGCCTTTTTGGTTGCCATTACTTCTCTGCGGAGAGTGTCGGAGTTGGCTGCCTTGTCCTGTCAGTCTCCTTTTCTGGTGTTTCACCAGGATAAGGTGGTGCTTCGGCCTGTGGCAGAATTCTTGCCTAAGGTGCTTTCCCCTTTCCACCTGAATCAGGACATTGTCCTGCCATCTTTTTGCCCGCATCCGGTTCACCAGTATGAGAAGGCGCTCCATACTTTGGATCTGGTCAGGGCTCTCAGGATCTATGTTTCCCAAACGGCATTGTTTCGTCATGCGGATGCCCTGTTCGTGCTGACTATGGGTCAGAAGAAGGGTAAGCCAGCCTCCAAGTCTTCTTTGGCTAGGTGGATCAAGACTCCTATTCGGGAGGCTTATGTTTCCGCTGGTTTGCCTTTGCCTGCTGGTATTAAGGCTCATTCCACAAGGGCTGTGGGGGCATCGTGGGCCTTGCGTCATCAAGCCTCAGCTCTTCAGGTGTGTCAGGCAGCCACGTGGTCTAGCCTTCACACCTTTACTAAGCATTATCAAGTCCATGCTTTGGCATCGGCTGATGCCAATGTGGGCAGGCGGATCCTTCAGGCAGCGGTTGCTCATTTATGATAGGCCTGCTTCTGGGTCTTTTCCCGCCCTGGGATAGCTTTTGAACATCCCAATGTCTGGGTCTCCCAATGGAGCGCAAAAGAAAAAGAGAATTTTGTTTACTTACCGTATAGCTCCTATTGGGAGACCCAGCTCCCACCCTGTGCCTTTTTTTGGGGCTTTGTTCTATGCTAGTGCCTGGTGTCGTTTTTCACCTCGCGTGTTGGCCCTGTTGGCCGTTGGTTATTTCCCAGTCCTGTTGGTCTGGGCGCGGGTGGTCTTTCCTCCTTCCTGCTTGTGCACCGAACTGATGGGATTCTCCCGGGAGGGGGTGTATAGGCAGTAGGGAGGAGTTACACTTTTAGGTGTAATGCCTTGTTTGTCCTCCGGAGGTCAGAAGCTATACACCCAATGTCAATGTCTGGGTCTCCCAATAGGAGCTATAAGAAAAAGAATTTACGGTAAGTAAACAAAATTCTCTTTTTTGATCCCCCAGGTTATGGAGGTCACTCCACCATGCAGGAGAGTCTGTCAGTCCAATAAGTTCCCTAAGTTCTCCTCTCCTGCCCCGAGATCCCGCTGTCTCCGGCGGGTCATGGCGGGTCTGTGGCGGCCGAAAAAGGTACCCACAGAATCACAGGGACCTCCTCTCTCTTCCTGCAGCTTCCTCCGGGCTGTGCGGTGTGGCGGTCATAGCGTATGGAGCGGTATGCAGGCGGGAGAGTGTTGTGCAGTGCCTGCTCACATCTCCAGTTAGGTCACGCCTCCGATCACATTCAATTTTACATACAACTCATCATTATTACTGTATATACACGGTAGCGCGGTTTTGAAATCCTTTTCTTCTGCTTTCTTGTATACTGTCTATTGCGGCCCGCAGCAGGCTGTGCTGATTCCAAGTGATTTTAGTAGTTGTGCATGTTCAAAACTCTCTCAGGAGCGCGAGACCATACCCCTGCGCACTTAGGCGGAGATTATCAGTGTCAGCGGTGGCAGTTTGGGCAGGGGTTCCTGGCGTCTGTTTTGGTTGCAGATGGCTGTGGAACCACTAGCGGTACTGCGCAATGTGCCAGTACCGCCAGTGGATGCCATATTTCCACACCCATCACTTGGATGTGCAAATATGGCTGCTGCTGGTGCGTGATAGGACATAAAGATGGAAGTTGATGGACAGGATGATTATGTAAATAAGTGTCTGTGTGTGTGTACAAGTTATATAATATATATTTGCCGGCCGTTGCTAATTGCAGCCACCAGAGGGTACCGGCTCCTCATCTCCTCCTGCACAGGCCGCAGAACCTTGGACTTTCTTGCCACCTGTTTGTGGCAGGGAGGTGCTACGGGTGGGTGGCGAAGGGCAGCGGTATGTGCAGTGTCGGCTTTGGTTGTTGGTACAGCCAGCGGTCGGAATATTTGTACAGCCATCACTTGGGTGTGCAAATATGGCTTCCGCGGCAAGAGTGGGTTGCCCGTCATAGGAGGACATTGTGATGAAAGTCGATGTCTGACAGGGCAGCGCGTTTATGTAAGTAGATAATATGTGCAGACTGGCTCTTTAACATAATAATAAAAAAAAAAATTAGATATGGTCAATATAAAATTAGACCCTCTTATTTGGGAAGCTCTTCCCAATAAGCCAAAATGTGCATTCTGTAAAGCAGACAACAGGCAATTTATCACCTGCGGTCAAAGACATTAAGACTACTAAAATGTTTAGGGGCCCCTCCTTTACAACCTAGTAGGACAACCCAAATAAATGGAATTAACAGGGATGACTTTACATTGTCCATATCTGTTTTGAAATTTTTTTTCCTGCAATTGTTACGGTTACAAACTCACTTCTAATAAACTAAAGTCTTACAGAAATTCTCTGCAGGCACCAATGTTTTTTATCATAAAAAACTGTATTACATGTCACACCAAGAGGGTTAGCAATCTGCCATTGTACTAAGAACTATAGAGGACAAAAATAGAACTGTATTAGAACGCATGAGAGAGCATCTGTATATCATAAAAAAGGGGTTTTAAGAGACAGCACCTTTCTTGTTATTTGGTTGAGAAACACATGTTCTAGTGGAGTTATTTTAAAGAATTGGAACAATTCCCAGTCAGGTTGAGGGGTGGTGAATAGGAATGAACGAGTAGTGAAATATTCGTAATCGCTATACTCGTAACGAGTACTTTGTAATGCTCGCATATTCATCCGAATAGCGAGTCCAATGTTAGTCAATTAGTGATAGGCCACAAAGCCAGCCTTAAATTGAGTATTTTCGGGACAGGGTAGGAGGGTGAGCACTTTTGCGTTTTCACTGTGTGTAACACCTTGCTGTGCCCCTTAGTGAGAGCCTTCCACTCAAGCTGCTCTCACTGTGGTGCCGGCTCCCTTCGTGTACTGAAGGGAGCCAACAATTTGCATCCGATTGATAATGATCGACACATCTATCACGAGCATCTGCGATATATTGCAGAGTAACGAGTATCGCAAATACCGTACCATCCCTTCGAGTAGAGAATAGTAACGATTACCCTCGCTCATCACCAATGTTACACCAAGGGGGTATTCTGTAACAATCTGCCCTTGTCGTAAACGCTATAGAGGGCAAAAAGAGAACTTTATTAGAACTAATGAGAGAGCATCTGTATGTCATAAAAAAAGGGTTTTTAAGAGACCCCATCTTATTCGATCAAGAAACATATGTTCATCTAGGAAAATTATTATTATTATTAATTTTTTTTTTTTAAAAGAATTGTAACAACTCCCAGTTAGGTGGAGGCGTGGTGGCTACATTGTTAAAATTAATTTTTAATTTAAACACTCTTGTCCCAACAGACTTAAACCATGTTTGTAATTTTGTATTTTTATTTAGTTTGTATTTATTGATTGTTTTTCTAGGTTTTTGTTTTTTTTTTCACATTGTCACATTTAAAATTTTTATTTTTTTCAAACACATTGCTTCACTTCACATTTATTTTATTTCTATTTAAATAGTTTTTTATGTTATATATTTCTGCCTTGCTAACAATATTCTGTACAGGAAAAGCAAGTTTATAGCTGTAGGATCAATAACTGAACTCTTAAGGTAGTGTAGTTCATCCAGGCCACTATACTCGCTAGCTGCGTGATACCACTTGTGGTTTCTGCTTCGCAATCTTTTTAGGGACGCCATCGGCTGGGGCTCCCTGAAGAATCATTTCACTCGTACTCTCACACCCTCAGCTGGTGTCAGCCTCCCGATTCGACTCCTTGTAGCCCTTCATAATTTTACATAATTTTAAATTTCCTTCTCTTCCTGAGGAAGGAGTTTGGGATACGACTCCGAAACACGTAGGAAAATAAACAGCTACTACTATACCCAGGCATATCGCTGTATCTGGTCTTTCTATCATATGATCACAGCAGCTCGGACCACGAGGTACTTTGTCCTGCAGAAACTTGGGTAATAGTGATCACAAAATAATAAGTTTTCAAGTATTCTTTAATAAGATGTGTAGTAGAGGGGCTACAAGGACACTAAACTTCAGGAAGGCAAATTTCCAATGGATGAGAGATGATCTTAGTACAATAAACTGGGACGATGTCCTGAGACATAAAAGTACACAAAGCAAATGGGAGACGTTTATTAGCATCCTGAATAGGACCTGTGCACAATATATACCCTATGGGAATAAACATGCTAGAAATAGGAGGAAACCACTATGGCAAAATAAGGCTGTAAGGGGCGCAATACGTGACAAAAAGAAAGCATTTAGGGAATTAAAGCAAGTAGGTAGTGATGAGGCATTAAATAAATACAGAAAATTAAATAATATCTGTAAAAAGCAAATCAAGGCAGCAAAGATTGAGACAGAGAGACTCATTGCCAGAGAAAGTAAAAAAAAATCCCAAAATATTCTTTAACTACATAAATAGTAATAAACTAGAAAATGATTGTGTTGTCGTCCTTAAAAATAGTCTGGGTGAAATGGTGGATGAGGATGAGGAAAAAGCCAATATGCCAAATGACTTTTTTGCAACAGTATTTACACAAGAACTTCCCATGACAGACAACATGATCAGTGACAACAAAAACTCTCCATTAAATGTAACCTGCTTAACCCACCAGGAAGTACGGCACTGTCTAAAAATTACTAAAGTTGACAAATTCCCTGGCCCGGATGGGATAAAGCCCACAGTACTGCAGGAATTGAGTAACGTCATAGATGAACCATTATTTTTAATCTTTAAAGATTCCATAATAACAGAGTCTGTACCACAGGACTGGCGTATAGCAAATGTGGTGCCAATATTCAAAAAGGGGACAAAAACTGAACTTGGAAATTAGAGGCCAGTAAGCTTAACCTCTACTGTGGGTAAAATCCTAGAGGATTTTCTAAGAGATGCTATAAGGGAGTATCTGAATAAAAATAACCTCATGAACCAATATCAACATGGGTTTACGAGGGACTGTTCCTGTCAAACTAATCTGAAAAGCTTCTATGAAAAGGTACCGTATATACTCGAGCCGACCCGTGTATAAGCCGACCCCCCTACTTTTGCCCCAAAAATCTGGAAAAACCTATGGACTCGTGTATAAGCCGAGGGTGGACCCCAGCACAGGTATACAGCCCCCAGCAGTGTGGTATACAGGCCCCCCCCAGTGGTATACAGGCCTCCCCAGTGGTAGTATACAGCAGCCCCAGTGGTAGTATATAGCAGCCCCAGTGGTAGTATACAGCAGCCCCAGTGGTAGTATACAGCAGCCCCAGTGGTAGTATATAGCAGCCCCAGTGGTAGTATACAGCAGTCCCAGTGGTAGTATATAGCAGCCCCAGTGGTAGTATACAGCAGCCCCAGTGGTAGTATACAGCAGCCCCAGTGGTAGTATATAGCAGCCCCAGTGGTAGTATATAGCAGCCCCAGTGGTAGTATACAGCAGCCTCAGTGGTAGTATATAGCAGCCCCAGCAGCCCCAGTGGTAGTATACAGCAGCCCCAGTGGTATACAGCAGGCCCCCAGGGGGTACCCAGCAGCCCCCTGGGGGTACCCAGCAGCCCCAGGGGGTACACAGCAGCCTCCTGGGGGTACACAGCAGCCCCCTGGGGGTACACAGCAGCCCCCTGGGGGTACCCAGCAGCCCCCTGGGGGTTCCCAGCAGCCCCCAAATGCTGGCACTCGCCCCCCCTTGCAAGGGCCCCCCCCCGCTTCTCTTACCATCCCGGTCTTTTGATCAGCGCTGCTCCTCGGCGCTCAGTCCTCTCTGCTCCCGTCCTGCTACATCCGGGATCCCGGATGCAGCAGGACGAACGGACGGAGCAGCGAGGAGCACCGAGGAGCAGCGCTGATCAGAAGACCGGGATGGTAATATAACCAGCGGGGGGGGCCCTTACAAGGGGGGGCGAGTGCCAGCATTTGGGGGCTATATGCACTGCTTCCCCCTGCCGCTGATTGACAGGGGGAAGCAGTGCATATTTAATGAGCGGCCCCACGTGACGGGGCCGCTCATACAGCAGCCCCTCCCCGCCTCCTGCAGCCTCCACAGCCCCCACCACAGCCACCACACAATGGGCCCCCGTATAGACCCGTGTATAAGCCGAGGGGGAGACTTTTCAGCCCAAATTTTGGGCTGAAAAACTCGGCTTACGAGTATATACGGTAAGTTTTGGACTGGACCAAAGAAATGCAGTGGACGTGGTGTATATGGACTTTTCAAAAACTTTTGATATGGTGCCTCACAAGAGGTTGATACATAAAATGAGAGCAATGGTGATAGGGGAAAATATTTGTAAGTGGATTAAGAACTGGTTTAGTGATAGGAAACAAAGGGTGGTTATTAATGGAACACACTCAGAATAGGTCACAGTTAACAGTGGGGTACCACAGGTGTCAGTATTGGGCACGCTTCTTTTTAATATATTTATTAATGACCTTGTAGGACAGAGGTCCCCAACTTCAGGCCTCAAGGCCCGCCAACAGTGCAGGTTTTCAGGATATCCTTAGTATTGCACAGGTGATAATGTGATCATCTGCACAGGTAATGAGGCCAAGCCCTGTGCAATACTAAGGAGATCCTGAAAACCTGCACTGTTGGTGGGCCTTGAGGCCTGAAGTTGGGGACCTCTGTTGTAGGGGGCATACAGAGTAGAATCTCAATATTTGCAGGTGACACTAAACTCCGCAGGGTAATCAATACAGAGGAGGACAATTTTATATTACAGGAGGATTTATGTAAACTAGAAGCTTGGGCTGATAAATGGCAAATAAGCTTTAATGGGAATAAATGTAAGGTCATGCACTTGGGCAGAGGAAATAAAAGGTATAATTATGTTCTTAATTGTAAACACTGGGCAAAACTACTACTGAAAAAGACCTGGGTGTATGGGTAGATGATAAACTCACATTCAGTGACCAGTGCAGGCAGCTGCTGCAAAGGCAAATAAAATAATGGGATGCATTAAAAGAGACATAGATGCTCATGAGGAGAACATAATTTTACCTCTATTCAGGTCACTAGTGCGACCACACTTAGAATACTGTGTACAATTCTGGTCTCTGGAGTATAAGAAAGACATAGCTGAACTAGAGCAGGTGCAGAGAAGAGCGACCAAGGTTATTAGAGGACTGAGGGGTATGCAATACCAAGACAGGTTATTAAACTTGGGGTTATTTAGTTTGGAAAAACGAAGGCTGATCTTATAATAATGTATAAAGATATGAGGGGACAGTAGAGAGACCTTTTTAATGATGTTTTTACTCTTAGGCCTGAGACGGGGACAAGGGGGCATCCTCTGCGTCTACAGGAAAGAAGGTTTAATCATAATTACAGACGTGGATTCTTTACTGTAAGAGCAGTGAGACTATGGAACTCTCTGCCACATGATGTTGTAATGAGTGACTCACTACTAACATTTAAGAAGGGCCTAGATGCCTTTCTTGAAAACTATAATATTACCAGTTATATATACTAGATTCTTTGATAGGGCGTTGATCCAGGGAACTAGTCTGATTGCCGTATGTGGAGTCAGGAAGGAATTGTTTTCTCCAATGTGGAGCTTAGTGGGGTTTTTTTGCCTTCCTCTGGATCAACATGTTAGGCTATGGGTTGAACTAGATGGACTTAAGGTCTTCCTTTAACCTTAAATACTATGTTTTTATGTTACTATGTTACACCTAATCCCCAGTGGATGGCAAGTTGAGATATTTTAGTAATGCATGGAGACATATTACATCTAATTCCTGGATTCTGAACCTTGTTTTATCAGGTCTTAACCCCTTAAGGATAAACGACGGCTATATCCCTCATGGCTTTAAACTGTCACTGTGTGTAAACACTTCTTTGGTCAAAGAAATGTGTAAGACCTGTTAACATTAATATATATGGTTGAAGGACTGTTTTGTGGACTCTTCCTTGTGTTATAATGCCACCTGCTGCCAAAAAGAAAGGATAACAGAGATAAACCCCCCTGATGCTGAGAGTGACATGGAACAGTCCAGGAGATGGATGGGTGGGGTCTCCACAAGGAGAAGAGAGACAACTTCCACGTGTGTTGCAGAGAGAGACACAGACCTAAAGAGACTGGATGTGGAGTGAGGTGCCAGACTGCACGAGCAAAGCAGAGATCCCGGACAAAGTCTGAACTCGAGAGACACCTGTCAGCGAATTACGGGCCCCAATGGCAACAAGGTACCTCGCAGTAAAACTCGCAGTAAAGTGTGCACACTGTTTTAGTTAGGGACAGATAGGAAAAGACTCTGCAGTTCGATATACAAGTTATAGAAAGAAAACAAGCACTCTGCATCTTGCTTGATAAAGACTTTGCATTTCTTTATTTAAAGACATTCAGAGACCTTGCATTCTCGGCAAACTAGTCACAGTGGTTATAAATATTGTATTTACTATTGCACACCTTCCCGCTCCTTCCCCTTCTTTCCCGCACTTTTCCCCCAGTTGTATTAAAAGTGCATTTGTTTAACACTCTGTGTTCCGTGCAGTCCTTGCATATCCCGTCACCTGTGGGCTATTACATTTGGCGTAGTCCGCAGGATACGCAGGCTGGTACTGAACAATGGAAGGACAGAGGGATGTTGTTGATGGAAATGTTCCAATACAACCTGATGGGAGAATACCAGCAAGGCAACTGTCCCTGGGTGCTATGCTGACCCATATACCAAAATTTACTGGCAACAATGTACCTCTCCATGACTGGGCGCAGAGAGTGAGGGGCATGTTAAAAGTAGCAGGAGTAACTGCAGAAAACCAAGGGGAGATACTGTTGATTGCCCTTGAGGGCCATGCTCAAGAGACTGTTTTATTGCGCCCTGAGAGTGAAAGAAAGACGTTAGAACAGGTGGTGAAGATTCTGGAGAGGGTGTATGGCAGCAAGCCAGAAGCAGGTGATTTGCAGGCACAACTGTTCTACCGGCTGCAGGGTGAAGAGGAAGGCTTGCCACAGTATGCGAATGCCCTCCAGAGAATAATGAGACAAATGCTTACAGCAGAGCCAGAGCTAGCACAAACCCCTGGTTACGCTGACCGTACCCTGCGAGATCAATTCCTCTGAGGATTACATAACCCCAAGGTCAGAAGTGCTCTCCGCGAACGGCTCAGGGTGGAGAAAAAAATTAACTTTTCAGGAAGTACTGGAAGAAGCAGTCTCCCGCATACAAGCTGAAAATTGCGACCCGCAGAACGCGGGGGGAGAAGTTTGGGCTCATAGGGCAGTCCCGAGTGAGAGAAACCGAGAACCAAGCCAGCTTGAAGCTAAAGTGGATCAGTTACAAGAGACTGTTACCGCTCTACAGGAGTTGCTGAAGAATATGCAAGCCCCGGCGTCAGAAGTACGAACGGCAGCATCGCGGCCGGGTACCCGCATGTATACCTATCGAGAAGAGAAGGGACAGATCGAGCAGAGACGATCCAGACCCGCTAGAGACTACCTATGCTGGAACTGTGGAAATCAGGACCATATATCACGGCACTGCCCGGAGAGGAGGATGTCTCAAGAAAGACCGCCATTAAACTAGTACCTCCCTCTATGGTCGGGCACATGGAGGGGGGCCCAACTGAGCTTAGAGAAAACAACCGCCCTGAAGATATAGCAGCCAGCACGCCAACGATCACGGCCGAATTTGAAGGGAAAGCAGTAAGATGCCTGATGGATACTGGGTCTCAAGTGACCACCATGCCAGGACAGTTCTTCTATCAACACTTTGGACAAACTGTATCCATTGATAAAAGGACACATATCAGACTGAGGGCTGTGAATAATCTTCCCATTCCGGTTGTAGGGGTCGTGTGGATGAACATACGTGCCTGTGGTCAGAATAGTGATGGGCGAATCCTAAATTACTCGGAATCGCTTGACTCTAGCGAGTCCGAGCACAGGACTCGCTACTCGTTGCGAGTCTAGCGAGTCCAATGTTAATGAATGGGGAAGCGAGTAATAGCGAGTAGTGTGAGATTTACAAATCGCAGATGTGTCTCGGAAGCTTCAGCCTGAAGCAATCCTAGTTTTGTCATTTATTTGCATTGGACTCGTTTACTTTGCAACTATAATCGCTGGGAAACTCGCACAGATAAGAGTCCTGTCTTCTCTGTGTGCTGGCTGCCAGCTCCAGGGTCCTAGAGCCTGCCTGCTGCCTGATGTAGCAGTGCTGAGATTGTTCTCAGTCTGCTCATTCCCTGTGTCCAGACATGAATGTCTGTGCACAGAGATGATGTAGCAGAGCTGAGATTGTTCTCAGTCTGATCATTCCCTGTGCATATACATCTATATCTATGCACAGGGGATGTAGCAGAGAGGACATCGCGTTTTGGACTGCGTCGGACGGAAGAGGATTTTTTTAATTAAAGATGGAGTCCCTAATGGCTTTTTTTTTTATTTCTAATAAAACATTTTCTTTGTGTTGTGTTTTTTTTAAAACAATTTAATAGAAATATCAGCAGTTACTTTGCGAGTTTCCCTGCTATCACTGGCACAGTAGCCGAGTCTAATGCAAACAATGGCAATCCTAGTTTTGTCAGCGTTTCTGACAAAACTAGGATTGATATTGATTTGCATTGGACTCGTGCGAGTAATCACTGGGAAACTCGCAGAGTACCGAGTCCTGCGAGTCCCTTACTACTCGCCGAGTAACGAGTCCTAGTGAGTAGATTCGCCCATCCCTAGGTCAGAACTTAGGCCAAAAAGGGATCGTGTTAACGGAAGGCTGGTATGACAGAGAAGTGCCGGCTATCGTGGGCATGAACATCCTGAAGGAACTAGACCAGTTGCTCTTCAACAAGGAAGGCTGTGATTACTGGAAAATGACTGCTGCTAACAGGCCCGCTCAAAAGGTCTTCCAACACCTTATCCGTGCCAGGGGGCTGTGGAGGAATGGTGGGAGCCGCTACCCAGTGGGGAGGGTTCGAGTCCCAAGACAGACAACAATTACTCTACCTCCAAATCGGGAGACAGTTCTCACCTTGCCAGTCGGGGCCCATCGTATGCTCGAGGGGATGGAGGTGTTGGTAGAACCTTACCGCGGTGAAGAGAACGGAGACGAACCGTTGGTGGCTCGCACTTTAGCAACAGTAAGAAAAGGAAGAGTCCCTTTCCGTTGCGTGAACACCGGTGAACAGGCCTACACCTTGACCTCGGGAGTTGTTCTGGCTCATGTCTACCTGGCGCCTGAAGAGGTGGCGAACGCAGAATTGATTGAATTGAAGCCCATGGCAGGGGAGACCTGGACTTTGGTGTTTCTATAGAGAGAGAAGAGAAGCCCACTGATCAGTGGAACAGTCAAGTTATCCTAGGACAGATGGAAGTGGACCTGACCCCTTCGCTTCAGAGCAAGCCCAGGCCATAGAAGACTTCATCTGGGAGAATCAAGCCACGTTCTCCCGTCACGCAGAAGACTTTGGCTGTACTGACAAGATTCAGCATGAAATACCCACGGGAGATGCACCACCGATCAGAGAAAGGTACAGACAAATACCCCAAAATATTACCAAGAAGTGAAAGAGCTCTTGGCACAGATGCTGAAGAGCGGAGTGATAAGAGAGAGTCAGAGTCCATGGGCTGCCCCAATCGTGCTGGTCAAGAAAAAGGATGGGTCTACTCGCTTCTGTGTTGACTACCGCAAGCTTAATGGATGCACTGTTCGTAATTCCTATCCCCTGCCCCCGATAGAGGAGTCCCTGTCTGCGCTGGGAAAGGCACGCTACTTCTCCTCCCTTGATCTAGCAACTGGATATTGGCAGGTCCCTGTGGCAGAGAAAGACAAGGCCAAGACCGCATTCATTGTGCCCATGGGACTCTTCGAGTTCAATCGCATGCCGTTCGGGCTAAATAATGCCCCAGGAACGTTTCAGCGCCTCATGGAGAGTTGCCTTGGAGACATGAACTTTGAAGACACGTTGATTTATCTGGATGACATCGTAGTGTACTCTGCAACCTTCGAAAAACATCTCGAACAACTGGGTCAAGTGTTTCAACGGTTACGGGACCATGGGCTTAAACTGAAACCAAAAAAATGCCGGATCTTTCAAAAAGAGATTGAATATCTCGGGCACAAGGTGACGGAGGCTGGCGTGCAGCCGTCCGATGGGTAAGTGAGAGCAATGCTACAATGGCCCACACCCAGCACAGTGAGAGAAGTTCGAGTTTTCCTGGGACTGGCCAGATACTACCGACGCTTTATCAAGGACTTCGCGAAGGAGGCAGAACCTTTGCATGAATTGCTCTGAGGAACTGCGAAAGGACCAAAGGCACAGAAAATTTGCTGGGGACCAAGACAAGCAGAAGCCTTACACCGAATGAAAGAGGCCTTGGTCAGCGCCCCTGTGCTTGCCTATGCAGACTACAACCTCCCCTTTCGGTTATATACAGACGCGAGCCTCTACGGTCTGGGTGCAGTACTGGCCCAGGTACAGGACGGTATCGAACGGGTGATTGCATATGGAAGTCGGACGTTGCGAGAAGCCGAACGCAACCCTGAGAATTACAGTTCTTTTCATCTGGAGTGCACTAGTATGGGCAATAACCGAAAGGTTCTCTGAATATCTCACGGGAGCTCAGATTGAAGTCTGTACGGATAATAATCCACTGGCTCACATCTCCACCGCCAAACTGGGGGCAATGAAACAGAGGTGGTTGGCACGACTCTCCAGATATAATGCGCAGTGCGGGTCTTGAAGCTAACAGCGGCGCGGGTGTACTACGTCACCCGGCGCCGGAAATGACGCGATTCGCGTCACCCAGCCCCACTACAGGCCGGCCGAGACAGCACAGAGCGGCGGGGAGGCGCGCATTTTAATCTGATTAGAAGATCACGCCTATGGAGGCGTGATATCATGAAGTGGGAGAGCCTGCCAGGGTGACTATGAATAGCATAGTCACTCATTATCATCCCTAATGAGGTACTGTAATAACATTTATCTTCAATTTCACTTGGTGCATTTAGGAGCTAAAAGGAGTGTAGGGTAAGTGTTACTATGCTCTAGGGACAGCTTTTAATAGCTTTAGAGGTGTTTTGGGGGTGACAGGATCCCTTTAAAGACATTCAGAGACCTTGCACTCTCAGCAAACTAGTCACAGTGGTTATATATATTGTATTTACTATTGCACACCTTCCCGCTCCTTCCCCTTCTTTCCCGCACTTTTCCCCCAGTTGTATTAAAAGTGCATTTGTTTAACACTCTGTGTTCCGTGCAGTCCTTGCGTATCCCGTCACCTGTAGGCTATTACAAATGCAGAAAATATCATCCTAAATTTAACACTAACATGAAGTCCAATATGTCATTAAAGACATTCTTGGAATCAATGGGATACGTTGAGGCATTCCAGAGTTACTGCCTCATAAAGTGACCCTGGTCAGAATTGCAAAATGAGGCTTGGTCCTTAAGTGGTTAAGCTGGAATTTCCTTACATCCCTCAGGATTCCTTTGTGAGAACTTCTCCGCCATCTTCTCTACAACAGCTTGCTCTTGAGTCAAAAGTCCGGAGCCTACTAGATAAGCATGTTCTAATAGAAGTTCCAGCAGACAAGGAAGGAAGGGGATTTTATTCCCCTTTATTCCTGGTCTCTAAGCCTGATGGTTCTTATAGAACTATCATACATTTAAAAAAATTGAACACCTTTCTACATTTCCATACTTTCAAAATGGAGTCTATAAGCGCTACAATTAAGCTTTTATTCCAAAGATGCTTCGTGACAGTCTTGGATATGAAGGATGCCTATAATCACCTGGCTTTTCATCCCGAATATCAACGATACCTCAGAGTGGCTGTCACCGTAGAAGGGCGTCTCCGCCATTTTCAATTCACAAGCAATGCTTTTTGGCTTCCCAGGCTCCCTGTGTAATCACCAAGCTGATGTCAGATGTGATGGCTTATTTACGTCAACAGGATACACTAATTGTGCTGTACCTGAATGACTTTCTGGTAGTAGGGATCTCTGCGCACAATGCAGGGCTCGCCTTACTAACATAATATCATTAATATACAGGCTCTGGGGTGGATAATCTACCTGGGCAAATCCAGACTGGTTCCACTGACTCTTCATTTGTTTCTGGGCATACATCTTGATACCGTAAGTCAGAAGTGTCTCCTTCCTGAAGAGAAAAAGTTAATCATAGCGGGAAAAGTTAGGGGTGCTATGGATCATCCTCATATATCCTTGAGAGATGCTATGTCCCTATTAGCGTCCTTAACATCTTGTATTCCTGCAGTCCAGTGGGATAAATTCCATGCTAGGCGTTTGCAACAGGAAATCCTCTGTGCTGAGGAGCTATTACATGGGCGTCTTAACAGTCAACTAACTCTATCCTTAGATGTTATCAATTCCCTATACTGGTTGTTAGATCACCATAACTTTTCCAAGGGGGTTCCATGGGTAATTAGGCCTTCTAGAGTAGTGGTGACAGATGCCAGCCCAGATGGATGTGACTCACCGTAGCCGGGTCTTCACGTCGCAGGCGTTTGCTTCTCCTGTCACGGAACCGAGCCTGCGGCTGTGGGGCCCGGTGGTCCAGATCAATAGGGGATGGCTGAACAGATAAGGGGTTAATATTCTTGTCGTGACGCCACCTGCGGGAGTTTCGGTGATTTCACCGGCGCTGCTTGGGCCTCCGGGGGATGTTATGCAGCAAGATTGGACGCTCCCCACAGGACGAGCGGAGTCCCTGGGGCCAGTAGCTGCACTGGGTGGTATATGGCACCTTTGCAATACTGCGTGTTAGTTCCAGGAAGAATGCACTGACACACACACACAGTCTTTTAGATACCTTTACTGGTGACAACAGGTACACTCGGACCGGGTGATGAGGTTGACACTCCTGGAGTTTCACAGCAAGCAGTGTGTAGGCTTCCTTCTCTGTCTTTACTAGTGAGGTCGGGTGGATGTGGAATCCGGCCGGACCAGGTTATACGTTCAGTGGAACGTGATTCACCTGGGTTAACTGCACTGAGGGCAGTATTAAAGGGATGATTCAACGTCTATCCTCTTCCCTGGGCTCTCGTTGGTAGGTGCTTCAGGTGAACAGGGGGCTAAACTCCCTGTTAGTTGTGCTGGTTCTCTGTGGCTCGCGTGGTAGCTCTCACAGCTCAGTTCCAGTAACCGGATGGTGAGGGGGAGTTAGGGTAACTCCTGTGTCCCTGAGAGGTGCTTTCTCCTTTCCTATGACCACAGTTGCAAGGGTCTCTCTCACTTGCTGGCTGTGCTGGTTTGGGCCTGGTGTGGCTCCAGAACCAGTAACTGCACACTTCCTGCAGCTCTCCTAGCGTCTGCACACTCTGGTGTTTCTCCCTCCAGGACCCTATATATAGGGGAACTTGCTCAAGGTGACCAGTGGAGCTCCCCCTAGAGGCCTGGGGTGAAACAGGTGTTAAAGGTGTTGTGTTTGTTGTGAGTGCTGCTTGCTGTTTCCACTCCATTTGTGTACCAGGAGTTCTGTGGTGCCCCAACCAGGGTGCCACAGATGGGGAGCCCTTTAGGGACTAGCCTAGCCCAGGGGCAGTGGTCTTAAGAGGACACAGATGACTCTTCAAACTTAAAAGAATTGAAAGCCATCCTACATGCCTTGCATCACTTTCTTCCACAGCCGCGGGAAACTCACATCACAGTTCTATCAGACAATACAACATCTGTCGCATATATTAATCGGGCAAGGTGGTACTCGATCAAGGACTCTGATGTCTACTGCGGGGGAGATCCTGGAATTGGCCAAAGCCCATCTCCTGTCACTCTCAGCCCTTCACATCAGGGGCATGGACAATACAGGAGTAGACTTCCTAAGTCGCCATACTCTTCATCAGGGCAGTGGGTTCTGTGTCCCCAGATTTTCAAGAAAATAGTGAACCTGAGGAGTCTCCCAGAAATAGACATGTTCACTACCAGAGCCAACAGACACTACAGGAGGTTTGCCTGTCTGAATATGGCAGACCAACCGGAGATAGTCAACTCGCTACAGGCTCTATGGAACTTTCATCTGGCCTATGCATTCCCACCAATGGCCCTGCTTCCTCTAGTCATCAGGAAGATCAGGGAGGAAGGGACAAGAGTGATCCTCATCGCTCCCTTCTGGCCAAGAAGACCATGGTTTTCATGGCTCAGAGCCATGTCTGTATCAGACCCTTAGATTCTACCATCAGATCTGGGCCTGCTATCTCAGGGTCCCTTTCGTCACCCTCAGACGAGGGGTCTCCATTTGATGACGTGGAACTTGAAAGGCGGTTATTAAGGTTACGGGGGTTTTCAGAAAGCCTAATTAATACTCTTCTGCAAAGTAGGAAGGACTCCACAACTAGGATATATAGTAGAGTGTGGAGGAAATTCCTACATTTTTACACGGCCCCTTTTCTAATGAGGTGCCAATCCCAGCTATCCTGGAGTTTCTGCAGAAGGGTCGAGAGTTAGGCCTCTCAGTCAGTACCTTGAAAATTCAGATTTCTACTTTAGGGTCCTTGTATAGTCATAATATTGCTGGGGAGAGATGGGTTAACCGTGTTATTGCTGCATGTGAATGTAGCACCCCGATCCATATAGCTAGTTTCCCTCCTTAAGAGTTGAATCTTGTCCTTGAGGCCCTTACAGGTCTGCCATTTGAACCTTTAGAGTCAGACTCTCAAAAGAATCTCTCTTTAAAAACAGCTCTGTTAGTCAGTCTCACTTCAGCTAGGAGAGTTAGTGATATAAAGGCTCTGTCCATAAATCCTCCATTTCTGTCTATCTTTCCAGATAGGTTAGTGCTGAAACCAGATCCGTCCTACCTCCCTAAAGTAGTTTCCAAATTTCACAGGAGTCAGGAGATTTTTCTTTCTTCCTTTTTCTCTCACCCTTCCACTTCTGAGGAACACAACTTTCAAACTCTTGATGTTAGGAGGTCAGTTCTACACTATAAAGATATAACTCAGTCCTGGAGGTAGAGTAGGGCTCTGTTCGTATCCTTTCAGGGCCACAGGAAGGGGTCTTGTGTAACAAAGAGCACTTTGTCACGATGAATCCGAGATGCCATCTACCTGGCTTACTCATCGAAAGGAAACAACCCTCCGGAAGGAGTACGGGCCCAATCAACTTGGGCCATGGCTTACTCCTGGGCTGAGAAGGCGGACATCTCAATTGAACTGATATGTAAGGCAGCCACATGGTTTTCACCATCCACCATTTACAACCACTGTAGACTAGACTAGTCTTCAGCTTCTGATTTGGTTTTCGGGAGATCTGTCCTCAACACGGTGGTCCCTCCCATGTGATGGTCTCTGAAAATCTCTCAAGTGGGTGATGTCGTGGCGATGTAATCTAGGTTTAGGACTAGGGCTTTCATCACCCCTATCTAGGTTTAAGACTAGTGCTTTCATCACCCCTATCTGGGTTTAGGACTAGTGCTTTCATCACCCCTAGAACCAACAGAGGTTCATATCTGTATAGATGTTTGTTTGTCTTATGTATGTTTTGGGGGGTGGGATACACATTGTAAAACACTAGCACTGTTGCACCAAACCACACAGGATTTTTAAAGACCCAATGAAATACAACTATAAAAACATAGTTATTTTCGTTATTGATATGAATTAATATAGCTATAAAACTATAACTCGGTGAACGATGTCGGGGCAATGAGAAGAGACTAGATTACTTACCAGTAATCATGTTTTTTGGAGTCCATGACAGCACCCACTCACTTCACTCCCTTATTATGTGCAGAATTATGGTGAAGGTTAAGTTCTTGTTCACTTTTGTGGTGATTGTGTATGTTATTAATCAATGATTATGGAGATTATCTTAATTCAGCGGTTCTTCTCATGCTTTGTAAAACAACTGAGGAGGCCAGGTGGACCGCTCATTTTTATCTGTAGGTTTCCTGTACCTATGGTTGAATCCCCTCTCTCAAGTGGGTGCTGTCATGGACCCCATAAAACACGATTACCGGTAAGTAATCTAGTCTTTTCTGACAGTTCAATATGCGTTTACTTTAATAAAAACTCTACCAGTTCATGTGCATTGCTGCAGTTAGCCTCTGTACAGGTGTACTCATCGCCCAATCACTGGGATGGAGAGGTGGAGTTCTCACTCGTTCAGTCATTTGCTTCACTTCTTATCAGCCCGTAGTCCTCGAAGGTACCAATGACTGTACTGCTAATGATGGTTACAGTGGTATTGCTGCTGCAAGGGAGATCTTGACTATCTTTTGCTGTTTCGTGCTCTTTTCCTCGGTGTAACATTTCATTGCACACAGGGCTAATGGCTTCTTTAATTAGCAGTGTTTATATCCTACAGAGGACAGTATATGGAACTGCAAAATCCAACATGACCAACTGGAAAACAGGCTTCTACATAGGGAGTGGATGTATCAGGTGAGAATATATTAAATCTTCTGTATACCTATATGCATATTTATAGGAACTGTTCTCCATAGAATCCATCTATCTATCTATCTATCTATCTATCTATCTATCTATCTATCTATCTATTGTATATCTGAGTCAAGTAGAATTTGATTGTGTACATTTCTAACCATCATTTTTACTTCTATGTTATACACATGTCTATTATTATTTTATTATTTCATATATATATTTTATCATTTATAATAGTACCAAATATCTTCAGTTGCTATGGGTTAGGTGTTTTAGCGTTTATTACTGATATCATAATCATATTTTATAGTTCTAAAGATGTTAACGAGGCAAACCATCAATAATGTCATTTTATTGTTAGTATTTATTACTTTATTTATTTGGATATAGATATAATATGGATAAGTTTCTTCTATATTATTTATGATAAGAATATGTTCTGTGTTTTTAGCTTTTATTAAAAGTGTAAATAATGTTTGCAGTAGTTTAAATTAAAACATATATTGTTTATTTGACTATTTAGATGCACTGTTGATTATATAGGTAATAAACTACATTTTCTTTGACATTTGTAAAGGAAAATACAGTGTATATACAAATGACTTGTCTGCATATATTCTGTATTTGTCTTTTTTTTTATATATTAATGAATATGTGTTTGCTAGTGTTACATATAGCATTTACTGCTCTTTTTGAAATTACAGTGCTTTGTCCTTCAGTCATAGATTAGGGCTTATAATGTTTATTGCAGCTGCAGCTTCCCCTTCACACTCCAATAGTTTAAAATGATGACTGCAGAGCTAAAGACGGAGAAGAGGCACAGCCTCCCCATATGGCAGCCCCATTACACCATTCCCTTTGTTTATTACATTTTTACTGCTATTTGTAGCCTTTTTCTATATCTATAATTCCAACTTGAACCATAGAAACGTCTTTGTGCAGCATGACCTTTGTAGCAGCATATATTAACTAGAGGACATTGGTGTATGCATAGCACCACAAATGATACCAAAAACATAAGACACTATTGCCAATTTAATCAGAAGTGAATGAATTGACCAGTATATTATAAAAATGGGGGGAGGCACTGAATTGCTCATGGGCATAAAGTAAAAGGATTGACTATGAAATAGAACAGCTTATTCTTCAATGAACCCAATGCATGCTTTTGGACTCCTATAGTATTTGCTTATCATACCTTGAAACTCAACAATTATATGTTTAGTGATGCATTAATTGTATTACCAGCAACAATTAATCTTGTTGAATCATACACTACAATAACTAAACTGGACACTTCAGCTCCATTGCAACCTATTAGCGTAACCATACAGATGCAGCCAGGCTTTCAGGGATTCTATTGAACTGCCTATTCATCCATTGCCAGTGATAATTATCTGTTTAATGAGGTCAACGGTGGTCATGTTAACCTACACTCTTAACATCAATTGTAAAAATCACAGCACATACTGATTTCTTGTTTTTAGTGATGCCCATCACTGACTTATTTTATATTTTGTTTTTCTGAATAATCAAAAATCACAGGCAGACATTATTTTCTGGAGAACCATAATGAATAAAAAAGAATATACTGCTTAAAAATTAAGGGAACACTTAAGCATCATATGATAATCCCAACTCAATAACAATTCAGAGAAATCAACTTATGAAGTTAGGAATGATAAGTGATTGTGACTCACTTTTACTTGCTTGGGTGCAAAGGACAATAGGAACATTGAAGAGACAACAGCAGAAAGACCCCAAAAGAGGGAGAAGTCTAAAGGTGGTGGCCATAATTGATTTCTCCTTATTCTTGGTAACTGATTCTTTTCTAGTTTTGCATTTTCTTAATGTCCTTGTCATTACTGCTCATATGAGGAAGTACCTTCAGCCCATTCAGGGTGCAGAGGTAGGGTAGTCCTGTTTCTCTAGGTTAGCCCATCCATACATACTGTCACCTACTGTTACAAGAGGGTTTGCCATGTTTCTCAGAGCACTCTCAAAACAAGCATCGACATGGGCGTTACATGAGCAGAGCATGCAGGACCATAGATGGGCATCAATCAGGCATCAGGACCAGTCTTTTCTGTAAAGAGGGAACCCTGGGAACACTAAATGAGCCTTACAAAATTACCTCCAGCATTACTGGTTTGCATGTTGTGACCAGACTGTCAGAAACCGATTCCATGGGATTCTGATGTCCTATAGTGGGTCCTTTCCTCACAACCAACCACTGGATATCTTTAAAAACATTCAAAAGCAAATCACACAAATTTCAGATCTGCCATTCTTACCCCATTTTATTTACACACCGAAGCAGGTTAACACTGAGCACATTAGACATACATGAAACTGCAGTAAATGTTATTTTGCATGCCACCTCATTCAACATGACCGGTATGATGGTGAGCCTGTGATGCTTTGGGGAGGCATGTTTGTGGAGTGTTGCACAAACCCCTTCATGATAAGTAATGCACCCTGACTGTTGTTAATTACTGGGATGAAATTAGTGGGATCTGAATTTCTCCTGGTGAAGAGCAATGCTCAGCCCCATGTGGGCTGAATGTGTAGGCAGTTCTTAGATAACAAAAACATTGATGCCATTGACTGGTTCTTATGTTTCCAAGCCTGAATAGGATCCAATTAAGAACATTTGGGACATTACATATCAGTGCATCTGATGCAGTCAAGTAGTGCTACAAACTGTACAGGAGCTCATTGATGCCCTGCTCCAGACCTGAGGAGATATCCCAGGATGCTATTGCCTTCTCATCAGGAGCATGCCCAGATGTCAGGAGTGGCACATGCGGGCATACACAAATTCATGGGGGCATACACACATTCATGGGGGCATACACACATACATGGGGTCATACACACATTCATGAGGGCATACACACATTCATGGGGGCATACACACATTCATGGGGCATACACACATTCATGGGGCATACACACATTTATGGGGGCATACACACTTTCACGGGGGCATACACATATTCATGAGGGCATACACACATTCATGAGGGCATACACACATTCATGGGGGCATACACACATTCATGGGGGCATACACACATTCATGGGGGCATACACACATTCATGAGGGCATACACACATTCATGAGGGCATACACACATTCATGGGGGCATACACACATTCATGAGGTCATACACACATTCATGGGGGCATACACACATTCATGGGCGCATACACACATTCATGGGGGCATACACACATTCATGCAGATTGTTTTTTGTGTGTAATTTAACATCCGCCCACATTTAGTAGATGATTTTGACTTCCATTCATCAAGATTTTCACTTGAATCTTTCGTTCATTAAGTTGTGTGATTTAAATCTTCCTGTGATTTTTTTGATCAGTGTATATGATTGCACAAAATATTGATATGAACACATAACCAGCTCATACTGTGCACTGTAAAATTATGATCACTACAATAACCTACCTAAGTTCCTATAGCTTAAAAATTTTTTCATGGACCCTATTATTACGTATTGTCTGGAAATTTATAGCTACTTGGCAAATTTGATGCCCATACACACAACTTTGAAGACTGTGCCTTATTCTAGATATTACTGGTTGTATAACTTAGTATACAAATCTAAAAATACGATATACCATTGATTATTTGGTTGATCCATTCTAGCAGGATTTCATATAATTCTGAGACAACCTGTATTTTGCTTCGAAAAAATGTTAACAAATATGAGCTATAAGTGATCAAGTGAGAATGAGAACATCTAAAGCAGTGGGCGATTGAATTATGAGGGTCATTTACTGTGTGAAATGACCATTAACGTTATTCACCTACCCAGACTGGATAATGCTTATCTTATTCCTCCTTCTGCCACTTGATTTATGTATCCAGTCCAGCTCTATGATTACAGTCATCAATGAAAGGTGACATGATCAGAAAATAAATAGGGTATGGATGATGCCCAATGTGTTTGGAATAATAAAAGACATCATTTTTATGTGACCTTACCTTTCCGTGAATATTTATATCTCACATGTAAAGGTATTATGTATAGGTATTTAATGAAATAGGGAAAATATAACACAGGGGGAGGTATACTCATTCTGGCAAATGTATATGTTCTATGAGAGAATATACAAAGAAATTGCATTATAACGGGTTATAGTTTATGTATTTGTATTATTAGTCCCTCATCTATTCATTGAAATTGGGATTAGATACACATTCTATATGAATTCTAATTTTTTTAATATTTCATGTTTAATTTCAGATTTTGTTCTTCATCTCTGGCTTCTCAGCAGCTCTTCTACTGTTTGTGTTTGTCCCAGTTTAGCTAGTTTAGCTCAATTTACCATTTTTTCATAATTTTTGTTAAGAACTAATGAATTATATGTAAAAACTAAATAACTGCTTTCCTTTTTTGTTAACTTTCAGAACATTTTACAGATCTAAAGCACACATCATCTCAGGAACTATACTTGCCAAAGAAATAAAGAAAGAAGTCCAGAAAGACGTAGACTCCTGGCTCTCCCTAGGGAATAAGAGGCCCCATCTTAGCGTGATTCTAGTGGGCGACAATTCTGCAAGCCATACATATGTAAAGAACAAGATAAAAGCTGCAACTACTGTAGGTAATGCTAGTGAAAAGAAAGCATTAAGGTTGATTGAAACTCATTGTACTAGGCCTAGTCTTGTCATTACAGCATTGGGAGAATTATTGGAATGGTAAAATCCTTGACATATACAGAAAAAGAAATAAGTTTTTGATCCCTTGCTGATTCTGTAAGTTTGCCCACAGACAAAGACATGAACAGTCTATAATTTTAAGGGTAGGTTAATTTTAACATTGAGAGATAGAATATCAAAAATGAAATCCAGAAAATCATATTGTCTAAATTATTTAAATGTATTTGCATTTTGAAGGGAGAAATAAGTATTTAATCCCCCACCAACCATTAGGAGTTCTGGCTCCTACAGACCAGTTAGACTATGTGCCCACTTTGCTTCTATTTTGTGCTATGTAGCACTATTAAGGGGACACACAAACACAGACAGCCTGACACACAGACAGACAGACAAAGACAGTTTCTCACCCTACGGTGACTTTTCCTCCATACATCAGCAGATGCTGTTTATCGTCTTGCCAGGACCTTGCACCATGTGACTTAGGCTGTCACATGGTGCACAGGCTCTGGCTCCAATAGGACAATTCCCACAGGTTCTTCAGCCACTGTGCACAAAGCAAGAAACACCAGAGATTACCGGGGGATCACTGTGGGATCGCCAGGGAGGGTGAGTATTGCTGAGTTTATGCTGCAGAAATCGCTTGAAAAAAGCATTATATATTCACCGTTGAGCTGAGCTTCTTGATTGAGGTTTTGAAATAGCAGAAACACCCAAAAGTGACACCAATTTGGGAACTGCACCACTCAAGGAGTTTATCGGCTACACCTCTTCATGAAATCATCTGCAATGAGTATATGGACACCCAATATGTTTCACAAAATGTTATACCATTGTGGGGTCAATGAAGAATAAATAATTACATTTTTACCATTAAATGTGGTTTTTGCCCCAGATTTTACATTTTCACAAGGGGAAATAGGTCAAATTGACTGCATAATTGTTATGCAATTTCTTACAAACCTCACAGTACCCCACATGTGACTGTAGAGCATCGTTTGACCATATTGTGAGACTCATGGAGGGAAGGAGCATTATTTGACTGTTGGAGTGCAGAGTTCTCCAGAATAATTTGCGGACTCCATATATAGAGCACCTAAGTGATAGAAGAGCAGTAACCTTCCTCATATGACCCCAATTTGGAAATTATACCTCTTTTGGTATTCATTTGCAGGCGTAATGATCATTTTGACTCCATGCGTGTTTTCCAGGATATCTGCCAGTGTGGTGCCCAGTACATTGTACTGCCCATACATTTTACTCTCGTTTAAATTAGCCATCAAGTATGGGAAAAGATGTGGCTCAATGTGTACATTCACTGATATATAAACATACATAGTTAGTTGTGAAGGGGTTAACGTTTGATAAGGGTGTGAGAAAAAAACTGCAAAGTAGGAATGCTTACGGGGAATCTGTCACCTGTTTTTTGCTATGTAATCTGACGAAAGCATGCTGTAAGGGTTAACACATATGTCATCCATGCATCTTTTATTGCACTGTTGTTTACATGCAATGTTTATTTTAGTACAAGTAGCTCATCATTGCTGTGACTAGCTGGCGTGTGGGGACTCTTTGTGCTCTGCTCCATTGCTAAATCTAAAATATTTGATTGTGACACAACCACTACTCCCAATAAACTAAGCAATACATCACTGGATTCAGGGTCTTTTTCCTACATCATGCTGTTCTCAGGTGAAGTAGCATAAAACAGCTGACAGTTTCCCTTGAAAAAAAAATATAAGTGTAAATGTTTTATATTTATCATTTAACAAAATGCAAAGTGAATGCACAAAAGAGAGAGCTAAATCAAATCATTATTTGGTGTGACCACCCTTTGTCTACACCTACAAACAGTTTGTGAAGGAACGGGACAGTTGTTTCAAACACTTGGAAAACAGCGTGGTCCCTAGTTACCCGCTGTGTACCTTAGATACCAGCCTGTAAGTGGAGAAGCCTAGTTACCCGCTGTTTACCAAGGTTACCAGCTCCCAGCGCTTGCTGTGCAGTGCTGGGAGCTCGTCCATCGTTGGTCTCCCGCTGTCACACGCGCCGATTCTGGGCACCCAGCGGGAGACCAATTATAGATTTATGGACAGGACCATAAATCTACGATCAACGATCAACGACTTATCGTTGATCGTTGATACGTGTCACGCACAACAATGTCGTTTCGACATCGCTGCAACGTCACCAAACCAGTGATGTTGCAACGATATTGTTCACGATATCGTTTTGTGTAATGGGCCCTTTAATGATGTTGAGATCATAGTTCTGTGAGGGCCATAGTATCACTTACAGGATTCCTTGTTCTTGCCACTGGCTATATGTTTGGATGCTTACCTGGTTGTATTACATGATTAATAGTTATTTGTATTTCTCAGCAATGAGGAACCCATTAATCCTGACCAAACCCCCAACCCCATTTGCTGAAATGGAGACAAAGACTCGCAAGGAACCTCCACCATGCTTTATTATTACCGTAATTGCCAACATTCCACTCTCCAAACATTTTACAAGCAAATGAAACTGCCAAGTATTTTAAATTAGGACACATCTGTCCAGAGTGCCTCCTGCTATTTTTCTGCCCCCCTTACTGTTTTCTTGCTCATTTCAATGGCTTAGCCTTGTTTCCATGTTGAAGTTACGGCTTTTTCGTTGCATTACTTGCATAAGATTCTTTATGGCCAGGTTTCTCTGAACAGTAAATGGATACTCGGGTATAGATTATTGTCCTTTCTAAGCTGATGGCACTGCAAGACATCTTCCAATTTAGAAGGGAAGTAAGCATGATGTATCTTTCATCGTATTTACAGTCCTGGCCACTGCGTTTACAGCCCTTAGGGTACCTTTACACGCGGCTACATTTCTAGGGTGGCTACAGGTAACTTACTGGTTGCAGTGAAATCATGGAGACAAGGTTCTATCTTGTTGCTGTGTACAAATGGAATAATCTCTCCATGATTTCACTGCAACCAGTAAGTTAACTGTAGCCACCCTAGAAATGTAGCCGCATGTAAAGGTACCCTTAAAGTTGCTTATTTCTTAGTGCTTTTTCAAAAGAGCTTGAACCTCACATCATAGAACCCCAATCTGCTTTGAAATACTGTGAGAGAATTCGCTGATGCAGTATAACTAGCTTGTGCTGCTGTGCTCAGTTTGGTCATGCTGAATGAAAGTCACATGAAACTGTCTCCCACATTATCACCTTTGTAGGTGTGTGTGGCTGTTTCTCATTTCAAGCCTCTAATGTTTCTTTTTCAATTAA
The DNA here is from genome assembly GCA_033576535.1 of Allobates femoralis. Lineage (NCBI taxonomy): Eukaryota > Metazoa > Chordata > Amphibia > Anura > Aromobatidae > Allobates > Allobates femoralis. Next base: position 287,934,963 of record JARQOC010000003.1, on the reverse strand, counting down.
TTACTGTTTCAATCTATGTATCATTCTAACGCTGGTGGGTGTGGACTCACTGTGCCATGTGACTAAGGTCACCCTGGAGGGGTGTAGCTAAGCGACTACCTGGTTCTTCACTAGAGCCTCTGATGGTAAAAATAGGTTTGGTTGCCACCAGGTATCACTACAGGGGAACTCTCAGTACAATAGCAGCTGACCCCAGGGATCAACCAAAAAGGTTTTGGCTAAGGAACACGGACAGGCAGGCAGGTTGGTGCTGGTGTACAATATATAATGGGGTATAACCCGGCTCAACCTTTAGTGATGTGCTCAGAGAAAAAAATTACCAAAGATCATATAAGAATAGCCTCGGCACACTCATAAAAGAAAAATGAAGAGAAAATATTTCTTTGTGTTGATTTTTTATTGTACAGAGATAGAACTTCCCACGTCAGTCAATTAAAATTTCAAGTGATTGATCACATACTCTTACCAAGGCGAGGGGGAAATAGGATACGCATGCTCAAAGAACGCGAAGTGTTTTGGATCTATAACCTTAATACCCTCTCCCCCAAGGGTCTAAATAGAGAATCTGAAATTTATTGCTGATTTGGAGTCTTATACTGACACTTCCTAAACATATAAGTAGCTTATTTCATAATCTATATTGGAGCTTGTTGTAGGCTTCCCTATGTTATGTTTAGTAGTATTAGGTTATAAATGTACTTAACTATATACTGATAGGCATTTGTGTGCTTTATCTCAATGTATAGTATGTATTCTAACTTTGTCTCTTTACTCTTAGGCAGGACTATTTTGAATACTATAGAAGGTCCTCCCAGTCCCTGCAGTATCAGCATCATCACTCTCTCTCAAGTGCACAACAACTTTCAGCACCTGCAACATCTTCTATCTACTGTGCACAGTACCCATAGGCACAGTCCCACCATTATAATGGCGGCCGCCCGCACTGTGACAAAGAATTACCTAACGTCCCCGTCGATCACTTACATGCCTTCAAGTCATCTGATCGTCCGTCCGATCCACAAGTCCTCCGTCCGGCCAGGCGTCCTCTTCCTCCGGCCCCGGGGGTCTTCTCTCTTCTTTCCGCCATCTCCGCCTCTTCGTCCGGCCCCGGGGATCTTCTGTCTTCTTTTCGCAAACTTCCACCTCCGACGTCCTCTTCCTTCTCATTAAGATAGAATGGACGAAAAATCCGCCATTCTACCTCAATAAGATCTGAGGCCCTCTTCTGATTGGTCGCTGTATACTGCCCTCAGCCAATCAGAAGAGCCCCTCATTCAGTTCTCATTCAGGTCCGCCTTTTTTTCCCCATTGACATACATTACCGGTGTGTCGGCGATTTTATGGCCGCCCCCCTGGTTCTATTTGTCGGCCCTAAAATCGCGGACACACCGCTAATGCATGTCTATGGGCAGTCAGCTCGAATTCTGATTGGTCGGCGTTCAATCCGAAATCGGGCTGACTGCCCATAGAGATGCATTAGCGGTGTGTCCGCGATTTTAGGGCCGACAAATAGAACCAGGTGGGCGGCCATAAAATCGCCGACACACCGGTAATGTATGTCAATGGAGAAAAAAAAAGGCGGACCTGAATGAGAACTGCGTCTCAGTCAGACTTAAAAAAATAAATAAATTTAATAATAAAAAAAATAATTTAAAAATAATTTAAAAATAATAAAAAAATAAATAAAAAATATTAAATAATTAAATAAAAATAATAATAATAAAAAAAAAAAAATGCGGACCTGAATGAGAACTGTGTCTCACTCTCACTTAAAAAAATAAATAAATTAAATAATAAAAAAAATAATTTAAAAATAATTAAAAAATAATAAAAAAATAAATAAAAAATATTAAATAATTAAATAGAAATAATAATAAAAAAAAAAAAAAATGCGGACCTGAATGAGAACTGTGTCTCACTCTCACTTAAAAAAATAAATAAATTAAATAATAAAAAAAATAATTTAAAAATAATTAAAAAATAATAAAAAAATAAATTAAAAATATTAAATAATTAAATAAAAATAATAATAATAAAAAAAAAAAAATGCGGACCTGAATGAGAACTGTGTCTCACTCTCACTTAAAAAAATAAATAAATTAAATAATAAAAAAAATAATTTAAAAATAATTAATAAATAATAAAAAAATAAATAAAAAATATTAAATAATTAAATAAAAATAATAATAATAAAAAAAAAAAAAAATGCGGACCTGAATGAGAACTGTGTCTCACTCTCACTTAAAAAAATAAATAAATTAAATAATATAAAAAATAATTTAAAAATAATTAAAAAATAATAAAAAAATAAATTAAAAATATTAAATAATTAAATAAAAATAATAATAAAAAAATTAAATATATGCTAATTATATCAGCCCTTTCAGCGGACCTGAAAGAGAACTGGGTCTCAGCCTAAATAATAACTTTAATAATAAAAAAAATAATTAAAATATAATAAAAAAATAAATAAAAAATAATAAATAATTTAATAAAAAATAATAATTAAAAAATAAAATGCTAATAATAATGATATTACTGCTAATAATAATTCTATTAATGCTAATAATTATGCTATTAATGCTAATAATAATGTTATTAATGCTATTATTAATGCTAATAATGCTATTATTAATGCTATTAATGCTAATAATAATGCTATTAATGCTATTAATAATGTTATTAATGCTATTATTAATGCTAATAATGCTATTATTAATGCTAATAATGCTAATAATAATGCTATTAATGCTATTAATAATGCTATTAATGCTATTAATTATGCTATTAATGCTATTAATGCTAATGTTTATCCTATTCATGGTATTATTAATGCTATTACTGCTAATAATAATAATGCTATTAATGCTAATAATAATGCTATTAATGCTAATAATAATGTTATTAATGCTATTATTAATGCTAATAATGCTATTATTAATGCTATTAATGCTAATAATAATGTGATTAATGCTATTAATAATTCTATTAATGCTATTAATTATGCTATTAATGCTATTAATGCTAATATTTATCCTATTAATGCTATTAATGCTATTAATTATGCTATTAATGCTATTAATTATGCTATTAATGCTATTAATGCTAATATTTATCCTATTCATGGTATTATTAATGCTATTAATGCTAATAATAATGCTATTAATGCTATTAATAATGTTAATAATGCTATTATTAATGCTAATAATGCTATTATTAATGCTAATAAGGCTATTATTAATGCTATTAATGCTAATAATAATGCTATTAATGCTATTAATAATGCTATTAATGCTATTAATTCTGCTATTAATGCTAATATATTATCCTATTAATGCTATTAATACTATTAATAATGCTATTAATGCTAATATTTATCCTATGAATGCTATTAATGCTAATAATAATGCTATTAATGCTATTAATAATGCTATTAATGCTATTAATTATGCTATTAATGCTATTAATGCTAATATTTATCCTATTCATGGTATTATTAATGCTATTAATGGTAATAATAATGCTATTAATTCTATTAATGCTAATAATAATGTTATGAATGCTATTAATAATGTTATTAATGCTATTATTAATGCTAATAATGCTATTATTAATGCTATTAATGCTAATAATAATGCTATTAATGCTATTAATAATGCTATTAATGGTATTAATTCTGCTATTAATGCTTAATATATTTTATCCTATTATAATGCTATTAATGCTAATATTTATCCTATTAATGCTATTAATAATGCTATTAAATGCTATTAATTATGCTATTATTGCTATTAATGCTAATAATAATGCTATTAATGCTATTAATGCTAATAATAATGCTATTAATGCTATTAATAATGTTATTAATGCTATTATTAATGCTAATAATGCTATTATTATGCTATTAATGCTAATAATAATGTTATTAATGCTATTAATAATGCTATTAATGCTAATATTTATCCTATTAATGCTATTAATGCTAATAATAATGCTATTAATGCTATTAATAAATGCTATTAATGCTATTAAATTATGCTATTAATGCTAATATTTATCCTATTCATGGTATTATTAATGCTATTAATGCTAATAATAATGCTATTAATGCTATTAATGCTAATAATATGCTATTAATGCTATTAATAATGTTATTAATGCTATTATTAATGCTAATAAATGCTATTATTAATGCTAATATAATGCTAATAAATAATTGTTATTAATGCTATTAATAATGCTATTAAATGCTATTAATTATGCTATTAATGCTAATATATTCTCCTATTAATGCTATTAATGCTAATAATAATGCTATTAATGCTATTAATAATAGCTATTAATCTATTAATGCTATTAATTATGCTATTAATGCTATTAATGCTAATATTTAATCCTATTCATGGTATTATTAATGCTATTAATGCTAATAATAATGCTATTAATGCTATTAATGCTAATAATAATGATATTAATGCTATTAATAATGTTATTAATGCTATTATTAATGCTAATAATGCTATTATTAATGCTATTAATGCTAATAATAATTCTATTAATGCTATTAATAATGCTATTAATGCTATTAATGCTAATATTTATCCTATTAATGCTATTAATGCTATTAATTATGCTATTATTGCTATTAATGCTAATATTTAATCCTATTCATGGTATTATTAATGCTATTAATGCTAATAATAATGCTATTAATGCTATTAATGCTAATAATAATGCTATGAATGCTATTAATAATGTTATTAATGCTATTATTAATGCTAATAATGCTATTATTAATGCTATTAATGCTAATAATAATGTTATTAATGCTATTAATAATGCTATTAATGCTATTAATTATGCTATTAATGCTAATATTTATCCTATTAATGCTATTAATGCTATTAATAATGCTATTAATGCTATTAATTATGCTATTAATGCTATTATGCTAATATTTCTCCTAATTAATGGCATTATTAATGCTATTAATGCTAATAATAATGCTATTAATGCTATTAATAATGTTATTAATGCTATTATTAATGCTAATAATGCCATTATTAATGCTATTAATGCTAATAATAATGCTATTAATGCTATTAATAATGCTATTAATGCTATTAATTATGCTATTAATGCTATTAATGCTAATATGTATCCTATTAATGCTATTAATAATGCTATTAATGCTAATAATAATGCTATTAATGCTATTAATAATGTTATTAATGCTATTAGTAATGCTAATAATGCTATTATTAATGCTATTAATGCTAATAATAATGCTATTAATGCTATTCATAATGTTATTAATGCTATTATTAATGCTAATAATGCTATTATTAATGCTATTAATGCTAATAATAATGCTATTAATGCTATTAATAATGTTATTAATGCTATTATTAATGCTAATAATGCTATTAATGCTAATAATAATGCTATTAATGCTATTAATACTGTTATTAATGCTCATAATACTGCTAATAATGCTATTAATACTGCTATTACTGCTAATAATAATGCTATGGCTTATATTATTGCTATTGATGATGCGATTATTATTTAAAAATCTTTAAAAAAACAATAAACATATTTTAGATACCCGATGCATTTGCATCAGGCTAACAGCTATAACTACTATAATCAAATTAATGCACGTTCTAGAATCCCGATGCATTTGCATCGGGCTCACAGCTAGTTGTAGTATACATTTTTGTCCATTTTTTCTCCTTTCTTATTGTCTGATACCTTGTATTTTTCACTAACTCTCACCTTTTTCTTTTTCTTTGACCCTCCCTCCTATCCTTTGTTTCCTCACTTATCACCACCACACCCCTGCACTATAGCATTCACTCACGGCCGTGCTCACTGCATATTTTAGTGCGCACGACATAGGGTTTCACTTACACTTGTTCATTTGTTGAACACACCTTATTGAAAATAGTTTGTTAGCTTTAACAAAAATACTGCATTTTGTTTCATTTTTGTCAAATTGTGACTTCTTTCTGTTGTTATGTTTATTTAGCTCAATCCCTGAGGAAGGCTCGTGTGTGAGCAGAAACGTGGGAAGTTCTATCTCTGTACAATGAAAAATCAACACAAAGAAATATTTTCTTTTCATTTTTCTTTTATGAGTGTTCCGGGTGTTGGTGTATAGGCTGGTACTGGCAGGATGGCAGAACGACAGGTGCTAGCAGGTCGTCAGGTGCTGGCAGAATGTCAGGTGCTGGCATAGGGCAGCAGGCACTGGTAGGTACTGGCTGGGTAGTAGGTACTGACAGAAATCCAGGTGCTTGGGATGGCAGATAGCAGCATGCATCAAACAGATTGAGCATATTGCTCTGGCACCTCCCAAAAGGGAGGATTTCTTAAATACGTAGTATCTCTCAGCTTTATGCTGAGAGGCACTTCTGGGTTAGGGCACGTTTGCTCTTTAAGAGGAGGGAGAGATGCGCAGTGTGACACAGGAGCAGGAGGCAGAGACTGAGACACCACTGAGTGGCCGGGAGTTGAGTGTGTCTGTGTGTGTGTCCCTGCTGGGAGGAGTGCAGCTATGCCAATGATATTACAGCACACCCCCTCTTTACGCCCCATCTTTTCCAGACATGAAAAAAATTGATTCAGGAGGAGAAGAACGTTGATATTCTCCTTGGGCACCTATGATCTCTTCTCAGGACCAAAACCCTATCAATCAATCTAGAATAAGGTTCTACCTCTAACCTTCTTAATGGCCGGGATGTCTCTTACCTTGAAGATGACTTCCGAGCTACTCATGAGGGTAGTGTACCAGGATTCTTTGAAAAAGTGGTTCAGAACCACAGGCTCAGTTTTACGACAGACTAGCTGTAGAGCCCAGCATTGCCTTGGTGTAATGCCCATATTATGGTTGTAATGCTCATAGATGGTAATATCGCCCATATATGGCAATATCGTGATGTATGTATGTGTGTGTATATCATAGCCCCGCCCATCCCAGTAGCTCTGCTGTTTAATAGCTGCACCCCTACACATAGCCACACCTCTCCCAGTAGCTCCACCCCTTTCATAGTGCCACCCATGTATAACATCGCCCTTTTCATAGCTCCACCCCTCCATAGTTCCATGGGTGGGGCAATTTAGAGGAGGCGGGGATATGTGGAAGTGCAGGCTGCAAAGTGGGCAGGGCTATATGGAGTGGGTAGGGCTAATGCTACATACACACACACACACACATACATACATATATACAATCAGCTGTATATATTAATATATATTAGATAACCACAACTCTCAGTATTTTCTTACCATTATTAAGAACATACATTTGTAGGTTGATGTGATACAAATGTATTTGGGGCTGACCTGACATTACAGGTGATGATCCATGTACTAATGGTGATTCTAGTGCTGAATTCATGTTGGTTCTGGTGGTGTAACTCTGATTGTTTTTGTGATGTATTTCTGTACTAATGGGGATTCTAGTGGTGTATTTCTTTAATGCTGCTGGTTCCGGTGATGTGTTTTTGTGCTGTTGGTGGTTTTAGTAATTTTATTCTGTACTGATGATGGTTCTAGTGATATATTTCTGTAATGCTGGTGGTTCAGGTAATATGTTTTTGCACTGATGGTGGTTCCAGTGATGTATTCCTGTGCTGTTATTGGCGCTGATCCTGTACACATGTAACAATTCAGAACTTGTAAGATTACGTTATACATAACTATGTTAATAAAGTGTTGCACAATCTGACAAGTTAAAGGTTACTATGTTTTTATTTATATTAGGAGCATTAAAGGGGTTGACCAAGTTTGTAATGATAGTTTGCAATCAATATCACTGCAGAATTCTGAATTCTCACAGGGCAGTGCACACTGTAAGCATCTCTGGTGCCAGTGGTAAGAACAGGAAGTCATGAAACTGCAAGAATATGATTTGCATACATGTGTATATACAGAACAAACAGATGAGTTTTTATATTTTAGGAATTTCCAGTGAAGTCATACTCAGGCCCAGCAATGTGTCTCAAGAAGAACTTCTGGATGTTATAAACAACTTAAGTGATGACTCTAATGTCAGCGGCCTGCTAGTCCAGTTACCATTGCCAAGTAAGTGTCAACAATCATTGAAATGACGTCTAATAATTTTCCGTCTCATTGTGCCTAGTACCCAAAAACTCCCTAAATAACACAGCCAATAAGGGATTGGGGGTGCAATCTCAATGTGCCCAAGAAATAAGGTGACAGTGGGTGCACCCAAAGCTGCTCAAAATCCACATAAAAAGCTTCAAATACTTTTTGAACGCCCTTCGTTGAGAAAACATGCCTATATTGCATACTGCAGTGTTTTTAATGTGATTTTTTTTCAGCATGGAAAAAATATAACTTGATATATTTCTGCTTGGAAAAAAACTACAAATTTGACTCCTGGTTTTGGATGCAGATTTTTTAACCAGAAAAATCCATATGAATACCAATTTCAAAAGGACATTGCTATGTATCTTATGTTTTATGCCAATTGTTGTAGCCGTCAGTTTTAAGCAAAACCAGAACATGATCAGACCAATCACAAACTAGTACAACAATGTATCATTCAAGAAAAAAGAAGGCATGTATAAATGATTGGGGTTTACAATGTAGTCAGAAAAATACTCAATACAATTTTATTAAATACAAAAAAGGCACATTCAAGACATACAAGATTAAGAACAATTAAAACAAACTGTACAAAGCAAGGTAAAGCTCAGTAATACAGAGTTTACCAATCCACCGCAGCATGATGAACATGTTATAGATGTATAATTCCAAACAAACATTGAACAGTTGGGATTTTATATATCAAAGTCTCAACATAATGATATCTCAGGATGTCCATCATAGTAACACAGGTGTTTTTACAGTTCCTCTGTTGCAGACTCTAAGAAATCTTGATTGTAAGGTACAAATTAAGAAGTAATAATCAAAACATATTCAACCTTCAGTTTTCATCACAAACTGAACTAGAAAACCACACATTAAGCCACCCTCAAAAAGGGTACAAGAAAATGTACAAGATGCTATAAAGTCAGCACTACAAGAAATAAGTGCTGAAGGAAAGCTGTTAGTTGATTGAAATATATTCTAGCTGTTTTTAGCATAATGTTAGCTGAAAAAATACACTGATTTAAACTACTGTATAGTGTGTTAGATATTAAGAGAATGAAACTCCGCTAGCTATCAAAACTGGATATGGAGTTAAGAACCAGAGGAATCCATGGCACCCTTAAGGTAAAGGAGGATGTCCGTGAGTTATTATGCTAAGAGATCACCCTAAACCATTAGATGAAGGAAACCCATATTCACCAATTTCTCCTAGCCATATAAGGCAGGCTGCAGTCAGTGGAAAAGATTCCCCAGTACCCAATGCGTGTCGCCACTTGATAGTGGCTTTCTCAGGGGTAAGTGGAAAATTCATGTGAGTATCAATTTAAAAAGGACATTGCTGTGTATATGTTATGCTTTATGTAAATTCTTTTAACTGCTTCGAAAACCTTGAAGTGGTTAAAGGTATTCATTCTTTGCGCCAGCTCTATCTGTTTTAGAGTGTAAAGCAAAAACACCAGCGCCAGAGTCACTGCGAAAATGACTGAGAAGACTGAAATGGACTGATTTTTTTTACGAGTGTTTATTCAACTATTTTTGTTCCATATGTCTATTTTTACCATCTGTGTGTCATTGAATTTTCTCGTACAATGAAAACACTAATGGAGTTAATTGAAGCTTTTTCTACCATTGGTCAATGAAAAACAGACAGCACATGGATACAACTTGGATAGCATTCATGTGCCGTCATTTTGTTTTTTTTTGCAGACTGTACACTTGACTTCTGATCAACATTGGATGAAAATAACACGTGCCAGTTTTTAATTGCAGACTGATGGTCCGAAAATAAGATATCTTATGAAAAGGCTCATAAACTATGGGAATGAGCTCTATCCACAAAGAAAAGGATGGATTCAGATGTATAAACTGTAAAGGGATCATATTATACAAATCAAAGGGGCAAAGAGACTAGGTGAGAAGGAGAGATAGAGACAGAGGAAACCTTCATAGTTTTTGTCCTGAATTTATACTCGCTCCATTGCTGTCTGTCACCTAAGGCTGGCTTCACACCATGGCAGAGTCCGGGGCTGTCCGGTGTAAACCAGACAGCCCTGGACCGGATTTTGGCCCCATAGTATCTATGGGCGGATGAGCTGGATGGCAGCTCTCTGCCAACCGGTTTCCATCTCTCCGGCAGAATCCGGGAGAAATCGGACTTTTCTACCCATACACAAAAACGTTGCTTGCAACGTTTTTGTGTCTGGGGAGAAAAATCTCTCCAAATTGCCGTATCCCGGATTCTCCGGATTACCCTGGATCCGGTGCAATCCGGTGCTCCCTAACATGGGAGCCTATGGGGCCAGATTGCAGCGGTCCGGGAGGATCCGGGAACCGGACACCTGCGGCTGCACGCCGCTGTTGTTTCAGGACTGCAGCTAGCTCCCCGCGGTTCTGATCAATCAGCAGCGGCAGCTGCGTCCGGTAGCACACCGTACAGGAGGGCATATTAGCCCTCCGGGTCTGTGTGCTGATCCGATCCGGGGCTGTCAGGGTCATCCCTGACAGCCCCGGATTGGACCGTACCGTGGTTTGAAGCCAGCCTTACTTGGATTCTTACTTTGCCTTGTGGTTCAGATAACCCTGTTTAACAACCAGTTCCTTAAAGGGATTGTCTGGGAATTTTACATTGATGGCTTATTGTTAGAATAGGGCAGCAGAAGAAATAAGTACTGAACATGTCATCAATTTTCTAAGTAAATATATTTTTAAAAGTTCTATTGACATGAGTTTCTCACAGGATATCGATAACAACCCATCATCCAATCCACACAGGCAAAAAAATCAAACCATAGATGTCCATAAATTAAGTTATGTGTAATAATGAGAAATGACACAGAAAACTATTATTGAATACATAAAGAAAGAGAGGTGCAAAAAGCAATGGAAAGTCCTGACACCAGCTGAAACCTATCAATAATTAAAAAGCATTCCTACCACTTGATGAAAAATAATATAATTTGGTTTAACTGATGGCCTATAAAAAGGTGTCTCATTACCAAGGTGCCACACTAGAAACATCTCATGATGGATAAAACCAGTGAGCTGTCTCAAAATCTTTGCAACTTTATTGTTGAAAAAAAAAATACTGATGGCATTGGTTAAAGAAGAATTTCTAAACTATTGAGCCATTGAGCCCTGTGGGGTTCATAATCCGGAAGTAAAGAGAACATAATTTCACCAATAAAGCAGACATGACCGGTTGCTCAATTGCAAGATTTCAGATAGAGGAGTACAAATAATTATCAGAAGAGTTGTCAAAGAGCCAAGAACCACCTGTGGAAAGCTACAGAAAGTCCTGGCATCAGCCGGTACAATTGTATCAAACAAAAAAAAAAGTAAAGCCCTGCTCCTCCATGACTTGTATTCATGCTCACCGTGCAAGACTCCATTGCTGAACAAAAAGCATGTTCAAGGGTGTTTAAAGTTTGCTCAACAACATTTAGACAAGACTGTAAAATACTGGTCAGATGACAGCAAAATTGAACTCTTTGGATGTTATAATGCACATCATATTTGGAGGATAAAAGGCACTGTAAATCACCCCAAAACACCATACCTACAGTAAAGTTTGGAGGTGGGAACATCATGGTGTGGGGCTGTTTTCCACATATGCACTGGCAAACGTCATATAATCGAAGGAAAGATTGATGGATAAAGGCATTCTTGATAAAAATCTGCTGCCATCTACCAGGATGATGTAGATGAAATGAGGGAGGACATTTCAGCAAGACAAATATCCCAAACACTCAGCTAAGAAAACTGTCAGTTGTTTTCAAATAAAGAAAGTAAAGCTGATTAAATGGCCCAGCCAATCACCCGAACTGAATCCAATAGAAAATGTATGAAGGAACTAAAGCTCAGAGTTCACAGAAGGATCCACAGAACCTTCAAAACTTTAAGAGCTTTTGTGTGGAAGAATTGACAAGAGTATACGTGAGCAATTCTTGTGACTAGTTTCTCTATACAGGAGGCATCTTGTAGTGGTCATCACCATCAAAGACTTTTGTACGAAGTATTAAATAGATTTCAGTAATAGTGTTCAATTCTTTTTTCCTATGTCATTTCTTATTATTACTCTTAACCTAAATTATGGATACCTATGGTTTGATTTATTTGCTTGTGTAGCATGAGTTTGTGTGAGTTGTTACCTACAAATTGTGCAAAATTCACATCCATAGAACCTTTATAAATATATTTACTTAGAAATTTGGTGATGTGTTCAATACTTATTTAACCCTCTGTATGGGTTCAATAGGGATGCGGCACCCAGCACTCCTGCTAATTAGCTGTCTCTGGTGTCAGCGGCAGCCGAATGTGCTCAATTACGGAGCTTTACAATACAGCTTTGTTTATGGTATAGTGGCTGTGGTAGGGTGCCACATATCCACCCTTTATTTGAATGAATAGGGGTGGATGTACAATACACACTCACAGCGACTTTACCATTGATAAAGCTATTCTTTGAAAATGATTCCCGACACCACGCTGGAGAATCTGTCTACGCCTGCAGTCAGATCATACTGACTTACTGAGGCCAGGAAACGGCAGTTCTCCCTCCAAAGATAAGATAGTGGATGCGTAGAAGCACCAGACATGTGCAAAACGGCTCTGTAGTCCTCTTGCATCATCTACCCTCCCCACTGCACTGCCGACACTGGATGTCTCTGGAATTTGTTAATCACTGTCAGAAATAAAAAAGTGAACTAACTCATTGAGTGCCCCTCCGTTTCTTTTCTATACTGCCTGATTGACATAGCTATGCTATGCAGCTCAGCAATTGAGCACATCCAGCCTATGTTAACACAGGGAACAGCTGATCAACACGGTGTCGCACCAACTCTGATCAGCTACTGATGAACTATATTTATGAGTGATTCAAGCCATAGAGGAGTGTGTTAGTATTGAATTTCCTTAAATTTGGGGTTCATGCAAATATGAACATTTTGAAATTTGATTCGCAGTTAGCAAAAAAAAAAAACTTGCCCAGCAACATTTACCATATATACTGCAGCATAAGAGAACAGGCTAACATTATTGTGTGTTGCTGCGTAGGCTTACCAATAATGTTCTAGGTAAAAAATGTTTGTACCGTGTTAGCCAGTAGATAGAAAAATATTGGAATCTGAGAGTCCTCAGTGGTTGATACCTTTTAATGGCTAACTGAAAAGATGGTAAACATAGCAAGCTTTCAGGACACTATGGCCCCTTCGTCAGGCTGATAATGACATAAATTCTGAAGATACATACATATATACATAAGCAAAAAAAAAAACCAAAAAGAAAAAAAAGAACAAAAAAACAAACAGTGTTATATGCTGTAGTAAATACGACAGGTGACATAAAGCAGAGTCAGGCTAGGGAGAGGGAGTGCTGAGCTGGGAGGTACATTTTCTGAGATAACAGAGGAACAGATTGTATTATTGTTCTATGATTAGTGGCCTGTGGAGACCTGAAAATACTTCAGTGAGTTGTGGAAAGCGATAAATCGAAGCGAGAGAGTTCACATAAGAAGTGTCAAAAGTTCATTGTCCTCTAAATGGAGTCTGTTGGAGATGTGAAATCACCAAATGCCCATTCATTTTATATAAAAACGCATGAATCCATGTGAGGCATTTAATCCTGTTTTGAATGTTTCAAAGTTCGTTATCAATTTGTATTCCCAAATTCTTCTCTCTCTCTGTGATTTGAAGTTGCTTTTTAAAATGAGTAGCCTAATATTGGTTTCACTGTGTTCAGGGTTGCTACAGGTAGATCCATACGCTTTTTTTTTATTGAATGGTGATGAGAATTCTTGTTCTGAATTTTTGCCTGGTCTCCCCTACGTACATGCCACCTGTGATACACTGCAGTTGTGCAGGGCGTGCACAACCACCTATGGTGAGTGGCCACACGGCCTCTTCCAACAAATTTTCCTTATTTAAACTTCCTTCACATGCGCTACCACCCCCTTTTCTTGTCTTACCTGTTGGACATTTGGTACATATAATTAAATACACCACATTACGTGTGGTGTAACTGAAGTTACCTGGGATCTTGTAGTCCTGATCTGTCCCAGGAATCTTTATCTTGTCTGTTGTCATTATAGATGGACAGATTTTACACCTGTTCTGGTTGCAGGGAAAGGTTCCTGTTGTTGCTGGAGAGGACAGGGCGCTTCTAACAATGATGTTTTTTAGATTCGGAGGTTGTCTAAAACACAAGAGTGGGGGATCTGGAAATATTGATTTTAGTCGGGCATCTTTTTGTAGTAGTGGTTGCAGTTTCCGCGCAGCTCCTTTTAGCACCTCCAGACTTGGATTGTAGATGACTACGAGAGGAACTCTGTTGTTTCCTTCTCTAGTTTTGTAATGTAGGAGATGATTCCTTGATATTCTGGTGGCTCATGTAATGTGGTTCTGGATTGCTTTTAGATGGTAGCCCTGGTTCAAAAAGGTCTTTGTGAAGTCCTCAAGGTGATTATCTCTATCTGTAGCGCTGGAACATTGTATCTGATAGCCTGGCTGTACACAATAGAGTTTTATATGTATTTTGGATGAAAACTGTCCCATCGGAGATATGTTGGACGGTCAATAGGTTTCCGGTACAGGGATGTCTCTATTTCATTGTTCTGTAGCTTAATGATGGTGTCCAGAAAGCTGATTTCGGTGAAGGAGTAGTTGAGTGTTAAGTTGATGGTGGGATGAAACTGATTTAAATGTTCATGGAACGTCTTCAGCTGTTGCTCAGACTCTGTCCAGATGATTAAAATTTCATCAATATAACGGTAGTAGACCAGAGGCGTGATAGGCAAGAGGATAAAAAGTCACCTTCAAGATTGGCTATGAAAAGATTTGCACATTGTGGTGCCATTTTGCTTCCCATTGCTGTGCCAGTCTCCTGTAAATATATGTTGTCGTGAAATGTAAAGAAGTGTGTGAGGATCAATTTTATAAGCTTCACCACAGAGTCAGGATCATTCCTGTGATTTCCAGGAAGGTTTTGCAGGCATTTAATCCATCCTGGTGTGGGATGTTGCTGTACAGAGATTCCACATCCATGGTGGCGAGGATGGTTCCTTCTGGTAGAGGACCTATTGCTGACAGTTTATTCAATAGGTCAGTTGTGTCCTGAATGTAGCTGGGTGTCTCTTTTACCAGGGGTTTGAGAACACCCTCTATCCACCCAGAAATGTGTTTGGTGAGGGTGCCTACACATGAAATGATTGGTCTCCCTGGATTTCCTGATTTGTGAATTTTGGGAAGAATGTAGAAGCATGTAGAATCTGCCTGTTCTTGAACTTTCTGGTATAAGGTCATCAGCTCTTACGGATATGTCAGGTAGACAAGAAACCAGCCTCTTTAATTCTATAACTCTGATATCTTACGAATTATCACATCTTGTAGAGTAGTGCTCAGTACCTGGCCATCACAGATCATCGGCTCCCACTGGAGGACAGTTTGTATAACAGAGTTATTCTACATCCCCAGAGTCATTGGGTAAGGATCCTTTTTTTTTTTTAACATATAATTTTTATTCAAGTTTTGAGGTTGTTGTACATCAAGTCATAACAGTCAACTTTCCATTGTATGATAGCCGTCCATCATGTACAAATACAAATATTAAACATCAGGAGCTTTAAAACTGGACGAAAAAAACAGCATAGTGCTAACAGAACCCCTTTACCCCCCTCCCTTTCCTCCCTCTTTTGCCATCAAAATCTATGAATCTATTGGGTTAAGTCGATGAAGCGGTTAGGGTGTCATGAAATGGACCATTAGAAGATTTAGGGCATTAATTAACCATCTAGTGTTGTTGGTGAAGCTGTAGAGACTAGTTAGGCACCCTGGCGTCCCTTCTCGAAATCTCCTCCAATCCCCTCCCCCTCTATCTCACAGTTTCAGGTTACCCAGTGTGCCTTTCAAATCCTCCATATTGTACCAGGAAGAATGAGAGAATGGAGACACAAACTGTCTGATTTCTTCCGGGGACAACTGGGTAGATATAAATTTTCTCCATCGTCTGAAGAATCTGGGAGACAACCTGTCCACATCTCTCTGAGCTTCCAGTTTCTCCCATGTTAACAATGTTTTCAACGTTGATATTATGTCTTGTGGCCCAGGTAAAGAGTCTGTAATCCATCTCCCCAGAATTAAGCGTTTGGTCGCCATTGCTGCCATGTGAAATATACCTAGCTCTTCGTTTCCCAGACCCGTACCCCTTGCATCATGAAAGATCCATGTCACCAATTCTAGAGGAATAGTCTTGTCTGTTATGTCCATCACCAGACGTTTAGTTGTCTCCCAGAGTCTCAAGACGCCCGAGCAATACCAAAGACCGTGGAGCATATCAGTGCTGTGAGCTCCGCATTTGGGGCAGTGTGTAAGCCTGTTCGGTCTGTCTTTCGTGACCTTAAGGTTGAAGCCCAATATAGCCCTGTGAAGAATGCGGAAAAAAGTGTCCCTCCACCTCTCGTCTACAATATGTTCTCTCAATTGTTTCCAACCTGATAGTATTTTAGATTTTATGTCTGGGTCGTGGAGTTGTTCCGACCAACTGTGGAATAACGTGTCTCTAGTTGTGGGGAGCAGTCTGTCTCTTGTAGCTGCATACAGGGAAGAAATATTAGTGATAGATGGTTCTAAAGACAACAGGTTGTCCCATTCATTGTTAATGTATTCCGCACCAATGGATTTCAGGTTAATCATGATATGGTTACGAATCTGCAGATATTGTAGAATGTGGGAACCCGGCAACCCAAATTTGTTTTGTAATTCTTCCCATGTTGCCCATCTAGGTTCAGTATCATGAAATATATCTTTTATTCTCACCACTCCCCTTTCTTCCCACACTCTGAACAGTTTATTTTCCCTTCCCTGAGGGAAGGCCGGGTAGGTCCATAGTTCTATGTGTTTGGAAGTTTTCCATGATAGGCCAAGTTTTTTTCGGATTGCCTTCCAAGAGGCTATGGTATCTCTAAAAATTAAGGCTGACTTCAGAAAGGGCGGTAGTGACGGGCTCGGGGCATGAAGTGCTGACACCAAACTCCAGGGGCTTCACACTTCACTTTCCAAAGGGAAATCTGAATATCTATTGGTCCCCCTCATCCAGTCCAGAACATGTCTGATCAAACACATTAGATTATAACCCCGAATATTGGGGAAGTTGAGGCCCCCTCCTCCCACTGGTAGCATGAGTGTGTTCAATCTAATCCTCGGCTTCCTTCCCCTCCAAATAAATCTGGTAAAAAGAGAGTTGAGTCTCCTGATGTCGAGATGTTTCAGTAATATAGGGAGGGTTTGGAGGGGATATAGCAATCTAGCAAAAGGGATCATTTTGACCAGGTGGCACCGTCCAAGCAGAGATAAAGGAAGTCCCTCCCATCTTTTTAGTTCGGTTTCAATTTTGGTTATTAAGGGGTTGTAATTAAGTTGGTAAGTGATACCTCCTGACCTAGCTATTTTAATCCCTAAGTACTTCACATGTGTTTTAGCTATTGGGATGTCGTGAAGTGTCCGGGGAGAGTCTGAACCTCCAGTGTGTCGGGCACCGTCTCCTACCCGCAGAAACAAGATCTCAGATTTGGACTTATTTAATTTGAACCCTGAGAAGGAGCCAAAATCCTCCAGACACCTCAGGACGTCAGGTAGGTCCCTCTGCACATTACCAAAATATAGCGCTATGTCGTCCGCAAATAGGCTTGCTCGCAACATCTTGCGCCCCATCCTGATGCCCTCGAAAAGCGAGCCTGAGGTTAATTTTCTTGCTAAAGGTTCTAGTGCCAGATTACAGAGCAGTGGAGATAGCGGACATCCCTGGCGGGTGCCCTTACCCAATGGAAAGACATCCGACAAAAAACCTGGAGTACTGATCCTTGCTCTGGGATTGGAATAAAGACATCTCAAAAATGTTCGCGTTGGTCCAATAAGGCCTATGTTATCTAAGACCAGATCCAGCCATGGCCACCTGACATTGTCGAAAGCTTTTTCAGCATCTAGAGTGACCATGGCCGGACCCGATCTCCCCCCTCCCCTCATTCCACCGGCGACATCCACCGCTAACAATGCCCTTCTGACATTGCCAGTTGCCGAGCGACCCCTGACAAAGCCAGATTGATGTTCCCCTATGATATCTGGCAAGATCCTGGCTAAGCGGTTTGCTAAAATTTTGGAGGCAATTTTCAAATCAGTATTGATGAGAGAAATCGGTCTATAGTTAGACGGATTTTCCATATTTTTGTCCCCTTTTGGCAATAGTATTATGTGGGCGAGATTCATTTGGTCTGCCAATGGGGTACCGTCTCTCACTCCATTAAAAACTTCCAACAGACACGGAGCCACCTGGTCTTTCAGAGCCCTATAGAAACCGCCGCCAAAGCCGTCTGGGCCTGGTGCTTTGTTAGGGTTAAGGGTTTTGATAGTATCTAACACCTCGTTGATTTCGAATTTCGCGTTTAACATTTCCAAGTCTCCATCGGAAATCTTAGGCATCTTTGTCTCGTTTAACCAATGTCGCCCGTTTCCCCCCTCCTCCCCCGGGGCCTTGTATAAATTGGCGTAAAATTTCTGAAGGATATCTGTTATTTTTTTGGGATCCGAGGTCAATGTCCCATCAGTGTCTGACAGAGCGGCTATATTCGTCTTAGAGCGTCTACCCCTGGCCAGATTTGCCAGTATCCTCCCCGCCTTGTCTCCATGACGATATAATTTGGATTCCCATTCTGCCCTGTACATGTCGTCTTTCATCTTTGTCCATTTATCAAAATTGTCTTTTGCTTGGATCCAATGTGTTTTGTTGGTCTGGGTCGGTTGGTCTTTAAACGTTAAGTAAGCCTCTCTGACTTCGTCACTATATTTTGTGTACATTTTAGATATCGTCTTTTTCAAGGTGGTGGTGTATGCTAGTATCCTCCCCCTTAAAACTGCCTTGGCAGTTTCCCAGAATAGTACTGCGTCCTCTTTGTGAGCCATGTTATCTGAAGCGTAGACTGACCACCATTCACCTAGAAGTTTGTTGAAGTCTGAATCCTTCTGCAGAAAGGTGGGGAACCGCCACAAGTAATCTGTGCCTCTAGGGTACTTGTCAAGGAGTTCCAGACTAACCGGACTATGGTCTGAAATCACCAAATTTTCGATATTAACGTGCTTTATGTTGTGAACGATTCCCTCACCCACCAAGAAAAGATCTATTCTGGACCAGGTCCCATGAGGGTGAGAGAAGTGCGTAAACTCTCTTTCCAAAGGATTTCTGAGTCTCCAGACGTCTCTCAGTCCCGTGGCCCTAGCAAAGGTCTGTAGTGTGAAGTCGTCTGGTCTCTCCCTTCCCCTCATCGCCACCAATGGGGTCCCAAATTGCTCTGCTGATCTATCCTCCCCCCTGGTCATGGTAGTGTTAAAGTCTCCCCCCATGATGAGAGAACGGTGATCATGTGTGAGCAATTTCTCCTGAATAGCCAGAAAGAATGATTTCCTGTCAGTGTTGGGGGCATATATGTTATGAATGTAATAAGTTGTGCCTGAGATGTCTAAGGTCACACTAGCGTGTCTTCCCTCTTCATCGTGATCGCTGGAAATCAGTCTGTATGTTAGGGATTTGTGTAATAGGATGATCACTCCCGCCTTGCGGCCCTTGGCGCCAGAGCCAAATACCGCCCCCACCCACATTTTATGCATACGGTGTAATTCATTTTGACCAAGATGCGTTTCTTGTAATAGGACAATGTCCCCCTTCAGTTTCTTGAGATGACGCAGTACCCTATTCCTTTTGCTCGGTGATTTTAAGCCCTTCACATTCCATGTTAGAATGTTAACCATTGTTTGTGCATCTTGTGTTGTGAGTGTCCTAACCCTATCTCAGCCGTTGCAAGTAGATAAATGACATTAATGGCAAAAAAGTTTTCCCCCGACATAACAAACCAACAAGTGTAAAAACAAGTAACAGTTTTTCCTACCTCCTCCCCCACCCCCAATAAATTCAAACGAATTTTACATTGGTCTTCTATTTGAAGTCCAGCAAAGGGGACTTGATCACCCTCGACAACAAGTGGAGTCAGTGTGCTTCCTTTTTTTCCGGTGCTTCTCCACCCTCCTTTGCCTCTACCCGCGGCCAGTTGTTAGCATTACGAAGGCGTCATCTAGCCGGCGGTTCGGGAATTAGATCCAGATCTGAGGAGAGAAAAGAAAAACAAACCGGCCGAAACTATGCAAGAGAAAGCTTCAAGAGTCTCCAGTGTTTTGTACCACCGATTCTCTCCTATCTCGCGGTAGGCCCTGGTCCATGTTTTGACCTGGTTCGGTACTAGTGGCTCTTCTCGGGGAACCCCTAGTAGAAGCAAGGGAGCGGGGCGCCGCCACATCTGATCGTGCTGGTGAAGATGATTCACGAGAGTCTCTGGAACTAGTGGTGAATTTTCTCAAAGCCTCCTGTGCATCCCGGAAGTAAACCGGCAGACCTTTGCCATCTGTGACTTTCAACGTGGCAGGATATATCAGTTGAAATGGGACGTTTCTTTTGTACAGAATGCTGCAGACTGGGTTAAAGAGTTTTCGTTTTCTAGAGACTTCAGGGGAGAAGTCATTGAAAATAATAATTTTGTGTCCTCTTACAAGTAATGGTGATCTTTTTTTACGAAAGGACTGCAAGATCCGTTCCTTTTCTTTAAAGTCTAGGTAACGTGCAATAGATTGTCGTGGCTTGGAGGAATCTTGAGATCCCGAGTTGTTCCCAGTTTTGGAGCCTGGGTGATGTGAGGGGCCAGGAGGGGCGCCTAATCTGTGGGCCCTCTCGACCCTACATGTTAAGCCTATACCAAGGGCCTCAGGTATTTCTCGTTCAAAAATGTCATGTAGATGGGCGTAAGAGATGCTCTCAGGCAAACCGACCACCCGCAAATTGTTTCGGCGAGACCTGTTCTCCAAATCGTCCATATTTTCCCTCATCCACCGTGAGACCCTTGCCGCCTCCAGTAGTTCAATTTCAAGTCTCTCAATCCTGTCCTCCGCATCAGATAAGCGCTGTTCTGTCTCGGAGAGCCTGGTAGTATGTTGATTGACTTCGGCTTTTAAGTCTGCCATAGCCGAGGTTATTGCCTCCTTTACTGTCACCTGGAGACTGTCTGTTAGGTGCTTTCTGAGATCTGCCGCCATGTCCGCAAATGCCTTTCCCAAGTCACCTTGTCTTAAAGATCCTCCATCTTTCGTTCCAGGGCTTCCTTTATCTCCCCTGATGTGTGATGGGATCTGGGATTCTCCCTGGGGACCCTGACTGCTCCCTGTTAAGCGCAGCTGGCCTTGCTGTAAAGTTGTTTTGTCTCTTTTTTTGCCCACTCCTGCCATTGTAGTGGTGTTAGAATCGTCTGGTACTGGGTCTTGTTGTGACTTATGGCTTCTCAGCCAGCGGTACATTGAAGTCTACCAGCTCTCTTTTACAGCTCTCTCTGTAGCTATGTGCGCTACTTGTAAACTGTGCTGGATCTCAAGAATGTCTATGCAGTTTAGTCCGGCTAACACCCCCAGCAGTAGAAATGATCTGATCTGTGGTACTTGCCTTGAGCTGGAGTAATGGCGTCAGAACATGTACACTCTCTCTTCCAGGCTGTTCCTTCAGGTTACCAGAGGTTCCAGAATTTGGGATCCGGGACCTGGGATCAGCATTGAAGGTTTGCGGATGTTAGTCCCGCTGTCCACCGTCTTCCAGACTCCCCTGATCTCCCGTGAAGTAGTTGCCCAGTCGCTGGCCTCCCCTTCAGTGTGTATTCAGCTCCGTTCGATCCTCCCGCTCACCGCATGTGAGATGGCGGCGCGGGAACGCCGTCAGCGTGGGGGGTCGCCGTCCCCTCAACAGGACATCCAGGGCACGAGGATCCCAATCGGGTGCAGCGTCCACATCAGGTCGTGCAGCACGTGCGACCACCAGCTCTCCGACTCTTCGGCTCCACCTGGCCACCTCCGGTGGATGGACCACGTCACCTCTCCAGCCTCAGCAGCCTCCCTCGTGGTGGAGCCGCGGCCGTCTTCGCGCCAACTGCGCGTACACACTCTCCGGGCTCCTGGACACTCGCCGTCAGCACCGCTGGGTTCCGTGAGTGTTCCCCCACGACTCCCGCCGTAGCGACGCCGACTTAATTCGGTTTGTTGCGGGTTTTTTGGCCGCGGGGTGACGGAGCTTGTCACTCTCGTGGCATCCGCACCGGGGCCGGAACCGGAAGTCAGGATCCTTTTTGTAGAGTGTAAGCTTTTATGATCAGCAGGTTTATATCTTTTGGTACCTTTACACACCGCCACAACAGGATGGATACCAACGGCAACTTCACGTGCACGAGCACGGCCGAACGGTTACCAACGGGAACCGCACCCTCTTTACACGCCGCCACAAGGTGCGCTACGCTACGCCACATCTACAGCTACATACATCGCCGGGTGTCACAAGTAGCCATCTGTAGCTCATTTACACACCGCTACAAACAGCTACTATGGGCGTACCTGGTGCAGCAGGGACAGCACATAGGCGTGCTACAATTGTGGATTACGAGACGTCCGTACGCTGATAGGAGAAAGCAATAATACCATGATTGGGCAGGCATCGCAGGAGGCTGATTAATACATGACGCCCGAGCAATTGTGTAGTGTGACTGGTCAGCTCCTTAAATATGCCGCCCTGTGCGGCGACAACCAATCGCAACGCAGGAGCTTCCTCCAATGATCGCAGATGGGGCGCGGTAACACGGAGCCTGGGTGACGCCTTAGCTACATTGCAGCTACATCGCCGGGTGTCCACAGTTCCCTTCTGTGGGTTCTTTACACGCCGATACAGCTCGCTACAATCGGCGATGTAGCCATCTGTTTATGGGCAGTGCACGGATACAGATGTATCTGTAGCCGGCTGTGTCGTCCCGTCTTCAGACGCCGCTATTACGGGCGATATTGGCGCGACAAGCTACAATCGTAGCCTGTAGCGGGTTGTATGCATCCTGTTGTGGCGGCGTGTAAAGGTACCATTTGTGTTAGTCTTATGGTCAGCTCTCTCTCTCTTCAAACTTGTATTTTACAAGCTTTCCAGTATTGAGATTCACACAAATTTAATTGCCGCAAATTGAGTTTAGGGAGAAAATTCATCGAATTCGACCTATTCTAACAATAGACCATCAATGTAAATTTCCAGGACAAACCGTTTAGCAGAAATCCTTTTCTTTAACATCTTTGTGTGTTACCACTAGATGGTGATAAAAGATCATCTAAATCCTCACATTAAAAGAATGAAAATGATATCTCCATAACATCAGACTTTTCCCGCAAAGTAAAAGGATTTGTTTTTGTTGGTCCTAAACTTTCAATGGCCAAAGTTCCAAAAATGAGATTCCGTTATATTGCTAATGTTTGCAGTCACCCACATTGTGCATATTACAATGGTGGGAATGAGTTAACGTTTACCAAGATGAATGCTACAGCTTTAAGCAAAGTACTAGTCATTACAATAATGTTTGCTACAGGTCTGGATGGCACTTAGAAATATGCTCTCTAGATATATATTCCCCTACTTTTATTTTTTTTTTATGTCCCATAATAATTGGGGTGGGAAAACTAAATTAATATGTGCATTTATATTTGTATATGAGTATTCTTAAACAAAGTAATTTAAAACAAAAATAAAAAAATACATATTTAAAGGGGTGGTCCACTATTGGACTATCCCAGTTTAGTCAATTCAGGATCCCATATAAGATAATAACGCTGTATACGCACCTCCTGCAGCATCTCAATTCCTGGGCTGATGAGATGGAGATTCCTAGTAGTGAAGTGACATTGTTATGTCACATGCCCACTTACTAAGCCTATATCTCGGGGTACACAGTACCCAGACACATGGGGGATCCCTTCCCTGAATGCAGCAGACATGCTGCATTCAGTGCTGCATTTAGATTGCCATGCAGCAGGGGGTGACAGATCCTCTTTAATGTAGCTTTGATACCATTTCCCTGCTAACGCTCCCAGTGGTGTGTGACCATTTATGAGAATACATCATGTTGGTGGTTGCTGAATACCACAATTATGTATCATCTAGCATTGACACTATGGTGTTTATCTATTTAGCATTAACACCACTACACACCATAAGAAACAAGAAGTGGAAGACAGTAAAGAATACTGGTTCTAAAGAAGGAAGTACTGTATATAATAAAAACATTTTTTTTTAAATCTCAAAAAACCTTTTAAAATGGGCAATTTAGATAGGTAAGTCAATATTCTTTCTGAAAATATTAGAACATGGTCAACAAGTCTGTAAAAGTATAAAGTAGATTTGGATAAAGTCAATTACTATAACTTTGTATATTGCCAACAAATTTCTATGAAGCTTCTCATTCACATGCATGCCTCCTGCTCCATGCAGAAGGCATGCAGAATCGTTAGCCACAGGCTGACAATCTGGCCAGTCCCAAGGTCAAATGCCTCACATGGAATCTCCTTCCTTTTTCTTCTTGCAAGGGAGCAATAACCTGGCACTTATACACTCCAAGAATGGTGTTCAGTTGAGGTAAGGAGTTCCATTAGCCCTGTCCCTTTCTGAGTGCCACTCACCATGCAACTTTATGCCTACCAGGGACACAATGATTGCCATCACAGAAGGTCTTAGGCTCCAGGGTACAGGGGCCCATCCAGGGGCATAACGATTGTGGTCGCAGGGGTCTGAGGACACATCCAATTGAAATGTATCGCGACACAGAGACCCATCAGGTTCCTGCACTGTGATACATACTGTCAGCCAAACAGTGGCTGGCAGCTGATGTTGTCGTTACCATGACAGGGGGCAGTGCATGACAGTGATGTCATCCGCCATAGTGCACACTTCAAGCTCAGCTGCCGCTTACTGTGCACTGGCTGCAGAGGACACTGAGTAATGTGGGAACAGATGAAAGTAAGTGTATATTTTTGATTTTAATTATACGGTAGGGACAGAATGAGGACTTCTATACCAGTATTTGTAAATCAGTTTGGCGAGCATATAAACAAGGATGGAGCATAAGAATGTAGCTTGACAGGCAGCTTAATCTTCATCTGCTTGATGTTTTGTTTGAAAACTAGGAACATTTGAGATACACATAATCAGTGCATCAGTGGCGCCCCTCTGGCTAGGCGCCACAGAGAGGTATTGCACTTTATAAATGAATGTGTTATCTCTGTAAGTTGCTGGTTCGGGGTTTAACCTGTGGAGTCTCAAATTACACACACAGGACTAGGCCACCTAGTATAGGGGAAACCGGTAATTTAGTTGGTCCCAAAAGGGGGTGGAACCTAGGATAGTGAAGTAGTAGCAGAGTGACAGTTTACCTCAGACAGTGCTGGGAAGGCAGTCAGGAATGACATGCTTGACAGTACCGCTGACAGGAGGGATCCCCATCTTTAAGTGGGGGCCCAGGACAGAAGGAAACAGACCAGGACTGTTTGGAGCCAGCTGATCACGTTTGGGGAACACCGGCAGCATGGGAAGCCGAGGCGGTCAGTAGTTTACCTCTGGCCGCAAATCGTGTTGCCATTAGCACCACAAAGGCATATCACCCCTCAGGACTGAAACCGGTTAAAGACACTATAGGTAACGGGCCGAATTCTGGTGGCAGGAGAGTGCGCTCCTGCTGCTTCCATCCGGACCGGTAAAGAACTAGCCGTACCTACTAGCTACAGACTGTAGGACTGGTGGGAGAGCTCTGCAAGGGTGGGAAAGACAGAGAGGAGTAAAGTAGACCCCGAAAGACTAAGAAGAAACATCTGGAAACCAGACTGTACTGTGTTTCATCTTAATATCTGCCGGTACCCAGTAAAGTGGAGTTTGAGTTGAACTGGTCTCTGTTATTCTACTCGTCGGTGCCCGGAGGGCTCAGCACCATCAGCAGCATCCCATCGGAGGGGTAAGAACTACGAATACTACTCCCCTCATCCCCCTCATCATCCTCCATCACCGCTGCCCTGAGGTAAAAGCTCCACCTGTGGGGAGCTGGACCACTTTCTGCTGCACCTATCATCACCTCAGCGGCCGGCTTGCAGTGCTGGTACCTATATTACCGGGGACTACAGGTGGCGTCACGTTCCCTTGTAAATATTCCCTCCCCACCATCTAACAAATGACAGTCAGGGCACGGAACTGGGAACCCGACCACCCGTGATTCCCCAGTTAAAATGATCAAACTCAGGTCCGGTATCCGAGTACCCCTTGCCCTGGGCTCATCACATCTATTAATACAACAGAGGAATACACATCACAAAATAGCTGTACAATATACATACAACAGCTACAAAAACCTGTATCTAACCTAGTAAATGCAGCTAACTAAACAGGGAGAGTCTAGAGCATCAGATGGCAGCAAAAACATAAACTTCCTTACCAGCGATGCTACCAGAAAGGGATAAAATACCAGCGATGCTACCAGAAAGGGATAAAATGGAGAATGTCCTCATTATGTGAGTCATGAGGAAATGGATACTTTCTCCTCTCAATGCACCACAAAGGGGAGGGGAACAGAAGCATGAAATACAAGAGGTAGTACTGATTTACACTGTTTATAGACATTGAGGACTGTAGTTGGCCACCCCTGCTCTAGAAGTCTCGAATCTGCAGCAAAATCTGCATATCTATCCTAAGGCCAGCAAAGTTTGACATTTGCTGTGCCACGTTGTTTTCATATTTTTATTGCATATGTTGTTCAGATTTCTTTTTCTGCCCCAAAATCTGCACCAAATCTGCAAGGAAAAAAAAATATGTTTGCACATCACTTCTGAAGTCTCAGATTTTTCTGGCTTCAGGATAAATATGCAGATATTGATGCAGATTCTCAAAATCTGTTTCAAAAGAAGCATCAAACAACGTACAGTGGGTATGGGATCTTATAACAATATGGTGGGGTCACGTTCATCTAAAGCATCCCCCATATGCTGCTGGAGCAGTCACGCGTGAGAGTGTGACGAGCATAGCCATCACAAACATTACTGCACTTTAGACTCGACGGGTCACACAGGGGATATCACACAACTTTGAACTGTGATGCACACCTGGACCTCACCGCTCCTCAAACACTGTTTCTCACGATACCGGCAAGATATATACACTATGTCTCACAATATTGCGGCTCTCACAAGACAGCTAGTGTTACAAGCGCTGACGCCACTGAGGTATTCTCAGGTTACACAGCAGGATTACCTGTTGCATGATACCCGCTGTGTAACCTGAGACAACCCCAGAGAAGTCATGAGGATGAGGATGTCTGAAGTTCATGAGCGAAACAAAAAGAGGAAAAGAGAGCGCTCCCTGTGAATTAATTTTCTGGGACAAGATTTAGGGAAGGCCGATAGGCCGCTCATGTTGTGAGGTTGTGCGCCCTCGCAAAACCCCATGTTAAGCCTCCTGTGACTGCTGGGTCCTCTAGATGCAGTGCTCAATCGGCAGCGTCCTCCTCCCTCAGTCCTGCGGCTCCTCAGCGCAACACTTCTAGGGTTCCTGGTCACGAGACCGCAATTCCCGGAATTACGTCACCGCAGGTCCTAGGACTAAGCTGGTTGCCCCAGAGACCACAGGTCCTTTTCACTTGTATTTAGCAAAAATGCCTCCAGAGCAGCTCCTGCCGAACTCCCATTTTAAGAATATATTACGTTGGTTATGTAGTATATGTTTTATATTTTTTATTGCTTATATACCCTTAGTAATCGACTGATGGGATTGGTTTCAAGGGAAATGTTTTTATGTATTTTTTATGTTTTTTTATGTGTTGTTATACCAGGAGATTGAATCCTTCTGGAGTGTATAGGGTTAAACATTGGTTGATTAGTGCAGGAAATTATCCAATTGTAAGTAGATACTCCCTATATAAGTCATTTCCCCTGGCTACTCCTTGTTCCACCTGAGGAAGACAGTAGAGTACTGTTGAAACGCGTTGTGGCTGCACAAGGGGCCAATAAAGGTCTGTTTTAATTCCATCTTCCTGCATATGGTTCCTCTTAGCGCTCCATAAGCCGATAAAACTGTATTCCCTGTATATGAAGTTCATGAGCGGGCATAGAAGCATGGTGAATGTGACAGCGGGGCTTAATCTTGCTAAGTAATAGTGCAAGAAGCTAATGTCTGTGCCAAAACACTGGGGCTCCACTGTAAAATGGTTTGGGATGTGTTTAGCAGCTTTTGGGCCCCTTTTAAGATGTTTTCTAGACCCTTGATTTTGGTTCCTATTGATTTGAATGGTGTTCGGATGTTCAGCAAACTGTTGATGAAATTGCCCGTTAGGCAAACCAAACCAAATTCGAACTTGATAGTTCCATGGCAAATGTCTTACTAACACTGCGCACTGTTGAGACTGGTATACCAAGCTCTTTGCAGATGGCGTTATACCCTTTTGAAGTTACATTTTTCACAATTGGTAGTCTGAGATTAAAATGTACTGCATATGTATTCTTTGATGCAGGGGTAAAGTTGCAGACATACTTGCCCAATTACATGTGGCATAAATAACTAAAAGTACTTGCTAACAATGGTTTACAGCTCCTCCTTAGAAATGAAATAGTGTTTATTATGATCAGAAAAAAGGGACCCTGATTTATATATACACCACAGTAAATACCACAGTGAATACACACAGATAACAAAGTGATAAATAAAAGAAACACACTAAGGCTGGCTTCAGACTTGCGAACCCTCTGCAGCGTCCTGCGGAGGGGATCCGCAAGCTGACCGCAGCCCCTATGTTTATAATGAGAACGCATGGTGCTGCGCAGGTCTGCGCATGACCGTGCGCTCCCATTCACTGCAATATGTGATTTGTACGCAGGCGGATGCCCGCGCACAAATCACACACAATTACACACACTCTCGTCCGCACCAGGAACGCGACCATGTCGCATTCCTGCTGCAGACGAGAGTGTGTGATGTGTGCGCGGGCAGTACCGTGCGTTCTCATTATAAACATAGGGGCTGTGGTCGGCTTGCGGATCCCCTCCGCAGGACGCTGCGGAGGGTCCGCAAGTCTGAAGCCAGCCTAAGAGGTAATCACCCTCTGTTACTAGTATTCAGACTTACGGCCCCGTCACACTGAGCGACGCTCCAGCGATCCCAACAGCAATAACAACATGGCAGGGAGCCAACCTCCACATCGCTGTAAGCGGGAGGACGCTGGTAACTATGATAAACAGCGGGTATCTAGGCAGCGCGCGCTGCCTAGATACCCACTGTTTATCATGGTTACCAGCCTGTGAGGTCCCTGATCGCTGGTCTCTCGCTTTCACATGCAGCAATGCGTGCTGACCAGCGGGAGACCAAAGACCAAAAAAATGGTCCTGAACCATGTGCAGCGATCAGCGACCTCACAGCAGAGGTCTACATGTCACACATAGCGACACCGCTGGGGAGGTTGCTGTTACGTCACAAAACCTGTGACGTATCAGCGATCTCGCTAGCGATCTTGCTATGTGTGACGGGGCTTTAGATTCATGCCCGGTGCTGTGCTGGCGTTTGCCTCAGGAATGGGTGGATGGATCCAAGCTGCATGAAACGTGGGTCTGTCCTCAAGAGTCAGAGGCATTTGACCTGCTCCTATCAGGATGTTGTGTTATGGGCGCCACGGCTGTCGGCTCTTCAGGTAATGCGCCAAGCAGTACTTAGGGTGACTTCACTGCAAGTATGGAAGCCTAGTAGGCTCTCTCCTCGAACATATTTCATCAACCCAAGCACTAAGTCATCCATTAAGAGACCACTTCCTTAGTTTTTATATCTCTTCTGCTATATTTAAACATAAAAGCTTCAGACCTGTGAGTAATAGTGACCTTAAGACACAGATACTATATATTAATTTATTCTGTAACTGATAAGTGTGGGAATGCACATATTTTTAGCTATGTAATGTCATATTCAAGACCAACTAGATAATATGCTATAATATACTGTATACAATCATGATAACTGTAGCGTCCAGATAGTGAAGAGATGATCTCTAATTTTTCCAGACTGAGATATTGCATTGGATCTAGACAACATGCATTAAGTAGAATGGTGCGTATGTTTTATTCCATTTTAGAAGTCTGGCATTTCATTCTAGTAATATATTTTTAGCACTTTGCTATGTATATACCCTTCAGATCTGTTTAGTCAGCTATTTGCTGTGAGGTGAGGCGGTCACACCTGAATTCCTGATGTAAACTCCCATGTACATTTTAGTTTCCTATAGCAGACATTTTCCTCCGAAATCATAGTTCTTTTGTTGATTATGAAACTGCTTCCCAAATAGACTTTCTTCACTCTATTTTTTTTTATACTGGAATGACCACCATACATCAACATATCAGAATGACCTGGGCTCCAAGATAATGGCCAAAGGTCCTAACAATCTTACCAGCACATGATGTTGATTATATACATATATACAACTTTCCTTTCCCTGGTTATGCTTGCTATACAGAATTTATGAGTTTAGAATATTTAATGCCCTGATATGTGTATTCACTCACATTGACTCTCGCTGCATGAATGCTTGGCTTCCCGTTATTGAACTCTGGCAGCTGTGCAGTTTGACAATAGGATGTGCTGTGGGTTTTGACCCTGACCCATTTTCTTGGCACATACTTTCATTGAGGCCACCACCCAGCAAGTAATCAGCATGGCATTTACTTTCTTATGCTCTTGCTTTGGGCTAAGAAGATTCCTCTCAGACACAACAGACTAGGCCCCACACCCTATTCCTGTTGCTCAGCAATATCCAGGACAGTGCCAGATTGCCTGACTTCACCCACCCTTGTGTATATTACGTGGAAGGAAATAGGTGTAGTTATTACATTTCACAACATACAGTACTTTTCAAACATTTTAGGTAGGTTTGAAAACAATGCTGTAAAATAAGAATGCTTTCAAAAATCGAAGGGTTAATAGTTTATTTTTATCAATTGAGGCAATGCAAAGTGAACGAACTAATGAGAAACCTAAATCAAATCAGTATTTGGCCCTCAAAACAGCAATTGTTCCTCTAGGTACACTTGCACGCTGTTTTTGAAGGAAGTCGGCAAGGAGGTTGTTCCAAACATCTTGGAGAACTAACTACAGATCTTCTGTGTATGTGGGCTCAAAAATGTTGAGATCAGGGCTCTGTGTGGAACATAACCTCACTTCCAAGACTCTTTGTTCTTCTTTAAGCTGAAGATAGTTATTAATATTTACTGTATATTTGGGTCATTGTCCTGCTGCAGAAGATGTTTGGAGCAAATTGAATACCTCCTTGACGGTTTTGCTGTGGCTAGTTCTCCAAAACATTTGGACCAAATCTCTCTGTTGAATAACTTCAAAAACTGTGTGCAAGTGTACCTAGAATGATTGCTCTTTTGAAAGGGTCGTCACACCAAAAATTGCTATTTTCTTGATTCGCTTTGCAATTTGCTTGTCGATAAAAAATGAAAGTAAAATGAATGAGATTATTAGAGGTCTCATGTCCACTGATCTTTTTTTACGCTGCGTAACCTCACTTCTGATACTGCAGTATGTCAATTTCTCTTGCGGAATCTTGGACAAAGTGCCTCAGTGTCCGCGCTGCTGCTCCGAGACCAATGAAACACAGACAAGGGAATGTCTGGATCAGATACAGCCTTTATTTTCCTACGCGTTTCGGAGCCTCCTCCCGAGCTCCTTCCTCAGGGAACATCCTGTTGTTCCCTGAGGAAGGAGCTCGGGAGGAGGCTCCGAGGATGTTTCCTGAGGAAGGAGCTCGGGAGGAGGCTCCGAAACGCGTAGGAAAATAAAGGCTGTATCTGATCCAGACATTTCCTTGTCTGTGTTTCATTGGTCTCGGAGCAGCAGCGCGGACACTGAGTCACTTTGTCCAAGATTCTGCATCACGATCACGGTCACCGTTGAGAGTGCGGTCCCTGCAGCAGCTGTCTGTACGCTATTCTACCAGTTGTGGGTTTCACAACTGACTAAGGTGAGCAATTCCACATCACATAGTGAAAGTGTCATCTGAGATAAGACCCTATATGTGCATTCTTTTTTTCACGAATTTCTCTTGCGGGAACACTCAGTTTTCTGTGCAGATTTTCCCCATAGATGTAGTACAAATTTCGTGACAGAAGCACATTTAATTTGCAGGAAGTTTCAATACAAGGAAGTTTAAAAAACAAAACAGCTTAATTTAAGGATCATACACTAGAGACAAAAAAAACCAGCATCAATATTGTGATAAAAATTAAAACATAAATGGCAAGAAAAAAATTCAACTAAAGTAAGGTCCAGAGATGGTGCAGAAATTCTGCGGCATCAAAAACTCAACTGATCCTGATTGTGGGAATGTAAACCTTACGCCAGGGGTCTCAAACTCGCGGCCCGCATGCGGCCCCTGGGGCTTCCCTGTGCGGCCCCCGGCGCCTTGGACAATTGACCATGCTGACGGTGGTCCAGTGCATGGGGCCGCCACGGTCTTTGCTATAATATTACTTCCGCCCGCTTCACTCCGACGCTCACTCTGCCCCTCTGTAAGCTCAATGCAAGCCGCAGTCAGCCAATGAGAGGCCCGCAGGTGACGTCATACACCGAGGTCACCTGCGGGCCTCTCATTGGCTGACTGCGGCTTGCATTGAACTGGCAAATCAGCAGAGCGAGCGGCAGAGTGAAGCGGCCGGAAATAAGATTATAGCAGAGACCGCGGCGGTCCCATGCACGGGACCGCCGCCAGCATGGTTAGCAAAGCAAAAGTGTGTGTGTGTGTGTTAATGTGTGAGTGCCTGTGAGTGTGTCTGTGAGTGCCTGTGAGCCTGCCTGTGTGCCTGCCTGTGTGCCTGCCTGTGAGAGTGCCTGTGTGCCTGCCTGTGTGCCTGCCTGTGAGCCTGCCTGTGAGAGTGCCTGTGTGCCTGCCTGTGAGAGTGCCTGTGTGCCTGCCTGTGAGAGTGCCTGTGTGCCTGCCTGTGAGCCTGCCTGTTAGCCAGCCTGCCTGCCTGCCTGTGAGCCTGCCTGTGAGCCTGCTTGTGAGCCTGCCTGTGTGCCTGCCTGTGTGCCTGCCTGTGAGAGTGCCTGTGTGCCTGCCTGTGTGCCTGCCTGTGAGCCTGCCTGTGAGAGTGCCTGTGTGCCTGCCTGTGAGAGTGCCTGTGTGCCTGCCTGTGAGAGTGCCTGTGTGCCTGCCTGTGAGCCTGCCTGTTAGCCAGCCTGCCTGCCTGCCTGTGAGCCTGCCTGTGTGCCTGCCTGTGAGCCTGCCTGTGAGCCTGCCTGTGTGCCTGCCTGTGAGCCTGCCTGTGAGCCTGCCTGTGTGCCTGCCTGTGTGCCTGCCTGTTAGAGTGCCTGTGTGCCTGTGTGCCTGCCTGTGAGCCTGCCTGTGAGCCTGCCTGTGTGCCTGCCTGTGTGCCTGCCTGTGAGAGTGCCTGTGTGCCTGCCTGTAAGCCTGCCTGTGTGCCTGCCTGTGGGAGTGCCTGTGAGAGTGCCTGTGAGCCTGCCTGTGAGAGTGCCTGTGTGCCTGCCTGTGAGCCTGCCTGCCTGTGAGCCTGCCTGTGTGCCTGCCTGTCTGTGAGCCTGCCTGTGTGCCTGCCTGTGAGCCTGCCTGTGTGCCTGCCTGTGTGCCTGCCTGTGAGAGTGCCTGTGTGCCTGCCTGTGTGCCTGCCTGTGAGAGTGCCTGTGTGCCTGCCTGTGAGCCTGCCTGTGAGCCTGCCTGTGTGCCTGCCTGTGAGAGTGCCTGTGTGCCTGCCTGTGGGAGTGCCTGTGAGAGTGCCTGTGAGCCTGCCTGTGAGAGTGCCTGTGTGCCTGCCTGCCTGTGAGAGTGCCTGTGTGCCTGCCTGTGAGAGTGCATGTGTGCCTGCCTGTGAACCTGCCTGCCTGCCTGTGAGCCTGCCTGTGTGCCTGCCTGTGTGCTTGCCTGTGTGCCTGCCTGTGTGCCTGCCTGTGAGCCTGCCTGTGAGCCTGCCTGTGAGCGTGCCTGTGTGAGTGTCTGCGAGTTTGTACAGAAGTGTGTGATTATAACAGAAGCGCTAGAGCACAGGAGGCACACGTTTAATCAACTTTAATATACCACAACACGTTTCCACGGCAGTCCGCCGTCTTCCTCAGGTGGATTTATGTGATGAAGACGGCGGACCGCCGTGGAAATGCATTGTGGTATATCAAAGGTAATTAAACGTGTGCCTCCTGTGCTCTTGCGCTTCTGTTATAATCACACACTTCTGTACAAATATCATATCCCCATCCTAGGGTTGCAGCAGGAGCAGCTGTGAACCAGAGTCACCCCTAACAGAATCCAAAGGACCTGCGGCGACATAGCTGAGAATGTCACAGGTTCAGGTGATCGGCTGCTCGAGTCACCTGACTGGAAGAAGGAGCTGCTCGTGGAGGAAACCCCGAATGCTGGAGTCCGGAGCCATCCACTGCGATACGCCGAGGTTGTGCAAGGTTGCACAACCTGCAAAGGTGAGATGCGAACCCCAACATCTGTTATTGTCGCCCCCACTAGACCACCAGGTACCGCTCATCGGTTGTGGTCCCCCCCCCCTTTTGTTCCACATGAGTGGTAGTGAGTGCGTGAGTTAGTGTGTGCGTGAGTTAGTGTGTGCGTGAGTTAGTGTGTGCGTGAGTTAGTGTGTGCGTGAGTTAGTGTGTGATAAGAAGGCAGACCAGGTTGGGGACATCAGTAAAAAAGGGGTCCAGCATAGGGGACATTACTGCACTATGGGGGTGAGGATGGTGACATCACTACAAAAGGGGCCAGAATGTGGACATTACTACACTGTGGGGGCCAGGATGGGGACATCGCTTCAAAAGGGGACCAGCATGGAGGACATTATTACAAAAGGGGACCAGCATGGAGAACATTACTGCAAAAGGGGATCAGGTTGGGGATATTAGTACAAGAGGGGGACCAGGATGGGGACCAGTATGGGGACATTACAACAAGAAAGGGACCAAGATGGGGACATTACTACAAGAAATGGGTCAGGATTTTGACATTACTACATTGAACAAAAAAATCTGGTATTACTAAAAATGTCACTTAGGCTGCTTTCACATCAGCGTTTTGCGCTGTTCGCGGCAGTTGCGGTGAAAAAAAACCGCGATTACCGCATAACGGCCGCGATCGTGGCAAATTGCAGCAAGCCCCATACAATGTCTATGGGGCTTGCGGTAAGTGTGCGGCAGGTGCAGTTTCGGCACTTGCGGCAGGTGCGGCCGCGAAAAAAAATGCGGTATGCAGCGTTTTGTTTTGCAGCCGCAAGTGCCGAAACTGCACTTGCCGCACACTTACCTCAAGCCCCATAGACATTGTATGGGGCTTGCTGCAAGTGTGCCACGATCGCGGCCGTTATGCTCTAATCGCGGTAGTTGCGTTTTTTTTACCGCAACTGCCGCGATCAGCATTTACCGCTGATGTGAAAGCAGCCTTAGTCCTACAAGCAATGCGGCCCCCCGATATCAATATTTTTCTATGTGCGGCCCACCAACCCAGCCGAGTTTGAGACCCCTGCCTTAAGCTATGTGCACACGATCAGTGCATGTTCAGGCTTTCATGCAGATGAATCTCCAGAGGAATCCTACACTTCCACTCGCTTTGATTATTCTTGCATTGTTGTTGTGCATTTTTGCTGCATGTGTTTTTGTCTCTATAAAGTTGGTTGAATGACAGGAAGCAGAAGAAAGAGGAAATTGACCAAAACAAAGTAATGTCTCTCCGCCTACATATTGTACACTTGCACCCTTTAGTGACTTTCATGTGGCACTAAAGGGTGTTTTAACCTAATAAATAATTTAAAAAAATAACATCGAGTTCTTTCTATTTTTGATGACCAGCAAATGTAAAGCAGAGAGGTGTGGGCTGGTTTTACTCACATCTTCAGCCTACATATATCAGTCTGCAGCCGCCCTGGAACTGGTTCATCACATTAGATGGACCCATTCTGGCGCTTCACCTCGGCTCTTTCCAATTGCCTTGGTGAGTTGACAGTCGATGTAATGGTATTTAGGTTTGTCAGCTGGCATCAAGCCCTGGTGTTAGTAATGGAGAGGCATCTATCAGACACCCCCACTAAGAACCCAGTAAGTATAAAGAAAAAAAATACATAAAGAAAAAATTGAATTAAAAAAAGACTGCCTCTCTGAAAAGACAAATCATCACCCATGAGACATTCTAGGTCTTGCGCTGCCTCTGTGCAACAGCTGTGATGAGTGGAAATGTTACTGATATCGTCACCACTCATCACAGATTTAAGCTAGTATTCACCTCCCAGACCAGCCCAGGTTCTTGCCCTGCCCCTCCGCTTTACTTCAGATTCGGGCACACGGATGGATCACTCACTTCACATGTCCCTAGGACTTCCTCTGTCTCTCTGCAGTCTGCTGTCTTGGGACCTGGGACGAGCCTCATCGCTGCTCAAGTCCTCTGGATCCTTCCTCTCTTACTTCCCTCGCTGTTCTCCCTCCTCTGGACTCACCTCCCACTTCCTGTGGTCTTTCCCTTTTGTCCCCTTTCCTACTTCCTGACTGCTCTTCCTAACTTCCCACCCACCACCTTATTCTTCCCGCTGTCCCACTGACTGCCTGAGCCATCCCACTGACTGGCTTCACCCGCTGTCCCTGGGACTGGGTGTGTTGGGTGTGTTTTTGGGTGACTGGACTTACCAACCTGGTTACTGCAGACGGGAATACCACACCCGTGGAGTGGGTGCAGAACCCCTCTGTGGCGACCAGACTGCAGGGGTGCCACAATACTGAAAGAGAATGACACAGGCAGCACCACAATGATCGCTGAAACGATTTTTGAAATGAAGTATTCCACCACCAAGTGGACCAAGTTTAAAAAATACAAGCCCTTTAGCAACATCTTGTAGGTTTGGATTTCAGAAAAAAAAAGGAACACAAAAAAACTATGGACCAAATGGAAAGACTTGTAAATGGGGTTCTAGGTATAACTATTACCATCCGGAGGTGAATGTCTTCCATGGATGATCAGTCACAGAGGAGGAGGGAGTCCTGCTCCTCAGCAATGGTTACCACCTTAACTAAAGACCTAAGAATGAGAGAAGCGACGGCCAGTTTTGTAAAATAATAAACTATTTTAAAATTATTTATACAGTCACAAAATTATGTAAAATTGGCTGTGAAAAAGAAAAATTATTTTTTTCCACAAAAAATTTTTTTTTTTAGCCCCATGTTTTTCATCTTTAACAGGCCTAGTAGTAGGAAATTGAGCATATATTTTCTTGTGTAGATTTCACCAATATCCAATGTATGGTTAGAAAATACTGTTCAAGCACAGTGCAAAGCTCAGAATGGAAGGAACTCCATATTGAAATGCAGATTTTGATGTAATGGTTACATGTTACATTGGCAGAGCCTCTGATGTGGCAGAACATCAGAACCCTCTATCTATAGGTGACAACATTTTACAAATGGCATCCCTGGTAATATATTTAGTGAAGGAGTGAGGATATTGATAAAATAGATGTGTCAAAGAATTTTACACCATTCTGTGGTGAAGAACTAACAATTGCTTTATTATCAATAAAATACTTAGATGTAAATGTACGTATGCTACTGTGCAAATTTTTCATACAATATAAAGGAATACTGAACTGAGTTTACACACCTATGTCATAGGGTTAGTAATCCCAAAGGTCAGATTTCCAAAAAAAAGAAACAAAAGCAAAAAACAAAGGTTTTGCTACTTCAGTCAGATCCTTATTCTGAGGTTTCCTTCATATATGTACATATGTACTCATATATGGGTATATCCCCCCACCATACAGAATTTATGTATGTATAATAAAGAGTCCACTCATATATAAGTTTTGGTGGTGTATTAGTGAGTTATTTACTACCCCAATATTGCTGTAATTACCTTATACACATATGTGTGTTGCCTCAGATTACAAAATGAGTTTAGAATACTGTTGTTATGTATTGACTGCCTTGCTGTATGGAAGTGCTGCTGCTGTGGTTTAAATGAAGCCTTTTTTTCTGCTCTCAGTGTGGAGAGAGGAACCTAATGAGCAGGAGCTGAGAGTGCAGGTGTTTGTGATGAATGTGACTCATGCTTAGGTGAGCTGAGGGGCGTGCCTGGGCTGGTTGCTCCCGACCCCTCGGCCATAAATGGGTCAGATCACATCCACTTGATGTTGCTGATTCGGTTCTCTTCTGGACTGTGACCTGTTGTGAGCAGAGGCTGATCTGAAGCTGCTGTTTCTTTTTCCATTGGAAGCAGCTGGATTCTGTGGTACATGGGTGGAGGTAGAGGCTTATGCCTAGGGCTTCTCAGGAGTTTTAGGATCTTAGGCTGGCGGCTCGGACCTCCTCACCTTCAGAGGTACCTCCGAGTAGAGGGCGAGTCAGGGACCCTAGTATCAGGGCCAGAGCAGGCTCCCCTGACTCCCTACACCCAGCTCCATCCTACTTCTGGGTACCCAGCTTCCCCTGCGTGACAACCTGTATTGCAGCCTTTCATCAGTTTTTTCTGCCATCCATATTCAGGGAGATTAGCAACAGTGTCATGGGTTGTAAACTTCTTGACTATGTTGCACTCCATGGATAAAGGAACATCAAGATCTCTTGAGATTGCTGATAATTTTCAACAATTTTGATTCTCAAGTCCTTCAGACAGTTCCCTTCTCTTTCCACGCTTAAAGTGGCACACACAGGCACACGATATAAAGATTGAGTAAACTTCTTCCCTTCTTATCTGGTTTCAGGTGTGATTTTCATTTTGCCCACAGCTGTTATCTGCCAAAATTAAGTTTCAACAAAAATCACATGTTTGAAAGAAGATTGTTAACTCCAAATTTTGAAATTGTGCCAACAATTGTCCTGCTCGCTATTTGGGTATTGCGTGAAATGATGTCAAGTTTGTCTTTTTTTTTTAGATGACAAAATGTGTAATTGCAATGTTACTGGGAGAAATACTTCATTTCTTAGAACAATTTCAAGAGTGTCAACACTTTCGGCCATGACTGTAGGAAGTGGGAATAAAATGGTGGTAGGTGCTCTGGACTGATGAATGAAAATGTGAAATATTTGGTAGTAATGAAGTTTGGAAGTAATGCCAGTGCCCGGCTGATGAGCTGCACCTCCACTTCTGAAACAGGTCTCTGGCTGTGTGTGCTCCCTTTATGCAGTGTTAAAGCTCCCTGCCCCACCTAGTGAGATCGCTGTTTCATCACAGGTTTTGTGATGCAACAGTGACATTGCCAGCGATCTTGTTATGTTTCACACGTAGCAGCGTCCGGGCCCCCGCAGTGAAATCGTTGATTGTGTTGAAATGGCCTGGACCATTTTTTGATCGGCGGGTTCTCACTGGGCAGCATGCATCGGTGTGTTTGACACCTTAACAATGACATCGTTGGTGACTCAGAACTTAGCCCTGTAGGTCTGAGTCGACAGACTAGCTGCTGTGTGACAGGGTCCCCACGACTGCCGAGGTCGTTATTCAGGTCGCCGTATCATTGCTGCATCGTTCAGTAGATCTGACTGACATCTCACCAGCGACAACATTACGACGTTCCAGCGATCCTTACCAGGTTATATCGTTGTCGGGATCGCTGGAACGTCACCAAGTGTAACGGTACCCTAACACTCACGCACTGCAGGAGGTCATAATCAGTCTTCTCATCCTCTACTGGTGGGGTGGGTGAGCAGTGACCACAACACACCAGGGATTCTTTAAACAGTCTTTTATTAGTGTTAACACTGACAAATCAAATATAGTATTGACATGCTTGATTTCTTCCTTCCCGACTGAGGTTTCTTTATTTCTGCTAGACTCACATTATGGGTGTAGCACCAGCTCCTCAGTTCCTTTTTTTTTTTATAAATTTTTATTAATTTTCTTCTTTAAACAATACACAACATAAAGACAAGAACAATTTCAAACACAATATAATACAAGACACTACAAGATCACCATTTTTTGGAGTTTCCTGTACATAATGTAACAAACAAACAAAAAAAAAAAAAAAAAAAAAATAAAAAAAACATTATAGAAGCAAATACACTCTTTTATAAATTATCCTTTATAATATTTACACATCATCCAAGGTCTCCACGTCTTCCGGATTACCTCTCCTCTACTTTTAGATTGGTATAACATCATTTCATTTTGACATTGAATATTTACCCTCTCTATTACATTTTTTATAAGTGGAGGATTAACCTCTTTCCATTTAATTGCTACCGTCATACGAGCGGCTATTAACACATGCGAAACAATACCTCTCACTCGTTTTGGTAGTCTATTTATACCCATATGTAGGATTATCTGAGGTATTTTTATTTCAATTGTTTCTCCAGTGATTTCTTTGATTAAATCTATCATCCCGGTCCAAAAAACTCTTAAGACCGGGCAAGCAAACCAAGTATGTATCAGGGATCCCACCTGTCCACACCCTTTCCAACATAATTTAGAATATTTAATGTTCATTTTTGCTATTCTATCCGGATACAAATACCACCTCATTTGTGTTTTTTTTATTTGCTCTACATGATTTATACACACAGTGTATTTTTTAATTTCCCTTACACTGTTTCCCCATTCTTCCAATGTTAGCTCCTCTCCTAACTCCTGTTCCCATTTTTTCATGTAGGCCAGTTTACTTCCATTCACCGGATTAATTAAAATTTTATAACATTTAGATAAACATTTCATGTTATTCCCTCCTGTCATAATATATCTCAAAATATCTTCTTCCTTCCCATAGACTCCGTTCCCTCTATATGAATTTTTATTTAAATAATGTTTAATTTGCAGATATTGGTAAAGATATCTACGTACTCCCTCATATTTACCAGCCACTTGATCAAACGGTAATACTCCCATTGATCCCTCTATCTCTCCTACTGTTTGTATTCCTGCTTCGTTCCAGTTTTGTAGGTTTAAATATGGGATATGTGGTTCTATGGATAAGATAGATAATGATGCTCTCATCAACCTATTATGATTGGGGGTTAATGTTCTCCAAACACGTAAGGCCGCTTGCATTGTCAATAGTGGAGGTACATTTGTAGTTCGCTGTAATATTTCCGTTTCCATTATCAGTCGAGTCGAGCCCCTTCTAGCATAGACCCCCATTCTCATAATCTCCAACCATTTATGGTCTTTCCGCATTTTGCCACCAAGTCACGGAGTCCCCCTATTATGGACGCTTTATGATATAAACTTAAATCTGGTATCCCCATTCCCCCTTTATCCATAGGTAGGTTAGTATATTTCTCTGCTATCCGGGTTTTTATCCGCCCAATAAATTTGCTGATCAGTCTTTTAATTCGTGATTTATTTTTAGGGTTTCGAGGGAAGTGCTCTAAATAATACAGAATCTTAGGCACACTATATTTTTATGATTATTAATTCTTGCTATCCAGATATGTGTAGTTTGACTTTACTTCCTCATCACTTTTTAATTTGTCTATACAGAATAGTAAAGTTCATGTTATTAGTTTCTTTGATGATGTCATGCTGATTCCTAATATTGAAACCCATTCTCTGCCCATTGAAATGTGCACAATTATTTTATTTGTTTATGTTTAAGGGTATAGCTATAGGTAATATTACCGATTTATAGCTTTATTTATATAGGAGACTTTGTTACACTTCCAATTCATTAGTATCGCCTTAATCGATTCTCTACTTTTACAGGAAATATAATATCATCCGCATAATATTAATTTGTGTCTCCATTTCCAATAGCATCTGATTTCAGAATATGGTTCAACATAAGATACTCTAGCATAGGGCAACCCTGTCAAAGGTCCATTTTATATTAAAACTGACAGGAATCCATCTTTGTAAGCCAGATTACTGCAATTTGTACCAAATTTGTACCATATCTTATAGCCAAACTTTTTCAATACTGCAAAAAGATACCCCCAGTGCACCCTGTCAAAGGCCTTCTCTGCGTCCAATGACAGGAATGCACTGGGGGAACCAGATACTTCCGCTATTTGTACCAAATTTACCATACGTCTTATACCATCTTTGGCTTCCCTATCTCGTACAAAACCTACCTGATCCGGTTTTATCAGGATAGGAATTATTTGATTTATTCTAGATGCAAGTAGTTTCGTAAAGATCTTTAGATCTCCATTCAACAATGCAATCGGCCTCAGGTTCTGGGGTTTGTTTGGTGGTTTACCTATTTTTGGTATAGTGACTATAGTAGCTTCGAGATTACTACCTGCAATAAAGCCTCTTTCCCTCCACAATTCACAGCATCTTACCAGAAAGGGGACTAATTCCTCCGAGTATTCTCGATAATAACTATTAGAGAACCCGTCTGGACCCGGAGCGCTCCCTTTTCTTGTTTGTTTTATAATCTTCCCAATTTCCTCTCTCGTTATCGGTGCGTTTAAGTGTAACAACTGAGTTTCTGTAATTTTTGGTAGATTACATTCATCTAAGTATTTCTTTATTTCCATCTCTGATGGTTGAGGGGTGCCCAGATCATCTTTTAAATTATATAAATTTAAATAATATTTAGCCATCTCCTCTGCAATTTCTGATGGTCTTCTACTCACTGTTCCATCTTTTTTAATAATATATTCAATTCTAGATTTAATTTCTTTTTTCCGGATCCTCCGAGCTAACAAGGCTCCGCCTTTATCCCCCTCGGCATAAAATTTCATCTGTAATTTTCGCATATTATCTGCATGTGTCTGTAACAAACTCTCTCTCAATTTAAATCTAATCTCCTGTATTTCAGTTGATATAGGTATAGTGGCAGCCTCTTTATTACGAACCTCTAAAATTTGTAGTCTATTAATCAGTTCTTTTCTATCTTTCTCTTTTTTACGTTTAAGTATTGCCGCTTGTTGAATACAGACACCCCTTATCACCACTTTATGTGCTAACCACAAACACTCATCATTTATCTCTTCATTATCATTTGTATTAAAATATTCCTTCAACGCTGATTTTATTTTCCCCGCGACTTCCTCATTTAATAACAACCTTTCACTCAGACGCCATCTCCTTATCAAGGGACGGGAGTCCGAGTGAGAGATTTCCAAATATATTGGCGCATGATCAGACCATGTTATTAGTCCAATATCCGCATTCGTGCTGCTTGTCAAAATACTATCATCAACTAAAATATAGTCGATTCGACTATACGTTCGGTGACGATTCGAAAAAAATGTAAAGT
Organism: Allobates femoralis; assembly: GCA_033576535.1. Classification (NCBI taxonomy): domain Eukaryota; kingdom Metazoa; phylum Chordata; class Amphibia; order Anura; family Aromobatidae; genus Allobates; species Allobates femoralis. The sequence continues at coordinate 287,891,761 of JARQOC010000003.1, read as the reverse complement.
CTTTTTCCGACGAATGTATGTTCCTCCATACATCATGATACTTATATTCCCAAATTAACTCTTTCATCTCCCCTCGGCTCCCTATACCTCCTTTAGTTGTATCTAACTCTCTATGCATAGGCAAATTAAAGTCCCCACATATTACCTTATTACCCTGCGCTACTTCTTTTATTTTTTGAAGACACCGTTTAATAAAATTCTTTTGTCCCATATTAGGAGCATATATTGTCGCAACTGTATATAGTGCTCCATTCATTCTACAGATCAGAATTAGGAGTCTACCTTCTAAATCTTCACATTTTTGAACTAACTCAAATGTTACTGTGTTTTTAATCAGGATACATACTCCTGCCTTCTTAACTTTATTATTAGAAAAGAAACTGTGCGGAAAATTTTTATGTTGGAATCTACCATTGTCTTTCCCCAATAGATGTGTCTCCTGCAGTTCCATGGCTCCTGCAATCTGCATCGACAGCCACCTCTGTTTCCTGGTCCTGCAATATGCAGTGGCATCTTCCTTTTCTATGTCCCATTCACTCTGGTCCAGCTTCCCTGTCATTTGATACCCTAGTGGCTTGGCTACTACTAAACCCACCAGGTTGAGCCATAGGCTCTTGACTGTACGGGTACTCACCCCACGGCCTCCAGTCCAGGACCTCATTCCAAGCCCCACATCCTCTCACTTCTTTGGCATAGCCCTCACTGGCGAAGCATCTAAAATGTCAGCCTACTGCATCCTTAGCTTCCCCCAGGCCAAGCCTCAGCTCCGGGATACACAGCAGCTGCGGTCCTCGGCTCCACTCCACAGAGAGCCGGTAGCTTCAGCCTCAGATCTGGGGCACACAGCAGCTGTGGTCCTTGGCTCTACTCCACAGTGCAACCACAAGGCACTAGGTGAGCGCACACAGCATATTGCATTCTGACACACTGTGCTGTGCTGAATCTCTTTCACAGCTGTGGATTCTGCACAGTGTGTCAGTGGAGGAGGGGACTCTGTTTTCTATTGGGGTGGGTGGTCACATTAGGGACTGGGAGGTGCCCGTGCCTGGGTCTGGGGCAGGGGCAGACCTGTAAGGGGTGGCTGGCCATGCTGAGACTGTGGGAGGGGGTGTGTGTAGGAGACTGGGTGTGAATGACCAGTTCTCATTTACATGCCAGCTCCTACACACACACGCCCCCTAGACTTTCCCTGGCTGCCACAAATATGTGATATCTGGGGAACTATGCAAAATGTTGACAGGATTTAAATTACGAACTGTCAACATTTTGCAGCCCTGATACACTGATTCAGCAGCCACTTCACAACAACTGGCCACTAGGTGTCACTATAATAACGTGTAAAGAAAAGTAGGGGCACCGGGCACCAACAGGGCTAATGGGTCCTTCCTATTGCTCCATAGAGACAGACCGCTGTCTTTCCCCCAGCCACCTGGTGGTGCAGCGCCTACATAAGCCGGTCAAGCATATACAGTCCAGGTATAGAAATCAACAAGGCAGCACTCACCGTTTGTTCACAGGTGCTTTCTTTATTGCAGAGGTGCGGGGAGGGGGTGCATGAAGGTACAGACGACAGGTCCTGTTTCGCGGTTTGCCCGTTACTAAAACCCTATCTAACTAACTCACTATTCTACACATATATATACAGTTGTGCTCAAAAGTTTACATACCCGGCAGATTTTTTGCTTTCTTGGCCTTTTTTCAGAGAATATGAATAATAACACAAAAACTTTTTTCCCACTCATGGTCAGTGGTTGGTTGAAGCCATTTATTGTCAAACTACTGTGTTTTCTCTTTTTAAACCATAATCACAACCAAAATCATCCAAATGACCTTGATCAAAAGTTCACATACCCCAGTGACCTGTGCAGCTTCTGGGCTGATGAGTATAAATGTGCCTCCAGTATTTGCTGATAACATGCTACATTCACCTTTCCTTCAACTTTAGCCAAGTTTCCTGTGTCTTTGTAGCTCACACATCCCCACATCATCAGCACACCACCTCTGTGCTTTACAGTAGGAATGGTGTTCCTTTCATCATAGGACGGCTACATTTCTAGCTTATCCACAGGTAACTTACTGGCTGCACTGAAATCATGGAGACATGGTTCTATCTTGTTGCTGTGTATAAATGGAATAATGTCTCCATGATTTCACTGCAGCCAGTAAGTTACCTGTGGATAAGCTAGAAATGTAGCCGCGTGTAAAATGGCCATTATGGTTGAGGCCAAAAAGTTAGATTTTGGTCTCATCACTCCAAATTACATTGTTCCAGAAGTTTGGAGGCTTGTCTCTGTGCTGTTTGGCATATTGTAGGCGAGATAATTTGTGGCATTTGCACAGTAGTGGCTTTCTTCTGGTGACTTAAGCATGCAGTCCATTTTTCTTCAAGTGCCTCCTTATTATGCATCTCGAAACAGCCACACCGCTAGTTTTCAGTGAGTCCTGTATTTCGGCTGATGTTATTTGTGGGTTTTTCTTTGAATGTAGAACATCCTGGCAGTTGTGGCTGTAATTTTTGTTGGTCTACCAGATCATGGTGTGGTTTTTACAGCGCCCCTGATTTTCCATTTGTTAATCACAGTTTGAACACTGATGACTGGTATTATCAATTCCTTGGATATCTTTTTGTATCCCTTTCCTGATTTATATAGTTCAACTATATTTTCCTGTAGATCCATTAACAATTCTTTTGCTTTCCCCATGATTCACAATCTAGAAAATTCAGTGGCTGGATCAAAGATGCAAGAGTCTGTCTGGATCCCAGAAACTCACTCAGCTTTTATGCTCACACACTGATTAAAAGCAAACAGGTCACAGGTGAAGATGTTACCTTTATTAGCCATTCAAACCCATTTGTGTCAACCTCTGTGCATGTTATCATGCCAAAATCACCAGGGTATGTGAACTCTTGATCTGGATCATTTGGATGTTTTTGGTTGTCATTATGATTTAAAAAGATAAAGCACAGAAGTTTGACAATAAATGGCTTCACCCAACCACTAACCATGAGTGGAAAAAAGTTTATGCTATCATTAATATTCTCTGAAAAAAGGACAAGAAAGCAAAAAATCTACTGGGGTATGTAAACTTTTGAGTACCACTGTAAAACATTGACGTTACTTTACACAGTACAATACAGTTCACATTAATATTTACACTTTACTCAAAGGCCGGCTTCACACCACTGTGTGATCAGGTCCGGGGCTATCCGATGTGAATCGCACAGCCCCATACCCAATTTGCAAACAGAACCGGTCTGGTCGGGTTTGCAGCTGGATTCCGCTGATACGTGTTTCCCGAAAGTAAGGCCCTGTCTTACATTCTTTTGGGGGCCAAAAGTGCCCCGGCCTTACTTTCGGGGGGGGCCTTACATTGGGTGCCCAGCAGTGTGGCCTACAGGCCCTCCTGCTGGGACACTGCGGGAGCGGTCGCACGTCACGTGCGCCCGCTCATTACATATGCACTGCATCCCCTGTCAATCAGCGACAGGGGGAGCAGGCATTATACAGTATATATGGGCCCCTATTGCGGGCACACTCCCCCTGTTATGAGGCCCCACCGCTGCTGTCTGCTGAAGACATCTTACCCTCCACGGTCTTCTTGCAGCAGCCAGCGGCGCGTCCGTCGGTCCTCTGTACTCGGCGGTCTTCCGGATCATGTGACCGGCCGTCGCAGTCGCGATGACGTCATGCGCTGCGACGGTCACATGATCCGGAAGACCGCCGAGTTACAGAGGACGGACGCGCTGGCTGCTGCAAGAAGACCGTGGAGGGTAAGATGTCTTCAGCAGCAGCAGCGGTGGGGGCCTCATAACAGGGGGGAGTGTGCCAGATTAGGGGGCCCATATATACTGTATAATGCACTGCTCCCCTGTCGCTGATTGACAGGGGGATGCAGTGCATATGTAATGAGCGGGCGCACGTGACGTGCGACCCGCTCTCGCTCCCCCCCCCTCCGCTAGCGGCCTTACATTGGCCCCCCCGGTTGTAAGGCCTTATAATCGGGGGAGGCCTTACATTGGCAGGCCCCCCCTTTACCCCCAGGCGGCCTTACAATCGGGGGGGCCTTACTTTCGGGGAAACACGGTAGCAGCCACAGTTGCTGGAATTTAAAGATCACAGCTGGCGGGGAGCTAGCCGCGGTCCTGAAATCACAGCAGGGGACAGCTGGTGGTGCTGAAGTTTAGCTCGCTGCTAAACATCAGCCGCCGGCGTCCGGTTCTCGGATCCGACATTTTTGTCGGACCGGGGCAATCCAGCGCCATAGACTCCCATGGTAGGGAGCACCGGATTGCCCTGGATCCGATTTGGGCAGATTTTCGCCCCAGACACAAAAATGTTGCAAGCAAAACGTTTTGTGTCCGGGAGGAAAATCTGAATTCATCCGGATCCTCCCGGACAGATGGAAACCGGATGGCACATAGCTACCCTCCGGCTCCATCCAGCCCCATAAGGCTGCATAATGTCAAAATCGGGTTCGGGGCTGTCAGGTTTACACCGGACAGCCCCGGACCTGATCACTGCAGTGTGAAGCCAGCTCAAGAGGGGATTGTCACCCACCTACAGTAATAAAGCTCAATTTGTTTACCAAAGGGCTGTAGATCTGCACAATCATGAGTGCCAGCAGGTAACAGTGAAGCAAAGTGGAGTTGACAATTTTTATTGAAAATTTGGGGCTGCCTTTGAGTTAATAAAGTTGTGGATTTGGTTTTAAATACATGAAGGGACAGAAGGATTTGTGCCAGTGTAAATCCACAGGAGATCTGTAATTAGTGTCACAAAATGTGTGAAACAACCTTACTGTTTAGTTCCTCAAAAACTGCTTGCACATATACCTAGAAGAATTATTTTTTTTAGGTGGTTTTGAATGGTAAATGTGATCATGCAAATACTGATTTGATTTAATTTTCTCTACATTTCATTAATTTATAAATGTGAACTAAGAATTTTATATTTTGAAAGCATTATTGTACAATACTTTGCATAATGTCCTTTAAGTTACTACTAGTAATGGGCGAGTATACTCGTTACTATTTGCCATTCACATGGATAGTACAGTATTCGCAATACTCATTACTCGGCAGTTTTTTGGATGTTATTCGTGTATTCGAGTGAGCTGAAAAGCATGTTTCCTGACTGATTGTTAGCCAGTAAACATGCTGGGATTGCTTGCCAGTCATAGCAATGCCATATCCATTTTTGATAATGGCATTGCTGTGATTGGCAGGTGCAGTATAACCAAAGAAAAAAAAGACGCTCAAACCGAATAGCAATAAAGTCTGGGAGGGCTGTAAAAAGGCAGAGATGGCTGAGAACAAGCCTAAACTGCATGGGAACAGTATACAGACACGATGTAGACTGTCTGTATACTGTTCTGCCATACAGCTGTGACAGAACCTAGTGAAGATAAATAGACAGAACAGGTACATTGGGTTTACCAGTCTCCTGCGGCTGCTCCTGGGCCACTCAGTCTCCCGCTGAATCACTTCCAGGGCCTTAACACTTAGTACTAACCTTAGCACTTAGTATATGAAAGCACTGAGACCTGCACTATAGGAAAGCGATGAAGCGCAGGTCTCAGCACTGTCCATAGCAACAGCGGTTACTATGGCAAAGGTGACCATATGACAGCGCAGAGACCTGCGCTTTACTATGTTGCAGGTGTCAGCACTGTCATATGGTCACCGTTGCCATGGTAACCACTGCTGCTATGGCAACGGTGACCTCATTGCTTACTATGACAATGCTGAGACCTACGCTTCACCGCTTTACTATAGCGCAGGTCTCATTGCTGTTCGTAGCAACAGCGATTACTATGGCAACAGTGACCATATGACAGTGCTGAGACATGCGCAATAGTAAAGCACAGGTCTCAGTGGTCATATATTATCTGTTGGCATAATAACCGGTGTTGCTATGGAGAGCGCTGAGACCTGCACTTTACTGTAGTGCAGGTCTCATCGCTGTCCATAGCAACAGCGGCTACTATAGCAACGATGACCATATCACAGCGCTGAGACCAGCGCTATAGTAAAGTGCAGGTCTCAGCACTGTCATATGGTCACCGTTGCCACAGTAACTGCTGTTGCTATGGACAGCGATAAGACCTTTGCTATAGTAAAGCAGTAAAGCGCATGTCTCAGCATTGTCATAGTAAGCGGTGATGTCATCATTGCCATAGCAGCAGCGGTTACTATGGCAACGGTGACCTTACTGTTTAGTATATGACACCAGTGCTTTACTATAGCCAAGTCCCAGCCTTTTCATATAGTAAGTGGTGAGGTCAGTGTTGCCATAGCAACAGTTGTTACTATGGCAATGGTGAACTCACGGCTTACTGTATGGCTACATTCACACAGCGATTTGGCTGTGTTTTGTGAGGATCTGTTTTTAGAAACTGCACCAAGAATGGCTTCCCAAAAAATGCTAGGTCCTTGAGAACTTTACAGAGAGCTCTCCGTGGCTTCTGCAGTCTCCAGGATGAGAGAACATCACTGGAGATCACAGTAACAGCGCTGTCATGTTCTCCCACTGTGATCTTCAGCGATCTTCTCTCATCCTGGAGACTGCAGAAGCCACGGCGAGCTCTCTGCACAGTGCTCAAGGACCTGGCTCTGCACCATATGAATGAGTAACGTCACTTGGTTATATGATCAGGGCCCTGGAGGCACCGACCTCAGCAGCCTCGGGGATGACAGGACAACACTGGACATCACCGGGAGAGCACAGGAAGGTGAGTAAATAGCGCAGCAGGATTCACACACAGCATCTTGGCTGCGTGTTGTGAGAATCAATCCTTGGTGCAGTTTCTGCACCGAAAACAGATCCTCACAAAACACAGCCAAAATGGTGTGTGAATGTAGCCCTATAGTAATTCGTAAGGTCACCGTTGCCATATAAACCGCTGTTGCCATGGCAACGGTGACGTCACGGCCTACTATATGGCTACATTAACACACAGCATTTTGGCTGCATTTTGTGAGAATCAGTTCTTGGTGCAGTTTCTGCACCAAAAAACGGATCCTTACAAAACGCAGACAAAATGCTGTGTGTGAATGCAGCCATATAGTTAGCTGTGAAGTCACCGTTGCCATAGTAACCGCTGTTGCTATGGCAACGGTGATTTCACTGCTTACTATATGATAGCACTTAGACCGGTGCTTTAGCGCTTTACTATAGCGCAACTCTCAGCGCTGTTCATAGCAACAGCGGTTACTATGGCAACAGTGACAATATCACAGCGCTGAGATCTGCGCTTTATCGGTTTACTATAATGCAGGTCTCAGCGCTTTTTTTATATTGTAAGCAGTGAGATCACTGTTTTCATAGCAACAGCGGTTACCATGGCAATGGTGACATCAGCACTTAGTAAATGACAGTGCAGGTCTCAGTGCTGTCATATACTGAGCGCTGGGGTCACCGTTGCCATGGTAGCCGCTGTTGCTATGGCAACATTGACCTCACCGCTTACAGTATGGAAGCTCTAAGACCTGCGCCATAGTAAAGTGATAATGCACAGGTCTCTGCGCTATCATTTGGTCACCATTGCCATAGTAACCATTGTTGCTATGGCAACAGTGACCTCACCATTTACTATACCACAGGTGTCAGTGCTGTCATTCAGTAATCAGAGACCATGGGAGTGGATGTGTTAATCCTCCCTGTGGTATCTAATGAAGCAGAGCTGAGTCTATCCAGGAAGACAGGAAGAGCATCGTGGAGGGGGCGAGGGTGGGTATGGGTTAATAAAGATGGAGTCACTAAGTGTGTGTTTTTCTTTAATAGAATAATTTTTCTCTGTGTTGTGTCTTTTTTTTACTATTTATTTGAGATTCTTAGTGGCTGGTTCTAACTTGGCCTGACATTAAGAATCTCAGGGCTTAATACCAGCTGGCAATACAAAGCTGGTGTTAACCCCTTATTACCCAGTGTGCCTGCGCCACCAGGGCCACTGGAAGAGCCTGGTAAAGCACCTGGAAATTGCGCTATATTAAATGTCCCATTTTCAGGGGCGGCTGCAGGCTGCTATTCTTTAGGCCCTCACCCCATTGAATAAACTAGCTCTCAGCTGCCTAGTTTTACTTTGTCTGGCAATTAAAAATAGGGTGGAACCCACACATTTTTTTGCCAGCCAAGGTAAAATTATGCGGCTGATGGTGGCAGCTTGCAGCTCGCAGCTTTCACTGGGCTAGACTTAAAAATACTGCGAAGCCCCACGTGTTTTTTTTAAAATTATTTATTTATTTCATACCCTATGACAGCAGGTTGGTTGCCTTACACAAAGCACAATCACTGTCCAGATTGTGGAAATGCACTCTGACTGCAACAGACAATTACAGAGGTGCTCACACGATTGGCTGTTTGTCTGACAGTGCAGTGAATATGCAAGCTGCTTAATAGGCGGCCCCGGAAGTGATTCTGCAGGAGATCTGGAGACTTAGCAGCCACGGGAGCAGCAGCTGTTCTTCTATCTACCTGTCTTCACTAGATTCTGTCACAGCTCTATGGCAGAACAGTATGCAGACAGTGTACATCATGTCTGCCTACTATTCCCATGCAGTTTGAGCACTGTTTCAGCCATCTCTACCTTTTTACAGCCCTCCCAGACCTCTTTGTAGGGTCCAGCTGAAAATTACTTGCATTTCCCATTGGCTTACATTGTATTCGCTTTTCGGAACGAATTCACGAGTATTACAAAGTACTCATTACGAGTATAGCGATTACGAATATTACAGTACTCACTCATCACTAGTTACTACATCAGGTGTACAAGGATAAAAAGATGGCTAAGATGTTTCTTTTGCAGCTGAACAAAAGTTATATTTCATGTAGAAACTGTGTTTTTGAACAAATAATATAGAGAGGTCCCTTTAATTAGGACACTTACGTGATCATTGCTACAGTAAATTTAGAAATACTTGAATTTAGATGACTCTGTTGCATAAACGTCTCCCGAAACTATTTCTTTCTTAGCTATGTAGCTTTCTCATTGCCTAAGGGTAAATTTTAATCCACCCCCTCCTTCATACCTTACATACTTGTTATAGAAAATGAATTTCAATTATCATAAATTAATTACAGCGTGAATGCTTTTTTTCATCATTTCCATCATCTTTTTTTTTTTTTTTTAGAAGACTTGTTCAAACAAATTCACAATTTGAGAAAAAGTGGGATCAATCAAATAAAAAATAAAGAACTAATGACATTTTTTTTCTTGCATATCTTCATAATACTTAACCTGTTTACCATCTAAGGTGTGCTGATATGTCCTATGTTATACCCCTTGTTTTGATGCAGGCTCGCTCGACTAATCCGATCAGCTGACATGTGCCTCTAACAGCTGCAGGGGTATCATTGATTTACTTGCAGCTGTTAACCAATTAAATCCTGCAGTCAAATTCAGGTCGGCGGGGGTTCAGCCATTCCCTGCTCCCATCAGCACACCTGTGATTTCATCATAATCACAGCCTCAAGTCTCCTAAGTGTATTAGTAAGTACAATAAAAAGTTAAAAAAAAAGTTTTTCAAAATTCGTAAAAAAAAATAAGAGAACGCCAGTTTAATCACACCCCTTTGGTCAAATAATAAAACCATAAAAATATAAAATACACATATTCAATATTGCTGTGTTCAAAAATGTCAGATTTATCAGAGTATAAAATAAATTAATCAGATTGGTAAACAATGCAATGAAAAAAAAATAAAAAATGCCACAAGTACACTGTGGAGACATGGGAGTCAGTGGGTGCTTTTGTCCAATGGCCCGGGTGCCTTTAGAAAGATTGCATGGACCAGGGCCCATCCCAACTGAACGGCCGAACTCCTTAACCATGGGCGGAACACTACTCAGACAACACAGGGTTAGGGAACCACACAATGGTAAGACTTTATTGGATCCCAAATAGAGAAAGGCATATAACTGATAACCAGGAAGAAAATGCAATGTATCGGGCAACAGAGTCTCACCCTTCTGCTGGCTCACCAGCGATTAGAATCTTTGTGCCTTCGGGGCTTCCAGGGCCACTTACTCCATTCCAGCAGCACCCTTCTTTCGGCGGTCACCCACCAAGAGAGGAATGGTGGCAAGCTTAGGAATCTGACCGAGCACAACAAAGTCTGTAGCCAGGTGACTGAATTGTCCCAACCGGGGATTCTTCCATAAAAAGTTTCTGATATTTCAGCCGAATCCTAAACTGAACTCCTGCAAAATATAATCCAGTTTTGATGCTTGTCCAAAAATCTCCTAGATTGAGGCCATGCAGACTATGAAACATGATGTTATCCTGGCAGCTGGGTCCGAAATTCCTAGGCTGAGGTTGTGGTCTTCCAGAGCCCCTAGATTGAAGTCAAGAAGAATTTATACACTGGTGACTGAAGTAAGTCCTTTTATATAGCCTGAGCACTGATCTCAGGGTATTGGTGGAATAAGACTGTTCCCTCAATGGCTATGGGTGAGGTGATTTACATTAAATTAGCAATGCACAAACTCAGGACAATAAAGGTTCCAATTCGTCCTGCAAGAATCAATGTCTTAGCAAACATGAAATAACCAACAAAAGACCAATATGGCTGGCCAAATTAAGAACAGTAACCTCCGACATGCACTGAGAAAAGCTGTGTCGTTACATACACTTTCTTGGCTGCCACAACATTAGAATTAAATACAATAAGAGGAAATGGTATCAAAATAAGTCAGCTCAGGATGCACAAAATAAATCATCACCTAGTCCTGGATCCCAAAAAATAAAAATGTCACAATTCTTGAAAAATGGGGCCAAAAGAGAATTTTTTCTTTTTTCTTTTTTACAAACTTCTGAATTTTTCTACCACTTAAATATATATATATATGTTTGGTATGTACATACTTTCAGGTCAGTTTTACCATACAGTGAACATGATAAATCAAAAAAACAAGCAAAAAACAGTTGTAGAATTGCACTTTTTTTTGCAATTTCATTGCATTTGACTCACCGTGGCCGGCTGACTCCGGTTGATACAGGCGATTCTTCTCCTTCCTTGTCACGGGTGGACCGCGCCTGCCGGTAGTGGGGCCCGGTGTAGTGCAGATCAAAATTGAAGACGTCTTGCGGGAACAGATTAAAAAGGGGTTTAATTTGTTTTTATTCGTGACGCCACCTATGAGTAGATTCGGTAAGGGCTACCGACGCTGCGGAACCCCCGGGGGATGGACAGCAGCAAGATGTTACGCTCCCCACAGGCTGAGCGGTGATCCCCGGGGGCTGGAGCTGCTCAAGATGTTGTGCGGCAGCTGCGGTTACCTTCTAGTTAATGACGGACAGTTAATAAGGAATCACGGACACAGATAGTCTCTGCAACGGTCTTTACTGTAACCAGCAGGCAGTACATGGCTTACAGTGGTTGAGTAGTAGACCGGGTGGACTCAGCAGTGATAGTGTTCCTCAGAGATCCGCAGTGTTCCTCCATTCTACCTACTTAGTTCCTTCTTTTTTTCTGCCAGCGTCGCCCAGGAATACCAGGTCGGGTACGGGGAGGCTGCTTCAATGCCCTATCCATGATGTACGTTCTGGATGCTTTGGGGAGCCTTGGATCCCTCAGTGGGTACACCGCTGGTTAGACGACTGGAAACTGGCTGGTGGTGGGGTGCTCCTATAAAGCTGCTCCTCCACGGGGCTGGTTCGCGTGACAGAGGTGAACTGCTGCCAGCTTCGGTACCAGTGAACCGGCTGTAAGTTGTGGGCACGGGAGTCTTTTGGGGAACCCGTGTAGATAAGCCCAATCCCGGTGGTTAAGGCCTCAGGTGCTGACACCCGACCGGTGACGGCCCAGGGGCCCGCACGGAGTGCGGAGCCCCCGCTCCTCTCCAAGTTCTAGTCTGCTCTTGTCAGGTTCTAGATTCCTTTTTTTTCTCTGACTCTGTTCTCGTCTCCTCCACTACCCTAACACTCCACCCCCTAGGACCCATGATTGGTCCCCTGTTCTAGGTGTTGTATGTTGGGTTGGATCTCAGAGTTAACTATTTCACTGCTTTATCAGAGAATATTGCGGCTGCAATACTCCCTTGTGACGCACTCGTTGCGGGGCGCCACACTCCCCCTTGGTTAAATCAGCTTGTCCCCAAGCGTCAAACTACTCACATTACAGAGGTTTTTACATTTTATAATTTACAACAGGTAATACACTTTTATTAATGACAGGTCATATATGCATAAAAGTGAGGTAGATAAACAGGTTAACACATTGCGCGGACTCGGCGGGCGGTCGGCTGCCCTTAGAATAAAAGTTCAGGCTGTAGCCGCCAAGTCGCGGTGTTACGGTGCAAACAGGAAGAAGTCTCGTTTAATAGCAAAGTTCAAACAACAACAGTCACTTATGGAGGGCAGTGTTCCGGACCCGTATAGAGAACCACCCATCGCGGCATATATGGCGCTCATAGGTTACTATGTCCCCTCTATACAAGTCTCGGCTTGGATGGCCTCGCGGTAGGTGCGATTCCACATCACGGCGCCCCACAAACACTTCAGTACTCACACCCTCCTCCCTTACGAATCCCCACCCGGTGGACAAGTTAAATGTGCTTACCCACCCGGTTTTACGGAATTGTTCAGGCAGTGGAGATTGGCGGCGGGCCTCGGCACGAGCCTGCATGTTGGCTTGCAGTCGAGTGTGCCACTCGTCTCTCCGGATACGACGTACCTCTTCGTCGGAGTGATGCGGCGTGTGGATAAAGTCACTACGGCGTGTTGGTTGTTGAACCGCTCGAGCTTGGTGGGCAGTCTGGAGTGGAGCCCGGTTCAACGGAACCGGAGAAGATACTGTTGCGGCGGCACCCGACCAGTGCACCCGAGCTGATCGCCCGGCAGAAGGGTTCCTTGTGTCTCCCCAGGCGAACCCGGTGTAGAGATCCTCAGGTGAACTGTAGATCTCCTCGTCATCCTCCTCGACCTCCTCGATGACTACGTCGGGCTGCTCAGCTGGCGAAGATGATGGGATGGAATCCTCTGGATCGGTGGGTGGCTGTGCTGCAAGGTTCTCCTCGGGTCGTTGTGCAGGACTTCCAGGCTGCCTGCCTCTTCTTCTGTAGCAGCGGGAAGTGGTGTTTCAATCCCGGTCACCAGGTAGGCCTCTGTAGTTGCAGAGGAGGCCTCCGGTTCAAGGGAGAAACAGGCGACAGTCTCGGTAGTGTGGAAACCAGTCGCAGGTTCCGCAGGTGGAACCAGGTAGAGATCGGCTTCTTCGTGGGAGCGTGTTGGAAGCTCCGGCTCTGGAACGGGGTCGGCTGCGGTATCGTCCGCTGGAACGGGTCGAGTTGTGGTCCTCACTGGAATAACACAGTCTATGGGCTCCGGTGACGAAGCTGGACAGGTGGTGGGCGACGGTGAGGTGGTGGAAAAGCTGGCGATGTCGTCTGGGCTTGGAGAAGCTGTACCCGGTCGGCTCTGCTGCATCGCATGATGGAGTCTTCTGCCAAGGGTCGCGCTCCAGCTGCGAATCGTCCACTCCACTGTCTCAAGTAGTCGCACCCGGAGGTCTTGTAGAGCCTCTAGCCAGAAGTCGGGGCTGCCGTCTATAGTAAGGGCAGGATCCGGACCCGGTTGGCCTATGGCTGCTCTGGCCTCCGCCTCGACCTCCCGCATTAGGTCTTGGAGTCTCGTGCTGGCCATTCTTCTTGGAGGGAAACCACACCCGTTCAACCGGTAAGCGTTCTGGTAGAGCTCGTGAAGAAGTCTTCTCCGTCTGTCGGTATGTCTCTGACACTCCCATTTCCTGTGGGCTTTTGTAGTCCAATGGTGGGAAAAGTCTTTGAGGTCCGCCCCCATGGTTGATTCGAGCAATCAGGGCGGACAAAGAGTTTGGCGCCTTTTGTCTTTAGCCCTCCCACGATGAGGAGGGGGCTGACTCACTCCTGGGCTTCACGTGGCGGCTTCTTGTGGCGGGAACGCCATCTTGGGCGCCATCTTGACCCAATGGTGTAAAGGCGGGAAAGTTCTTTTAGGGACGAACAAAGTCCAATTGCAGACAATAAAGTCCAGTTTAAGCACAATATACCCGTTGGGTAACGGGCCTGCTCGTATCCTGTTCGTGACGCCATTTTCTGACTCACCGTGGCCGGCTGACTCCGGTTGATACAGGCGATTCTTCTCCTTCCTTGTCACGGGTGGACCGCGCCTGCCGGTAGTGGGGCCCGGTGTAGTGCAGATCAAAATTGAAGACGTCTTGCGGGAACAGATTAAAAAGGGGTTTAATTTGTTTTTATTCGTGACGCCACCTATGAGTAGATTCGGTAAGGGCTACCGACGCTGCGGAACCCCCGGGGGATGGACAGCAGCAAGATGTTACGCTCCCCACAGGCTGAGCGGTGATCCCCGGGGGCTGGAGCTGCTCAAGATGTTGTGCGGCAGCTGCGGTTACCTTCTAGTTAATGACGGACAGTTCATAAGGAATCACGGACACAGATAGTCTCTGCAACGGTCTTTACTGTAACCAGCAGGCAGTACATGGCTTACAGTGGTTGAGTAGTAGACCGGGTGGACTCAGCAGTGATAGTGTTCCTCAGAGATCCGCAGTGTTCCTCCATTCTACCTACTTAGTTCCTTCTTTTTTTTCTGCCAGCGTCGCCCAGGAATACCAGGTCGGGTACGGGGAGGCTGCTTCAATGCCCTATCCATGATGTACGTTCTGGATGCTTTGGGGAGCCTTGGATCCCTCAGTGGGTACACCGCTGGTTAGACGACTGGAAACTGGCTGGTGGTGGGGTGCTCCTATAAAGCTGCTCCTCCACGGGGCTGGTTCGCGTGACAGAGGTGAACTGCTGCCAGCTTCGGTACCAGTGAACCGGCTGTAAGTTGTGGGCACGGGAGTCTTTTGGGGAACCCGTGTAGATAAGCCCAATCCCGGTGGTTAAGGCCTCAGGTGCTGACACCCGACCGGTGACGGCCCAGGGGCCCGCACGGAGTGCGGAGCCCCCGCTCCTCTCCAAGTTCTAGTCTGCTCTTGTCAGGTTCTAGATTCCATTTTTTTTCTCTGACTCTGTTCTCGTCTCCTCCACTACCCTAACACTCCACCCCCTAGGACCCATGATTGGTCCCCTGTTCTAGGTGTTGTATGTTGGGTTGGATCTCAGAGTTAACTATTTCACTGCTTTGTCAGAGAATATTGCGGCTGCAATACTCCCTTGTGACGCACTCGTTGCGGGGCGCCACACATTTAGATTATTTTTCTGTTTTCCAGTAAACAATATGGCAAAGTAAATGGTGTCATTTAAAAGTGCAACTTGTCCCGCAAAAAACAGGTCCTCATATGGCTATATTGACGAAATAAAATATGGCTTTTGGAGGAGAAAACAAATGTGCAAAAATGGAAAATCTCAAGGTCATGAAGGAATTAAAGGGGTTGTACCTCAAAGCACATGTTAATCAATCGGTCTTGGAATAATAATCATTTCTACCATTGGATGGGTTAAAAAAATATTCCTGCACTAAAATAAACATACATATGTGTCCCTGCTATGTACTTTGTAATGGATGTGTCTGACCGTACAGGGACATGGTCTGATCATATCACATCTCCTGTGCTGAGATAATCTTATATATGTGTCCCTGCTATGTACTGTGTAATGGATGTGTCTAACTATACAGAGACATGATCTGATCATACCACATTTCCTGTGCTGAGATCTAATATATAAAGCTGAATGTGTGTATGTGTGTATGTATGTGTGTGTGTATGTATATCCGGGATTGGCATCTGCACCGTCGCAACTACAGCCACAAAATTTTGCACAGTCACACATCTGGACCCCGAGAGCGTCATAGGCTATGTTGTGAGGCGAAATTTTAACCCTGTGCGTTCCAGTTCACCAAACATTTTGCCCCTATCTACATAATGGGGAAAAAGTGAATGGAAAAGTGTTGGAAGAAAATCGACAGCTGTCAGCTATAGCCACAAAATTTTGCACAGTCACACATCTGGACTCCGGGAGCGTCATAGGCTATGTTGTGAGGTGAAATTTTAACCCCGCGCATTCCAATTCACCAAATAATTTTGCCCCTATCTACTTAATGGGGAAATAGTGACAGTTACCAGTTGACAGTTGTGAATGAGAGGGGCTTAATGGCAGCGCCAAACACTAACAGGATATACCAGCATATAGTCACTAAGGTGGGGCCCCAACATGGGATATTCACCACGCACAGGGACATGTATACACACCACACGCACACATAGAGTAACAGCAAGTGTATAGTCGCTAAGGTGCAGCCCCAACATTAGATACTCACCACGCACCCGAACAAACACACACACCACAAAGAGACACACACAACACAGAGACAAACACACACCCTATAGTGACACATGCACTCACCCCGCAGTGACACACACACACCACAAAGAGACACACACAACACAGACACAACACAGACCCCCCCCACAGGGACACACACACATAGCCACCCTATAGGGACACATGCACTCACCCCACAGGGACACACACACACACACCACAAAGAGACACACACACACACCACACAGACCCCCCCCACAGGTACACACACATACACACCCTATAGGGACACATGCACTCACCCCACAGGGACACACACACACACACCACAAAGAGACACACACAACACAGAGACGCACACACCCCACACAGACACCCCCCCCCACAGGAACACAGACACATACACACCCTATAGGGACACATGCACTCACCCCACAGGGACACACACACACACCACAAAGACACACACAACACAGATACACACACACCACACAGACCCCCCCCACAGGGACACACACACATACACACCCTATAGGGACACATGCACTCACCCCACAGGGACACACACATACACACACCACACAGACAGACACAGATGTGCACAAATCACCTCACACAACTCGCCTCATACGTGTGCCATTTTTAATTTCCAAACATAAATATCTGATTAAAAACAGCCAATGTGCAACACGTGCCATATAGGGAATTAAGGCAGATGTCAGTCACATGAGCTGTCTATTATGTGTATTTGTCAGGTAACATATACTGCCCGGCCAGGGGGAGGGTTTACTGTTGGCTGGAGATTTATTAGGCTGCCTATAGCAACCAATCACAGCTCAGCTTCTATTTTCTTACAGGTCATTAATATGACATATTCAAATTCTATTTTGTTATAGCTAACATCAGTCATTTATTAACCCGGGCGTAGCCGGGTACTACAGCTAGTAATCTTATATATGTGTCCCTTCTATGTACTGTGTAATGGATGTGGCTGACCGTACAGGGACATGGTCTGATCATACCACATCTCCTGTGCTGAGAAAATCTTATATATGAGTCCCTTATATATGAGACTTTTTTGGACTGTGCACCCTTCCCCCGCCCTGTAGCTACACCTGCCCCTCCATTTTACTGAAGCCCTGGTCCTGGGACACACCAGCCCAGCTGATTTTAACTGCATTCACAGGCTCATAAATACATCCAAGCAGTAGTACACAGCATAGAGTGTTAGCGTAGGACCCGGTAAGATGAGAGCACTTTGTCGTAGTTACCGGGCTCTTCCACAGTGGCGCCAATGTTGAAGCTAAGTCTATCTTTTCTTTTTTCCAGTGCAGTATTTACTGTGATCCTATTCTATATATCCCCTTTAGCTGTACATATTGCCCTGTGTTTCATTGTTATCCCTTAGTCATTATCCATTAGCTTTTCCACATTCATATTATGTTTAGTGTTGCAGCAATTTCTCTTTTTGTAATATATTTTTGCTTGCACCTGAACATTGGTGATGCCAGTCCCTTCCTTAGATAATAATCTTAAATATGTGTCCCTGCTATGTACTGTGTAATGGATGTGTCTGACTGTACAGGGACATGGTCTGATCATACCACATCTCCTGTGCTGAGATAATCTTATATATGTGTCCCTATTATGAACTGTGTAATAGACGTGTCTGACCGTACAGGGGCATGGTCTGATCATACCACATCTCCTGGCAAGATGAGAAAACAAAATAGTATACAGATGTCACAGCACAGGATTGCAGCAGATGCTTTTTGTCACAGAAAGAATTAGCTTTGATCCCATGGTGTAATATCTTTATATTATATTTTGTTTCTCCCCTGATCAGGAGCTAAGATATGTTCACTGCATGGTCAGAAAACACATAGTACATAGCAGGGGCACATATATAAGATTACCATCACAGGAAAAAAAATGTTTTTAAATCTCATCCAACTGTGGAAATTATTATTATTCCAAGAACTTTTTATATACCGTATATACTCGTGTATAAGCCGACCCGTGTATAAGCCGACCCCCCTACTTTTGCCCCCAAACCTGGAAAACCTATTGACTCGTGTATAAGCGAGGGTGGACCCCAGCACAGGTATAAGGCCCCCCCCAGTGGTATACAGGCCTCCCCACTGGTAGTATACAGTAGCCTCCGCAGTGGTAGTATACAGCAGTCTCCCCATTGGTAGTATACAGCAGCCTCCGCAGTGGTAGTATACAGCAGTCTCCCCAGTGGTAGTATATAGCAGTCTCCCCCTGTGGTAGTATACAGCAGTCCCCCCCCTGTGGTAGTATAGAGCAGTCCCCCCCCTGTGGTATATACAGGCCCCCCTGTGGTAGTATACAGCAGTCCTCCCCCCTGTGGTACATACAGGCCCCCTGTGGTAGTATACAGCAGCCCTCCCCCCTGTGGTATATACAGGCCCCCTGTGGTAGTATACAGCAGCCCTCCCCCCTGTGGTATATACAGGCCCCTGTGGTAGTATACAGCAGCCTCCCCCCTGTGGTATATACAGGCCCCCTGTGGTAGTATACAGCAGCCCGCCCCCCCGTGCTATATACAGGGCCCCCGTTGTGCCGCCGCACACCTGTAAAAGAAGAGCTTTCATACTTACCCTCCTGTGACCACGCGCGCATCCACCGCTCTCCTTCCTGCTTCTACTCGGCGTCCATCCACGTGACCGCGCACAAATAATGACGTCATTACAGGCGCGCGGTCACGTGGATGGACGCCTGGTAGAAGCAGGAAGGAGAGCGGGGGATGCGCGCGCGGTCACAGGAGGGTAAGTATGAAAGCTCTTCTTTTACAGGTGTGGGCGGCAGCAACGGGGGCCTTGTATATAGCACAGGGGGGGGGGCGGGCTGCTGTGTACTACCACAGGGTGGGGGGGAGCCGTCACTGACTCGTGTATAAGCCGAGGGGGGCACTTTTCAGCACAATTTTTGTGCTGAAAAACTCGGCTTATACACGAGTATATACGGTACCTGAACCTTGCTTGTGGGAAACCTACAATGGTGATATATAAAAATACAGAACAATAATTATATGGGAAGTGGGAGTTATAGTTGCACTTCATATACAGAGGCATGCAAACGTTTTTGCACTCCTGGTCAAAATTACTGTTATTGTGAACAGTTAACCAAGTTGAAGATTGAATGATCTCTAAAAGACATAAAGATGCCATGTTTCCTTTGTATTGTCATCTTACACATATACAAAATTTCAAACAAGAATTTTGCAAAGGTTTGGGCACCCTGCATGGTTAATACGCAGTAGTACCACCTTTTGCAAGTATCACAGCTTGTAAAAGCTTTTTGTAGCCAACCAAGTGTCTTTTAATTTGTTTTTTGAGGGATTTTCATCCATTCTTCCTTTGGAAAACTCTTCGAGATCTGTGAGATTCCTGGGTCACCTTGCATGCGCTGCTCCTTTGAGATCTAGCCACAGATTTTCAATGATGGTCAGATCTGGGGACTGTGATGGCCATAATAAACCTTCAGCTTGTGCCTTTCGTGGTAGTTTATTTAGATTTTGATGTGCATTTAGGATCATTATCCATTTTCAGAAGCCATCCTCTTTTCAACTTCAGATTCTTACATATGGTGTTAGGTTTGAATAAAAAATTTGGTCAAATTTCATTGAATTCATTCTTCGGCCTACCATAAAATGTTCCCTGTGCCATTGGCTGCAAAACAACCTCCAAGCATGACTGATCCACTCCTATGCTTAATGGTTGGCAAGATATACTTTCCCTGAAACTCTGTGCACTTCTTCACACATACCTTTGCTTATTGTGGCTAAAAAGTTATATTTTAACTTCCTCAGTCCATAGGATTTGTTTCCAAAATGCATCAGGTTTGCTTAGATGCTCTTGTGTATATTTTTTATGCTAAATTATATGGTGAGAACACAGGATAGGTTTTCTTCTGATGACTCTTCCTTGAAGGCCATATTTGTGCAGGTGTCTCTGAACAGTAGAACAACTCCAGATGAGTCTGCTAAATCTTCCTGAAGGTCTTTTGCAGTCAAACAGGAGTTCTGATTTTCATGTCTAGCACTCCTACGAAATTTTGCTTCTTCTTCCAGACCTTATCTTGACCTCCACTGTTCCTGTTATTTATCATTACATTACGAACTGAGGATAGGGAAACTTGAAAACAGTTTGCTATCCCTTTATAGCTTTCTCCTGCTTTGTAGGCCTCCACCATTTTTATTCTCAGAGTGCTAGGCAGGTTTTTAGAAGAACCCATGGCTGCTGTTTTTGGCGCACGGTTAGAGAAGGTGGGGTTTTTATTAAGCTGTGAAATTTGCATCAGCTGACCTTTCCTAATGATGACAGTTAACAAGACATACCCGTAACAGGTCAATTTAGGTCTGAAACCTTGGTCAAAGTTAACTGAGCACACAAATCTCTAAGGGTGCCAAACCTTTGCATTGGCCCTTTTTTATTTTTGTAATTTTTAAAATGTTAAAGATGAAAATATTTTTTTTTGCCTAAAATACAAAGGAAACAAGTAATCTTTAACTTTATGCCTTTAGAGATCATTTTGTCTTCCAATCCCTTATTTGCTCCCAATGACAATAATTTTGACCAGGGGTGCCCGAACTTTTGCATGCTACTCTAGAAACATAGCAATACTAAAAATGCCATTAGAACTCAGTCAGGAACTTTATGTCATTCGTCTGTACAATAAGGGAATTATGTGCCCGTCTTAGAGAATTTCTGTTATTACAAGGAAGACCAAATCGAAGCTGCAGATAAGATAAAACTCAAATGGAAATCAAAATTTCTGAAGTTGTAGTTAAAATAATTTGACTAACAGTGGTTTGCCCATACGCATACGTAAACTATTTTTAAATTGCTTAACGTGAACCACCCACCAGGATTTAGCCAAATGGAAATCACTGCAGCAGGTGATTGATGTGTGCAGCATATTAATAAGATGCAGGGTGCACCGCCATATAATTAATAGTCCTAATCATGAATGCTCACAAATGCCATGAAGTAGACATAGTAACTGGAAGAAAAAGATAAGGCACATATAGACCTAGAAGGGACAGTGTTTTTCGGGATCCGCACTGCTCATACAGTGGAAGAAACACAATTCCTCCTGGCTTTATTCCAACGTGTTTCGGAACTACACCTTGCTCCTTCCTTAGGGATTCAACAGAATATGTCTGCTTGCTGGTTGCATCTCATCCCCCACCTGCTGGGCACTGTCCTGACGTAGTACGTGCTACCCACTTTGTTTTGTCCTGACTCGACTCCACCACGTTTGCTCACCTTCCTGCTACACCTGATCCCCGACAGCTCCTGACCCCCCACCTCTCACCCCCATTGCAACCTATCCTGTTATCTGTCTACAATGTTTCCCCTTCTCTTCACTCTCACTCGTATCCTACTCCACTTCCTACAATCTCCTCCTATCCCTCCACCCGGTAACAAAATAGTACTCTCTCCCTCCATGTTACCTAGCCATCTCACCCACTCCTCTGAACTTTTCCTTCACACTCAATCCTTTGTTTCCAAATACGCACGCCCGCCATGTAAACTTTCCTGCCCCCACCTTCTAACCCTATCCCTGCTCATCACCCTCACTAAAAAACTGCGGTGTGTGTCTAGGATGGCTGAGAGGAGATATAAGAAATCTCAGTCTGCGGCGCACTTCGCCATGTACAAACAGTCCCTCAACGACTTCAAGACTGCACTCACCGCCGCAAAGCAAGCCTTCTTCTCTTCATTAATAACCACCCTGTCCCACAACCCCAAGCAACTATTCAAAACTTTCAACTCTCTACTCCGTCCTCCTGCACCTCCTCCATCTCCCCTCATCTCTGCCGACGACTTTGCCACCTTCTTTAAACAGAAGATTGCCAAAATCAGAGAAAGCTTTGATCCACTGTCCCCTCGGCCCTCCCCCTCTACCGCCCAACCCCCCTCGCCCAAAGGAAGCTTCTCTCACCATTCTGTCATTATCACACCTCACCACCTGTGCCCTCGACCCGCTCCCCTCTCACCTCATCATTAACTTCACCACAGTCCTCATCCCTGCCCTAACCCATCTTTTCAACATATCACTCACTACCGGTGTCTTCCCCTCATCGTTCAAGCACGCCTTGATCACACCCATCCTCAAAAACCCTCTCTCAACCCTGCATCTTTCTTAAACTATTGCCCCATATCTCTTCTCCCCTTTGCATCAAAATTACTCGAACAACACGTCTATTCCGAACTGTCCTCTCACCTCTCTCCTGCTCCCTCCTTGACCGCCTACAATTGGGTTTCCAATCCCACCACTCCACCGAAACAGCCCTAACCAAAGTCACCAATGAGCTGCTGACCGCCAAGAGCAAGCGACACTACTCGGACCTCCTCCTCCTTGACCTATCAGCCGCCTTTGACACCGTCAACCATCCCCTCCTACTTCAAAATCTTGAATCTTTCGGCATCACTGACCTAGCCCTCTCCTGGATCTCCTTTTATCTAACGGACTGGACTTTCAGCGTCACCCAGTCCCACACCTCCTCTTCACCCCAGCCTCTATCTGTTGGTGTTCAGTCTTGGGCCCACTATTCTTCTCCATTTACCCCTCGCCCTAGGCCAACTCATTGAGTCCCATGGACTTCAATACAACCTCTATGCCGACGACACCCAGATCTATCTGTCCGGCCCTGGCCTCACCTCCCTACTATCTAAAGTTCCACAATGCCTGTCCGCCATCTCATCCTTCTCTGCTCGCTTCCTAAAATTAAACATGGACAAAACCAAGTTCATCATCTTCCCCCCAAGTCGCCCTACCCATCACTGTCAATGACTGTTTACTCTTGCCTGTCCCCCACGCTAAATGCCTCGGGGTAATCCTCGACTCCTCCCTCTCCTTCAAGCCCCACATCCAAGCCCTTGCAACCGCCTGCCGTCTCCAGCTCAAAAAACATTTCCCGAGTCCGCTCTTTCCTCCACCACGACACTGCCATACATCTCTGACATGGTCTCCCGATACCTGCCCTCATGCAACCTGCATTCCTCCCAAGAGCTTCTTCTCTACTGCCCTCTCATTTCCTCCTCTCACAACTGCATACAAGATTTCTCCTGTGCATCCACCATACTCTGGAACTCTCTCTCCCCCAACACATCAGACACTCCCTTGCCCTGGGAACCTTCAAGAAAAACCAGAAGACCCACCTCTTCCGTCAAGCCTACAATCTACACTGAGACCTGATCCTCGCGCTGTCTCATGCTCGGCTCTCCCCCTCCTACTGTCTCCCCACCCATCCCTTGTAGGCTGCGAGCCCTCGTGGACAGGGTCCTCTGCCCTACTGTACCTGTATGATTTGATTGTTGTCATTTAATTAAACACTTAAGTCCAGTATTCTGGAAATTAACTGTATATATTCACATATGAACCCATTGAAGAACCATCACATATCTATAAATTGGTCAGAATATTATAAACGTGCAAACAATTGCTGCATGAATAAGTATAGAAATGCAGCGAGGAGGTAAACCATATGTTAAGAAATATTAACACCAGAGAGACCTTATCAATAGGTACATATCATATCACATCAGTATATGTTGTTAATAATAAAAGATACACATAATACCCTCACCCTAGCATTGCATACGATAGTAGAAAACCCAAAGAGCTCCAATTGGTGCATAGATGGGGCCACATGCAGCTGAAGCACAAGATAATTGTTTTAAAGTCAATCAATAGGGATAAAGGAAAGGGTTTAAATAAACATGAACACATGTGAAAAGATTGCCGCCTAAATGGGCCAGCAAGGGGGACTCAGAGCAAATGAGAACATGGTGGGACATGATTACAGGCTCTCTTTAAGGTCCCATACATTTGATACTAAATCTCTTTAAGGTCCCATACATTTTATACTAAAGGCACCTGAATTCCTCCATATCAATAGGATCGGTTGATAGTCTAAAGTGTATTAGAGTCTCAGGGTGGAATCACACAGTCCGTGTGATATATGACTAAGTCGGACGTGTCACGGATGAGTAACTTGGAATGGCTCGCCCCCTCTCTGGACGGAAGCATCAGCTGCTTCTGTTTCTAAGCAGCTGCACACTCCCGTCCAGAGAGGGAGAGGCCGTTCAGGGTCACTGATCCGAGTCTTGTCCAAGAGACTCGCATGTAAGTAGGATAGTGTGTTTTCACCCTCACGAGAACTATCTTGCTGACCTTTTTACCTTTCTGTTCTTCATGAGACCAGAGAAGTCTGGTAGCAGCTGTCTAATGGAGAACACATGGGCACTCAGCCAAGCCATGCATTCCTATGCTATTGGAAAGTTGAGAGAGATAGTTTTCAACTGCCCAATCTCCCGATTTCCCGTTAAACTGGAATGCATGGCTTGCCTATGGATTTCTTCTATGACTGTATGGTTGTTTAGTGTGGCGTGAGGTGGTAGTCGACAGCGAGGTGCTGTTTACCGCAGGGCTGCGGAGTTGGTAAACCAAACCACCGACTCCAACTCCGACTCCGACTCCTGAATTTCCCTGACTCCAACTCCTTCGATAGAACATAATAATGATTCATAATATTTATATTCAGCATATTCTGCATTGAACTACTGCACCCAATGTTTTATATATTTTAGGAGTCTGAGTTGAACCATTTTCTACCGACTCCAACTCCGACTCCAACTCACCAAAATGGGCACCGACTCCGATTCCATGATTGCGACTCCACATTCTAACCCTATAAGAAAGGCGTCTAGCTGGGATATCTTTGTTTAGTCTTGCTGATCACCTGACTGGAGGTTGACTTGGTTCTTTTCTTCCTTCCTCGCTGGTTTCAGAGCTTATCCAGACTTCACTGTTTTCTTTTTCAGTGTCTGGGTTTGGTGACGGAGATTCTTCTTCTTGTTCCTTTGCTTGAATGACTGGTGTTACTTCATGAAATTTGAGCGAACAGAGTTCTCATCAATCACTACATCTCTGCTGATTGTTACTGTGTTGATCTCTGGGTGCAGGATTCTGTATCCCTTTTGAGTTTTGCTATAGCCCACCAGGACTACTTGCTTTGCATGTGATTCCCATTTGTTACATTTTTCTTTGGGAACATACACAAATGTTTTGCTTCCAGATATCATGAGGTGCTTCAGGTTCGGCTTCTCACAGTTCCATAGCTCATATGGAGTTTTATTTGTGCTTTACTTGGCAGTCTGTTTTGAAGATAGAAAGCTGTCATGATGGCTTCTTCCCAATACGTTGTAGGTAGATTGGCATCAAACAACATACTTCTTAAACTTTCACAGAGCGTGTGGTTCTTTCTCTCTGCAATGCCATTCTGTTCTGGGTTGTATGGAATGGTACTCTGGAACACAATTCCATTCTTTTTGAAAATGGTTTGCACCTTACCACTTGTATGCTCAGTCCCATTATCTACAAGCAGGGCTTTTGGCATTCTTCTAAACTTGCTGAAAACTACAGCAAGATATTATTCAAGTTTCTGTGGAACTTCATCCTTACTGTGAAGCAGGTAGGCAACTCTATATCTGGAGTAGTCATCAGTAAATGTGAGAAAATATCTCTTCTTGCTTGGAGTTTGAACACTCATTGTACTCATTGTACCAGGCTATGGGGTACTCGGGAGCGGGCCAGTGCTGTCTCTCTGGGGTATCACGGTAGTAGTGACCCAGTCCCGTGGCCTCGGATCAGTCCAAAAAGGGGGTTATTTAAAAGGGATTTGTCGTGACGCCACCCGGGGTATGTGTTTAAAATAACCACTGCTGCTGTTTTCCTGCTGGGGATGCTGACTTGGGGCAACGTGGATGGTAAGCTCTCCTCGGGTAGGGCTGAGGGTCCCCAGGGCAGGTGTAGTGGTGGTATTGGATGGGGCTTTGTGAGGGATTGTGATTCACACAGTCACTTACTTTGCTGCAGCTCTCCATGGTGCTGGTAGTCGGCGGCTCTGCAGGTTTAATGTTCCATTATAGAGCACAGGGCAACAGGTGCAATCAACAGGCAGACTCACTGATATGCGTTTTCTCAGTCTCTTTACTGGAGTCAAGGCAGATGTTATAAACTGTCCACGGAGTCTGGAGAGCAGTTGGAGGTAATTCTCACCCGGCCGGGCCATATTGTCTTCCTCACTGTGCTTGTGTTGCGGCCCCTGCAGTTGCTTATGCTAGGCTGCCGGCCCTGTCTCTGTCTGTGTCTACCATTATAACAGGCAACTCGAGTCCTTCACTTCTCTACCCCTCCCTGGGAAGTCAGTGTTATTGGATTCTATACGTTGCTGTGTCCCTGGTACCGTGTAGCTGGAGAATCTGGAGTCCCCCACTCTCCGGTGTTGACTGTCAGTATGTGTGAACCTGCACAGTCTCGGACTCCGGTGTCCGTTCTTGCGTCGTTCCTCATGCGGAAGGGAAGCACATTGTGGTGCAGCCTTTCCGGTAGGTTTCTTTCTCTTCTACTTCCTCAGACCCTAGCCTTAGGCCTGGTGTTCAGCAGGGGACCTTGGGATGAGCTTGGCACAGCTCATTTCCACCCAGGTCTGGTTCCCAGTTTGCACAGAACCTGTTCTCTTCACAGTCCTCATAGGAACTGACTGTTCACAGCGCTTCCAGGAGCTGGACTGAACTCGCTTACTCCCAGACCAGAATATATAGGGGATCTCACCCTGAAGCCTGGCTTGGTCTCCCCCTTCTATCTGGGAGGTGTTGGTGTTGTTTGCGTGTTGTCTGAGAGGAATACCCCTTGCTGCTCTCTGGTGACACCTAACAATGGTGACACTGTGGCACTATGACTCTGGGGTGCCACACAAACATCTATGTGTATCAAATCCAGTGGCTGTGCAGATCTAGTGCTGTTACTTTAGGAAAGGATTTTCTGGACATTTTCCCTTTAAGACAGCTAGTTTACTTCATCAGTTGACTACATTGCTTGATTTCAACACCATTTGCTAGTTGACCTAGCTTCCTTACTGCTTCAGGGTCTCTGTGCCCAAGACGTCTGTGCCATACATGGATACAGTTCTTATGCAGATCTTGTCTAGCACTGTACACTCTTTCTTTCCATTTTAGCTTATAAAGTTCATTTTGGACTTTTCCTTCTGCAAGAGTGTGACCCTCCTTTGATATAATGCCGCTGTTGTCTTTAAAAGTAACTACATTCCCCTTTTGTGTAAGCTTTTTTACAGACAGAAGATTGCTTTCAAGACTGGGAACATAGAGAACATCCTTTACTGGGATCTTTCTGCTTTGTGCTGACATAACAGGACAGTGGAGGTAGCCGTCTCCCACTGCTTCTGAAGTCATATATTGACCAATCGCTAAGATGACCTTTTCTGACTTGCTTTCATCAAGGTCAGTGAAGAAGTCCTTATCATTTGTCATATGGCTACTAGCACCTGAGTCTATACACCATATATGCCTTGCAGATGAGCCTGTACTTATATTAAATGCAGCTTCAACACATGCAGATTTTTCTTTTATAGCTGTTTTCACCTTTTGATCACTGTTCTGCTTTTTAAGCTGACTCATTCTTGCTATCCAAATTCTGCAGTTTGCTTTTAGGTGGCTGGGCTTTTTACAGACAAAACATTCCCAAGTTTCCCTTAGATTGCTCTTATGTTTAGGAAAGTCCTGTGTCTTTAATGCTGTCTCTGCTTTAGATTCATTACTGCTGCTTACAGTATGCATTTTTCGCTTGAATTCATCTACAAGCTTGCCTTTGACATGTTCTAGTGTTAGCTCATCATCTTGCCATGCATCTAATGCAGTCACAAGTGTGTCATAACTTTCTGGAAGACCACTTAATAGTAGTGCGGCAACATTAAAGTCTTTAATTTCTTCTCCAATAACCCTGAGACGCTCCACAATCTCTAGGGTGTTTCTTATATACTCCTGTATATTCTGGCCATCAATTATCTTAGACTAGTACAGCTTTCTCATGAGATAAAGCTTATTGCTAAGATTTGATCTTTCATGCACTTTCTGTAACTCATCCCACATCTCCTTTGCAGTTGCACACTTGTATATATGCACAATCTGATCATCATCTACACTGAGGGAGATAGTGCTTTGTGCTTTCTGATCCTTCTCTAGCCAGTCATCTGGTAATGCTTTTGCTTCTGTTGCTGTATGAATCTTCTGTGTGACTCTGTGATCTGTGTCACTCCTGGAGTTCTGTGTCACGCTAGGCCCATAACCTGTTGGCAGCGGATCATTCAGGATACACTGACAGCGTGTTAACAACAGAACTTCGCTATAATTAGCAACAAACCGGTACAGATATGAAGGGCTTTGTGGAAACAGGAATATACATCTTAAATGTCCCTTTGCAGCATCAACAAGCTGCTGTGCTTCTCTTCACATGCACAGACACAGGAAACTGCTTACAGTCACATGGTATTTCCGGTGTGTGAGCCTCTGGGAGTGTTCCTCTTTTTTTCTTTAAACTAACTTTACTGACAATGCACAAAAGTAGCAATACAACTGTCACGCTGGGGAGGCCGGGGTGCCTAGAAGTAGGAGGGTGCTGGGCGTAGGGAGTCAGGGGAGCCAGCTCTGGCCCTGATACTGGGGTCCCTGACTCACCACCTTACGTGTTTTGACAGCATCCACACATACTCATCCACACTCAGGTCTGGACATGAACGATTATTGCTATTCACGCGGTCACAGACCAAACGTTCACTCTCAGGGGGGCAAATGGCAGAGATGGTTCCTAATTTCATTTCGGAGACGATTCTCACCAAGGGCTTAGTGGGGATAACCACCTTCCCCCTAACACGCTTCTCCGCATAACCCCTGAGTCCAGCATCGATCTGAGGTGCCGGCAGGGTTTTACTCCTGTCCTTCGGTGGGTGATTAACCACCACCGGTGGATACATAGGAGCCTGACTAACACGGCAGACACAGCAGTACTCCCGCACTTATCTACATGGGATGTCTGCAGCTGAGAAGTAGGGTTAGCACCTTATGGACAGACCCTAATGAAGTGATCAAGTTGACCGCAAAAGAAACAATACCGCCCAACCTGATGACCTGCAGATGGGTTAGTACAAGACTCCGCAGTTCCCAAATGCTTAGGAACATCAGAACCCACACGTGTGCCCTCCACAGCAGGGATGGTCATTGGGGGCAGGGTCGGATCCGGTCTATCTCTTAGACGTCTGTCCAACCTAATAGCGAGCGCCATTGCAGCCTCCAGCATCGCCGGAGCAGCATACTGAGTCATGGTATTCTATAACCGATCTGACAACCCCAGACAGAAGTGACTCCTCAGAGCAGGGTCGTTCCATTGAGTGTAAGTGGCCACCTCCTGAACTCAGAGCAATACTCCTCGACCGGGCGTGCTCCCTGCCTGAGCTTACGTAGTTTAGACTCAGCAAGGGAGACGGCATCAGGTTCGCCATACACCAGGGCAAGCGCTGCTAAAAACTCGTCCACCGACTGGATAGAAGGAGAATTGGTCGGCAAAGAGAAGGCCCAGGCCTGGGGATCCCCCTTAGAAATGAAGAGTATAATCCCCACGCGCAGTTCCTCGCTCCCCGAAGAACGAGGACGCCGCCTGAAATATAATTTACAGGCTTCTCTAAAAACAAAAAAATTATCTCTCCCTCCTGAAAATCGGTCAGGAAGGGAGATATTGGGTTCTGGTACAGCCAGCGTGTGAGAGAGCTGCTCCACCAGGTGTGCAAAAGCTCGTGTTGACATAGCGGCTTCGGGGATCAAATAGTGGGTCGCTGATTATGTCACGCTGGGGAGGCCGAGGTGCCCAAAAGTAGGAGGGAGCTGGGCTTAAGAGTCAGGGGAGCCTGTTCTGACCCTGATGCTGGGGTCCCTGACTCACCCTGATCTCGGAGGTACCTCTAAAGGTGAGGAGGTCTGAGCCACCAGCCTAAGTCCCTAACTCCTTAGAAGCCCTAGGCATAAGCCTCTTCCTCCACCCACGGACTACCAACAACTTCCAATGGAGAGCAAAGCAGCAGCTCTAGATCAGCATCCGCTCGCAACAGGTCACAGTCCAGAAGTGATCTGAATCAGCGACAGCAGGTGGATGTGAGCTGACCCACTTATGGCCAAGGGGTGGGGAGCAACCAGCCCAGGCGCGCCCCTCAGCTCACCTAAGCATGAATCATATTCATCACACACACTTGCACTCTCAGCTCCTGCTCATTAGGTTCATCTCTCCACACTGAGAGCAGGGAAAAAAAAGGCTTAATTTAAACCACAGCAGAAACACTTCCATACAGCAAGGCAGTCAATATATAACAATAACACACATACAGGATTGGAGTTGTTGCACTTAACATATTCCAACAGAAACTCAGTCCTTTCGTTATCATTTTCTCAGTGTTTCAGTCACGTCCTTTGGAGCACGCTATCTCAGATCTGGTCTCCTGTGTTTTTCTGTAACCACAGGTCACATACTGCATGAGTCCTTGATGAAGACTAAGACCACAGGTCTGCTTTACATTAGTTACATGCTGGCCCCTATCTAAAGCACCGCTTTCTCTAGATGCTAACTCCTCCCATTGTCGGCTTGTCATAACTTTAACTGTCTCTGACCCTGCTCACCATCTGTTGCTGGGCAAAACTTAACACCCTTGCAAGAACAGTGCAAAACATTAAACATAAAAACATTACAACACATCACAGTTCACATTGTTCATTATTTACAATGATGCAGGACACAATCCAGAATACTGTATATAACAACATCTTACACGAGTTACCCAGTCCCCATGCTTATCAATTACATATCTAAGTCAAATAATTGTATTGAATAGTGGGCTGCATAATATGACACAATACAAAGCAGCTTCCTCATTTTGCATTGTAAATTTCCACTGTTTCTTTGCATCAACCATTCCAGAGGCAGGTGTGATGCTGGGTGATTGGGAATTGACCAGCTGCACACAAGCAAGCATAATATGTTGGTCACACTTGGTGCTACCCGTCTGCCGTGCACCCATAATGGCCGTGTACACTCTACATTCGTCTCTTGCTCCTGGCAAGGGGGTCTTTAGCAGAGCCCTTCCCAGGTGACAAACAGCATGGTGGCTGGTGACCGGACACACTGCAGCCATTAGGTCACACACACCAAAAGCACACCACTATGCAAAAACAAAACAAAGAGAAAGTAATGCTGAACCAAAGCAACTGTAGAGAAGTGGCACGTTTAAAACTGCCTCTAAGCAGTCACTTGACCTTGCTGAGGCCATGCCCACTGTCCGCCGTCTGTCCACAGAACCAAAGGAGCAGAGGAGGAGAAGTGACTGTCGCAACGGATACAGTGTCTGGTATCCGCTGGCAAAAGCTAACACCAGGGGACCCAGCATCTTCGGGTCCCTGAAGGTACCTTTACACGCCGCGACGGCAGGCTGGATACATCCCGCTACTTCACGTGCACGAGCACGCTCAAACGGTTACAAACGGTCAACGCATCACCTTTACACGCCGCCACAAGATGCGCTACGCCACGCTACATCTATAGCTAGCTACATCGCCGGGTGTCTCAAGTAGCCAGCTGTAGCTCATTTACACCCGCTATAACCAGCTACTATGGGCGGACCTGGTGCAGCAGGGCCAGCACATAGGCGTGCTACAATTGTGGATTACGAGCTGTCCGTACGCTGATAGGACGAAGCAATAACATCCTGATTGGGCAGGCAACGCAGGAGGCTGAGTAATACAGCACGCTCGAGCAATTGTGTAGTGTGACTCGTCAGCTCCTTTAAATATGCCTCCCTATGCAGCGACTACCAATCGTCATGCAGCAGCTTCCACCAATGATCGCACATGGGGCGCGGTAACACGGAGCCAGGGTCACGCCTTAGCTACATTGCAGCTACATCGCAGGCTGTCCCGAGTTCCCTTCCGTTGCCTCTTTACACGCCGATACAGCTCGCTACCATCGGCGTTGTAGCCATCAGTTTTCGAGCAGACCTAGGAAACAGATGTATCTGTTGCCGGCTGTAGCGTCACGTCTTCAGACGCCGCTACGACGGGCTACATTGGCGCTACAAGCTACATTTGTAGCCTGTAGCGGGATGTATCCAGCCTGCCGTCGCGGCGTGTAAAGGTACCATGAGTGATACAATCCCTAGGTCTAGCAGCATCTTGCCTCCCAGTGATGCCAGGACTACATCTAATAGAGTGAAGTAGCTGATCAGAGTGGGCACCTTAGCAAGCTCTGGCCCCACAGGTGATGCCCCACCCCTCTTGGCCAGTGAAAAGCTATGGGTGGCCTGATGAGGAGTTATAGCACGCCTAGGAGCGTGACAGGCCCACTCGGATATACAACTACTAGATCTGACAGCACGCACCTCTCGATGAGAGACCTCAGGATCTTCTGCACCTAGTTTATCAGGAAGTTTAATATGGAGTTCTGCAATCAGCTCATTGGCATGGATATGTCTCCTAGGGACCCACAACCTCTGCTCCAAACCATACTCTTTCCAGTACATTAAGTATTAAACAGAATTCTGCACCTTTCTGGAATCAATAATTCTTTCAACCTCATTCTCCTCCTGAGTATCCTCCAGTACATGACCGAAAGGGGAACAAGAAACCATTGGTCTTTTAGCTTTTTTAAGAAGGGACTTATGAGAGACAATAGGGATCTTAATAATACTAACAGGAAGCTTAAATCTAAAAGTGACTGGGTTGACCACCTCTAAGATAGGAAAAGGTCCGATAAACCGAGGCTCAAGGGAGGGCTCACACATTGCCCCTCCCAGGCAGAAAACAGCATGGTGACTGGTGATTAGACACACAGAAGCAGTTAGATCAAACCCATCAAGAGCACAACACTATGCAAATACAAAACAAAGGGAAAGCAATGCTGAAACAAATCTGAGACCAAAGCAAACAAACCTCAGAAGCACTGAAGCCCCGACCTCACCTCCCAACAAAACTGAATTAATTAGCAACTAAGGAGAGGAAGTGGCAGGTTTAAAGCTGCCTCCCAGCAGTCAACTGCCCTCGCTAAGCAGCGCCCACTCTACACCTTCTGTCCACAGAATCAAAGGAGCAGAAGAAGAGGAAAGGGAAATTGAGGGATCCTTGGACAATCTGACTGTCCCAACTGATACAGCATCCCGTGTATCCGCAGGCAAAAGGGACCCCGCATCCAGGGGCCCCTGAGTGACACCATATCTGGGAGCAATGGCGTCCCACCTCTCAGCGATACCAGAAGTACATCTACTAGAGCAAAGTACCTGGTTAGAGCGGTCACCCACATAAGCTTCACCCCCCCCATGTGACACCCTGTCCCTCTTCGCCAGTGAAGGGTGATCTGATGAGGTGCCAAAGCACACCCAGGAGCACAATGAACCCGCTCTGATGCAAGACTACCAAACCTCACGGCAGAAGAGCTAAAATCGTTTACCCACACAGCTCACTCACTCACCTACAATCTTAGTCTCAATCCACACTTATTCTGGACAGCTGGGGGTGAACCCCATTTTGATATTTAAAGCACCACTGTGGTGTTTCTTTTTTATTATCCCGCTGAAGTTGTACTTTAAATATAAGTGCACTGCTTTTTCCAGCGTTGCTCCCGATTGTCTTTGGTGATTTGTGACCAGTCAGTAGCTCCCAGTGTTTTATGGTGCGCACCATAGGTAAAAAAAAAATTAATTTGTATGAGAGCCTCATTCTGGCCTTCATAAAGTTACATTGAATGTTTGTGACGTAACTTCTGACTTCTGGCCAATCAGATGTGCTGGGCACAAGATGGCGTCGAGGGACTAGAGCATCACCCAAAAAGAGTGAAGATGGCAGCAGGTGAGTATAATACTGGGGGTTAGGGCTAACATTTAAAGTGCCACTCCAGCAGTTTGAATTTTTCAGCACTGGAGTGACATTTTAAATGTTAGCCTTAGCCCCCAGTGCTTTTGCCACGTAATAGCTGCTAAAAGCAGATGCAGATTCAATCCAGGAAATTCTGCATAATTTTTTAGTATGTCAGCACATAGCCTAATGGTGGGTTTACACGCTAGGATATCCTGAACGTTATCCTTGAAACGTCACAGATTTGTGATAGTTGAAAAGATATCGTTCGGGGCGTCGTTGCGTGTAAACGAACAGTATAGGATGAAAAGATCTTTGGATCGTTCATCCTAGATTTGAGATCCTGACCACAAATCTATTGTGCGTCGTCCAATTAACGCTGCTACAGGAAGCAGCATGGTTCAGTGTGACAGCTTTATGAACAATATCGTTCAAAAAGGTCCTATTCCTGCCGCTTTATTATATCGCTCACTCCTTCCTCTCCTATTTAACTGGTGTGCTGCCGCATAGAATATCATAAACTATATCCTTGCGTATGACAGTGCACTAACGATGTCGGAACAATCACAGTCAAGTGATCATTCCAAGGATAATGTTTACAATATCCTAGGGTGTAAACCCACCATAACAGCCGCTGGTAGATTGGAGATCCACTTGTGACTGTTAACAAGTTTAATACTGCTAACTATCTCCGACAGTGCAATTTAACATGTGTGGGCAAGGGGGCATGTCATTCCCTGCTATCTTCGGCATGCCTGCATTGTGACCAAGAGGTGTCGATGAGCTGTCATGACAGCCAGATGTCAGCTGATGACCCATGTGTCTGTCATTACAATCCATTATAAATGCTGGTTGCAAAGGGGATAATAATTTTAGCTGATGCACTGCTCTATATTGCACAAGCGATCAGATGATTGCAGCTTCAAGCTCCCTAAGTGGACTAGTAAATACAGTAAAAAGTACAAAACTTTTTTTTAAAAATATGAATAAAATGAAATAAAAGACCACAAGTTCAAAGCACTCCCCATTTGCCCCATCTATTATAATAAAACCCTAAGCCAGCTTCCGTCAGGATGTAACGGTATGGTACGTCACATCCTGCTGAAGCTGGCTGTACACCCACTCTGGGTGACCTAACATGGCCGACCATTAGTGGGAGCGGGGCTAAACAAGCCCCACACCCGCCAACGGTACCCTCTCCTGCGCCCCACACACTCCCGTCTCCCACCCCTGCCCGCAACACACCCACTCATAAAAAAAAAATCATTATGCTCATCTATCCTCTCTCTATCAACGCTGCCTCCAACAGCAAGGTCCGTCTGCTTACAGGACCTGTAATGATGTCACAGAGCATCATCGGCTCATATGACCGCAGTTACGAACTGCGGTCATGTGACCCGATGATGTTCTGTGACATCATCACAGGTCCTGTAAGCAGACAGACTTTACTGTTGGAGGCAGCGCTGGATAGCGAGAGGATAGGTGAGCATAATGACTTTTTATTTTATGAGTGGGTGTGTAAGTGTGAGCCCGCCCCCGCTGCCGCCATCCATCCTGCCCCGCATGCTCCATCCTGCCTCGCACGCTCCATCCTGCCCCGCTCGCCACCATCCTGCCCCCGCCACCATCCTACCCCACTTACTCTATCCTGCCTCGCTTGCCACCATTCTGCCCCCCACCACCATCCTGCCCTGCTTGCTCCATCCTGCCTCACTCACCACCATCCTGCCCCCCACCACCTGCCCACCACGCTGCTGCGCTGACCACTCTGCCCACCCCGCTGCTGCGCTGACCACTCTGCCGACCGCGCTGCTGCTCTGACCACTCTGCCCACCGCGCTGCTGCGCTGACCACTCTGCCCACCGCGCTGCTGCGCTGACCACTCTGCCCACCGCGCTGCTGCGCTGACCACTCTGCCCACCGCGCTGCTGCGCTGACCACTCTGCCCACCGCGCTGCTGCGCTGACCACTCTGCCACCGCGCTGCTGCGCTGACCACTCTGCCCACCACGCTGCTGCGCTGACCACTCTGCCACCACCGCTGCGCGCTGACCACTCTGCCCACCGCGCTGCTGCACTGCCCACTCTGCCCACTGCACTGCGCTGACCACTCTGCCCACCGCACTCACTGCTAACCACTGAGCGACTGTACAGTGCTAACCACTGACTGACCTACTTTGCTAACCACTGAGCCACCGCGCAGTGCTAACCACTGAGCCACCACGCAGTGCTAACCACTGAGCCACCGCGCAGTGCTAACCACTGAGCAACTGCACAGTGCTAACCACTGAGCCACCGTATACTCTGCTAACCACTGAGTCCCTGTATACTCTGCTAACCACTGAGCTGCCGTACAGTGTTCCATCCTCCCTCACCCCGCCACTTTGTCCTCCGTCCTCCTCCTCCCACCGCTCTGTGCTCCGTCCTCCCCCTGCCTGTGCTGCGCCATCCTCCTCCACCGCTTCCTCCTCTTTCCTTTGTCCTCCTCCTCTCCGCCACTCCATCCTCCCCTGCCTGTGCTGCTCCATCCTCCCCACCCCACCGCTTTGTCCTCTGTCCTCCTCCCACCGCCGCTCTGTGCTCCGTCCTCCCCCTGCTGCTCTGTCCTCCCCCTTCCTGTGCCGCTCCATCCTCCCCCACCCCACCGCTTCCTCCTCCTTCCTTTATCCTCCTCACCCCGCCACTCCATCCTCCATCCTCCCCCTTCCTGTGTTGCTCTGACCTCCCCCACCCCGCCGCTTCATCCTCCGTCCTCCTCCCCCTGCCGCTCTGTGCTCCATCCTGCCCCTGTCTGTGCCACTCCATCCTCCCCCACCCGACCGCTTCCTCCTCCATCCTTTGTCCTCCTCCCTCCGCCACTCCATCCTCCGTCCTCCCCCTGCCTGTGCTGCTCTATCTTCCCCCCCCGCCACTTTGTCCTCTGTCCTCCTCCCCCCTGCCGCTCTGTGCTCCGTCCTTCCCCTGCCTGTGCTGCTGCATCCTCCCCCACCCCACTGTTTCCTCCTCCTTCCTTTGTCCTCCTCCCCTTCGCCACTCCATCCTCCGTACTCCCCCTGCCTGTGCTGCTCCATCCTCCCCCACCCGCTGCTTTGTCCTCTGTCTTCCTCCCCCCTGCCGCTCTGTCTCCATCCTCTCCCCGCCGCTCTGTCCTCCCCCTGTTGCTCTGTCCTCCCCCTGCCGCTCTGTCCTCCCCTGCCGCTCTGTCCTCCCCCTGCCGCTCTGTCCTCCCCCTGCCGCTCTGTCCTCCCCCTGCCGCTCTGTCCTCCCCCTTCCGCTCTTTCCTCCCCTGCCGCTCTGTCCTTCCCCTGCCGCTCCGTCCTTCCCTGCCTGTGCCGCTCCATCCTCCCCCACCGCTTCCTCCTCCTTCCTTTGTCCTCCTCACCTCCGCCTCTCCATCCTCCGTCCTCCTCCTGTCTGTGCTGCCCCGTCCTCCCCCACCCCGCCGCTTCATCCTGTCCTCCACCCCCCTGCCACTCTGTGCTTCGTCCTCCCCCTGCCACTCCATCCTCCCCTACCCCACCGCTTCCTCCTCACCTCCGCCACTCTATCGTCCGTCCTCCCCCTGCCTGTGCTGCTCCGTCCTCCCCCACCCCGCCGCTTCATACTGTCCTCCACCCCCCCGCCGCTCTGTGCTTCATTCTCCCCCTGCCGCTCCGTCCTCCCCCTGCCTGTGCCGCTCCATCCTCCCCCAACCCACCGCTTCCTCATCCTTCCTTTGTCCTCCTCCCCTCTGCCACTCCATCCTCCGTCCTCCCCCTGCCTGTGCTGCTCCATCCTCCCCCACCCTGCTGCTTCATCCTCCGTCCTCCTCCCCCCTGCCGCTCTGTGCTCCGTCCTCCCCCTGCCGCTCCTTCCTCCCCCTGCCTGTGCTGCTACATCCTCCCACACCCCGCCGCTACCTCCTCTGTCCTCCCTCCTCCCCCCTGCCACGCCGTCCTTTCCCCGCCGCTCCTTCTTCAAAGTTCCTCCCAATTCAGCCCTCACCGCCTTCCCCATGCAATCTCTATTTCTATATTTTAGCATACCCGATGCGTTAGAATCGGGCCACCATCTAGTTCAAAATAAAACAATAAAAAAATCACTTATTTAATATCACTTGTATTCAGAAATGTCTGTTCTATCAAAATATAAAATAAATTAATCCAATCAGTAAACTGTGTAATGGAAAACAAATTAAAAACTACAGAATTACATTTTTTTTGGCTGTCGCAACTAATAGAGTACAGTAAAAGGCGATCAAAAGATTGTATGTGCCCAAAAATGATATCAGTAAAAATGTCAGCTCGGGTGCAAAAAATAAGCCTTCACTTTAGCCCCAAATCCCGAAATATAAAATGTTACAATTCTCGGAAAATGGCGACAAAAGTAAAGATTTTTTTTTGACAAATTTCTGAATTTCTTTTACCAAATAAATAATAAAAAAACCTAAACATGTTCGATATCCACCTACTTATACTAACTTGGAAAACTATCCTGCCGGGTCAGTTTTACCATATAGTGAACATGGAAAATGAAAAACCTAAAAAATTGTGGAATTGTCTTGTTTTTACAATTTCACTGCACTTGGAATTTTTTTTCCTGATTTCCAGTACACTATATGGTAAAATTAATTATGTCATTCAAAAGTACAACTTGTCCCATAAAAAACAAGCCTTCATATGGTTATTTAGAAAAATAAAAAAGTTATGGCTCTTGGAAGAAGAGGAGGAAAAAATGGCCATGATGTGAAGGGGTTAAAATAAAACGATCAGGGTAATTTCTATCCTCAAACTCCACCAGCCTTTGATCGAGGAATGTAACAGGTTGACAATAATGCCTCCAGAGTCTTTCAGAGTATTGCATAAAAAGTTCTTTCCAAAGATTGCATGCCTTCTTCTAATCTCCTGTAAGGAGTGGTGGGGGTAGGGTTGCTTTACTAAGGCCGGAGCATGTTTGATGCATGACAGTGATGTGAGTTTTGTGCGTGTTTGCTGTGAGTGTGGTGCGAGTGTGGTGCGTGTGGGTGTGTGTGCATGGCTGTATGCGTGTGAGTGTGCTGCGTGAGTGAGTGTGTGGTGCGTGTCAGTGTGATGTTGTCTGCAGTCCTGAAGAAAACTTCAGGACCGCGGACAGCATTTACCGGCGAATTTGCCGGGTTGCCGGCACAGTAGCCAATCATCTTTCACCGCTGTGACAGCAGTGGTGAAAGATGATTGTTATTAAAAACACAGCCGCTCTGCAGGTTGAATGGGTTAAATGATGGGGTAATTGCTGTCCATGCTGCTGATGTATTTACATCAGGACCATGGACAGCTTTTACCGCAAAATTAAAACTCCGCTAGAGTTTGAATGTATGCTATCCATGGTCTGGATGTAAATAATCAGCTCCATGGACAGCAATTACCACATCATTTAACGCTTCAGCTGTTACCACTGCTTTCACATCAGTGACAGGTGAATGGTTACATTACCGGCAACCTGCACAGTGGCTGTGTTTTTAATAACAATCATCTTTCACCGCTGCTGTCACAGCGGTGAAAGATGATTGGCTTCTGTG
Source organism: Allobates femoralis (assembly GCA_033576535.1). Lineage (NCBI taxonomy): Eukaryota > Metazoa > Chordata > Amphibia > Anura > Aromobatidae > Allobates > Allobates femoralis. The sequence continues at coordinate 287,852,190 of JARQOC010000003.1, read as the reverse complement.
CTGGCAACCTGGCAAATTCAAACTATGCTGCTTCGACAGCAGCGGAGTTTGAAGCCATTGTAAGTTAGCACACGCGTGCGACTATTGTACAATGCTTATTGTACTTACAATGGCCACTTGCGCGGGGAAATTGCGTTGAATCGCAGCATGCTTAGATTGAACTCGCATTTCCCTTGTAATGTGAGTGTAATGCGATGAAATCACTTTAGTGTGACCAGTATCATTTAATGATACTGGTCCAAGTGCAATGCGAGTTCCCCTCGTATTGCACTTGCGCGAGTCACACGCACAGTGTGACTCCAGCCTAAAGGCCTGGATCCAACAATCGTAAGGTATCAGATGCGATTTGCTAATGTCGCTTTGCTCAGGCTCTGCTGCGACCATGAGCCGAGTGTCATACTACTGTAATGAGGTGTACAATTCAGATTGTATTATTGAAATTGAAACTGAAAGGAACTGTGCACAGTCCGCACTTGTCCACCAGGGGGCATCAGTGGACTGTACAATCACAGAGCTGGGAAACTCCCAGCCATCTCTGTTGTTTAACCAGGAAGTGAAAGCAGAGAATCAAAGCAGTATAAATCCAGAGCTGAGAAGATCTACCTGCGGATGTCTGTTTAAAGTGGACTACTTTGCTACACCTTGCCGGAAAAATCACCCCGCAGAAGCCCCTGTGACTGATCCTGGGCCACTGGACTTTGGTGCTGTGACTCTGGCCGCTCTGCAAAACCTTGCCCGCCGAGCACCCAGAGTGCATGTGCTGAGGCCGTGACCGACATAAGGGAGCCATTTGTGCTGCTGTGATCTCCCTTCTGCTGTTGCTCTGTGTGCCCTGAGACTGGGAGAGACAGACTGTTACCTGCAGAAGGAGACCAAAGAAGAAGAGTGAGGAGATCCCCAGGCCTGCTACGTGGGAGCGACATCTTCTTCTGTGATAAGACTGGTACGTGATTTTAGGGAAAGTTAGGGAAAGATACCTTCATTGTTGTGTTTTCTTTTCTTGCTGCGTACCCGGCAGGAGTGAAGATTCAGAGACTCTAATACATACAAGTGCGCATATAGTTCGGTTGACTGTGTTATAGACATGTTTTACAGTAAAGAAATGTTACTACCGGTTAAACCTGAGTATGGGGATTCTGTTGAGAAAGATCATACACACACACCCGCGGCCTTACCACCGGTCGCTACACTACTGTGATACAATTCTTCAATCAGATCACACTGGCAGAGAAGAGGGAGAGATTAACCTCTCCATCTCCTGCATTGTCGGCCTCGGTGTATATCATACTGCACTCGGATGACATCATAGACTTAAATGGGTGTGAGAGAGCCAACAGTCGCTGACAATTGCAGCATGCTGAGATATTATAATCAGTCCAATTAGGGATGAGAAAAACAATGCAGATTGGACCTGCCTTATTGCTTATCATTAAAATGAGTGCAATGTGAGATTTGATACTGACATCCCACACACTGTGCCTTTTTGGTGTATATCACAGCCTATAAAGATTTTGTTAGGCTATGTGCCCACTGGACGTTTCTGCTGTGTTTTAGGTGATCCGTTTTTGGTGCATTTTCTGTAGCCAAAACAGATCTATTTTTTTTTGTAAAAAATAATTTCAAAGAAAAAACACAGAAGTATGCTATAGAGAGGGAGGGACACATACACTTTATTACGTTCCTGAAGGTCCGCAGTGTCCAGCGATGTGTTACCTTCGGATATTGCATGATAAAAGGTCACCTGACTGAGTCACACGGCCAGGTCCTTTTTACTTCTCGCTGGTCCTGTTAGCCGGTGCCTGGAAGGAACACATCACCGGAGCACGCCTCGGGATCACTGGGGGGAGGGTAAGTAATTGGTGCGTTTGTGGTGTAGACAGCACAATAAAAAAATCCTCACAAATGGACTGTGTGAACAGCAATCCGTTTGTTATTTATTTTTTTTAAATTAGAATGGAGTCAATGGAGAACACGCAGCAGAAAAACGGAGCAATAATTGAAATGCTTATTATTTTCTAGGTGTTCTTTCTGCACCACTAACGCAGCAGTCACAAATGCTGACATCTGCACAGCAATTTGATAATCCCATTCACTTTCCTGGCAGAGGCAGGGACTGATCCGTTTTTGGTGCAATTTAAAAAAAATGCAGCACCATAAACAGATCACTAACAGAGCACAAATGCCCAGTGGGCACAGAGCCTTAAACAGGTTGTGGTCAACTCAAACTCTGTTACTGGATGCATTTTAAAGAATGTATCAATCAAATATGATGTAAAAACAATTAAATACAATTTTATTATACATATTTTATATTACTAAGAAAATATCTAGATACATATTTAACCTTAAAAATTAAACCTTTATCGTTTTAGATCATATCAATGAGCGAGATGTATGTAATGCTATTGTACCAGAGAAAGATGTGGATGGTTTTCACATAGTGAATATCGGAAGACTCTGCCTGGATCAATCGTCTATAATTCCTGCCACGGCGGCAGCTGTATGGGAGATTATTAAGAGAACAGGTACATTCACAATTTATACAGTATACTGTATATGTACTTTAGAGGTCTGATTTAAAGAACAAGCACCATTTTATGTACAATGTTAAAAACCAAGGTACTGAAAATGTTTGTGGTTTTGTCTGGTTTCTCGGTAGAGCTAGGCAAGCAAATAAGAGAAAAAAGAAATGCAAATGAGATAAATCACAAATCCCCATTGGTTCGTATCCACTGTTTTAAAGAATAATTTTAAACCCATATGCTTACCCACAGTGGCGGAAAGCTTGAAGCTCATGGGCCCCAATGTGAAACATTCCAATGGGGCACAATTATTGCAAATCTTTAATAGCATTGGTCTTCTCTATAGGCCAAAGAAATTTTTGGGGCCCCATAGGCTCCAGGGCACAGGTCCAATTGCAACCCCTGCACCTATTGTAGTTACATTCCTGCTCACCCACTCTAAGGGTACCTTTACATGCCGCAATCTCGGTTGGTGATATGAGGCGTTCTAACGTGCGCGTGCATGTTTTTCATGGTCGCCTCAGATCGCCACAATCTTGGCATGAAAGAAAGGCGATGTGTCACTCCGGAAATCGCCTCACCCACAGTGGAAACAATCCAGTCGACTTCCCTCGCCGCTTCACTCACCGCAATCACAAAGGCAATGTGGGCGTACATGTTCAGCGTGGCGAGGACATAGGCGTGCCACAGTGGTTTACACCGCGCTCCAAACACGCTCATTGGACAACGCAACAGCATCACAGTAGCCACCACCAATCATCGCAGACGGGGCGCGGAATCCAGCATGATGTGGCATGCCTACGGGAAATCAATAGGCGTCGCAGATTCCATCACTATCGCCCTATCACATGCCAAAACCCGGATATCTCGCCTTCATGATTGCCTCTGATTTCAGAGCAGTGCTCAGGAATCAGGCGACAGGCGATTTATTGCCGCAAAATTCCCCAATCACACGCCGCAACTGAGAGGCAATTTTATGGCGATTGTTTCGGGTCGACATTTCTCCTTTAAGATTACCTGCTGAGATTGCGGCGTGTGAAGGTACCTTAAGGGTACCGTTACATGACGTAATATTGCTACGCAATTTCACTGGCAAATTGCTGGTTGCAGTGAAATCATGGACACATTGTTCTATTTTGTTGCTGTGTACAAATGTAACAATGTGTCCATGATTTCACTGCAACCAGCAAATTGCTAGTGAAATTGCATGCAATGTTGCGAAGTGTAACGGAACCCTAAGGGTATGTTTACATGTTGCTTTTCTTGCCGCTTTTATTTCTGCAGCAAAACCTACTCTTTGCAGTAAAAAAAGCTGCTTCCATAAAGCAGTTTTTGCTGCTTCTGTTGCTGCGTTTTTGCGGTGTTTTGCATTTTTACCAGTGTTTTTGATGTGTCATTTGTCTACAGTATATATTCAAATAAAGTTACTTTCATTCACGATACAAGCAGGAAAAAAGCAGCAAAACATGCAGTTAAGTTTTTGCACTTTCTCATTACTTTCAAAGGTGAAAAAAGCAGCAAAAACGCTGATAGAATTGACATGCTTCTTTCAAAGATGCAACAGTGTTCCACTTCAGTCAGGAAAGTGTGTGTGCGTACATGATATTTCCGAGATCTCATAGCTTTTGCTGGCACTGTGATAAGAAGCCTTTAATTTGCATTAAACTCATTAAACAAATTTGCAAACAACCCCAGCAAAAATAGCAGCAAAGCAGCAACACGTGAACATACGCTGAATAGGGAAGTAATCTTTTGTTGGTTATAAAAAAGAGAGAAGTTATTGCACTGCAATTCAAGATATTACATGTAAATTTGTTCTCCATCTGCTAAATTGTTATTTGATGCCTTTTTATTGTATCAAGGTAACATTAGTATAAAGTTTTGCCAGTGGTGACCACAAACAGAGGATGGCCCCTGTGCATGAACAATATATGGGTCCTTTACATTCTGATCATGTACAACTCCACTGGTTTGGAGGTTGCATTGGGCCCCCTTAACATTTTGGGCCCCTGTGCAACTGCACAGGCTGCTCCAATGATATGCCCACCTCTGGGTATTGCCCTCCACTAAGCACTATTGATGAACTCAGCTCTTTTCTCGCAATGTTTAGCAGCTCTCTTCACTTCCACTGGTTATAACACCATATGTGCACTAAAATTTCTCCTCTCAGCCTAGACCTTGGCATCAACGGTACCTACTGCTGACAACTCAGGACTGCATCATGACTCCCTCATCATCCCTCTGTCTGATCCCTGACGACATTGTCTGGCACTTAGGCAATACTTAGACCGTGCAGGGCACTATGTCCATTGCAGCTGCACACATTTTGCTGGGTTGCAACAGCTACCACAAAAAAGACTCTGGCTAGCATTCTTTGTCTCCAGTACCCCTCAATCCCAGTGGAGCATTGTTGCTCCTCCCCTGGCACAGCAGTTCTCCTGTAGGAACTATTAACCACAAGACTTTATAATAGCCCTTGCACTAATCACATCTCGGTATGCAAAATATTGCTGAATAGCTGGTTTCTCACGCCACCAGAGTTTACAGATATCTGTGATGCCTAATACTGCAGGGAACCACACTCAACTCCTTCTTAAATTTTGGGACCCAGTGTCCACCAGGGCCAATAAAGGAATGCTGTCAATCAGGGCTGGAACCACTGGGCAGCCACTGACATACTGGGGGTTAGTCCACTGCTCAAGGACCTTCCCAATTAAAGGACAACTTCTCTAAAGGTGACCCGCTTTGTCACACCATCTCCAGATAGGTTGGCCAGACGGATCAAACTTATTGGTGGCCCATCGGTCCCTATGGGCGTTCCTTCTATGGGATGGGATGCTTTTGTCAATATCATGCCTGGTCATCTGAGCTGGAAATGAGCTGAAGAGTCTGTACTGCTTGGCACAGCACAGCAACACTTTTTATTAATTCACTTGCAGCTGTAGCATCGAGTTAATGCTGTTTACTGGAGCTGGTGCAGATGAAATTTTTGGTCTCTCATCCATGGAACTGTAAACTGCTGCTTGGCGGGAAATGTCAGCTTCGTGCTAGGTAATTGCAATGGAGTAGCCTGATGCAATGTTGACCATGTCGGCAGGGTCATGTGGATATGGAGAGACTGGTCCTTGAATTGTGCAAACTTCATATGAGGGTTTTAGAAAGACAGCATTCGCAGCTGCACTTTAGCTGATTTGGACAGAAGGCCTGCTATGAACTGCTCTTTGATCATCTTAGCCTCTCAGATGCTTCCAGGATCAGTCTGCTGAATGACCCTTAGAGACGTTTGCTGATTTAGTGCCTGATCCCTTATTGTCTCTTGAGCAAGGGTGTAACTACAACAGGTGCAGGGGTTGTAATCACACCCGGGCCCTTGAGCCTAGGGGGCCCTAAAAGACCTGTTGGCCCATTGAAAAAGATTATTGCTTTTAAAGGTTTGCAACAATTGGGAGCCCCATTGGAGCTTTTGCGTCAAGGCCCATGAGCTTCAAGTTACGCCACTGCTCTTAAGGTCTCTGCAGCTGATAAATTTAGTTTTTGCTGTACATTATCAAATGTATCTTTTAGCTTAGTAAGCACAGCTTCTACAGTTTGTTCAGCAATGTCAGGCCAGGACTTGACATCCCTAATGTAGCACCAGTGATCTGACTGATTAAAATAGTCAGTTTTTGTGCCTTTGTCATAGGGTACAACTGAAAGAAATGTTGCAATTTATCTTTAAAGTCTTGCAGAACATGGGGTCCACCACTAAAATGCAGTAGCCAGGGGGCACAATTGGCATTGTGGGTGTAAGATGGAAGCAGTGGTATTGCTGCCATGGAAACTAGACGCTCCAGCTAGGGAGTTATCAATGTGTGACATGGCTATCACCTTTTTTTCACAACCAACTAGTGGTTAATATTACTCACTATATTGTTGTTGCAGTGTTTATTACAATTTCTAAGTTTAGACAGAGAACACAACAGGTTCCAATCCTGTTTGTAACACCATTTTTTTCTGTCGGGGTCAAGCTCAATTGAGTCAGGATGTAATGGCGGCCAAATGTCACAGTAGTCTCTTCAGCTGGCTGGTGTAACTCAGCATAATGAGATGGGGTTAATGTAGTGGATGGAAGTGCAGGATCAGCCGCTCTCAATAAATAATGTCCATGCTTCAGGTGCAACACAATAAGACTCACATTTATTGAGCAGTTTATGATGGTGGTGATAATATGACTTTCCACCGTTCAACATACAGACTTGCAGCCTCGGATGGTGTGAGGAACTCAGCTCTCTTTCTGGCAATGTGTCACAGCTCTCCTCACTCCTGATGATTATGGCTCTATACTATGCTCTTAAACATTTCCTCTTCACCTAGACCTTGGCTTCCACGGTACCTCAGGCTTACAGGAAAGTACTTCAACTTTTTTCCCACTGCTGACAACTTAGGATCTCACACACCCTTACTACCTCACTACTGAGCCCTAACTGTCATTCTCTGGCAATTTGGCACTATGGGGGTCGCACAGGACACTATGTCTCTTGCGGCGCCACAGATTTTGCTGTGTCCTAACAGCGACTACAGCAAAGGCTCAGGAAGGCCTCTTTTCTCTGTAGCACCACTGAATCAAAGGAGATTATTGTTGCTCCTCCTGGGCTTAGTAATATGCACGGACCGTGCAAGATTTGTGAATTCTCACGAGACATCGCACTGTTCAATGTACCGCAGTCACCTGTTCCACTGTGCTCGACGAGTGCGGCTGTTACTCACCGCGCCGGTTCATATTTTAGGTATGAGGGGCATGTCTGGGTACATACAGGGTTAAATGCAGTGCTGTAAATGCAGCCTGTATTATGTGGAGTTATATCAGGTATTGAAGGGCATTTTTCAATTTGCATTGAGAGAACTAAAACAAAATTGTTGCTAAAGTTGACCGTCTTTAATTGTTAATCTTACAATTCCCTAAAAATGTTATTTTTAGGTATAAAAACATTCGGTAAAAATGTGGTAGTTGCAGGAAGATCAAAGAATGTTGGCATGCCTATTTCAATGCTACTGCACACCGATGGAAGACATGAGAGACCGGGGGGTAAGATAAGAGTTAATTAAATAACTAATAGATTGAAATTGTAATTTACATACCAAAAGTAAATGTATTCTAATGAATCATTTTAGATGGAAACGATAGAAATAGACAGCACTCAACAATCCTCTATTAGTGCAGACTTTACTTGAATGTGCTGGTTACATTGATTCAGGGAGGGAGAGCAGAGACAGCGGACAACGGCTTCACCTTTTTGTGCGATGTGCACTTCAACAGGGGTTTTGGGTATCATACACAGGACCCATTGAAGCGCACATTGTATGAAACGGTGAAGCCTTTGTCCACTGTATCTGCTCCCCATCCCCGCATCGATGTAACTCGCACATTTAAGTAAAGTCTGCACTAATGGAGGATTGGTGAATGCCGTCTATATCTATTGTTTCCATCTAAGTATATGCATGTTAGTCTGAAGACGTGCAATAGTAATTCCAGGACGTACCCTTGGGCAGCTGTGAGGTGTACCTAGTCGGTTTGAAGTTGGTGTTAGGCTGCTTTCACATCAGCGTTTTTTGCCGTTCGCGGCAGATGCGGTGAAAAAAAAGCATCTGCCGTGATTACCGCATAACCGCTGCACTTGCAGCACAATTGTGGCAAGCCCCATGCAATGTCTATGGGGCTTGCGGTAAGTGTGCGGCAGGTGCGGCAAGTGCAGTTTCGGCACTTGCCGCAGGTGCGGCCGTGAAAAAAACGTGCTCAGCCGCGTTTTTTTTGCGGCCGCACCTGCCGCAACTGCCGATACTGCATTTGCCGCAACTGCCGATACTGCATTTGCCGCAACTGCCGCAAGCCCGCATAGACATTGTATGGGGCTTGCCGCAACTGTGCTGCAAGTGCAGCGGTTATGCGGTAATCGCGGCAGATGCGTTTTTTTCACCGCATCTGCCGCGAACGGCAAAAACCGCTGATGTGAAAGTACCCTTAGTCTGGTTTGTGCCCAGTTTCACTCGATCTGTACTAATGAATTATTTTCCTATCCACCTTTGACAGTGGTTTAAAAAAATACATTGAGAATTTCATTCTATATACCTTGGGTAAAAAATGTTAGACCTTCACAATTCCTTAGAGCAGGGGTCCCCAACCACCGGGCCGCGGCCCAGGACCGGGCCGCAGGGGTCTGGGAGCCGGTCCGCACCGCCGCAGACCAGCACTATACATAGTGTGCTCTGCAGCGGCTCCTGGAGTGATGTCACCGCCCCCTGCATCATTCATTACGTCCTCTCTCTCTTCTTTTCCTCAGCTATGGGAATGAGAAGCCATCGGCCAATCACGGTGCAGCATCCAGGCCCTAATTGGCTAGTGGCTTTTGCACTGTGATTGGCTGATGGCTTCTCTGAGGAAAAGAAGAGAGGACGTGAAGCAGCAGGTGCTGGGAAGGGGGGGAAGCAGTGAAGTGTGTGTGTGTGTGTGTGTGATAATGGAGACTGAATAAGAAGATTGTGGCTGGAAGAGGAGGCTGAAAGAGGAGGCTGGGGGGTTAAAGAGGAGGCTGGGGAGTTAAAGAGGAGACTGGAGGGTTAAAGAGGAGGCTGGGGAGTTAAAGAGGAGACTGGAGGGTTAAAGAGGAGACTGGGGAGTTAAAGAGGAGGCTGGGGGGGTTAAAGAGGAGACTGGGGAGTTAAAGAGAAGGCTGGGGGTTAAAGAGGAGACTGGGGGTAAAAAAGGAGGCTGGGGGGTTAAAGAGGAGGCTGGGGGGTTAAAGAGGAGACTGGGGGGTTAAAAAAGGCGGCTGGGGGGTTAAAGAGGAGGCTGGGGGTTAAAGAGGAGGCTGGGGGTTAAAGAGGAGACTGGGGGGTTAAAAAGGAGGCTTGGGGGTTAAAGAGGAGGCTGGGGGGTTAAAGAGGAGACTGGAGGGTTAAAGAGGAGGCTGGGGAGTTAAAGAAGAGACTGGGGAGTTAAAGAGGAGGCTGGGGAGTTAAAGAGGAGGCTGGGGGTTAAAGAGGAGACTGGGGGGTTAAAAAGGAGGCTGGGGGGTTAAAGAGGAGGCTGGGGGGTTAAAGAGGAGACTGGGGGTTAAAAAAGGTGGCTGGGGGTTAAAGAGGAGGCTGGGGGGGTTAAAGAGAAGGCTGGGGGGTTAAAAAGGAGGCTGGGGGTTAAAGTGGAGGCTGGGGGTTAAAGTGGAGGCTGGGGGGTTAAGAGGAGGCTGGGGGGTTAAAGAGGAGGCTGGAGGATGGAAAAGCAGGTTATGGCTGGAAGAGGAGGCTGGGTGGTTAAAGAGGAGGCTGGAGGCTGAAAGAGGAGGCTGGAAAAGCAGGTTGTGGCTGAAGAGGAGGCTGGGGTCTGGAAAAGGGAGCTGAGGTCTGAAACAGGAGGCTGGGGGTTGGAAAAGGAGGCTGGGGCTGCAGAAGGAGGCTGGAGGCTGCAAAAGGAGGCTGGGGCTGCAAGGGGATAGAGAAATAAGACATTCCCTGCAAATAAGATGTAATACATCTTTTGGGGAAACAGGATACTAAACCCCACCCCTTCTACATGGCCCCACCCCATATGACCAAAGCCACGCCCCCCATAACACCCTCCGCCGGGCCTCGGAGAAATTATCTTGCTTGACACCGGTCCCCGGAGCGAAAAAGGTTGGGGACCCCTGCTTTAGAGATCTAGTGCCAGCACCTTAGGCCACTTCTGTCACCAAGAATAATAAAGATATTTGGGACACATCTGTGGAAGCACAAGATTATTCATAATGTCTGTTTTCTCAAAATAACACATCTGTGCATGGATCCTTTGTATTCATTACATTTATTGTGAATAAAACTGCAGTTTAAAAAATTCTAGTTTTTTATTGAGGGCACGGCCACACTGGCGCGAAACGGTCCAATACTCATCCAGGAGAGTTGGACGAATGACATCTGTTTTTTAATCCGTGTGGCATCTGTGTGCTGTCCGTGTGCAATCTGATTTGTTTCTCAGCAGTTATTTAATGTATAATCATTTATAGAAACATTTTACAGTTTTCTGAGCTACAGAATAATAATGTATCCGTGAAAAAATCAGATGTCACTAGGATGGCCCATGTGCTGTCAGTATGCGGTCCGATTTTTTGTCGGACCCATAGACTTGCATTGGTGACTCTCGTGCGAGAATCACATTCTGTCGCAGCATGTTGCAACATTTTTCTCATCCAGAATGTGGATGAGAAAAAAGTATCAGTCACACGCTAGTCTGTTCTACACCATTAGCTAACATGGGTCCGACCACAATGCGATAAAATCACGCATTGCAGTCGTCTGATTTTCATGCCAGTGTGGCCATGCCCTGAGGCATGACATTTCTTGCATGTTATTCCTAGTTTGTTTTTTTTGGTTTCCAAACCCAAAACAAAAGAACAACCCAAGATGAAGCACCAAACTGATAGGCAACATCAAATTCAAGGAACAGAAAGAACGTGAGATCAAGCACTTTTATATATTGTGTTATATATGCAGCCTTATAAATGCAAAAATGGAATTAGTGACAACTGCACAAAACGGTAGACTCACTCCAAAACCGAGTGTCACTCCCCATATTAGCCTATTCCAGTAGTGGAGTCTTCTGCTCTCCTTCTCCTGTGTCCATAGCTCTCCTCCTCCTCTGTCCCCGTCCTCCTATGTCCCCAGCTCTCCTCCTCCTGCGTCCCCCGTTCTCCTATGTCCCCAGCTCTCCTCCTCCTGTGTCCCCCGTTCTCCTGTGTCCCCAGCTCTCCTCCTCCTCTGTCCCCCATTCTCCTGTCTCCCCATCCCTCCTCCTCCTCTGTCCCCTGTTCTCCTGTGTCCCCCTCTCTCCTCTTCCTCTGTCCCCCGTTCTCCTGTGTCCCCAGCTTTCCTCCTCCTCTGTCCCCTATTCTCCTGTGTCCCCAGCTCTCCTCCTCCTTTGTCCCCCGTTCGTGTTCCCAGCTCTGCTCCTCCTCTGTCCCCTGTTGTCCTATGTCCCCCTCTCTCCTCCTCCTTTGTCCCTCGTTCTCCTGTGTCCCCAGCTCTCCTCCTCCTCTGTCCCCCGTTCTCCTGTGTCCCCAGCTCTCCTCCTCCTCTGTCTCCCATTCTCCTGTGTCCCCAGCTCTCCTCCTCCTCTGCCCCCTGTTCTCCTGTGTCCCCCTCCTCTCCTCCTCCTCTGTCCCCCATTCTCCTGTGTCCCCAGCTCTCCTCCTCCGCTGTCCCCCGTTCTCCTGTGTCCTCAGCTCTACTCCTTCTCTGTCCTCCATTCTCCTGTGTCCCCAGCTCTTCTCCTTCTCTGTCCCCTGTTCTCCTGTGCCCCCCTCTCTCCTCCTCCTCTGTCCCCCATTCTCCTGTGTCTCCAGCTTTCCTCCTCCTCTGTCCCCCGTTCTCCTGTGTCCCCAGCGCTCCTCCTCCTCTGTCCCCCATTCTCCTGTGTCCCCAGCTCTCCTCCTCCTCTGTCCCCCGTTCTCCTGTGTCCCCAGCTCTACTCCTTCTCTGTCCTCCGTTCTCCTGTGTCCCCAGCTCTTCTCCGCCTCTGTCCCCTGTTCTCCTGTGCCCCCCTCTCTCCTCCTCCTCTGTCCCCCATTCTCCTGTGTCCCCAGATTTCCTCCTCCTCTGTCCCCGTTCTCCTGTGTCCCCAGCGCTCCTCCTCCTCTGTCCCCTACTTTTCTCCTCTCACCATGGTCTTGTTCTCCGCTCTCTTCTTCTCTTCAATGAGCGGCCAGGACCGGACACACGGCTGCCGGGACAGCAGGCGGGAGACTGAGGAGGGGGTGGAGGGTGGTCACCTGACCGGCATCAGTCACCAGACCTACAGGGAAGAAAGAGGATGTGGCTGACAGCTTCCCAAGGTAGAGCTGTCCTGACACTGCGCGGCGGCGTGTGCTGCGCCTGGCGCTGGCATCACCGGGCACAGAGCACTTGCATCGCCCGTTGCAGGGGGCGGCTGACGACGCGGGCCCTCTATAGGTCCGGGCCCCATCGCAGCCACGACCCCTGCGACCGTGAATGTTATGCCACTGGCTGTCAGGTAGTTTATTAACTCTTCAGGTATTTTTCAGGAATTAATTCAAAGTGAAATGTCATAAATGAATATTTTTTTTACCATTTAAATATTGCTTGCTAACTTCTGAACTGTCTACTAATCTGGCAGTCTCTAAGCCCCTTATTTGGCTGTGCATTGCTGTGACAACCATCATGATCTCAGAAGAGGGTTAAAGAGGGAGCCCCTACACTCTGTTAACCATCGAAATAACATTGTCACTATTGACTAGCATCTAAGGGGTTAAACTGCCATGTCAATGGCAGCACCAATCGTGGCTGATGCAGTATGGAGTCAGTTATAGTGTACAGCTGACAGCTGCATTTACACCATTCAGGGGATGCTATTTTCTTATATCACAGGTCAATAAAAAGATGTATTGCTGGTCACTAAGTTATGAAAGTGGACTTACATACATCTATATGGCATTTTAAACTCATATGATTTTATTTTTAACTAATTTCCCAAGATGAATGATGAATTTTTACTAGTTGGCATAGCAGGTTTTGTGGAGGACTATGCGAGGCCAATTATACTATACTAGATGGGTGCTCGATGCTATCGCACCAGGAGGGGGTGATGTCATGGTGGGGACAGGCTCAGTAGTGTTGGGGGTGGTGGCTGTCTCCACCCCCATGCGCTCTCCCCCCTGTGGAGTCCAAAGATGGAGGCGTGAGTAAACCGCCATCTTTATATACCCAGGAGTCCAAAGATGGTGGCTGCCTGAGTAAATGCGGATGTGTGCTGGGTATACGCACACACCCTCTTTCAGATGATGATACATCAGCGGTGGCAGCGGTTGCGGGTGGCTGCGACACCACTGGTGGTACTGCGCAATATGCCAGTAATGCCAGTGGACACCATATTTGCCCACCCATCACTTGGCTGTGCAAATATAGTGGAGGCACGTTATAGTAGGACATTCAGATGCCAAAAGTGACAGATGGGACAGCATAAATATTTAACTGCCCCCTGTACTCTTTCTCTTCCCCCCTGTACACTCTCTCGGGCCCCTTGCACACTCTCTCTGGCCCCTTGTGCGCTCTCTTCCCCGAATACGCTCACTGCCCCTCATGTTAACCCTCTGTGCTGGGTACGCGCATGCGCAGTTACCGAGGTGCCGTTGAGTGCGGTGGTGAGAGGTGGCGGGAGTAGCGGCGATGATGTGTTCGTCGGTTTTGAGTGACAGCGGGTATTGGTGACTGCGGCATCACTGGCGGTACTGCGCAATGGGCCAGTACCACAAGCGGGCGCACTATTTGCACACCCATCACTTATGTGTGCAAATAAGGCGAAGGATACGGCACGTGTTAGGAGGACAACATGCCAAAAGTGGATGACATATGGAACAGCGCATTATGTTAAGAGATGGATTGGAGGGCATGAGGGACCTGTCAGGTTCCCTTTAAATATTTGGCTTTAATTTGGAAATTATACTGCCAAAAATAGGTCCATGAAGATCTGTACAAATATAAACGCTGAAATTTACAAGGAGATGGCTTCAATCCTGAGCTCTGAGTCATCATTAACCTGCACCCCTGGAAATATGCAGTAAGAGATTGTCATGCTGTAATAAACTGTTTACTGCAAAGTTAAGGAGTTCTCATAATCATAGCATGGTTAAAGAGGAGAATACATTTCTAGAAGGAATTACAGAAATAGGAGCTGATGTGCAGAATGGAATAAATCTGTATGATTCTATTCAATGCTTTAATCTGGCTGCTGTTGGAGCTAATAATATCTGATTGTTGGCGGGCTGATTCCAATGCATTCTATGATGACGGAAAATGAATGTATACTTAATAATATCTTGACATCAGCATTTTTTCTCCTTAAGGTGATGCTACTGTGACAATTACCCACAGATACACCCCAAGAGATCTCCTGAAGATCCACACTCAGATAGCAGATATAATTATAGTGGCAGCAGGTAAATATTTTTTTTGTTTTCTTAATCAGACACTTTGAATATCAATCAGTTGTAACCACACATTACCCAGTTAAGTGGTAAAAAGAAAATTACAAACACATCTTTAAATAATAAGTATATGGTGTAAGTCACTATAGGAGATGGTTTTGATACTTATGACTAGGGTCAGCTTTGAGACTGCATCTGTTATGATCCCTTGTAGTGTCACGTGTAACCTGTGCTGCAGTCTTCTTGAACTGCTCTGCAGTGATTAAATACTGTATGTTTAATTCCTGTTGGTAACTTCGGAATTAATGTTGGAAGCTGCTGCTGTCTGTGGTCTATTGCAGCTCTTCAGGTGAGGGTGTGTGTCAGGTTACACTGTTGTCCACGCCCCTGGCTTTTAAATAGTTCCCTCTTCCATCAGCAGATGTCGCTGATAGAATTCAGTCTCTACTCTGACCTAGTGCTGTGAAGACGCAGAGTGGTGGTGCAGAATATTTTCTGAAGATCCTTCTTTTGGGATTCATCTTGAGAGTGCTGCTGTTCCTTACCTGGGTGAAGGTGAGAGGATTTAGTCAGGGCTGACTAGGAGAAGGGCAGGGGTGGCAGTCTGGACGTCCTCACATTTAGCGGTAATTCCGGGAACATGGTCAGCTAGGGAACCTCAGTCTACAGGGTAAGACTAGCTTCCCAGTTCCCATCCTGCAACTACTCGCCCATGCGCTATTAGTTCCTCGTGACATGTATAAGATGAAAAAAAGCAATACTAAAAAATTGGGACTCATCAGCAAATAAATACACATTTTAAATAAAAAATAGTGTCATGAAGAGCCCAAATCACAGAGACTCAGTCATAGTCCAAATGTTTCTGGACCTAACTATATAACTATATATATGCATACATATGCATATGTATATATTTATTTACATATAGTATAAAGTATATTATAACAGTGAATGAACCTCTAACATTTTTGTAAATATTTATTTTATTATATCTTTCCTGAGACAGCACTGAAGATATGACACTTTGATACAACAATAATAATCTTTATTTATATAGTGCCAACGTATTCCGCAGCACTTTAAAATTCAGAGGATTATATATAAATGGTCATAAGTAACACAGTTATAAAACAATACAATAATTAAAGCAAAAAAAAAACGACAATTCTGCTTGTAAGAGCTTACAATCTACAATGAGGTGGGGGTTATACAAAGTACAGGTGTTTATTTACAATGCTGGTCCAACCATGTTGAAGAAATAGGGAATAGATAAAGGCTGCATGAGCCAGTTACCAGCCAATGTATGTAATCCTTTGGGTGTGGTGGAGTTTAATGGAGAAATATGTTTTGGGAAATAGTGAGTGGGCTATATATAAAGGATTATGTAACATAGGCTGCTCTAAAAACATGTGTTTTAAGGGAATGTCTAAAACTGTGTAATTTGTGGATATTCCTAATTTCTTATGGCCACTTTACACACGGCTACATTTCTAGCTTACAATTAAGCAAAGAGGAGCACCACAATACAATAGTAAGTTAAATTCAGGTGCTCACCATGTCACGGAACTGAGAGTGAGTATATAAGAAAAAGACGTGGCATAGAGAACGGGAGCACACAGGTATAAGGTGAAATATATACAAATAGTTTATTCACACATATACAGACAAGTGTATTAAAAACAAATTAAAACCACAATCAAGGGTTCCCATACAAGATATACTAAGCCAAGTATGCTTATTATTATCCAATACCTAACTCGAGGGTATACTGTATTGTCAAGTAGCACAGTGCTGTCTAGCAATGGAACAGGGTGCAATAATCAAAAACAATTGTTAACATAACACGTCAAGGTGACAAGTAGATATAACACCCATATAGTGCACTAATGTATATGCACAAGGAGGGCTAGATGAAAGATACTATCATTGTCATACATCAATCGCAGAGAGCGGCAGTATTATATACATACAATAATAATTAGAAGCTCATAATAAGACGTGAAAAAAACGACAACAATCTAGTAAGCCAATGCTAAGGGTACCGGGTAGCTAGCAACAGGTGACATATGTATCATATCAGTTTGTACATATAGCACACAGTATGCATGTACAGCACATAGTCCAGAACTAGGGAATAAATGAACAATACAGAACCCCTATACCCATATAGAATGTCTAGAAATGGATATAGCAAGACATTGCAATCATAGGCAATACACTACTACTGAAAGTACTTACATTTGGGACTTGGTGCTATCTTATTGCCCTCACTATATTGGTCTAGGATGTGTATAGTGTTACCTTTAGACTGGTAGTAATTGCTGTTATCCTTTTATGACTATTGTTAATACTCTGTACACCTTTCTCTATATTATCATTAACTATAAGGTTACTATTTAACATCACAGCCTGCATTGATTGTACCTTATAAGCTCTGGTTAGATGCACATTATCCCAGATGTATTAGTCTATCACCCACTACTTGCTATCACTGGCTGATTTCCTATCTGTCACCTTATCAGGTCACTTAGTACTTTCAGTAGTAGTGTATTGCCTATGATTGCAATGTCTTGCCCTATCCATTTCTAGACATTCTATATGGGTATAGGGGTTCTGTATTGTTCATTTATTCCCTAGTTCGGGACTATGTGCTGTACATGCATACTGTGTGCTATATGTACAAACTGATATGATACATATGTCACCTGTTGCTAGCTACCCGGTACCCTTAGCATTGGCTTACTAGATTGTTGTCGTTTTTTTCACGTCTTATTATGAGCTTCTAATTATTATTGTATGTATATAATACTGCCGCTCTCTGCGATTGATATATGACAATGATAGTATCTTTCATCTAGCCCTCCTTGTGCATATATATTAGTGCACTGTATGGGTGTTATATCTACTTGTCACCTTGACGTGTTATGTTAACAATTGTTTTTGATTATTGCACCCTGTTCCATTGCTAGACAGCACTGTGCTACTTGACAATACAGTATACCCTCAAGTTAGGTATTGGATAATAATAAGCATACTTGGCATAGTATATCTTGTATGGGAACCCTTGATTGTGGTTTTAATTTGTTTTTAATATACTTGTCTGTATATGTGTGAATAAACTATTTGTATATATTTCACCTTATACCTGTGTGCTCCCGTTCTCTATGCCACGCCTTTTTCTTATACATTTCTAGCTTATCCACAGGTAACTTACTGGCTGCAGTGAAATCATGGAGACATTATTCCATTTGTACACAGCAACTAGATAGAACCATGTCTCCATGATTTCATTGCAGCCAGTAAGTTACCTGTGGATAAGCTACAAATGTAGCCGTGTGTAAAGTGGCCATTAGGGTTGAGCATTCCAGAGAGTTGGTAAAGTTTGGGAGAAGTCTTGGAACCAGGAGTAGGCGGTTTGGATCAGTGCGGATGTTAGTCAATAGTCGCTAGTGTGTCATAGAGAACGGGTCAGGTAAAAGCCAGAGAAAAAGGTGGATATGTTGGAGGGATGCCGCACTGTGGGTGAGAACAATAAATTTAATTTGGTTCCTATGGTGTATGGGCAGCCAGTGCAATGACTGTCACAAAGCAGAAGCGTCTGCCAGATAGGTAACCCTGGCTGCTGCATTAAGGATGGACTAGAGAGGGGAAACTCTAGTAATGGTGGGTTTACACACACCAATCATTGTGTCCAATATCTGAACAGATCTCTGGTTGCAGTGAAATCATGGATACATTGCTCCATGTTGTACACAGCCACAAAATGGAACTATATGTCCATGATTTCACTGCAACCAGAGATCTGTTCAGATATTGGACACAATGATTGGTGTGTGTAAACCCACCATAAGTGGGAGGCCAATTAATAGACAGTAACAATATAAAGGGAGGGAGTGGGTCAGGACCACAGTGAGGGTTTTTGTTGATTCCATGGTGAGAAAGGGGCTTATTCTAGAGATGTTCTTCAGAAGCAAGTGACACGAGTAGGCAAGGGATTGCGTATAGGAGGTAAACAAAAGATTGGTGTCAAACATAACACCCAGACACCGAGGTTGCATTATCATGGTGCCACACAGTGTCAGATTTATGGACGTTAGTAGAAGTTGGGAGCAGGAGAAGTTCAGTTTTGGAAAGGTTGAGTTTCAGATAAAGAGTGGACATGATGTTGGAAACTGCAGACACTCAGTCACTGGTGTTCTGTAGTACAGAGGGGGTAAGGTCAGGGGATGAAGTGTATAGATGTGTGTCATCAGCATAAAGATGATAGTGAAAGCCAAATCTGCTGATGGTCTGTCCATTTGGGGCCATGTAGAGAGAGAAGAGAAGAGAAGAGAAGAGAAGAGAAGAGAAAAGGGCAAATGACTGAACCCTGAGGGGTCCCAATAGTGAGAGGAAGAAGAAAAGATGTGGAGCTGCAAATGATACACTGAAGGAGTGGTCAGAAAAATATTATGAGCATAACTGGAGAAATTGAGTTTGCGATGTGAGCCAGGGCTTTTTATCCTCTGTTTGGAGGTTCTGATGGTGATGAGTTCAACTTGGTTTAGGGTATTTCTGAGAGTGTCATTATATGGATTTACAGCAAGAACAGGACAGGAAAAAGAGGAGACTAGAGAGTGAAGAGTGTAAAGTGTCTGTAAGTACATGAGGTTTAATGGCCTGTAGATATCTGAATGTGTGATAGTTAGGAGTGCACTGGGGTGGGCAAGGATTATTAAGTGTGAAGGAGAGAATGTTGTGAACAGAGCGGGCAAGAGATGAGTTATCTAAGGAGGAGATTGAACGGAGGCTGACAAAGACCGTGTCAAGGGTGTTACTGTTTTTAAGTGTCTCAGAGGTTGAAAGATTTGAGAGGCCAGGAGAGGTGTTTAGAGATAGATGAGATGCAGATGGGGAGGTGGGGCTTTTTATGGGGATATTGAAGTCTCCCAAGATAATGGTTGGTAATTTTGAGGACATAAAGTCAGCAGCAGTGCAGAAAAATGGTCAAGGCACTGGGTGGGTGAGTCTGGGGGATGGTATGTAACCGCTATTCTGAGGGTGAGGGGATGCAAGAGCCTGATGGTGTGAACCTCAAAAGAAGGGAAAGAGAGTGATGGAGCTGGAGAATGACCTGGAAAGTTCATTGTGGGAACAGGAATAAGCCTACTCCCCAACCATGTCTGTTTGCAGGTCTCGGGGAATGGGAAAAATGCAGAGATCTCAACCTGCACATGTGCCACGTCTTACATGATGGTCTTCTGGAAAATATCTATGGAGGCAGCGCATGTACAGACTGAGATCTCAGCTTTCCGATATTTCACTCTGCGCATGCTCTACCTCCGCAGCTATTCTCCTTATGCCCATCAGATACACTGGCTTTACATCAATAGTACCCACATCACGTCGCCACAACACCCTCTCCTCCCATTCTTGGGTTGCAGCATTGGCTCACACATTAGGCCATCAAATTTGTCAGCAAGGACCCTGCCTCCTGTGATCCCACTCCTCCATTCTCCCCTGGTAAGATATATCTGTTTTGCCCTAGGGGGCTTGGGTATGTAGAGTAGGCTCACTGGACCGCAGATAGAATTGTGGAAGCTGAACCACTGAGATTGAAATAGACTGAACAGAGACTGCAGAGATACCTTGATCTTTATTTATAAAGATATGCCCACAGGGAAAAGGGTGCAAGAGAGAGGAACCTCTGGGTTGAAATACTGAACTCCCTCCCTGGAGGAGCAACCGGCAAGCAGACCCAGGGGGACTAAATGCCACAACTACTAGCACTAGAGGGGCGACCCGTACAGACCATAACAGAGATTAAGTTGTTCTTGCATAGTCCATGATAGGCTGGTTGAGCCTGTAGAAGGATCCAGGTAGTTCTGTGCAGTCCATGATGCAGGTATAGCCTGAAGCGGAGACCAGGTAGTACTGTTCAATCCAGGAACGGCAGATACAGCTGGTAGTGGTTTCTAAGGAAAGACAAACGTAAGTATATTTGCAGAGCAAAGAGCAAACAGCTGTCTTCAGGTGCAAGTCACTATGGAATAGGGACCTAGACATTAACAACGTTCTTAAGGCTAGAATACATTGCCGAGGCACCTCCCAAATAGGATGGGTGCCTTTTATACACAGAACCTCTCAGTAAAAGGCTTAGAGACTTTTCGAGGTCAGGATATACTGGCTCTTTAAATAACAGCACGATGCGGTGGGCAGATCCTGGAAGTATTCTACAGTGATTGCAGACACCGGGCAGAGAGGGACGCAGGTGTAGAGGCAGAAGGCATAGCAGGACCATGAACCTAGTGAGTAACCTGTACAGGAGAGAGCACAACAGGCTGGGCAGAATGTATGGAGCCATGTACTGGCACTGACCTCCCTGCCCAATGGAGGCTGACCCCACGGCAGGAGGCATGACAATATCCATATTATAAAATACAATCCAGGATTATAAGGCAGGATGACCCCTTTTTAAACATGTAAAAAAATTTTTTTATAGTTTTATAATCTGGTGCACTTTATAATCTGTAAAAAAAAACTGTATATTATATATATAATAAATTTATGGTCAGTTTTTAATGCATGGCCCTTGATCCCAAACACAGCTCCTCTGCTAAGAAATTTCTCAGTGACAGACACAGACATGACCAGGTTTAACTAAACCAACCTTTACTTTTCAACTGTTGAAGTCTCTCAAAGAGACCACACACTAAATGATTACACAATGGATACTTACACAGAGATTAACAAAGCTAGGCAGTTGCACATCATCAATAACACACTGAGATTGGCGGTTACCTACCAGTACTGAGGCACAAGCTTGGTGGTACACACTTATACTGAGTCACAGAGCTTGGAGGTCATACACCAACAACATCACTGAGGCACATTTGTTGGTGGTACACACTTATACTAAGGCACAGGGCTTGACGGTTACATGAATCGGTCGGCAGGGTAGGGGGTACTCGGATATTGGGACAGGGGGTCACTTCAGTGGGGGGGATCACGGCTGGTCGGTTTCCGATTCTGTGCCCTGGACCCTCAATGGCGGTGTGGGGTTGATGATGATGATGGGAGAATGGTAATGTGACGCCACCTGTGGTACCTGGTAACAGGGTTACCAGTGCTGTGGCTGGCCGCTGAGGTGATGTAAATGCAGCTTTGATAGTACAGCTCCCCACAGGTGGAGCTTTACCTCAGAGCAGGGTGGATGACGGGAGTAGTAGTTCTCACCTCGATGGTATTGTAGAGGCCCTCCGGGCGGCGGATAGGAGACCAGACACCAGATCAGCTCAAACAGTTCTTTACTTGCACCAGGTGGAAAATAGTACACGATACAGTCTGGTTGAACGGGGTTGGTAGCCGCAGATCTTGGAGGACTTTGCAGAGTCTGGCAGTGGCGTTCCTAGTCCTGTCCCTCTGTCTCTGTTCTTCCCTCTTGAGCCAAGTCTCTAGTCCTCAGGGTCTGTTACCTAAAGTCTCTTACTTGTCGGTGTCGTGGACCCAGCGGCGGGAACGATGTTTGGCTTCTTTAGGGGTGCTGTGGCTCCCTTGTGTCGGGCCCTCAGCTTGCCGGTCTGCAGTTAGGGTTAGACCTTTCATTAGCTGCCTTGACTTCGGTATGCCGGTGGTGACCTGGACCTCCAGCTGGCTCCAACCAGTCCTGGAGTAACCTCTTTCAGAGTATGGGTCACCCCTCTCCTAAGAGGTGCCCTCCAGTTGCAGCCGCAGGGTCCCCTGCATCTGCCTTTGCTGCTCTTCTCACACTGTCTGTCTGACACTGTTGTCACTCCCTGTCTCCCGCTCTCTAGGCTCCACCCCCTGGGACCTACTAAATACCTGTCCCCTGTGTTAAAGTGGCCTACTATTTGGATGCAGGGTGCAGACTCTGTAGGGTCCTCCATATCCATGGCTTTAGAGGCACTACACCTGTTTGGGGTGCGCCTTGCCATAGGGGTGCCACCCCCCTTCCTGGATAAATACACTCGTCCGCGAGTGTTACAACCAAACCGGGTTTGAGCTAAAAAATTTTTTTTCATTCAAATCAAACAATAAACACTTTTAATAACAAGCATTATTCTGGATCTTCCCGTCGGGGAGGCGCATTTCTTGTAACGTTGCAAACAGTCCTCATTAAAGTCTATGAGTCTTATAACTGAAAAGGCAAAAAGCAGCCTATGCACACATTTTCACATTAAACAACTATATACAGTACAGACAAAAGTTTGGACACACCTTCTCATTCAAAGCTTTCTGTATTTTCATGACCATGAAAATTGTAGATTCACACTGAGGGCATCAAAACTATGAATTAACACATGTGGAATTATATACCTAACAAAAAAGTGTGAAACAACTGAAAATATGTATTATATTCTAGGTTCTTCAAAGTAGCCACCTTTTGCTTTGACTACTGCTTTGCACACTCTTGGCATTCTCTTGATAAGCTTCAAGAGGTAGTCACCAGAAATGGTTTTCACTTCACAGGTGTGCCCTGTCAGGTTTGATAAGTGGGATTTCTTGCCTTATAAATGGGGTTGGGACCATCAATTGTGTTGTGCAGAAGTCTGGTGGATACACAGCAGATAGTCCTACTGAATAGACTGTTAGAATTTGTATTATGGCAAGAAAAAAGCAGCTAAGTAAAGAATGGCCATCATTACTTTAAGAAATAAAGGTCAGTCAGTCTGAAAAATTGGGAAAACTTTGAAACTGTCCCCAAGTACAGTTGCAAAAACCATCAAGCGCTACAAATAAGCTGGCTCACATGAGGACCAACCCAGGAAAGGAAGACCAAGAGTCACCTCTGCTGCGGAGGATAAGTTCATCCAAGTCACCAGCCTCAGAAATTGCAGGTTAACAGCAGCTCAGATTAGAGACCAGGTCAATGCCACACAGAGTTCAAGCAGCAGACACATCTCTACAACAACTGTTAAGAGGAGACTTTGTGCAGCAGGACTTTATGGTAAAATAGCTGCTAGGAAACCACTGCTAAGGACAGGCAACAAGCAGAAGAGACTTGTTTGGGCTAAAGAACACAAGGAATGGACATTAGACCAGTGGAAATCTGTGCTTTGGTCTGATGAGTCCAAATTTGAGATCTTTGGTTCCAACCACCGTGTCTTTGTGCGATGCAGAAAACGTGAACGGATGGACTCTACATGCCTGGTTCCCACCGTGAAGCATGGAGGAGAAGGTGTGATGGTGTGGGGATGCTTTGCTGGTGACACTGTTGGGGATTTATTCAAAATTGAAGGCATATTGAACCAGCATGGCTACCACAGCATCTTGCAGCGGCATGCTATTCCATCCGGTTTGTGTTTAGTTGGACCATCATTTATTTTTCAACAGGACAATGACCCCAAACACACCTCCAGGCTGCGTAAGGGCTATTTGACCAAGAAGGAGAGTGATGGGGTGCTACGTCAGATGACCTGGTCTCCACAGTCACCAGACCTGAACCCAATCGAGATGGTTTGGGGTGAGCTGGACCGCAGAGTGAAGGCAAAAGGGGCCAACAAGTGCTAAGCATCTCTGGGAACTCCTTCAAGACTGTTGGAAGACCATTTCCAGTGACTACCTCTTGAAGCTCATCAAGAGAATGCCAAGAGTGTGCAAAGCAGTGATCAAAGCAAGAGGTGGATACTTTGAAGAACCTAGAATATAAGACATATTTTCAGTTGTTTCACACTTTTTTGTTAAGTATATAATTCCACATGTGTTAATACATAGTTTTGATGCCTTCAGTGTGAATCTACAATTTTCATGAAAATAAAGAAAACTCTTTGAACGAGAAGGTATGTCCAAACTTTTGGTCTGTACTGTACATGACTGGGTTTCGCAGTCTCTAGTCCACTATTTGTGAACACACAGGGCATACCATCCTCTCGGCCCTTCATGCTACTCATGGCTAGCCCAGTCATTCTGGTACAAGTCCCGGTCTGGGTGCTCCGAAGCTGGTGCATGGTTCCGCTCACCTGTGATTGCAGCTACACCGGCCTGTCTAGCCTGCCCGTGCGGCTGGAGCTCCTTCTGCACCTTGCGGGGCCCGTATGCCCTAACTTCCTCGATGTCATCTTTCCGGTCATCCTGGACCTGTGGACTCCTGACGGGTTGCCAGGAGTGTGGGATCAGGGCTGGAGGCTGGTATTCAAACCGCCTCATCTCCATACCGACCCGGCCTTGTTGTTGTTCCAGGTGATCGGCCCACCATAGCTCATGGGGCCCGGACGCCTCTGTGCAGCCAGCTGCTCCTTCCTCTCGGTCCTCCTTCCCGGAACTCGCCTGGTGCTTGGATCTTTCTTCCTCAAATTCCTCCACAATCAGGTCGGGCTTCTCGGTAAACCGGATAAGGTTTTCTGGTTTGGCGGCCTCCTCTTCTCCAGGCTCTACGCACGCTGGATCCTCCGGTTCGGTTCTCAACCCGCCCCCTTAGTTGTTTGATGGCAAGGGAGTGGGGAGACAATTTGGCGCCTCTTGCATGGCCCTACCGAGGCACGCCCCTGGGCCAGCACATAGTCTTTTTCATATGCAGACCCGCTTATTAGAATACGTTCAGTCAATCTGCCTTCGGGTCTCCCCAGGACCAGGCACTGCACTTTGTTGAACTTCGACAGAGCGGGGAGGCGGGGCTTATCTTCACGCTCTTTTCTAGCCGTGACGCTCTTCCCGCTCTGCGGCGCAGTAATGGTGGCCTGATTTTACAGTGCACAAAACAGTCAATAAAGTCCAATTTAAGCACACAGTACCCGGTTTTACCGGGCATGGGATCCTGTTCGTGACGCCAGAAATGAGTCGGTCAACAGGGTAGGGGGTACTCGGATACAGGGACAGGGGGTTACATCAGTGGGGGGATTACGGCTGGTCTGTTCCCGGTTCCATGCCCTGGACCCTCAATGGCGGGGTGTGGGAATGGTAACGTCATGCCACCTGTGGTACCTGGTAATAGGGTTACCAGTGCACCACCTGTGGTACCTGGTAATAGGGTTACCAGTGCTGCGGCTGGCTGCTGAGGTGATGTGAATGCAGCTTTGGTAGTACAGCTCCCCACAGGTGAAGCTTTACCTCAGGGCAGCGGGCTGGATGAGGGGAGTAGTAGAACGGTTCTGCTGTGAACGCTGCTGGCGGCGCCGGTAAAGCAGGCACACACAATGGTCTCTGTTTCAGTACCTTTTTACTGATGTCCGGTAACAGGCATGGTCCAGAAGGGTAACCAGGTTTTGGTGCAGCTTTGGACGTTCACCTTGTAGAGTTGTGAGGCCTCCTTCGTTAGTGTGTGTGGTGATTGGGGTAAGTTCTGCCTGTAACTGAACCTGCCGCTCTTTCTCCCTCTCAGGGTGCTGTTCCACAACCGACAATGAGGACCTTTCTGTGGGATCCCTATTCTCTGCTTAGGTCCCTGGTCCTGTGCTTGGTCAGTTTTGGTGTCTCACTTGGTGTAACTTCAGGGGGACTAGATCCTCCTGGTTGGTTCGGGCTTTCTCTGCTACACTTTAGATGAATAGCAACTTCAGACTCTGGTGTCCGGGTGGGCTAAAGGGATACCAGATATGTTCCCTTCTTCTTTCTTCCTACTTCTTCCACTGGCCTCCGTCCCTATGCCTAGGGCGTTGCACAGCTGGGTCAAGCTTCCTGGTTCTGGGCCTGGCTTGGTCCCAGCAACCAGCTCCTTCCAGTCCTTCCATCTGTACTGTCTACTTGCTAACTGCTTGGAGCTAACTAACTGACTCCTCCCCTAAGGCCAGGATCTTTATAGAGGATCTGGCCTAAGGACAGACAGCTGGGCTCCCCCTCCAGGTCTGGGGTGGAAGGTGTTGGGTGCTGTATGTGCCAAGGTGTACATCCTCCCTGCATCGGTGGGTCCTGTGGCAATTTCCTGCAAGGGTGCCACATAAACCCTATGGAAAACCTTTGGAGGGAGTTGAAAGTCTGTGTTGCCCAGCGACAGCCCCAAAACATCATTGCTCTAGAGAAGATCTGCATGGAGGAATGGGTCAACATACCAGCAACAGTTGTGCCAACCTTATGAAGACTTACAGAAAACGTTTGACCTCTGTCATTGCCAACAAAGGATATATAACAAAGTGTTGAGATGAACTATTGTTATTGACCAAATACTTATTTTCCATGAAAAAAACTTTCTTTCCAAATCAGACAATATGATTTTCAGGATTTGTTTTCTCATTTTGTCTCTCATAGTTGAGGTCTATCTATGATGTCAATTACAGGCCTCTCTCATCTTTTTAAGTGAGGAAACTTGCACGGTTGGTGGCTGACTAAATACTTGTTTCCGCACTGTATGCACTGACATAGACACATAAGAACTTGTTTTGTGGGTGTTATTTTTTTATGGCATTCATTGTACAAGGAAAATGACGTGAAAACATGATTCTCCAGGTCAGTACAATTACGTGGATACCAGACATGTAAACTTCTTTTTTTCTATTTAGTGGGTAAAAAAAAGTTCACAATGGTGAGCTGGTGTTTTTGTCAATACAGGATGCAAGGTGTTTGATCACTTTTTATTGCAGTATTGCAGGGATGGAAAAACTGCAATTCTGATGTTCTGATTTATTTTTCCTTATCAGTTTAATTAATTTTTTATTTTGAAAGATTGGACTTTTATGAAATCAGACATAGAATTACTGTATGTAATTTTTCAAAATTTTCTTTATTGTTAACGTGTCAGTTTCTAAATGTTCACCCTGATTTTGGCTTGGAATTTGACCTAATATTCTTTTCACATCTGATACATGATCAGAACATATAATTAAGAAGAGCTTTAGCTAGTTTGTAAATAATTCTAATTGTAAACCAATTAGTACAGTTTTATAATCACATTTAATGTCCTAGCTCAATTGCCACATCGTATAGGTTATTTACTGGGACAAGCTTTTGGCTCAGATCTTTAATATATTTTATAAAATGTTCCCAGGATCTGCCCAAGCTGTAAGTCAGATAAACTTGATATGTGGGTTGTCTAATGAAACCAATTTCACTGGCAATTTGCTGGTTGCAGTGAAATCATGGACACATTATTCTATTTTGTTGCCGTGCACAAATGTAACAATGTGTCCATGATTTCACTGCAACCAGCAAATTGCAAGTGAAATTGCATGCAATATTGACGCATGTGACGGTACCTTAACAGCCATGCATGGATCAAAGATCAGTCTGCGGTTGTTAACTAGTTAAGTCCAGGAGAAGCCCCCGGATTTGCTGCACATGTGAGTGACCGTGATTGTTGCTGTGAGTGGGAGCGGGAGGAAGAAACACCTCCAGTGTTGGCAGTCTTAAGGGTACTTCACACACAACGATATCGCTAGCGATACTGCTGCAACGTCACTGGTTTCGTGACGTAACAGCGACCTCGCCAGCAACCACGCTATGTGTGACACGTAGCAACGACCAGGCTCCCGCTGTGGCATCGCTGATTGTGACAAACCGGTCTGCACAATATTTTGGTCGTCGCACTCCCGCTGGGCAGCGTCCATCGTTGTGTTTGACGCCTTAACAACGACTTAACAGTGAACTCGTTGGCGACTCACAACCCAGCCACCTAGGCGTGCTTTTGCGTTGCCTTTCCTGCTCCCCTCAGCTCCGATTGGTGCCCGCTACTGCGTTCTGATTGGGCGGCTTTACTTGAAAAGATGGCAACGTTGTAGCAGTTTGAACGGAAAGACTGTGATCTGAAGGGGTGAGCCTGCCCTGATATTACTTGTTTGCTTATACACAAACTTTTCATTTCACTGTTATACCTTTGTGCCCAGAAGAGGTTGTTGTTTTTAAATTTTGCAGTTTTATGAAAGCAATAAAACTACAAGTTTGGAGAAAACAGTATTGCCTTTGTGAACATTATCTAATGCCCACCTGAGTTTGTAAACCCCTATAATTGGGGCTGAATGCTGTCCAGAAGTCCCAAAGAGCACAGGTGATTTCCGAAGAAGCACTGAATGTCTTAAGTAAAGGCAGCTATGGCATGGCAACAAGGCAGTCTGTTATGCCACCACAGGCGTAGCTGAATGGTGAACCCACTGGACCACGGGATATACTGTGGAGGCTGATACCAGAAAGACAAGAGCCAGACAAGGATGTTATATAACAGGGTTTATTGATCACAATGGGAATGATCCCCAAGGGAGGTCCACAGGGCCAGAGCACCGGGTTCCCCTAAGGGAGCAACTAGAAGCAGATCCCCATAGAACAGGGATTGTACCAGAGCAGCCAGAGAGGATCCAATGAAACAGCAACCTTTGGGTCTGACCCAAGGCAGAACAGGAAACCGTAACCAGGGAATCAGAGAAAAGGCTAGGACGGGATTTGAAGTTACAAGAAGGATCCAGGTGGTTGCCAGACACCGGCGTGAACGGTACGGGTCTGTGGGTGAGTTAGGCAGGAGTGGGGATCCAGCACTGCAAGCAAGGAGACAATGTGTTAGAAAGTCAAAGACACAAGAACACACAAGCGCTTCTTAGGGACCTGAGCTGGCAACCAAACTAGGAAAGAAGTTGCCCAAGCACGTCCCAAAGGAAGTGAGGGCCTTAAGTATACACAGGCCTCTCAGCTATTGGCTGAGAGGTAATTACAATAAAGGGTATACTGGCCCTTTAAATCTTTTGACAGCAGTGCGCGTGCACCTAGGCTCATTCTCCCTGCAACCCAGAAGTGAGGAGGTGGAGGAGAGAGGCTGGGGAGCTGCCACAGCTGGCAGGGACATCGTGGGAGCACAGAGTGGGTAAGTATGACAGCGAGGCATAGGAGGATGCCAGCAGCCCGATGGGGCCCGATCTCCCTGCACCCTGGAGACGGGTCCTGCTGGCTGAGGCGCTACACTGTCTGAAAACATGGAGGAGCTTGTTAAACTTTTGGCATTGCAGTAGTGGCACAACGAAAAACTAACAAACTCTTAACAAAGCAGGAGTATGTTTGTGTTCATATGTGTGTGTATATGTGTATATATAATTTTATATATACAGTGCTACCTTGATTTATGAGTAACTTTATTTGCAAAAATTTTGAAAGACAAGCTACCATTTCTGAAAAATTGTAACTTGCTTAATGGCCAATGCTTTGGATTACGAGCTTCTGGCCTGCCGGAACTGCGCATACTCTGCATGTGTGATGCTGATGATTCTAGGAACAGTATTTACTGGCCGACCACTGGAAGCCATTGTCTGACTCTAAATTTAGTGTATTCTGGCACCGTTCTGAGCTCTCTTAGCTGCTGTACATGTACGGGAAGCCGCCAGCAGCAGACAGAGCTCAGAACACCGCTGTCCGTCCGCCATTGTCTGCCCGCTCTGAGCTCTCCCATACGCCAGCAGCCACGGCCAATCAGATGCCAGCAGTCAACTTCTCGTACTGTATGGCAGCTGAGAGAGCTCAGTGCGGTGCCTGGCAGCCCGGAATCATGCAGTGCTGGATCGGTGAGAGTGTGTGAGAGTGTAATAGAGTGTGTATGCGTGTGTGTGTTTCTTTTAGTGGGGATATTGGAGGTTGCATGGTGATGATGGGGATATTGGAGGCTGCATGGGTGATGATGGGGGCTGCATGGGGATGATGGAGGCTGCAAGAGGATGATGGGATATTGGGGGCTGCATGGGTATAATGGGGCTGCAGGGGTATGATGGGGGTTGCATGGGGATATTGGGGGCTACAAGAGGATGACGAGGATATTGGGGGTTGAATAGGGATGATGGTAATAATGGTGCTGCATGGGGATATTGGGTGATGCAAAATGATGATGGAGATATTGGTGGCTGCATGGGGATATTGGTGGCTGCATGGGGATGATGGGGATATGGGGGCTGCATGAGGATGATGGGGGGCTGCAAGGAGATATTGAGGGCCACAAGGGGATATTTGGGGCTGCATGGGGATATTGGTGGTTGCATGGGGATGATGGGGATATTGGGGGCTGCAAGGGCATGATTATGTTTTTATGTTTTACTGTACAGTATTTTGTATTACTGTAATAATTTTACAGTTCTGTTTGTACATATATATGAATACAGTAGATGTTTTTGGGTTGAGGATCCAATCATCAGTGTTTTAATTATTTTTTTGAAAAAATTGCTTTGATATACAAGTGATTTGAATTACAAGCACACTCCCAGAACGGATTATGCTCATAAATCAAGGCACATTAGTGGATCTCTTTGAGATCTGTTTTTGACACACCACTTGACTATGCCTCACATCAGGCATTATCATGTTAAACCTCAATGTGCTCTAGTAAGACATTATAAGAGGGACATTACACATAGATAACCTTTTTCATGTGAGAATATTAGGCTTGGTGATGTGGAGTTGCTGGCAGTAAAAATACCATATATACTCGTGTATAAGCCGACCCGTGTATAAGCCGACCCCCTACTTTTGTCCCCAAAACCTGGGAAAACCTTATTGACTCGTGTATAAGCCGAGGGTGGACCCCAGCACAGGTATACAGCCCCCAGCAGTGTGGTATACAGCAGCCTCCCCAGTGGTATATACAGGCCCCAGCAGTGTTACAGCAGCAGCCCCAGTGGTATATACAGCAGCAGCCCCAGTGGTGTATACAGCAGCAGCCCCAGTGGTGTATACAGCAGCAGCCCCAGTGGTATATACAGGCCCCAGCAGTGTTACAGCAGCCTCCCCAGTGGTATATACAGCAGCAGCCCCAGAGGTATATACAGCAGCAGCCTCAGAGGTATATACAGCAGCAGCCTCAGAGGTATATACAGCAGCAGCCCCAGAGGTATATACAGCAGCAGCACCAGAGGTATATACAGCAGCAGCCCAGAGGTATATACAGCAGCAGCCCCAGAGGTATATACAGCAGCAGCCTCAGAGGTATATACAGCAGCAGCCCCAGAGGATATATATGCACAGCTAGCAGCAGCAGCCCCAGAGGTATAATCGCAGCAGGCCCAGCCCGCCCACCCCCATCAGTATACAGGCGCCCCCCATCAGTATCCAGGCCCCCCCCTTGCTGCTGCAAACCTGTAAAGTAAGATCATTATACTTATCACTGTCCTGTTGCAGCCGTCCCCGCCGCTGCCATTGCGCTCCTCCGGCTTCATCCAGCGTCTTCCGGCTTCCTCCTCTGGTGCAGACAATGACGTCATTGCCTGCGCCCACCAGAGGAAGAAGCCGGAAGACGCGGATGAAGCCGGAGGAGCGCGATGGCAGCAGCGGGGACGGCGGCGACAGGACAGTGTAGTATAATGATCTTACTTTACAGGTTTGCGGCAGCAAGGGGGGGCCCTGGATACTGATGGGGGGGCGCCTGTATACTGATGGGGGTGGCGGGCGGGCGGCCTGCCTTATGACTCGCGTATAAGCTGAGGGGGGGACTTTTCAGCCCAATTTTTGGGCTGAAAAACTCGGCTTATGCGCGAGTATATACGGTAAGTCTTGCAGACTCTTTCTAAAAATATGCACTATAGGCCTAGCATTATTTAGTTTTTTTATATTGATAAAGTAGTTTATATCATGATTCATATTTTTATTGTGCTTTAAACCTTATATATGTATGTCATCACAGACTGGTTTATTTAACTGCAGTGCTTCCTAAAATAATATACAAATTTAGTAGCCAGTTCTTTCCACACCTTAATTGCAGGGAAAGAGAATATTTGCACTACCTCTGAGTGTTTTAAGTACCAATTTATAGGGAATTTTACATTTAGCTATGCAAAGTTAATTCAGTGTGTTACAGCCCAATACAACCTGCGAGTTTTATTATGGTGACCATAGACTTCTTTATGGTTCTAGTATATTTCTATATTCATTTATAAGATATTGTGGAATTAATAGATTTATTCAATCAGAATACTTTTGTAGATGTTTGTGGGGGAGTTCTGCCCAGCAACAAACAGCAGGGTCATAGACAGTTGTGTAGGGACTAGCCCACATTGGGTAGAGTTAATGCTAAGTGTAAGACACAGTTTTTCTAGAATGTCTATTAATACCTAGTCTATAATGAGAATGGACATATAGTCTGTAGAGTGTTGAGGTCGTAAGCACTTGGTGACTTGTGAAGAGAAGGATACCGGACTGAAGATAGCATGATTTTTGGGTGCTGGTTTAGGCATCGGTAGGGAACAACGAGAAGGCCAGAGACTGACCCACGAACAAACAGTTCTAGACTTCAGAAACCAGAGTACAGACTAATGGCCAGGCCCCTTAGCTATCAAGGTATCGGATTATCCTCACTGGTGCGTGAATATAGTCTGCTTTCCCGGACATGACCTCCTCAAGCGTCTGCAAACAATGTTATGTCAAATCTCCAACCCCACTCCCTTATGAGGGCAAGAAATTATTATTGCCTTTGCGGTCAGTTTTCCTGTTCCCCTTCCTCTACGGGGAGACGAGATGTGGTCTCACTGGAAGTGAAGGTGACCATCACAGACTATACTGTTGTTTTGGGCTGTGTTGTGCTGGAATTCACAGGACCAAAAAGAAAGGGATCAACCCAGTGGGAACTGGATCTGTGTCTGATAATGTGCTATAAAACTGGAAGTGTCTTAAAATTTTATGTCCCTGCAATCCCATGAGTGAAGTTGTAACTGAGGAACTGTTGGAACCGTCGAGTAAAGAACTGTTGTTTATGATTAACTGGTGGTCTTCTGAATCATTTTATGGTCTTGGCCAGCCAATGTCAGCAGCAGCATGCGGCCTGCTTAAACATACAGCACAACATGATACAAGCCCATACACCCAGCTACAACCGAATGTTTTTATGTAGCATGCCCGGGCTTCCAGACTCAATCCCTCACCCACGACTACGGCCCATGCCACTCTGCATATTTACACTGACCTTGCGGGTACGTTTTCTGTGTAGAATTTCTACATAGACTTGCATTAGATGCAGAAAATCCGTAGGTTAAAAACACACATGCGTTTAGTGCATTTCCAGTGCTGAAATGCATCAAAAACACATGTAATCTGCACATGAGTGTGTTAGTAAAACTTTGGCAAAGCCAAACAGCAAGAAGAATGAAAAACAAAGCAGCTTTGTTAAAAGCATGACACACCAACAAAAGAATAAAACTGCAGTATCAAACAAGATTTAAAGAGGACCTGTCACCCCCCCGGTGCATGTCAAACTAAATGCAGCACTGAAGGCAGCATGTCTGCTGCATTCAGGGAAGGTCTCCCCCATGTTTCTAGCCCCCCTGTAAGCTTTAAAAAATACTT
The DNA here is from genome assembly GCA_033576535.1 of Allobates femoralis. NCBI lineage: Eukaryota > Metazoa > Chordata > Amphibia > Anura > Aromobatidae > Allobates > Allobates femoralis. The sequence continues at coordinate 287,818,559 of JARQOC010000003.1, read as the reverse complement.
TAGAAAACCTACAGATAAGAAGTCTAATGGGTGGGATCTTATTAAGAGGTCTTCACTGCTGGCACAGTCCTCCAGCCTCCTCCTTGTGTATTCCGCCCCCTTCTATGTCTCTGGGCTGCCTCCTGTTCTGCTGGCTCTGCCCTCTTCCTCTCCTGCTCTCTGTCACTCAAACTGCCACACAGAGCTTGGTCAAAGCAGCTGCAAAGCATTTGGCCTTATGTCAGCAGCAGAGCCCGCTCTGTTTATGATTTATTCAGCCTACATTTGTCTTGGTGTCCAACGGGAAATATGTCTTCTGTAGTATAGCTGGCGAATTGTCAGGACATGTCTTTTATATTAGTAGATCTAATTACTTCCGTGTTCTCAAACTAAGTAAATTGTTTCCAGGTATTCCAAAGTTGATCACAGCAGACATGATCAAAGAAGGAGCTGCAATAATAGATGTTGGCATCAACTACGTAGAAGATCCACTTACTGGCAAAACAATATTAGTTGGAGATGTGGATTTTGAAGGTAATCTATTTCTATTGTCAAATGTCCAAATATACACTAATAAATACATCAACCAGCCAGTAAAATCAGATACCTAACTTCTTCCTGCCACGGCCAATTTTTTTCTGCACATTAGTTTATTCTTGCTCTTCTTCCAAAATCTTTAATATTTCATGGGGAGGGGGGAAGTCATTAGCAACAAAAGGGAATGTCATTCATATATCTAACTACCTAAATTATGCTGTCAGTAAATAACAGCAGCATGTAAGGGACCTTTCACATCAACGTTTTTGATGATTCGCGGCAGATCCGGCAGATTTTGCTGCATCTGCCACGTAACAGCCGACTTGCAGAAAGCCTACAGCAAACTCCATTCATTCTCTATGGGACTTGTGGTCAGGTGCAGCAAGTGCGATTTTTTTTTTTCAGATCCGGCAAATCTGGCACTTGCGGCTTTTTCAAAAAAATCACTGCTAGCAGCATTTCTTTTTCCTTCACTGCAAGTGCCGGATCCAGCAAAACCGCATCAGCCGCACCTGAACGCAAGTCCCATAGAGAATGAATGGAGCTTGCCGCATGCTTGCTGCAAGTCAGCCGTTATGCGGCAGATGCGGCAAAGCTGCCGGATCTAGCAGAAATGCTGATGTGAAAGGAGCCTAAGGCCACTTTCACATCAGCATTTTTCGCTGATTGCGACAGATCCGGCAGATTTACCTCATCTGACGCCTAACGGCTGTTCTTGCGGCCCACTCGCGGCAAGCCCCATGCATTGTCTATGGGGCTTGCGGCAAGTGTGGTATTGCAGTGATCCGGCACTTGCGGCAGTTGCGGTCATGGAAAAAAAAACGCTGCTGGCTGTGTTTTTTTTGCAGCCGCAAGTGCCGGATCACAGCAATACCACACTTGCCGCACCTGCAGCAAGACCCATAGACAATGCATGGTGCTTGCCGCAAGTGTGCCGCAAGTGCGACTGTTAGGCGGCAGATGCGGTAAATCTGCCGGATCTACCGCAGTCAGCGAAAAAACACTGACGTGAAAGGGGCCTAAGAGGTAAGAGGTTGAATTATAAAGATTTGCTATTGTAAGAGGCAATTGCTATATAGCACATCTAGCCTCCTGAACTAGCTCCACTCAACATGTACAGTGCTGTGCACATTAATTAGGACAAAGCAAGTTTTTCTTGGATTAATTTTACTATTGCTGATAAGTGTTTTACCAGTTCTTGGTGTCGTTTTCCTTTTTCTTCCACATTTCCCTTTTCGTTTTGGAGAAAACGATCCAGTGTCATTGTGTGTGCGAATTATTATTGAAACGGTAGATTTTCCAATACCAACGGTGGAAGTGATTTCTCTTACAGTCAGACTTGTATGTTCATTAAGAGTAATAATTCTAGACCTCTTCTGTGGAGTAATATCCATTTTTACAGGCACGAATCACACTGAGAGAAAAAGTACACTAAACCACTCCTCACAGAAACAAGCTCTCAACTGAAGCTGAGGAGGCAGCTAGCTGTTATGTTCTGACTAAAACCAGTCAAACCACATTTTGTTACTGAAGGTTGTACACTCACACCTGTTCAAAGCAGTTAAAACTGGTTTGAATCACTGATTGGTAACCCCAACTTACCATTTTACTTAAAAAAATGCTTTGTCCAAATTGATTTGTACAGCACTGTACATATACATAATAGTTATATCTTAAATGACAACATTTAAAAAATTCCCTGAAAACTTCAAAATAGTTTTGACAATGAAAAAATGGTGATCTGAATTTGAAGGTTAATGAGTCATCAAGATAAAAAATTGTTATATTGTTCTTTTGAAAATTCAGTCAAACATAATATCTAGTTATTTATAGGGAATCTGTCAGCAGGTTTTGCTATGGAATCTGAGAGCAGATTGATATTGGGACAGAGTCTGATTCTAGCAATAAATGATTTGACTTCTTTGATCAAACTCCTATTTTTTCTGCTATAGTTGTAGCAAGGCTATGATTGCTGAACTGTGTACAACCCTGCCCACACTAATTGGCAAATTACTGACAATGTAGAAGAAACTGCGAATCGGTGGTGGGGGTAGGATTAGCTAGATTAAATTGCCTGTACGGTGTTCATTTTAGGACATGGTCATTTATCAAAGGCTGGCTTCACACTGCGGTCAGGTCTGATCCGAGGCTGTCAGGGGTAAACCTGAAAGCCACAGACCGGATCTGGACATAGAACTGGAAGGCAAATATGCCCTCCGGTCCGGTGTGCAGCCGGATGCTGCAGAGCTCAGCTGTCTCCTGCGAAGTGGTGCTGAACCGCTTCACAGGGGACAGCTCCCTGGTACTGAAGTTCAGCGTAGCTCACGCTGAACTTCAGCCGCAGGTGTCCGGGTCCCTGATCCTCCCGGGCAATCCGGCCCCATAAACTCACATGTTAGAGAGCGCCAGATTGCCCCGGATCCGGGAGGATTCGATTTGGGGAAATTTTTGTCCACGAGAAAGATCCGATTCCTCCCGGATTCTCCCGGACACATGGAAACCGGATGGCAGAGAGTTGCCATCTGATTCCATCCGGCCCCATAGGTAGGGCTACATGGGGTGAAAATCGGGTCCGGGGCTGTCAGGTTCACCCCTGACAGCCCCGGATTGGACCTGACCACAGTGTGAAGCCAGCCAAAGTCAGACATTAGAAATACTGTGTGATACCTGAGAAATACATATGAGAATGGTCATATATCAGTCTGAGAGTTGACAAATGAGAACCGATAAATGATATCTGATGAATGATAATTGATAAATGATAATCGATCAATGACAATTGATAAATAATAATCGATAAATGATAATTGATACATGACAATCGATACATGATAACTGATAATTGATACATGACAATCGATAAATGATCATTGATAATCAATAAATGATAATTGATTGTGCATCGATAAACAATAATTGATCAATGACAATTGATAAACGATAATTGATAAATGATAATCGATAAATGCTAATTGATCAATGATAATCGATACATGATCATTGATAATTGATACATGACAATCAATAAATGATAATCGATAAATGATACATGATAATTGATCAATGATAATCGATACATGATAAGATTGATATATTGATAAACATGACAATCAATAAATGATAATTGATAAACAATAAATGACCAATAATTGATAAATGATAATTGATAAATCTAATTGATAACTAACATATCTGACATCTGACATCTGATAGTCTACACAGTCTACATGTTTCAGAAAATCACCTACTGTTGTTGTCAAGCTTCATAGCCTAGATGGTAGTGCTCTGGACCTTGCATCTTTAGGTTGCAAGTTTAAAACCATTACATTACACTTATAGATGTCAGACATGTTAGTTATCAATTGATTTATCAACTATCGATTATCATTTATTATTTATCATTTATCAATTATCAATACAAGCGGCTAGAAATCCGGCTGATAAAATTTCAGAACCATGGAAAGCATTTACCGGGAAATTCAAACACCCTGGTGTTTGATAGTCCGTGCTTTCCATGGTGTTGAAGTTTAACTTCAGCACCATGGAAAGCATTTACTGGCCGATTTAACCAATTGGCTTTCACCGCTGCTCTCACAGCAGTGAAAGCTGATTTGTGGCTGTGCTGGCAACGCGGCAAATTCTAACATTGGTGTTAGAATTCGCCGGTAAATGCTGTTGGCGGTGCTGAAGTTTGCTGTGCGTGATTTCTCAGCATGCTAAGAAATCCCGTCGAGCAAAGTTTAGCACATGACTTGCACCACACACTGAGTCACGCACCACACTCTCATGCATACAGCCATGCACATACCCACACGCATCACACTAAAAAATGCAAAGCACTCGCATGACTGTCATGCATCAAAAATGCTCAGTTTTTGATGCATGACAGTGTGCCTCCACCCTTACCATATTTTCAGTTAGCCATTAAAAGGTATCAACCACTGAGGACTCTCACACTCACTAGTTGTATTTGACAATCTGCATAATGGGAAATCTGCAATGTGCTCAACTATGGAGTTGTGATTAGAAAATCTGAGGCAGGGCTAGTAAGGAGGAAGAGACATCTTGCTGCAGGATAACACTCCATTCTTCAAACATTGCACCATTAGTAAATGCAGAAATCACATTACCAGAGTGCAGAATTTTTTTATTTATACAGCTATACAATATTGCCTTAAATTTGGCATATCTTGTAATCTAAAGACCGCTTCACACACAAGGATATCATTAAGGATATCGTTGAAACATCACGGATTTGTGAACTTTCCAACAATATCTTTAGTGCGTCCTTGCGTGTAAACAACGATGTAGGATGGAAAAATCGTTGGAACAGTCATCACAAAAATGAGATATGACTTAATATCTATCATTCGTCGTCCAATTAAGGAACTGTGAAGAAGCCACATCGTTCAGTGTGACACCTTTATGAACGATGTCATTTAAAAATCTCCTATTCCTACCGCTATAAAAGATCGCTCAGTCCTTCTTCTCCTATTTAACTGGTGCGTTGCCAAATGGGATATCGTTAACGATATCCTTGTGTGTGAAAACGCACTAACGATGTCTGAACGATCACTGTCACGTGATCGTTCTAAGGATATCGTTAACGATATCCATAGCATGTGAAGCGGCCTTTAGACAGGGAAAAAAATCCTCCATTTCTCCTTTCTCTGCCTCATACATTTGGAATATTGTCCCATATATGCCTAAAAACTTCAAATCTCAACTTGAGTAAAAACAAAGTCACAACTTCTGCACATTTGCTTCCATTTGCTACTCTATATGATGTGACATTTTAAATCAAATACACATTGAAATATCTGGAGTGTTATCAACTTAGGATACAGCAGAGGTATGGACGAATATAACAACTCTGACAGTTCGCTCTACTGATAAGTTACATGAACATCAACAAATAAGTAAAACACTCAATACCTAGCACAAAGTGCTGGACAGTGTGGCGCTCCAACAATACACGGTGGGCCATTTATATGAATACACCTAAATAAAATGGGAATGGTTGGTGATATAAACTTCCTGCTTGAAGCACATTAGTATATGGGAGGGGGAACACTTTTCCAGATGGGTGGTGACCATGGTGGCCATTTTGAAGTTGGTCATTTTGGATCAAACTTTAGTTTTTTTTTAAGAAAAACACCGGTGTGCTTGGTTTTTTAACGTAACTTTATTCTTTCATGAGTTATTTTCAAGTTTCTCTGTGTTTACAGCCATTGACAGGTTAACACGTGAGGAGCAGATAGAAATTGTGTTGATGTCTGGTGAATGCAGTACCCGGGTCATTGCAGCAGATTTCAATGCAAGACACCCTATAAACCACCCATCTCCCATGCTACAGTTAGCAAACTGCTTGAAACAGGTTCAGTGTTGGATTTGCCAAAATGTGGACCCAAGAAAACTGTCACTAATAAGAAACATCACTGACTGTCCTAGCTTCATTCAGCATGAACCTACAGCATAGCATTCGCCGCATGTCACTGGAGAGTGGCATTAGTCCAATATCCCTTTGGTGGATATTAGCTACTCACAAATGACACCCTTATAAAATCCAGCTGCTGCAGCATCTCAACAAGGATGACCCAGATCGGTGCACTGAATTTGGAGAATGGGCAAAACAAAAATTGGAATAGGACCCTCAGTTTTCACGAACATTATGTTCAGTGATAAGGGAAATTTTTTTGTGAATGGTGAAGTTAACACACAGAACTTTACTATTGGTGAGACACTAAACCACAGTGGATAGATTCCTCCAAGACTTTTGGAACACAAAAATTGATGGTATGGTGTGGTACATGGGGTACAAAGATAATGGGGCCATTCTTCATCAATGGAATCCTCAATGCCACTGGATAACTGAAATTACTACATGATGATGTGTTGCCCTCTTTATGCACTGAAGATGGCACGTTCCCTGAGTTTTTCCAACAACATGGTGCACAACCACATTATGGGTGTCAGGTCTGAGCATTCCTAAATGAACAGTTTCCTGTAAAGTGGATTTGTCTTCGTGGGCCTGTTGAATGGCCACCAAGGTCTCCCGATCTGACCCCCTTAGACTTTTATCTTTGGGGTCATCTGAAGGCAATCGTACATGCTGTGAAGAAACAAAATGTGCAGAATCTGAAACAACGGATACTGGAAGCCTGTGCTAGCATTTCTTCTGCGGTGTTGCTATCAGTGTGTTAAGAGTGGGAGAAGAGGGTTGCATTGACAATCCAACACAATGGGGAGCACTTTGAACACATTTTAAACTTGTAAATAACTTATGAAATAATAAAGTTATGTTAAAACAAAGCACACCATTGTTTTTATTATGAAATTCTCAATAAGTTGGATGTGTCACATGACCCTTTCCCCATTGAAAAAAATAAAGTTGGATCCAAAAGGGCCAACTTCAAAATTGACACCATGGTCACCACCCATCTGGAAAAGTTTTCCCTCTCCCATATACTAATGTGCCACAAGCAGGAAGTTCATATCACCAACCATTCCAATTTTATTTATGTGTACCCATATAAATGGCCCACCCTGTACTTTTCTCCTAAGCCTGAACAACCCCTTCAATCAAGTTTTTCCAACTTGCAAATGTTCTGTAGACGTTGGCCCTGCTGGAGTTTTGTGCCAATCAATTAGCTCCCATTCTGTGTAAAACTATTGTTTTTAAAGCATTTATTACATAACGTTATGACTTTATACATATTGCATCTTCAATGTAAAGCACACTAAAGAATTTATGGTGTGACTATAAAATCTGGTATTTCCCCTTAGATCAGCATGTTTTTTTTTTAATTATGGCAATAAATTGCTTCTTATTATTCTATAATTACTTTGCTGCTATCTATTCTATTCATGGGCAGAACTTTTCTCAAAAATGTGAAATCTAAAAATGAAAATAAATATTCATCACAGTTTTTTTTCTTCTTTTATTATAGAAGTCAAAGAAAAAGCAGGCTATATTACACCTGTTCCAGGAGGTGTGGGACCAATGACCGTTGCAATGCTTCTGAAGAACACTCTAATGGCAGCCAAGAAACTAATTTATTAAAAAGATATCTAACGATTGTGTTTAAAAGTTGTAAATGAAATGTATTACGTAGTATAAAAAGCCATTTACCCAATGAGTCATGACAATCAGGATTCCAAATGTCTTGGAATTTGCTTGGTAAAGTTCTGTTGAGACTAAAGAAAAAGTCACATCCTGTCATTGCGTAGCCCTAGCGTAAGACATTCAGTGGATGTCTACTGATCTCAGCACTTATTATACGTTTGGTCATTACATCAGTCTCATGATAAAACCTTTAGGACCATCTAAGACTAAGTTTGAAAGTAGAGTGCACTAGTAGTGATGGGCAAACCCCCCAATGTTCGGGATCGAGGGGGATGGGGTTCTCCCAAGCTTTTCGTACAGTTCGAACTCAGGGCCGGAGATGACGCAAACTTGCGTCCAAACCCCGAACTTGAACTTTACCAATATGGGATGGGGCGGGGGGGCATAACATTATTAGTAAATATTACAATTATACTTACTGGTCCCATGATGCGTCCACCCGTCTCACTGTCTCCCGGCTGCATCTACTTCCGGGGCCGCTTATTAATTTCACTGCACTGCTAGGTACTCGGTAATTTTTGGCCGGCGTCGGCAGTGTTTGGGCGGTGATGTCAGGGTTCACGCAAGTTCATGGCCTGAGCCATGAACTCGATTGAACTCTGACTGTCACTGTCAGTATCAGCCTGCTTCTCGCTCTGCATAGACGCTTGTCTATGCAAAGCGATGTAGCAGAGCTGACATTGCTTTGCTATCCATTCGGACTACATCAGACGGAGGATTTTTTCTAATAAAATGGAGTCTCTAAATTTTTTTGTTTTACTTGTAATAAAAAAAAATTTATGTGTGTTTTTTTTATCTTTACTAGAAATTTATGGTGGTCATGTCTAATATTGGCGTGACCCCATGAATTTCGGGCTGTGGGCCATCTGATTATACAAAGCTGACCCTACCCCCATTATTACTCAGCGAGCCACCCGGCACAAGGGCCGCTGGAAGAGATGGATACAGCGCCAGAAGATGGTGCTTCTATGAACGCGCCATTTTCTGGGGTGGCTGCGGACTGCAAATCGCAGCGGGGGTGGGCCCAGAAAGCTTGGGCCACCCTTCGCTGTGGATCCCAACCCCCAGCTGCCTAGTTGTACCTGGCTGGACCCAAAAATAGGGCAAAGCCCACATAGTTATTTATTTATTTCTAGAAATAAAATTTCCACTTGAGAAAGACACCTTTAGTGTCGAAACATGTTGTGGCGAGGAGACCTGTAACTTCTACTGTTCACAATAAATTTGAAAGGTAATATTCGATAAGAGCCCAGTGCCTGTTTCTGTCCCTAGCGCTCATTATATCATACCTTTTTACCTCATATCGTGCTCAATTCCTCCCTTTGGGGAGTGTGGTTTGAGAGCTGCTCTGGGACAGGATTTGGTCAACACAGAGGAGCTGCCCTTCCCTGGGCTCCTGATCTCTGGGAGAGACGTTGAAGTTCCATAAGGAAAGGCTTCTCTACACGTAGCAACGGATTTATGCCTCACCTAGAAAAGGTGAGTGACATATCAATATAACCCCTTGCTTCGGCTAATTTGCACAGTGTGGCGCAACAATTTTTTGGTTTTTCTTTAGAAATTCATTAAATAATTAAAAAAAGGGCTTCCTGGGGGCATGGCCTGCTGATCTGGGAGACGGACGCACACTGAACCAGCTCCGCTTACTTAACCCCTAAAGCCAAGATATTACCGCTCACACAGCCCTCACCTCTTGATGGGTAAGACCAGGAGGTTCCCTGGAAGCTCCGGACCCGCAGAGACCAGCTCCAGGGCGGCATTGATCGTTATTTACACTCCAGCATGGGACATCTTACAGCTCCTGCTCTTTCCAAGATGGCGGCGTCTCCACACCGCGAGGTGGCTGCAGCTGCAGAGCAGGGAAGCAGACTCAGGGGGAACTGCTATGAAAGCTTGCAGGAAAATCAAGCCATAGATGAGGACACTGATCAGCCATCCTTCACTCCAGATGACACTCCAGGGTCTGAGCTAAGTACATATATTAAAAATCTCCCAACTAAAAAAGACTTAGAGAGATTTGCCTGTAGATTGGAAAGTTCATACAAAAAAGAAATCCAGGCTCTCAAGTCAGAATTCACCTCCAGAGTTGAGGAGGTAGAGAGTGCACAAGAAGATATTCTAGATGAGCTGCAGGCCCACAGGAAAGTCCCAGACTCCCATTCCTCCATGATTGAGGAATTATTTTACAGTCAGGAGGACACAGAAAACCGCAACTGACAGAATAATATCTGTATCAAAAGCCTCCCTGAGTCTGTGACATCCTTGGAGCTGGGGAAGACTGTCCAGTCCCTGTTCAGGCAGATAATAGGAGATGATCAAAGCCTTGAAGTGGATTTGGACAGGGTACAGGGCCCTCTCTCCTAAACCCTTTGGCTGAGACTAGGCCCCATGATGTGATATGTAGGGTCCATTTTTTCACTGTAAAGGAGGCCATCATGTCTGCTGCCAGACAACTGGACGCTATAACTTTCATGAATGCTACTGTCATCTTGATGCCTGACCTCGCAAGTAGACCCTACAGCAAAGAAGAGGCTTAAGACCCTTTCTGAACATCCTCAAGGACAGGAACATTACTTATAGATGGGGTTTTCCATTTCAACTAGTAGCCAGTAAAGATGCTAAATTGGCTTCCTTCAGGAAACTCAGCTAGCGACCTTCCCTTCTTCTTGAGAGCCTTTGATCTCCCTGCAGTTGACTTGCCGGATTGGCCTCGACTCCCTAATCTACCTGCTCCATCATCGCGATGGTGTAACTTGCCCAGGGCAGGAAACCCCAGGGGCCCAACGTTTTGATTTAAACAAAGAATTACTGGGACATTCCTACTCCCAGGACTTTGTCTGGGCCAAGGATCGCTACCGGGTCCGGATAACCTGCTGTGGCCTTTTGTTGCCCCTCTTTTGCAGATCCTATATTTTGGTCTACCTATGTCCTAACAACAACATATTTCACATTTTTCTCCACAGCATCCCTCAATTCCATCTCCCTTTCCCTTCCCTCCACCTTTCCCCACCCTTCTCCTTCATTTCCCCTCTACACACACCCCCATCCTTACTCTTACCTTTCTTTGCACTTTTGGTACACCACCCACCTTAATTCTATTCCCCCCATTCCTTTCCTTATTTTTCTGAACCCCCTCTTCCACTTATCCCTCCCCCATCTTTCTTACTTTAAATACTTCACTCCCCCTCTCTTTACTTTCCACCTCCCCTTACCATTCCTATCCATACCCCCTATTTTCCACCCATCTTATCCCTGTTTCCCCTCTTACCAATGTCTTTGTGTTCTCCCCTCCCATCTAATATGTTGATCTAGTATATCTACTATAAAGCTGTTAAATGTTGTTTAATTATTGTGGTCGTGGTGGCTGGGGCGAAGTGGCGGAGGTCTACCCTCTCAGCTACCATGCATACCCTCCTGTGCTGGATAGGGTAATACTATCCATTCTTTGCACACGCTAGTACTACTGCTACTACAAAATGGGACCATACTTTGATGGTACCCATATTTATTTTCTAATTCTTTCCTTATACTTTTTTCTCTCTTTTCTTCTTCTCTTCCTTAATGGGTTAGGGGACTATAGTCAACAATCATTTCCTTGGTATTCATGCACAAACTATTATAGATAAACTCAGCTGTTTTTCTTTCAATGTGAAAGTTTTTAATAAGCCAGAAAAGAGATGGCAAATATTGTATGCAGCTCACAAACGTAGAGTGCAAATATTAATGCTACAAGAGACCCACTTCAGGTCGGATAAAATTCCCAGGTGCAGCTCGAGGGACTTCCTTATTTGGTATCATAGTACGAATCCAGTGTCCAAGTCATGAGGGGTGTCAATAGCCTTCCATAGGTCCTGCTCTCCTGTTACCTAGATAAAATGATAGATCCTTTGGGTGGCTATTTGTTCTTGAGTCAATTGGTGCTCCCACACTTATGTTATTGCCAGTGTTTATTATCCTAACAGACACCTGCACAGGTTAGGCACGCGCACGAGGAAGATCCTGGAAGAATTCGCAGGCTCCACTCCAATCATAATGGGCGATGACTTCCCCACGGATCCAAAGCTAGACACATCCACAGGTAAGTCTTACCACTCTCCACCTGCTCTCCACCGTCTGGGCAGACACTGGGAATCTTTACAATGACAATATAGATATTTGGCGTATTTTGCACCTGGAAGGTAGGGATTACACCTTCAATTCCCAGGTTAATTCCATGTACAGCAGAATTGACCGCTTCTACGTTTCCCACTCTCTCCTCGACCTTGAGACTGAGGCCTCCATAGGCAACATCCTGTGGTCCGACCATGCCCCCATTTACTACTCGGTAAGGATCTAGAACACTAGAACGGAGTTCACATGGAGTTTAAATGAGAATCTATTAACATGTTTTTCTGACCTCACTAGGACCATTAAAAACTTTATCTCAGACCATTCTTCTGATCCCACCCCCCTTCAATAAAATGGGAGGCTCTTAAATCAGTCCTAAGAGGAGTGCTGATTTCACATGGGGCACGGCTCAAAAAATTGAGGTCACAGGACATAATAGACTTATTGCAAAGCATAGCCACTCTCGAATCCTTACATAAATTGAATCCAAACCCCATTCTTTACACACAACTCTCGACCGCGCACCATAAGCTATTAGCTATCCTAGACCAAAAAGACCGTATTCAGAGAGATACATTTAATTTTAAATTTATATATTGGGCAATAAATCTGGCAAATTATTGTCTAGGGCTCTCCATCTGAAATTACTATATTACTTTCATCCCGTTCATATATAACAGGGAAGGCCAGAAATTGCATAAACCCAAAGATATCTTGGCAGGTTTCTGCCCCTATTATGCCTCACTATATAGACTGAAAACCCATTACAATGACTTACGTAAATATCAACTATCTGCCAAAATTCATGATTATCTACAAAGAAGCAGCCTACCAACTCTTATGATGTCTGCACGTGAGGACCTATCTAAGGATTTTACTTTGACAGAGATATCGGAGGTGATAAAATCCCTAAAAACTGGCAAAAGCCCAGGACCAGGTTTTCCTCAGGCTTCTTTAGGTCACTATCAGTTCCTGTGTCCTCGTTTTTTGGAGGTTTGTAATCATATTTCGAAGGGAGGGATCTTTCTATCCCTGACCCTCATGGCTCACATTGTGGTCTTGCCAAAGCCTGGGAAGGATGCATCTCAATGTAGTAGCTACCACCCCATCTCTATAATGAATCTTGACATAAAAATTTACGCCAAAGTATTAGCGAATAGACTGAAAACACTTCTCCCAACGATAATAGACGGGGACCAGGTGGGCTTTGTTCCTGGCCATGAGGCAGGGACAACACACTCAGGTCATTAGCTTTAATTGACAAAGCTTGTGGGGATGGGGGGCGTTCCCATGTGCATCCTGCCTATTTACGCTGAAAAAACATTCGACAGGGTGTGCTGGGAGTTCCTGTTTGCCACGCTTGAACACCCGGGCTTGGATGAAATTATGATCCAGAGAATTAGAGCCCTTTACGTGGGTCCCTCAGCTTAGGTTCATGTAAACAGGTCACTCTTTGAACCCTTTCAATATAAATAATGGCACCCGCCAGGGATATTCCCTTGCACCTTTGATATACATTCTCTGTACAGAATCGTTGGCAGGAGCACTTAGAGGTAATGCGTCTATTCGGGGATTAAAGATGGGCCAGAAGGACCATAAACTCGCTCTATTCGCTGATGACTTGTTCCTAGTCATCACAAATCCTCTGATCTCTACTCCCAACATACTGTCAGAATTGACAACTTTTGGTCACCTAAGCAATTTTAAGATAAACACATCAAAGTCTGAGATGCTTAACATTTCACTCCCCCAGGTGGTAGCTACTTTATTACAATCTACATTTCCATTCACCTGGAGACAGGAGACACTAAGTTACTTGGGGATAAAATTGACCCGTGACCCTAATTCACTATATATCAATAATTTTGTACCTCTACATTCTAAACTTGAAGCCGACCTGAAGACCTGGAATAAATTGTCTCTGTCCTGGTGGGGTAGGATGCACACAGTTAGGATGAATCTATTGCCTCACCTTCCTTATTTTTTTCAAGCTCTCCCCGTTTATCTCCCGGCCTCCTTCTTTTCCAGACTCAAAAATATTATCCTGCGGTTTACATGGGCCCATGGCAAATCAAGACTTTCCCTTAAAATGTTAACCACCAGTTATGAAAAAGGAGGAGTGGGTCTACCTAACTTCTCACTATATCATGCCGCCTCATTAAGTAAATGCATCCTTGACCTATTCCGACTAGAAGAGACTCAATGTTGGGTGGAGGATGAGGCCTTTCACGCAGGGAGAAACCTATTTGCCATAATCTGGTCCCCTAAACAAACCACAAACGATCATATCCCCTTCATCATATCCCAGATAAAACAGTTCCTCAGACGTTGGAATGGTCCTCTACATTTGACGACTCAACCAGGCCCGTTAACCCCAATATATGTGAATCCTTCATTCCCACTAGAGCACAGACCCTCCTTTTTAAATACTTCCAAGGACTCATACCCTATGTTTCTAAACTTTATCACGAATCTGGGACTTAAAATACTTTCTGCTATTTACCCATCTGGGCCGATTCTCCCAGGAGAATGGTTCCTACATGCAAGATTATGCAGCTATGTCAACTAGACATAGATCGATCCAGACGATTTGAACAAACATGCATGGAAAGGAAACCTATCCCCCACGTCATTTCGGTATTATATAGGATCTTCCAAACTAACTTTGGTCTCTCCACGAATCGATTCCCTATATATGTAAAGAAATGGGAGAGGGACCTTGGAAACATTTCTCTTTGTCTGACTGGGACAAGATATTCTTATTCACGTACAAATCATCTTGCTCAGCTGCCTCCCAGGAGAAAAATTTCAAAGTGATGGCGAGGTGGTATAGATGCCCTGTGGATGTTTATATGATTTTCCCTACTATTCTGGGTGAATGCTGGCGATGCTCAGATCACGAAGGAACATATCTACACATTTGGTGGGACTGTCCTGTTATAAGCTCTTTCTGGAGGGAGGTGTGAGAGTTATACAATAAAGTCACTTCAGCCCGAATATCCTTGACGGCTGAGATGGCCCTATTAAACTTACATAACATGTCTATCTCAACATACAAAAAGGACATGTTAAGGTATTTCCTCTCTGCAGTCAAAATTTTAATACCCAGACATTGGAAGCAGAGCTTACGGCCATCCCGTGCAGAATTGTGTCTGAACTCAATGACATAAGTAGGATGGAGGGCATAGCAAGCCAAAGCTTTCCACATAATGGGAGTATTGATTGACACTGCCGCCTGTAGACTCCCTGGATTCTATATAGAGAGACCAGAGACTTGGATGCGTGGCTGATATGAGGGGGGCCTTGAGGTAGAGATATGGGTGGGACTTGAACCGTACCTAGAAAATACAATTCAAATCTGAGCACTTAACTGCACTTCCTCATCTCGCCTTAATTTGGGTTTCTAGGCATATTTGCACCCGACTTTACATGTTAACCTTGTATATACAGAATACCAATGGAATGCCTTCCCTGGATCATTTATGACAAAGCGTTGATATCTCCCCCCTATCTTTCCTATTTACTTCTTCTGCTCTGTTTCTTCTTCTGTACTTTTGTGCTGCTGTACGGCTCTTCTAATGGGGTCGGAAGAGACCACGTTGGTTATATGTCATCATATATTTAGATAGATTTAATAGTTTTGACAAGAACCTCTTGGCTGGCAAATGGTTCCTTGTACTGTCCACCTTGCCTCAAGAACAAGACTTTGATCGAAAAGGACTCTCTTTTGTTTAAATATGACACCAAATATGACAATGGGGCATCTACAAGATATGATACTGCTAGACTTGAAAAATGTTTCTTCATGTTTATATTTGTATAACAGATATGTTTTGCTATGCTAGGATGTAACAAGAACGATAAGATATCTTGTATACTTGTTTAATAAAATTTGATGTAACTAAAAAAAGGACTCCCTCGCATTTTTGTTTCCAGCCAGGTACAAATAGGCAGCTGGGGGTTGAGTGCTGGTAACTTCCTGCTGTACCTGGCTGGCATACAAAAATATGGCAAACCCCACGTCAATTTTTTTTAATAGTTCATTAAAAAATAAAAAAACCTACATTAATGGATTGCATCTTTATTAACCCTTCGACCCTTACGTCTGTGCTGAACACTCTCGGCTCTGCTTCATAAGAGACCAACGGGACGAACAAAGCTTCTATCCCCTTCATCCCTGAAAGAGAGCCCGGAGTGCTGTGGCATCGTAAGGGGGGTAACTCGGTCACCCAAGGACAGCTCAGGTGACTCCAGTGTCTCCCCGGTTACAATGCCACAGATCGCGCTCCTTACGCCAATTACACTGAGCTGTCAGAAGATTGCACCAAAAAGCTTGAATCCGTGGCAAAAAGCCTGTGAAAAACGTTGCAGGTTTTTGTACTTTTTTTGGCCCAGGAGATGAAGATAAACCCCTTGACACAATGCATGCATTTTCAGGCCTAAATTGCACCAAAAAGCCCAAAATTCATGTGGTCACGCCAATGTTAGACCATGAATTTCTAGTAAAGATAAAAAAAACACAACACAGAGAAATTTTTTTTATTAGAAATAACACAAAAAAAAAATTTAGAGCCTCCATTATTATAAACAAAATCCTCTGTCCGACATAGTCCACATGGATAGCAAAGCAAAGTCAGCTCTGCTACAGAGCGAGAAGCAGGCCAATACTAACAGTGACAGTCAGAGTTCACCTGAGATCATAGCTCGGGCCATGAACTTGGGTGAACCCTGACATCACCGTACAAACACTACCGGAAAATACCAAAGACTGCCGAGTGCAGTGAATACAGTCGGAAGTTAATGAGCGGCATCGGAAGCAGAAGCGGCCGCGACAATGAGATGGGAGGAACGCATCGCTGCAAAGGTATGTCAAATTATAATGTTTATTATTAATCTTATTCTTTATTTTAACACCTTGACAAACTTAACACAGGTTTCCATGGAAACCTGTTGGACCTGTGCACGAACACTATGTGTTCAGTACAGGTTCGGCCCATCCCTATGCACCAGTTGATTTTCTCTCTAGACCCAATTATTTAATTTTATGAAAAGGTTAATAAACATCAACTCAAGAAGACATGATGAAATATAAAAAAATGGGAGAGCCGAGCTAAGTCATGCTAATATCAATTGGAATCAAGAATGTAAACTTAATTGAATGGGATCCTTGCAGGCAGTATATTAGATCAAAATGAGAGGGAAAAATATGGACGATAAACAATAAAGTGATAATCCTTGTAAACACAAAAATACTATTATATATATATATATATATATATATATTGAGTGTATATATATATATATTTGTATGATGTGTATGCATAATAATATGTATACTTATGCCCAAACAAAATTTGACCACTTGTAAACAGGCTTTTGAATAGATAGATAATAAATTACTCAAACAGTTATTGAACACACTCCAAGATTGTGTTAATACCTAGGTCAAATTAACAACTCAAGGCAATCTAGATTTTATACTGTCCAATGTATATGTGACCGGCAAAACGTCTCCTCACCTCCCAACTTGCGTTTCGCATTAGCTTTTTCAGAGGGTAAGATTAGGAGACAACGAGAAAAGTACATGTAGTTTAAAAACAAGTTGTGTACAATTATCCATTGAAGATTTCATATTACCAGGGGCTGCAATGCACTTGTCCCTGGATGTATCCAAAACGTCAGTGCCTATGTCAATAGAACACGACCAGAGGTACGTGGTCATGTCTCTCCGGAGGCAAGCATTTGCATGAGAATGCACCAGGAACATGCGCAAACCAGTGCACAATGTGTTCAGGATGTACTATTCATGTGCATAATGGTAAAAATAGTCATATTGGCCATGCACATTTAGTATCTATTGAATGCGGCATGTATGAAGGAAGAATCTTATCCTTACTAAGCTAACTTAATAAATAAAGATATAATTTAAAGTAAGCCAATAAAGTACATACTATTACAAAAAATTCACATGAGTGAGAGAGAAAATAATACAAAATATGTAAAGTATATTACATTAAATATGTTAAATAAAATATGTGAATAAATTAATGTGAATAAGGGAGCTTTTACATCAGCGGTAGTGCAATTATGCAATAGATCCGGCAGATGTCGCCGCACCTGCCGAATCTACCGCATAACGGCCGACTTACGGCACTGATCTGGCAAACCCCATTCATTCTTTATGGGGCTTGCGGTCGAGTGCAGTAAGTGCAGTATTGCCAAATCCGGGATCTGCTGGATTCGTCTTTATCGCACTTGCCACACCCAACCGCAAGCCCCATAGAGAATGAAAGGGGCTCTCCGGATTGGTGCCCCAAGTCGGCCGTTATGCGGTAGATTCGGCAGGTGCGGAGACATCTGCCGAATCTACTGCGTAATTACACTACGGCTGATGTGAAAGGAGCCTTAATGACAATTAAATAATATGGTGATAAGATACATGTATGTGTTTTAATGTATATGTGAATAGATGAAAATAATATGATTATTGAATAAAGGACAAAAGTAAAAACAATTTACAAGCTAAAGAGTCAAAATATTAAATGATAAGAATAAAAATTACCTAATTAAATGTGACAGAAAAAAAATCAATATGGACTGCAGTGCTAAGAGACATAACGAGGTATTGCTGGATATATTATTAAAGATATCAGAACAAATAGGGATCCAAACTGATAGTCACTTAGAAACGTCAAAGAGCACAGGTAATTACAAGATGGAAAATGAATGTGACAGCTGGAAAAGACAATTTATGTTAGAGAACACTATAATATATATGTCTTTTTAAATAGCGTTTTAACCCTCAGATAAGATAAGAAAAATATGACGGAAAATTATAAACAATTACAATCAACTGCCAAAACTCCACTGCTCATTAAGATCTTGGTACTTTTATGAGGATGTGATCCAATTAGTACGAACAAGATTGAAGCTAAATATTAATAAGGATGAGAATGCAAAATTTGATCTTGAAATTGGTCAAATACTTTCCCAAAGGGTACCGTCACACGGGGAGATATCGCCGGCGATGTTGCCGGGAACACAGGGGCGTGGCCTAATTGTGGCGACATCGCCGGCGAATTGCCGAGTGTGACAGGACGATAATCAGGCGATGAATCGCCTGAGCAACATCACCAGGTTTCCCAACAATGTTGGGAAACCTGGCGATGTTGCTGAGGCGATCATGCCTGATCACCCTGTGTAACGCGGCAACCTGCAATGTTGCGGGCGACACCGCCTATCTCCAAAATTGCGAGTTACTGCTCGCTGGGTTGCTGGGCAACCCAGCGAGCGATGGCCGCGGCAACTAGCCGGCGACATCGCCGGTAAGTTGCTCCGTGTGACATTTCCCCGGCGATGTTGCCAGGGATGCGCGCTCCCGCGCATCGCCGGCAACATCGCCGTCACCGTCGCCCCGTGTGACGGTACCCAAAGAGAGTTGGAGACTCAACAAAGTAAAAAGGCAGAAATGTCAAGATGATGTACAAGATTATCAGAAAAAGAAAGTTTTTATATGGAAAACTCACACCTTCATGAAGAAATCTAATTCCTCAAATTCTTTCAAGCTTTATTTCACAAATTTCAGGTATAAATATTTTTAGCAATTCCATCAATGAACCGATACATTACAAAGTAGTCTTCTTGATTCCCACCTTTTACATCCAGTTCAGCAGCTAAGCTTTTTGTAAAGATGGCAGTGATTATTTATACAAATTTCTTACATATGTTTCATTATGATAATTTAACTTTAACCCCTTAAGGACCAAGCCTTATTTTTGCAATTCTGACCAGTGTCACTTTACGAGGTCATAACTCTGGATCGCTTCCAAATATCCCAGTGATTCCAAGATTGATTATTCATGACATATTGGACTTTATGTTAGTAGTAAATTTAGGATGATATTTTCTGCATTTTTTCACCAAAGAGAGTGTTTACATGCCGTGACAGTTCAAAGCCATGACGGGTATAGCCATCATTGGTCATTAAAGGTTTAAATCAAAGACAAGCTTTGAATGAATTAAAAAAAACTACAAAATAAATTTCAATCCAGCTGACAAAGATGTGAACGTAGTGATATGACAACATTTCAATATGGGCAAGAAGCCTTTGAGACATTTGAATGATAGAGAATGTTATCACCAATTTTTTTCAGATTTTTGATGAGGCATTAGAAATGGCTGGATTATGAAAACAGCCTCAAAAGACTTAAGGGTAGTACGTCCAACTGTCCCAACTGTCTATTAGTTGCTTAAATTCAGAAAATTCTTTCAGATCCATCAAAATGACCACTATTATCTCGGAATGGATGTTTGTGGGAGCCCATCTCTTTCAATGTTCTTTTTATTGCTAAGAAAATTAGAAAACATACAGAACAACAAACAAGAAAGTAATTATAATATTCAAGCATGAAAGGGGCATTTATAATTGCGAAAGCTGTCTGTCTACTTAACTGGGTGGACAAGTAAAGAACAAAAGCATTGGTCAACATTTAGACGGGCTGTTGTCACTGTAATACTTTTCAAACATGGAGTAGTTGAGATGAATAAAGTAGAGTAAGGAACTAAAGAATAGATAGATATAGGATAGAGGGGAAAAAGATGGGAAGGAGAGAGGAGAATGAGGGAAGCGGGGGTGGGGGAAATGTCCTGGGTGAGTGCCAGAGGCAGGACTTAGGATGCCATCTTTGAAAGATATCAGGGGCTGGATCGAAACTGGTTCCAAAGCTGCCAAATCTCACAAAGGTTCACCAGTGATTGGTTGACTGAAGCTGTGAGTTTGGCTATATAGTAGAGTTGGATCAATTTTACAGTACAGTTGTGACGTAGAAGGCGTGGAAGACGTGTGCCATAGTGTAGGTATTAGGATTTTCCTGCGGCAATAATGTTGCTAACCATACGCGAAGCATTCTGTTATTGGACCACAATGGGAAATTAAGCAAGGTTGTCTCTGGTGATAACTTAACTTTTTTGTTTTGTTCCTCTAGAATTACGTTAGCTACTAATTGCCAATATGTAGGATCAGGCATGACCACTAGAGTTGCCACATCTCCAACAAGTAGCTGCCGTGTCAAATTGCCACCGATGTTTTTGTGTCGTTGTTAAATACCATTTGGTTATTATTTGGAAGGAGTTTTCCTGTATTCATATGCAGTGTGATGGGCCATGTGAATTACTGTAGATGTGTTGTACTTGTGGGCTGTAAAAGTGAAACCGGATTCTTTGTCCTGGTAAGCTATGTATGCTCTCTTCAGGCAGCTATCAGCAGTAAGAAAAGCTTGGTATATTACATAGATAACTTTTGTGGTCTTTTTGAGCAGAGAGTTTCATAGGTCGTATGCGATCTCGAGAGTCTATATTATGGTGATGTTGACGGAGTGTTTCTCTTATAGAAACATATTGTAAGGAGTTTAGATTAGACAGACCTGGTAATTTGCGGAATTTCTGTAGCGAAAGGATGCCCCGTTCCCCAACAACTAGTCTAGTGTAACCTCCTCAAATTGTGATGTGCATAGCGTGCTTCTATCTTTGGTTGCTGTTGAGTGGGCTGGTATATCTGCTACTTTGGCAAAGGAGATAAAAGGGGTACCAGAGCATTAGAAACTTTTGTCCGTACAGTAAGTGTGGCTTGTGTATGTGGGTTGGGGTGTTTCTCAGGAAAGTATTTAGTTATGGAGGACAGAAAGAGGGAGCAGAGGGGAAGGGGCAATAGACTTTCCTCTATCTCAACCCAATGTTTGTCCTGGGAACCTCTAATCCAGTCTACTGTCTGAGACAGCATGGCCGCATAGTAATATTTTTTAATGTCTGGGGCTCCTGTCCCCCCTCTTATCCTAGGTAATGTTAATGTGGGAGCCTATCTCAAGATACATAAATTATCTAAAACCTATTTCCATGGAGTAACCATCTTATGTTAGAGTTTCAACAAAGATATTACAAAGATTGGATGGATTTTTCTTATCCAATCAGGGCCTAGAAAAATCATTGGTTGAATTACTAATATGTCTGATTTGAGTTCATTATTTTTCATAAATATTTTGTTTTCAAGAACAGATTCTATTTGCAGAAAAGGGACATGGTCATGGGTGTGGCTTGCGCGCCTCCATTTACCAATTTATTCTTAGCTATGTGAAAGCCGGAATTCAAAGAATGGATTGCAGAGGCACTGGCTTCGTTCTGCCTGAATGAGATTTATTGATGATATTTTATTCTTTTGGCAGGAATGCAGTGGTGATTTGGAAAAATTCAAATTCCATCTGAATAGCAATGAATATCAAGCTTTTTTATCACATTAGTCAGAAAAGTTTTTTTGGGATCTGAAGATACTTGTGGACTCTGCTGAAGTCATTCACAATAAGATATTTTGAAAACATTTGTGCCATACCAACTGGCCATTTTTTTGGCCAGATGTACTGTACTTCTGACCACAAAGATGTTTTTCAGGATCAAGTCCAAAATCTAACCCAAAGGTTTTTGCAAGGAGGTTATGAACTTGAACATATTCATCAAGCATATATTCAGACAAGAAAAACTAATAGCCTCTTCTTAATCCCAAATACAAACTGCAAAAGAGTTTGTATTGCTGAAGAAGTGTGCGGTTCACACATGAAACGCAATGAGTTCAATATTATCTGTTTGGAACCTTGGACCGACTGAGAGATCCATTCCTTGACGGCAGCGCGTTTTTCCATCCATCCGTTCTACCTCTTGATACGTGACTCTCTAATCCCAAATACAAAAATGATTGGTTTGATAAATAACTAATTAATGTCTTATCCTGGGTTATTGCAAGAAATCAGTGTCTATTTTGTCTTCTGTTTGTTCTCACATGTCTTGTGAGATAAACATATCAGCGGGTTCTTTTTTCTGATTATTCCTCTGTAAATATGGGTCCCCTGGGTGGTAGTATTCGAGCTCTGGGCTGCATGTCTTGCTAGTTTAGGTCCTCAGTAGATAGTATCTTCCTCATACATAAATTTGAGTTCAAGACCCTGTCCGTGGATGTTTATTCTTCACATCCCCTGACATGACTATAAATAACATCCCTTGAGTTCACTTCATCTAGATCCATGTATGATTCCTCTAAAGAGTTGGAAGGAATGAACAATTGCTCAGTAACAATCAAAATATACGTTGGTTTCAACACAGACAATTTCAATCATAATCTTTTTTCTATTCTTAAACAAGAAGAGATTTCACAATTTAACTACACAAATATGATCACGTGATTTATAATTTTTTATTTTACTGATGGTATACTCTGTTTTAATTGTAAAAGAGAGATTTTACATGTCAGCTGATTTGAGGTTTGAGGGATTTTCTCAGGGGAAGGCTGTGACCTCAATATTTTAATGGTATATATATGGGCTTATATGTATCTCCATTGTGGTTTTATCTGAAGAAGGAGCAGGTTATATTCTGAAACGCATAATAAAAAAAATGTGTCTTCAGAATTTGTGTCATTAATAGCCTGACGAAGGGGCCACAGTGTCCCGACACCTTGCTAGGTTTACCATCTTTTCAGTTAGCCATTAAAAGGTATCAACCACTGAGGACACTCAGATTGCAATATTTTTTTCTATTTACTGGCTAACACGGCATAAATAGTCTTTACCTTAATAAAATATGGTATTGTGGTACATCTGAATTAGGAGCAGGTTAAGGCTCCGAAATGCATAATAAAAAAATCACTTTCGCAATTTAACTATTATTGGAGACTGTTCCCAGATAGCGTGGCGTATGCACTATATTCTACTACCGGTTTAGTATAACTAATTAACATGGGAGATGAAACTGGATAAAAAGTATTATTTCTAAATATTGGTCTGTTTTGAAACAAGATACAGTTCTATTCAAAATTCTACCTGATTGTCCACAAATAACAGCAAAATGTGGGAGTTTTGGTAGCTAGTTGTAATGTGTTTTTAGGTTCGCTGTCATATTTTTCTTATCTTATCTGAGGGGTTAAAATTCTATTTAAAACAACATATATTATAGTGTTCTCTAACATAAAATCTCTTTTCCAGATGTCACTTTGATTTTCCATCTGGCAGTTATCTGTGCTCTTTGACGTCTCTAAGTGACCATCAGATCCCTATTTGTTCTGGTATCTTTAATATATCCAGCAATACCTCATTATGTCTCTTAGAAGTCAATATTGATTTTTTTTCCATAGTTAATTAGATAAATTTACTTCTTATCATTTCCATTATATTTTTATGCTTTCACTTGTTTATTTTTATTCACTTTTGTCATTTATTCAATAATCACTTTGTCATCCATTCACATGCATTAACATATATATTCGCACATATACTGGTAACTAATCACACTAATATTTAAATGTCAATCTTTCACATACATTTAATCACATATTTCATTCAATATATTATATTTTATTTAATATATTTTCATATGTTGTATTATTTTCTCCCTCTCTGTCATAATTTGTAATTAAATTTAAGAATAGAACTTCAAAACTATATGGCCATACTTATGGATTTTCTGTTATATCTTTATTAAGTTAGCATGATAAGAGCAAGATTTTTCCTTAATACATATGGCAGCCACACTCCATAGATACTAAAGGCACATGTCCAATATGGCTGCTATGCAAAATAAAAACAGAGGGGCGCACCTTGAAAAGAACCCGGTGCCCTAGTATGGGATAATATTACAAGGTGTGGGGGGTTTGCCTCTCACCTATTCCGGATGTGCACCCTTGCACAACACTGGTAACCATGTATCGGTGGGGAACCGTGGAAAGCTGCCAGTCGGCTCCGAGGAGTCCTCCTTCCTGGTGCGGTCACATCTGAGACCCGATCACCTGACGTCCGCGTCACCGGAACTTCATCACACAAGGTCTTGGAAGGGTGTAACGAATTTCTTCGGTGACTCCAAGCAGCACACAAGGTCCCAAAGGGCTTGTTAGGAGATCTCTCCCAGCTCCCAGCACCAAGCAGCTCCGGCCACACTCCCGGGTTGGGAACAATGAAATTAATTACAAAAGTTCAGTGGTCAATTCAGGAGTGCTATGTGGCAAGGAACTTTCAAAAGAAACATTTCTTACAGGCCTGTTTATTAGTATTATTAAGAAATTTCACTATGCGTTCGACAACGGCAAACATCCTGTGCAGAAGACAACAGGCTGTTGTCGAAACGTGTAGTGGCATTTCCTAGTAATACTAATAAACAGGTCTGTAAGAAATGTTTCTTTTGAAAGTTCCTTGCCACCTAGCGCTCCTGATTTGACCACTGAACCTTTGTAATTCAATATGGCTGCTATGATTGTTTTTCCATCATGCATACCACATGATCAGAACAGCTTCTGGATTCGTTGTGTGCTGGTTTATGCATGTCCTTGGCCCATTCCCATGACAACACTTGCCTCCAGTGTCATGGCCAATGACCTATGGTCATGCTTCATTAACGCCAGTGTTGACATCAGCATCTAGATGTGCTGAGGGACACGTGCATCATAGTGCCTGATAAGATGAAGTCTCCAATGGATATGAGATCAAAAGTGAAGGAAAAGGAATGCCAGAATGATCACATATAAACCCAAAGACACCTGCATCCGGTGGGTACTATCTCAAGCTGGTGCAGTGCAGAAGTAGGATGAAAGGGGAGGAGTTTGAGGCACAGCCATCCATTAATTAAAACTTGTTTATTTCAGTCAACTAAAACATACTTGTTCACAAAACAGGGCCTGAAACGGATGTATTTCTGGCAATCACTTACCCTTAATCATAGTATATATAGTTACTATGATTAAGTGCAAATGACCACCAGAAACTTTGCCAGTTTAACAACTGTTCTCTGAACAAGTACATTTTCATGGACTGAAATAAATAGAAGTTTTGATTACCGTACAGCTGTGCGTCAATCTCCTTTCTCCTCCTCCTGCTTCTCCAATGGACAATTTACATACCTGGTTTTGAAACAAAATATACAGTACCTTTTCAATTGTTTCCTCATTCATATATTATATATTGGTCAGTACTGGTCACTACGAAATCAAGATTGGCTTGAGTTATTACCTTGATCTATAATTAATAAAATGTGATGTGTGGACTAAATATTTGAGTAATTGCAGTGGAACCTTAGATTACAAGTAACTTTGAGAACGTTTTGCAAGACAAGATAACACTGTTAGTATATTGTAACTTGGTATAAAAGCAAGATTTGCAATAAGAGAAAAATGTGAATATCAATGACTGTCTAATTGCAGTTTCCAATATTATGTCCGCTCTCTATCTGAAACTCAACCTTTCCAAAACTGAACTTCTTCTGCTCCCGCCCTGCACTAACCTCCCTAAATCTGACATCTCTCAGTGTACAGAACCACAATAAACCCTAGGCAGAAGGCTCCATGTCTGGGTGTTATGTTTGACGTTGATCTTTCCTTCACCCCATATATACAATCTCTCTCCCACTCTTACCGCTTGCACATCAAGAACATCTCTAAAATCCGCCTCTTTCTCAGCATGGAAACAACAAAAACCCTCACTGTGGCCCTGATTCACTCCTGGCTTGACTATTGTAATTCTCTTTTAATTGGCCTCCCCCTCACTAGGCTTTCCCCTCTCCAGTCCATCCTTAATGCAGCAGCCAGGATCACCTATCTAGCTAACCATTACTCAGACGCTTCCGCTCTATGACAGTCATTACACTGGCTGCCTATACACTATAGGATGCAATTCAAACTACTTGTTCTCACCCACAAATCTCTTCACAGTGCAACACCCCCCTACATCTCCTCCCTTATCTTCGTTTATCATCCCACCTGTCCTCTTCACTCTGAAAGTGACTTTAAACTCACTTCTGCTTTAATCCCAACCCTCACTACCGGTTCCAAGACTTCTCCCGAGCCGCACCAATTTTCTGGAATGCTCTACCCCAAGAAATTAGGTCTATCCATAAATTACATAGTTTCAGGCGCTCCCTAAAAACACAACTTTTAGGGCGGCCTATTATGATTCCTAGTCAAATTCATTTAGACATAGCCTATCCGCTCCACCAGTCTCAAATGCATCACAAATAATGGTTGTTGGCTGCTTATGCTGCTCCTATCTGGTCCCCATCTTCTCAAGTTGACTATACCATCATTGTTAATAAGCACCTGTACTTTGTGTCACCCCACCTCATTGTGAGATTGTAAGCTCTTATGAGCAGGGCTGTCATTATTTTGATCTAATTATTGTATTTCTGATGATTGTTTGAATATGAACCTGTGAATTGTGAAGCGCTGTGGAATATGTTGACACTATAAGAATAAAGATTATTATTATTATTATTATCATTATTAACTCTCCCCACCCCTCTATTGTACTGTACCTCCTTCACTGTACAGATACACTACAGTACTAATAATGCTCACCACTTCTAGCCCATGCGTACAAGCCATCAATCGCAGTCTTTTCCTCACTTCTGGGTTCCGGCCTTTGCGTGTTCACCGCGCTCTGAATATGGAGCCTCCATACTTGATACTGTACATTTGTGACGCCGCTACTAAGCCAACTTTAGATCCTGTAACTGATTAACGTTTTGTACATATGCATACTGTATATACAATAGAGCTGCAATTAATTGAATAACTGTAATAATTTTATATGAATAAAGTAAATATTTTTGGGTTGTGGAGAAAATCATCAGCATTTCAGTTATTTCTTATAGGAAAATTTGCTTTGATATACAAGTGATTTAGACTACAAGCACATTCCTGGAACAAATTATGCGCGTAATTCAAGGTTCCACTATGCAACATCTTGTTTTTGCGGGGTAAAATTATTGTATGTGTATGTATATACAGAGTTGGCCATTTATATGAATGCACCTAAATAAAATGGAATGGTTGGTGATATAAACTTTCTGTTTGTGGCACATTAGTATATGGGAGGGGGAAAACTTTTCCAGATTGGTGGTGACCATGGCGGCCATTTTGAAGTCGACCATTTTGGATCCAACTTTATTTTTTTCAATGGGAAGAGGGTCATGTGACATATCAAACCAACTGGGAATTTCATAAGAAACACAATGGTGTGCTTGGTTTAACATATCTTTATTCTTCATGAGTTATTTACACGTTTATGACCACTTATAAAATGTGTTCAAAGTGCTGCCCATTGTGTTGGATTGTCAATTCAACCCTCTTTTCCCACTCTTGATACACTGATAGCAACACCACAGAAGAAATGCTAGCACAGGCTTCCAGTATCCGTTGTTTCAGATGCTGCACATCTCGTATCTTGACAGCATAGACAATTGCTTTCAGATGAGTGATGAGGACACACTTTTTTGTGAATGGTGAAGTTATTCTGACACTAACCCACAGTGGATAGATCCCTCCAAGAGTAATGAAAAACAAAAATTGATGGTATGGTGTGGTATATGGGGTACAAAGATAGTGGAGCCATTCTTCATCAATGGAAACCTCAATGCCACTGGATAACTGATATTGCTACAGCCTTAGGATTGTCATACATCATAAGGAACCCAGGGCCCACTGCACCTGCACATGGTCCCACAATGGGTCTGAGGATCTCATCCCAATACCTATTGGCAGTCAGAGTACCTCTAGCTAGCACATAGACAGCTGTGCAGCCCTCAGACAAATGCATCCCAACACCATTACTAACCCACTGCTAAACTGGTTATGCTGAAGGATGTTGTAGAGAGTACAACATTCTCCACGGCGTCTCCAGATACTGTCACATCTGTTAGATGTGCTCAGTGTGAACTTACTTTCATCTGTGAAGAGCACAGGGCACCAATGTTGAATCTTCCAAACTTGATGTTTTTTGGCAAATGCTAATCGCCCTGCACAGTGTAGTGTTGTAAGTGTCGAGCCCCAGGCTTTGGAGTACTCGGGTATAATGCTCCTGTGTCACGGGGAGTGGTGGCCGCGCCTGATCCCGTGTCCTGGGGGACTTCTTTGAAAAAGGGTATATTTACAGGGGATTATATTTACAAGTTGTCGTGACGCCACCTGTAGTCTCTGGTGAGGTGCCACCAGCGCCGCCACAGTCCGCCGGAGATAGATGGTATCGCGGCTAGTTGTCAAAGTCCTCTACAAGACCTCCGGGGCAGCATAGTGTGAAGGGGTAGCTTGTATTGGAGCTGTAGATGGTATGGGGAGTGTTGGAGCAGTCTATGAGGGGCACCGGGAACGGAGAGGAATGACACACCTACACTGCAGAAGTCTCTTTTACCTTTTTACTGATGTTATGGCAGGTAAAGATGTCCAGGGCACTGACAGATGACCAGGTTGCACAGTGGGTC
Organism: Allobates femoralis; assembly: GCA_033576535.1. Classification (NCBI taxonomy): domain Eukaryota; kingdom Metazoa; phylum Chordata; class Amphibia; order Anura; family Aromobatidae; genus Allobates; species Allobates femoralis. The sequence goes on along the minus strand of JARQOC010000003.1, from coordinate 287,789,533 downwards.
CCCACAGCAAGTAGGTATAAGTCCTCCTCTATTCCTCTTTGGTAATTAAAGCTCAGCCTGCATGCAGCCAGACTGGCCTCCTCTCTCCTCCTGACTCTGATATCTGTCCTCTCCTCCTGTGTGGTCCACGGGTTACCCTCTCTGATCACTGCGGTAATGCACTGCTGTGTCTGGCTCCCTCTCTTTGACCCACAGGGGGACCGGGTGACTGAAGTCTCCACAGTGTGACAGGGTTTTCTGTAGTCCTGGAGTATCCTACAGGTGCGGATCCCGATGTTCGGTACTTCCTTGGGCGAACTCCACTAGTTCCTCACTCCCTTTAGGCTGTCTGCACCTTGCTTTCTGTCCCCACTTAGGCTTGCGAGACGTCAAAAGGGCCACTCCGGGTCACTGGCTCGGGCCTAACCGCGGCACCGACCACCAGGACGTCTTCGCAGCTCTCCTAGCGTCTGCACACGCTGACTAACTCCTCCCCCAGCAGCAGTATTTATAGGGGATCTTGCCTAAGGTCAGCAAGTTGGGCTCCCCCTACTGTGCCGGGGTGGGAGATGTTGCATGTAGTAGGTACCTGCTGTGGAAACCCAGCTGTGCATTAGAGAAGTCTATGGCTACCTGTGTGAGCAGGGAGCCACATAAGCACAACACTCACTTGTGGACGTCTGTACCTCATACCACACTCATGTAGTTTGTTTGACAGTTTGAGCAGACACATGAATATTAATAGTCTACTGGAAGACATTTTGCAGGGTTCTTGCACTGTTCCTTCTGTTCCTCCTTGCACAAAGGTGAATATAGCAGTCTTGCTGCAGGGTTTTTGTCCTGTTACAGCTCCCTCCATGTCTCCTGCTATCTGCTCCATGCTCTGAACACAGTGTTGTCAGACACAGCTAACCTTGCCATAGCTTACATTGATACACCATCCTGGATGAGCTGCACTAACTGAGCAACTTCTGTAGGTTGTAGACACTGCCTCATGCTACCTCTAGGGGTGAGAGCAATGACAGAATGCAAACATGACCAAAATAACAGCCAAAAATGATGAGAACAAAGAAATGGTCTGTGGATACCACCTGCAGAACTACTCCTTTATAATTGTTGTCTTACTAATTGCCTATAATTTCTACCTGTTCAATTTGCATAACAGCAGGAGACATTGATTCACAATCAGTGTTACTTCATAACTGGACAGTTTGATTTCACAGAAGTGTGATTGATTTGGAGTTTCATTGTGTTATTTAAGTGTTCCCTTTATTCTTTTAAGCAGTACACATTGGGTATGGAAAGTATTCAGACACCTTTAAATGTTTCACTGTTTGTTTCATTGCAGCCATTTGGTAAATTCAAAAAAGTTCATTTTTTTCTCATTAATGTACACTCTGCACCCCATCTTGACTGAAAAAAAACAGAATTGAAGAAATTTTTGCAAATTTATTAAAAAAGAAAAACTGAAATATCACATGGTCATAAGTATTCAGACCCTTTGCTCAGACACTCATATTCAAGTCACATGCTGTCCATTTCCTTATGATCCTTATGATCTCCTGAGATGGTTTTACTCCTGCATTGGAGTCCAGCTGTGTTTAATTAAACTGATAGGACTTGATTTGAAAAGACACACACCCTTTTATATAAGACCTCACAGCTCACAGTGCTTGTCAGACCAAATGAAAATCATGAGGTCAAAGGAACTGCCCAAGGAGCTCAGAGACAGAATTGTGACAAGGCACAGATCTATCCAAAAAAAGAATAAAAGAATTTCTGCAGTACTCAATGTTCCTAAGAGCATATAGTGGCCTCCATAATCCTTAGATGGCAGAAGTTTGGAACCACCAGAAGTGTTCCTAGACCTGGCCGCCCAGCCAAACTGAACAACCATGGGAGAAGAGCCTTGGTGAGAGAAGTAAAGAAGAACCCCAAGATCACTGTGGCTGAGCTCCAGAGATGCAGTAGGGAGATGGGAGAAAGTTCCACAAAGTCAACTATCCCTGCAGCCCTCCACCAGTCGGGACTTTATGGCAGAGTGGCCCCATCCAAGCCTCTCCTCAGTGCAAGACATATGAAAGCCCACATTAAGTTTGCAAAAACACACATGAAGGACTCCCTGACTATGAGAAATAAGATTTTCTGGTCTGATGAGATGAAGATAGAACTTATTGGTGATAATTATAAGCGGTATGTGTGGAGAAAACAAGGCACTGCTCATCACCTGCCCAATTCAATCCCAACAGTGAAACATGGTGGTGGCAGCATCATGCTATGGGGGTATTTTTCAGTTGCAGGGACAGAATGACTGGCTGCAATTGAAGGAAACATGAATGCAGCCAAGTACAGAGATGTCCTGGATGAAAACCTCTTCCAGAGTGCTCTGAGCCTCAGACTTGGCAGAAAGTTCACCTTCCAACAAGACAATGACCCTAAGCACTCCTCTAAAACAACAAAGTAGACAAAGGAGTGGCTTAACCTCCCTGGCGGTATGATTATGTCAGGAATTTTGTACTAAATGCAGTACCATTTTTTTGGTAAAAAATTTCTTTTATGGGCAGAAATTTTATACTTTTTGATTATGGGACGAAATTTTATACTTTTTTATTTCCTGCCCAGTTCCGCCTCCAATGAGCCACTACCTGACTGGGTAGGGGCCCCTCAAGCATCAGTAGGGGGCCCCCGTGACCCTGTGACAGAGGAGAGGAGGGTAACTGAGAGAAGCATCCTGCTTCCCTTGGGTGTTCCCGCCCTCCTCTCGTCTGCAGCCCAGGCTCTAACCCTAACCCTAGCCCTAACCCTAACCCTAATCCTAACCCTAACCCTAACCCTAACCCTAGCCCTAACCCTAGCCCTACCCCTAACCCTAGCCCTAACCCTAGCCCTAACCCTAACCCTAGTCCTAACCCTAACCCTAGTCCTAACCCTAACCCTTACTCTAACCCCGACCTAAGTGCTGCTGGCATGACCAACATCACTGTCCTCGCTCCTCGGTCCGCGACTGCAATGGACGCGACCGCACTGCCGATAGCACCCCCTGGGACCGCGACCGCACTGACGATAGCACGCCCCCCCCCCCCGGGGCACTGCCGATAGCAAAGGGGGCCGCGACCGCACTGCCGGTAGCACCCCTCCCCCCCTGGAGCCGCGACCGTGCCATCGATAGCACCACCCGCTCCTCACGGTGAGCGGCGGAACTGCCCGCGGGTAAACCCGCTTCTGACAGTGAAAGTTATATGATTCCACACCAAACATAAAAAAGTGGGTGACAAAAGTATTGGCACTGTTAGAAAAATCATGTGATGCTTCTCTAATTTGTGTAATTATCAGCACCTGTAACTTACCTGTGGCACCTAACAGGTGTTGGCAATAACTAAATCACACTTGCAGCCAGTTGACATGGATTAAAGTTGACTCAACCTCTGTCCTGTGTCCTTGTGTGTACCACATTAGGCATGAAGAAAAGAAAGAAGACCAAAGAACTGTCTGAGGACTTGAGAAACCAAATTGTGAGGAAGCATGAGCAATCTCAGGGCTACAAGTCCATCTCCAAAGACCTGAATGTTACTGTGTCTACCGTGCGCAGTATCATCAAGAAGTTTAAAGCCCATGGCATTGTGGCTAACTTCCCTAGATGTGGATGGAAAAGAAAAATTGACAAGAGATTTCAACGCAAGATTGTGCGGGTGGTGGATAAAAAACCCAACATCTGGACTAACATCCAAACAAGTTCAAGCTGCCCTGCAGTCCGAGAGTACAACAGTGTCAGCCCGTACTATCCGTCGGCGTCTGAATGAAAAGGGACTGTATGGTAGGATACCCAGGAAGACCCCACTTCTTACCCGGAGACATAAAAAAACCAGGCTGGAGTTTGCCAAAACTTACCTGAGAAAGCCTACAACGTTTTGGAACAATGTTCTCTGGTCAGATGAGACAAAAGTAGAGCTTTTTGGTCAAAGGCATCAACATAGAGTTTACAGGAGAAAAAAAGAGGAATTCAAAGAAAAGAACACGGTCCCTACAGTCAAACATGGTGGGGATTCCCTGATGTTTTGGGGTTGCTTTGCTGCCTCTGGCACTGGACTGCTTGACCGTGTGCATGGCATTATGAAGTCTGAAGACTACCAACTAATTTTGCAGCATAATGTAGGCCCAATGTGAGAAAGCTGGGTCTCCCTCAGAGGTCATGGGTCTTCCAGCAGGACAATGACCCAAAACACACTTCAAAAAGCACTAGAAAATGGTTTGAGAGAAAGCACTGGAGACGTCTAAGGTGGCCAGCAATGAGTCCAGACCCGAATCCCATAGAACACCTGTGTAGAGATCTAAAAATGGCTGTTTGGAGAAGGCACCCTTCAAATATCAGGGACCTGAAGCAGTTTTCCAAAGAAGAATGGTCTAAAATTCCAGCAGAGCATTGTAAGAAACCTATTGATGGTTACCGGAAGCGGTTAATCGCAGTAATTTTGGCTAAAGGTTGTGCAACCAAGTATTAGGCTGAGGGTGACAATACTTTTGTCTGGCCAATTTTTGGAGTTTTGTGTGAAATGATCAATGTTTTCCTTTTTACTTCATTCTCTTTTGTGTTTTTTCATTGAAGACAAATTAAATGAAGATAATAATACCAAAGAATTTGTGATTGCAATCATTTTCAGGAAGAAACTGAGTATTATCTGACAGAATTGCAGGGGTGTCAATACTTTTGGCCACAACTGTACAGTGCCACGGACTTCGAAACACTGGTAAGCTCAGATATTGTTTCCCAGAAGACCATTTGCCAAGTTGCCAAATAACCATCTCCATGGCTGAGGGTCAGCGCTCGGACATCCTTCTGGCACATGTGCAGTTGGACTGGGGGACTGACCAAGGAGTGGTCGATGTGGGGCTTATGGACAGCATCCCAACACCTGTTGTTTTGTGGAACAACCAGGAAGAAGTTAAAGTGGGACTTGTGGACAAGCCCCCCCCACACCTGTTATTTAGAGGAATGACCATGGAGAGGTTGAAGTGGGATTTATGAACAGCGTTCCCACATCAGTTATTTTGGGGGCTGACCGGGAAGAGTTTGAAGAGGGACTTCTGGATGGCCTCCCAGCACCTGTTATTTTGGGGAACGACCAGGGAGAGGGCAATGTGAGGCACATGGACTGCCTCCCCATACCTGTTTTTTTGGGAATCCATAACTGAGAAGTTGAAGAGGGGGGTTGTGGTTGGCCTCCTTACACCGGTTATTTTGGGGAATGACCTAGGACAAGGATTATCCTGCTAGTTTGTGACAGCCATCACCCACAGCCAAGCCAAACACCACCTTGATCTGGATCCTGCTATCATTCTATCCAGGGATAACCCATGTTCACAACCTCCATCATCTGCCCTTGAGCTGACAACAGTGAGTACATCTAACCAGATTGTGGCCATTGACTGGGGGGAGATATATCATAAGGCATTTAGGGAAGCCCAACTTATGGACCCCACCTTAGTGCTTGTCTGCTGTATGGCTGCTCAACCTGAGGGAGGTCATCAGGGGGAGGTGTATAGATGTGAGCCTCTATCGCTGACCTCACCACAAAAAAGAAAAGCCAAAGGACAACACCAACAAGAGGAGAAGGATGATAAGAGGCCTATCCCACCCAGTTAAAATAAAAAAATTCATCAAGATTCAGCAGTATGCCGGAGCTAATTAAGAAGGGGGAGGAATGTGATGACAAAGCATGTTACTATCTATGTCAGGGGTTAAATATTCTTAATTAGGCCAGATGTATTGTTCTTTTGTTTGTTAACTCATGCGAAGCAAGTCATAGTTTATTATCAGACTGCTTGGAGCCTCCATTGTCTTAGTTTGTGGACTGTTAGCTAAATGTAAATTGCCTCAACCCCCTTTGCCTATAACATTCAGAGGAAAATTATGCAGTCGGATTGAACTGCCGACATTTAAGAGAATAGCCTTATCCCACCAATCCTGTAAAAACACAATATCCTGATGTGAAGACATGGGTTATAAAAAGGACTTTCTTCAGTCATCAGTGATTATATGCTAAGTGTTGTCAGCCTAGGGGCTTTAGTCCTGGCTGCCAGGATCACATTGTGTCTTCATATGCTACATGACTTAAGCGTTGGGGCTTAGATCCCAGTTAGAAGATCATAACCTAGATACTATTCTACAGAATTCAGCCTAGGATCCTAAGATTCGGCTAGAAGGAATCCAGAATGGGACAATTCGGTCACCTGGCTACAGACTTTTCTGTGCTCGGTCAGCCTCCTAAACTTGCTTCTATCTCTTCTCAGTGGGTGTCCACCAAAAGCAGGGTGCAACTGAACTGGGGAGTTGGCCCTGGAAGCCTTGAAAGCATGAAGATTTTAATCCCTGGAGAGCCAGGGTGAGACTCTGTTGCTTGTTACATTATGTGTTTTTCCTGGGTATGTATTATGTGCTTTTCATTATTGGAGATCCAATAAAGCCTGGCCAATGTGTGGTTCCCTCACCCTGTGTTGTCTGAGTAGTGTTCTGCCCACAGATAAGGAGTTCGGGAGTTCAGTAGGATGAGCCCTGGTTCATGCGGTCTTTTTAAAGGCAGCCAGGCCAGGGGATGAGACCAACCACTGACCCCGTGTCTCCACACATGTTTGAGCAAAGTTCACTCATCACTAGTCCACATTGCTACTATGAATAATATGCAGGAGTATATGAGTTTATACAATCCGTATTACCATATTGATTTTATACAGACCCTATGGCTATTGCAAAATACCTGGTCATACTGTTAGTTATGTATGTAAGACAAGATGTTATAAACAATTAATACATTATGCAAGAATTGCTAGATAACACTGCCAGAATAACAACACAATGGCCCCGACGCATCAGTTTTTTCTTTTTAAGTCACTTTTCTTTTTTTGTCTTGAACTATTCACTGTCATGTTTTCAAATAGTTTTTATTGAATTTTGCATTTGCGATAACAAAGAAAATATAATATCTTATTAATGACATAAGATATTTAGACAATTAAGTAATCGTATTGTCCAAAGGTTAAGTAGGTGATTACATAGGTATCATTCCCTTTACTTAATTCACTTATAAAGTAATTATCATTCTATATATCGGGTTATACATATACTTACAACTATATACATATGTATATTGTTCGTTCAGTTTAACAGGTTGTATACATACGTACAAATATCCATACACATGTAAATGTCATTTTATTTAACAGGTTATATACCTACATACAACCATACAAATATATCGGTTATAGCTGTAGTGGTATTAATTAATTAGTTTCCTTAGGATTAACATGTATCAAGTATGTACAGTTTATGGAGTATACAGAGACATGTGTGGTTGAGGGTAAGGGGTGAAGAGTAACCTATGTGTAAAGCCCTATCAGTCTGTCTTCTTTGAAATTTTGGTTTAGATCTCTAGCAAATTTAACCCTGTTTTATATAAGTGTTAGACTATGAAAGTAATTAATGAGTTGGTTTATTTATGAGTTGTTCTGGTCTGTTGAGGAATGGGGTGAGGGCATAAAGAAATTCCAATCTCTCAATTTTTTTAGTTATTACTTTAGAAGGTTATTCCTCAGTGAATAGGTATATTCGTATAAGTTATGGCTTGCTATTTTATGAATGGTATCTTCGATTTTTGGGGGAAGGCATTCTTTCCAACAGGCAGCTATATTGTTTTTCGCTGTAAGAATTACGTGGGTTATAATTGGTCTGTGTCGTTTGGGTATCGAGTCAATCCCGATGAGTACTAGTACAAGTTCAATTGAAAGAGTAATATTTAAACCTGTGATGTCATTTATGAGGGAATTCATTTTAGACCAATAAGAGTTGAGTGCTTTACATCCCCAGAAGTCGTGTGATAAGGTGCCTACTTCTCTACAATTTCTCCAGCAGAATGGAGAGTTTTGTTTTTGGATTTGATGGAGTTTGTACAGGGTTAGATACCACCGAGTGTGAATTTTGTAATGTGTTTCTACCAGAGAAGAGCATGGGACGTTTGAGTATATACTGTCGCATAATAGTTGTAATTGATCAGTTTTAATTTCTAGAGATAATTCTTTCTCCTAAGCCTCTATATTCGATGATCTTAAAGGGATTATGTCTTGATTGAGATTTTGATAGGTTGTTTCTGTTTTCCAGAATAAAGAGCTTTGAGGGTATTTAAGCATCTGGGTTAGGTTTTGAGGAAAGAAAAAATTAAAGTTATGAGAATCTATAATGGCCACTTTACACGCGGCTACATTTCTAGCTTATCCACAGGTAACTTACTGGCTGCAGTGAAATCATGGAGACATTATTCCATTTGTACACAGCAACAAGATAGAACCATGTCTCCATGATTTCACTGCAGCCAGTAAGTTACCTGTGGATAAGCTAGAAATGTAGCCGCGTGTAAAGTGGCCATAAGAGCTTGAAGTTTCAGCCAAATCTTTTCTTCTCAATGTTCCAGTTTGTATTTGTTTTCAATTGTTTGAAAGGAGGAAAGGTGTTAATTATCATCCAGAATGTCTGAAATGAGTTTAATTCCTGCTGCTTTCCTTGTTCCTAATTTCATTCTGAGAGCAATTACTTCAAGGATGTTGATGGTTGTCCAATTCGGTCGGCTCTTATTATGGATTTTAATTGAGGAGTGAAATAGTTGTCTCCAAGATTGAATTGTAGTTTTAATCATTAAGTTTTTGGGTAATGGTTTCTTTTTGTTACAAAGGTGGGATGTAACAATTAGTCCCATTTTGCCTCTCATGTTCTAAGGTTCTTCCAATTCCAACCAAGCTGGTCTGTCTGTTTCCCTCCACCAAACTTGACTGAGTTTAATAAGTGTGGCATGGTAGTAATCACTTATGTTAGGAAGAGCTGGACCACCTCTTTTTTCACCTTTCATAAGGACCGTCTTTGCCTCTCTCGGTTTACTTTTTTTCCATACAAAATTTGCTAGCTGCGTTTGTAGTTTTTGTAACCATTTCTTCGAAACAGAGAGGGGTATACACCTGAATATATAGAGGAGTTTAGGTAGGAGGCACATTTTATAGGCGTTAATTCTTCCGAGCCAGGAGATTTCTATGTCCGCGATATGTAGTATATCAGATTGGATGGTCTTGTATATTTCCATAAAATTTGTGTCTTTAATTACAGATAGTGGTTTGGTGAGTTTTATTCCCAGATAACCACAGAATCATTTTCCCATGATAAGGCCATCTCCGATTTGAGACTTTTCAATATTTGTTGTTCAAGGTTGAAATTTAGGACTTGGGTCTTTGCTAGATTAATTTTGTAATGTGATATGGTTGAGAATTGCTGTATAGTATCGAGAAGACTTATCATGGAATGCAGTGGATCAGTGAAGGTGATGAGGATATCGTGAGCAAATAATGAAATTTTGAATTGTCTTTGTTGGAGAGCAATGCCTTTTATGAAGGGATTCATACGAATTTTCTCTTCTACGGTAGGGGTTCAATAAACAGGTCAAAGAGGGTGGGTGAGAGAGGAGAGCCCTGTCTAGTGCCGTTGGTGAGGGAGAATTTACCCGATAAAGTATTATTGGTCAGTATCTTAGCTGAGGGACTAGAATATAGTGATTTTATTGCATTTAGGATTCCTCCCTCAAAACCAAACTTGTTCAAGGTCTGGAAAAGGAAGCACCAATGGACTCTGTCAAATGCTTTTTCAGCGTCGACAGCGACCACTAGGGCAGGAGTCTTTGATTCCTCTAGATATCAAATTGATAGCACGCCTAGTTTCATCAGCAGTGCATCAGCAGAGCAGCAGTGTATCAGCAATGCAGTACTGTTACGAACCCCACCTGATCTCTTTGTAATCATTTTGGGGAATTGTTTTGGAGTCTAAAAGTTATAGTTTTGGTAATTATTTTTAAGTCTGAATTTAGAAGGGAGATGGGCCTATAGTTGCTGACATTTTCCTTATCTCCTTTTCCTTTTGAGATGACTGAAATTACAGCTTCCTGCATCTCTGCTGGTAAAGCGTTTTGATTTGTGGTAAGAGAGTTGGTAAGTTTAGTAAGATAAGGGGTAAGGGAGGTTTTAAAATTTAGATAGTACTCATTTTGAAGACCGTCAGGGCCTGGGGATTTGCATTTTTTTAGTGAGTTAATGGTCTCTAGAATTTCGGCATCTGTGAAGGGAGAATTCAGACATTTTAATTCTTCTTCAGAAAGAGAGGGAAGTTGTATTGAGGCTAAAAATCTGTCAATATCGTTTTTCAGAGGAAGGATTTCTTTTGGGTTATTTTTCAGATTCTAAAGTTTTTTATAGTATTTAGCAAATATATCCAAAATAGTTTTAAGATTTTTGTGTGTTAAATTATGTTCATCTTTAATTTGAAGAATTCTCATTTACCGTATTTTTCGCTTTATAAGACGCACCTGATTATAAGACGCACCCCCAAATTTGGTGAAGAAAAAGAGAAAAAAATATTTTTTAATGTTAAATGGGGTCCGTGTTATAATGCCAGTGTCCGTCTTACAAATCATATAGGACACATGTCCCTCATAGCACCCTCATCTTGATACATTGTTCCTCATCCTGGGATATAACCCCCTTGTGCTGGCTCACGTCCCCCAGTGATGGCACACATCCCCTATTGATGGCACACCTCCCCCAGTGCTGGCACACTTTCCCCAGTGCCTGCACTCACCCCCCTGTGCTGGCACACTTGCCCCAGTGCAGGCGGAATTGCCCCTGTGCCTGCACCACCCCCAAGTGCAGGCACACTTGCCCCTGTGCCTGCACTCAGCCCCCAGTGCAGGCACACTTGCCCCTGTGCCTGCACTCAGCCCCCACTGCAGGCACATTTACCCCTGTGCCTGCACTCACCCCCCCAGTGCAGGCACAACTTGCCCCTGTGCCTGCACTCAGCCCCCAGTGCAGGCACACTTGCCCCTGTGCCTGCACTCAGCCCCCAGTGCAGGCACACTTGCCCCTGTGCCTGCACTCAGCCCCCACTGCAGGCACATTTACCCCTGTGCCTGCACTCACCCCCCCAGTGCAGGCACAACTTGCCCCTGTGCCTGCACTCAGCCCCCACTGCAGGCACATTTACCCCTGTGCCTGCACTCACCCCCCCAGTGCAGGCACAACTTGCCCCTGTGCCTGCACTCAGCCCCCAGTGCAGGCACACTTGCCCCTGTGCCTGCACTCAGCCCCCACTGCAGGCACATTTACCCCTGTGCCTGCACTCACCCCCCCAGTGCAGGCACAACTTGCCCCTGTGCCTGCACTCAGCCCCCAGTGCAGGCACATTTACCCCTGTGCCTGCACTCACCTCCCCCAGTGCAGGCACAACTTGCCCCCATCACTGTGTAAAGCTCCCCTGCTGGCGTGCACAGAATAAAAATAAAAAATCATTACTTCACCTTCCGACGATCGCGCTCCCTTCTGCCAGCTGATCGGTGACTTCCTGCTTTGGTCTCGGCATCGGGTCATGTGACCAGAGTGCATCATGTGATCGGATTTCATCACTATGCACTCCTGATGCCGAGACCAAAGCAGGAAGTCACCGATCAGCTGGCAGAAGGGAGCGCGATCGTCGGAAGGTGAAGTAATGATTTTTTATTTTTATTCTGTGCACGCCAGCAGGGGAGCTTTACATTTACACAGTGATGGGGGCAAGTTGTGCCTGCACAGGGAAGTGAGTGCAGGCACACCTGATATGCGCTGCACCCCTGTCCAGATCTTGGTGCTGGTTTCAGCACCAAGGTGATGGACAGCGGCAGTGCAGTGCATATTGGAGGAGGTTAATGAGCGGGAGCACGTGACCTCCCGCTGCCTCCTGAGGACCGCAGCCAGCCCGCCCCGGCTCCGGACACCACTGCACAGCCTCCCCAGCACTAAAGAACCGTATATTCCCATTATAAGACGCACCCCCCACTTTCCCCCAAAAGTTGGGGGAACAAAAGTGCGTCTTATAATGCGAAAAATACGGTAAGTCTATGAATTTTGATTCTCTTAGCAAAAGGTTTAGATGGTTTATTCATGCAATTATAGAAGTTGGCTCTAGAGAGTTGCACAATTTTATCATATTCTGGGGTGAGTAGTGTTTTTAATTCAATTCACAATCAAAGGATTTCTTTATGGGTTTCTTCTTTAGTCAGTTTGATTTGATCTACCGTATATACTCGAGGATAAGCCAAGTTTTTCAGCACAAAAATTGTGCTGAAAAGTGCCCCCCTCGGCTTATACTCGAGTCAGTGATGGCTCAGGGTGGTGGGGGCGGTGTCTAGGGGCTGGAGGAGGTGAGGGAGGCTGTAATAGGAGCAGCTGGTCACGTGGGGCCGCTCATTAGTGCAATGCAATATGCACTGCACCCCCTGTCCATTAGCGGCAGGGGGAGCGGTGCATATTACATTGCACTGTCAGCGCTCCCCCCCAGTGGTATACACAGCCCCCCCCCTTGCTTCCGCACACCTGTAAAAGAATAGCTCATTCATACTTATCCTCCTCGCTGTCACTGCGCATCCTCTGGTCTTCTTCCTGCTTGTACCCGGCGGGCGGAGCAGCAATGACATCATTGCTTCTGTGCCGGTCACATAACGCCGGGTACAAGCAGGAAGAAAACTATAGGACGCGTGGTGAAAGAGCGAGGAGGATAAGTATGAATGAGCTATTCTTTTACAGGTGTGCGACAGCAAGGGGGGGCCTGTATATACCACTGGGGGGGCCTGTATATACCACTGGGGGGGCCTGTATATATCACTGAGGAGGCCTGTATATACCACTGGGGGGGCCTGTATATACCACTGGGGGGCCTGTATATACCACTGGGGGGGGCCTGTATATACCACTGAAGGGGGCCTGTATATACCATTGGGGGGCCTGTATATACCACTGGGGGGGCCTGTTTATACCACTGGAGGAGCCTGTATATACCACTGGGGGGGCCTGTATATACCACTGAAGGGGGCCTGTATATACCACTGGGGGGGCCTGTATATACCACTGAAGGGGGCCTGTATATACCACTAATGGGGGCCTGTATATACCACTGAGGGGGGCTGTAACCTCTGATGGGGGGCCTGTATATACCACTGAGGGGGGCCTGTATGTACCACTGAAGAGGGCCTGTATATACCACTGATGGGGGGCCTGTATATATCACTGATGGGGGGGCCTGCATATACCACTGAGGGGGGCCTGTATATACCACTGAAGAGGGCCTGTATATACCACTGATGGGGGGCCTGTATATACCACTGATGGGGGGCCTGTATATACCACTGATGGGGGGCTAGTATATATCACTGATGGGTTGCCTGTATATACCACTGAGGGGGACCTGTATATATCACCGATAGGGGGCCTGTATATTCCACTGATGGGGGGCCTGTATATACCACTGATGGGGGGCCTGTATATACCACTGATGGGGGCTGTAACCTCTGATGGGGGGCCTGTATATACCACTGATGGGGGGCCTGTATATACCACTGATGGGGGCTGTAACCTCTGATGGGGGGCCTGTATATACCACTGATGGGGGGCCTGTATATACCACTGAGGGGGGGCCTGTATATTCCACTGATTTGGGGCTGTATTCCACTGATGGGGGTTTTAACCTCTGATGGGGGGAACTGTATACCAGTGATGGAGGTCCTATATACCAGTGATGGAGGTCCTATATACCAGTGATGGGGGATTATATACCAGTAATGGGGGGCCATTTATCATTATGAGAGGGGCTGTATACCGTGATAAAAGTCTGCTTCATTTCCCCCCTAGGCTTATACTCGAGTCAATACGTTTCCCTAGTTTTGGAGGGTAAAATTAGGGGCCTCGGCTTATACTCGGGTCGGCTTATACTCGCGTATATACGGTATTTCCAATTCTCTGATTTTCTTGATGATTATTTCTGTATCTTTATTTTTTGCCTGTTTTAGTCTGGAATTAAGTTGGATAAGTTGTCCTCTAATTACAGCTTTGTGAGCTGTCCAGAGCGTAGAGATCGAAACGTCTTCAGAGTCGTTTTCTTTAAAATATAAGTTGATGGAGTTTTGTATATTTACTGTCATGTAATGCACCAAATTCATCAAAATGGTGGTCCATGAACCTGGCACAAAGTAAAGAAAAAGAGCTTTTTTTCTGTCAATAACCATTTTGCAACCTTTTGAGGAAAAAGTAGCATTTTTCAAAATGTCGGAATACATATGCCACTTTTTGAAACAAAAATACAGCAAAGGGTGAAAGAAGTAGAGTTCCGCCAAATTTGCAATTGATGAATTATCCAAAATCATCTGAATACATTAAACTCTGCCTACTTAGCGAACAAAAAAGGTGAGTACATATAAAATAATCTTCAGAAAATGCACAAATAGAATAAAGAATAAGGTGCAAACAAAAAATGGTACAAAACATATAAAACTAGACAAAAAACAGAAGTAAGGGCAATGAAGTGGGACCAATCATGGCTCAAAAGATCAATATGGACACAGCATGGACATGGATGATTCTTCTGTTTCTTTGGGATTTGAAATGACAATTTAATACTAGAATTTTCATATCCATAATGGTATGATGAGGACTACAGAAATGATTGGCCATAGGTAGATCTGTTCTTTTTTCTTTAATTGTGTGGTGATGAGAGTTCATCAACATTCAGAGCAAGAATGAATGTGTCGCATGGATTTATGTCTTTGTACATCAACTGAAGGATATTCAAATCTAGGACCAGACCACTAAAAGACAATGAAACTTTGGTGCTTCTTATCTCTGAATGATGATATGTAATGCCCAATGGCGTAACTACCGCGGTCGCAGCGGTCGCGGCCATGACCGGGCCCGCCCCCTGGGGGGGGCCCGTGTCCCGCACCCCCCTGGGGGGGCCCCGTGTCCCGTGCTGACAGCCGGCCGCCGCGACCGCGATAGCGCCGGCTGGAGAGGAGGAAGGACGGGAAGTGAGAAAGACCTCAAGTGCGAAAGACCTCACTTCCTGCAGCTCTGCCCGCCCCTCCTCTCCTCCTCACTGCGGACCGCGAGACTGTGGATGCGCACGGCGGCAGCGGTGAGTGTATGTGTGAGGCTGAAAAATCAGTGACAGCACCCCCCCCCTGGTTCTTATGTGAGGGGCAGGGAGGCTGGAGTGGAGGCTCACAAAATACTGACAGCACCCCCCCCCCACTGATAATGCCCCAGCTGCTCTTCTTCCCCCCAACACTGACAACTATGGTTAGCTTCACCTCACCTATCTTATGTAGTGTACTATCCAATCATCCATTTCAAAAAATTAATTTATTTCAGAAATTCAACACGTAAAGAGAAATGCATATATTATATAGAGTCATAACAAACAAAGTGATCTATTTCAAGTGTTTATTTCTTTTGATGTTGATGATTATGGCTTATGAAAACCCAAAAGGTTATTATCTCAGAAAATTAAAGTAGAGAGGATGAAGGGTCTGAGAGATAAAATATTGCCTAAATAGGTATTAGAGGCTTCACCTTGTGTGGTAGTGAGAGTCACAACCACTACAAAAGCATATCATGCCTGCTACAGTCCACAGCGTGGTGCATATAGAGTAGGGAGGATAAAGGGTTAAAAACTGCACTGCCATATTCCATGAGATTGAATTGTAGTTTTAATCATTAAGTTTTTGGGTAATGGTTTCTTTTTGTTACAGAGGTGGGATGTAACAATTAGTCCCATTTTGCCTCTCATGTTCTAAGGTTCTTCCAATTCCAACCAAGCTGGTCTGTCTGTTTCCCTCCACCAAACTTGACTGAGTTTAATAAGTGTGGCATGGTAGTAATCACTTATGTTAGGAAGAGCTGGACCACCTCTTTTTTCACCTTTCATAAGGACCGTCTTTGCCTCTCTCGGTTTACTTTTTTTCCATACAAAATTTGCTAGCTGCGTTTGTAGTTTTTGTAACCATTTCTTCGAAACAGAGAGGGGTATACACCTGAATATATAGAGGAGTTTAGGTAGGAGGCACATTTTATAGGCGTTAATTCTTCCGAGCCAGGAGATTTCTATGTCCGTGATATGTAGTATATCAGATTGGATGGTCTTGTATATTTCCATAAAATTTGTGTCTTTAATTACAGATAGTGGTTTGGTGAGTTTTATTCCCAGATAACCACAGAATCATTTTCCCATGATAAGGCCATCTCCGATTTGAGACTTTTCAATATTTGTTGTTCAAGGTTGAAATTTAGGACTTGGGTCTTTGCTAGATTAATTTTGTAATGTGATATGGTTGAGAATTGCTGTATAGTATCGAGAAGACTTATCATGGAATGCAGTGGATCAGTGAAGGTGATGAGGATATCGTGAGCAAATAATGAAATTTTGAATTGTCTTTGTTGGAGAGCAATGCCTTTTATGAAGGGATTCATACAAATTTTCTCTTCTACGGTAGGGGTTCAATAAACAGGTCAAAGAGGGTGGGTGAGAGAGGAGAGCCCTGTCTAGTGCCGTTGGTGAGGGAGAATTTACCCGATAAAGTATTATTGGTCAGTATCTTAGCTGAGGGACTAGAATATAGTGATTTTATTGCATTTAGGATTCCTCCCTCAAAACCAAACTTGTTCAAGGTCTGGAAAAGGAAGCACCAATGGACTCTGTCAAATGCTTTTTCAGCGTCGACAGCGACCACTAGGGCAGGAGTCTTTGATTCCTCTAGATAAGATATCAAATTGATAGCACGCCTAGTTTCATCAGCAGTGCATCAGCAGAGCAGCAGTGTATCAGCAATGCAGTACTGTTACGAACCCCACCTGATCTCTTTGTAATCATTTTGGGGAATTGTTTTGGAGTCTAAAAGTTATAGTTTTGGTAATTATTTTTAAGTCTGAATTTAGAAGGGAGATGGGCCTATAGTTGCTGACATTTTCCTTATCTCCTTTTCCTTTTGAGATGACTGAAATTACAGCTTCCTGCATCTCTGCTGGTAAAGCGTTTTGATTTGTGGTAAGAGAGTTGGTAAGTTTAGTAAGATAAGGGGTAAGGGAGGTTTTAAAATTTAGATAGTACTCATTTTGAAGACCGTCAGGGCCTGGGGATTTGCATTTTTTTAGTGAGTTAATGGTCTCTAGAATTTCGGCATCTGTGAAGGGAGAATTCAGACATTTTAATTCTTCTTCAGAAAGAGAGGGAAGTTGTATTGAGGCTAAAAATCTGTCAATATCGTTTTTCAGAGGAAGGATTTCTTTTGGGTTATTTTTCAGATTCTAAAGTTTTTTATAGTATTTAGCAAATATATCCAAAATAGTTTTAAGATTTTTGTGTGTTAAATTATGTTCATCTTTAATTTGAAGAATTCTCATTTAAGTCTATGAATTTTGATTCTCTTAGCAAAAGGTTTAGATGGTTTATTCATGCAATTATAGAAGTTGGCTCTAGAGAGTTGCACAATTTTATCATATTCTGGGGTGAGTAGTGTTTTTAATTCAATTCACAATCAAAGGATTTCTTTATGGGTTTCTTCTTTAGTGAGTTTGATTTGATCTACCGTATATACTCGAGGATAAGCCAAGTTTTTCAGCACAAAAATTGTGCTGAAAAGTGCCCCCCTCGGCTTATACTCGAGTCAGTGACGGCTCAGGGTGGGGGCGGTGTCTAGGGGCTGGAGGAGGTGAGGGAGGCTGTAATAGGAGCAGCTGGTCACGTGGGGCCGCTCATTAGTGCAATGCAATATGCACTGCACCCCCCTGTCCATTAGCGGCAGGGGGAGCGGTGCATATTACATTGCACTGTCAGCGCTCCCCCCCAGTGGTATATACAGCCCCCCCCTTGCTTCCGCACACCTGTAAAAGAATAGCTCATTCATACTTATCCTCCTCGCTGTCACTGCGCATCCTCTGGTCTTCTTCCTGCTTGTACCCGGCGGGCGGAGCAGCAATGACATCATTGCTTCTGTGCCGGTCACATAACGCCGGGTACAAGCAGGAAGAAAACTATAGGACGCGTGGTGAAAGAGCGAGGAGGATAAGTATGAATGAGCTATTCTTTTACAGGTGTGCGACAGCAAGGGGGGGCCTGTATATACCACTGGGGGGGGCCTGTATATACCACTGGGGGGGCCTGTATATATCACTGAGGAGGCCTGTATATACCACTGGGGGGGCCTGTATATACCACTGGGGGGCCTGTATATACCACTGGGGGGGCCTGTATATACCACTGAAGGGGGCCTGTATATACCATTGGGGGGCCTGTATATACCACTGGGGGGCCTGTTTATACCACTGGAGGAGCCTGTATATACCACTGGGGGGGCCTGTATATACCACTGAAGGGGGCCTGTATATACCACTGGGGGGGCCTGTATATACCACTGAAGGGGGCCTGTATATACCACTAATGGGGGCCTGTATATACCACTGAGGGGGGCTGTAACCTCTGATGGGGGGCCTGTATATACCACTGAGGGGGGCCTGTATGTACCACTGAAGAGGGCCTGTATATACCACTGATGGGGGGCCTGTATATATCACTGATGGGGGGGCCTGCATATACCACTGAGGGGGGCCTGTATATACCACTGAAGAGGGCCTGTATATACCACTGATGGGGGGCCTGTATATACCACTGATGGGGGGCCTGTATATACCACTGAGGGGGGGCCTGTATATACCACTGAGGGGGGGCCTGTATATACCACTGAGGGGGGGCCTGTATATTCCACTGATTTGGGGCTGTATTCCACTGATGGGGGTTTTAACCTCTGATGGGGGGAACTGTATACCAGTGATGGAGGTCCTATATACCAGTGATGGAGGTCCTATATACCAGTGATGGGGGATTATATACCAGTAATGGGGGGCCATTTATCATTATGAGAGGGGCTGTATACCGTGATAAAAGTCTGCTTCATTTCCCCCCTAGGCTTATACTCGAGTCAATACGTTTCCCTGAGACATATGCGCTGCCATATTCCATGAGACATCAAAGGCTGAATATAATATTGATTTATTAGTCACATTATATACACATTTCAGGGCTCCCTGGCCCCTTCCTCAGGACAAATCAATATCATATTTTCATGTTTCAGGGCATTTCAGGGAGCCTTGAAACACGTCGACTAATAAATCAATGTTATATTCACCCTTTGATGTCTCGTGAAATACGACAGTGCAGTTCTTAACCCTTCATCCTCCCTACTTTAGTTTTCTGAGATAATGACCTTTGGGTTTTCATTGACTGTAAGCCATAATCATCAACATTTACAGAAATTAACACTTGAAATAGATCGCTCTGTTTGTATATAGATAACTCTATATAACATATGCATTTCACTTTTTGTATTGAATTACTGAAAAAAATGAACTTTTTGATGATATTATAATCTGTTGAGATGCACCTCTATGTGTGTGTGTTCAGAATTTGTGTCATTATTAGCCTGATGAAGAGACTTAGAGTCTGGAAAGCTTGCTATTTAGCATCTTTTCAGTTAGTCAGTAAAAGGTATCAACCATTGAGGACACTCAGATTTTAATATTAATATTTAAATATTATTTATATTTAATAGTTAATATCTACTGGCTAACATTTTTTACCTTATCATAGTTGTACCTGGCAGCCAAAAATACAACAAAGCTCTACATCATTTTTTAAAATTATTTCAAGAAATAATTTTTTAAAAATGGCTCCACTATATTTTGACTACCAGCCAGGTTATACTAGGTAGTTTGGGGTTGGTCCAGAACTGTCTGCTGTTCCTGTGCTGGTGACCAAAAATACAGCAGAACCCCATCAGTGCAAAGTAATGGACATATGCTATTTTTATCTGAATTGCTAGCAAATAAGTGTTGAAGAGGTGTGCTCGGATGCTGGTGACCCTACGCAATAGTAAAGGTTTGCTCTCTAAAATAAATAGAAACTTATAAAAATAATAATAAGATTAATAAAAAAATAAAAATAAATATTAAAAAAAAATATATATAAAGCTCTCTTATACAGTTGTTTAAGGGACATTGTAAGGTTCCTGGACTTAAAAACTGCTGCCACATCTGGCACTGTTTCATTAATTCCCACCTTGCAGGTCGAAACACCTGCAAACTCCAGAAAGCTTTAAAAAATTAATATAATGCTTCAAAAAATTCTAAAGCTTTATAAAAACCGGTAGACTCAAAGGTGGGAACCATAAGGTCAGGTGTTGTTACCCGCCAACGTGTCTTCTGGCGAGCGTTTTGGCCCCAAACAGGGAATGCTTTAGGTCCATTTTAAAATGTCAAACATGTTTCCCGAGCAAAGCCGTGTTCACCTTTTTTTTTAAATTGCTCGAGTTTCCAACCCCAAA
Source organism: Allobates femoralis (assembly GCA_033576535.1). Classification (NCBI taxonomy): domain Eukaryota; kingdom Metazoa; phylum Chordata; class Amphibia; order Anura; family Aromobatidae; genus Allobates; species Allobates femoralis. Next base: position 287,769,296 of record JARQOC010000003.1, on the reverse strand, counting down.
CGAAATCTGCAATGTACGTGCCGACTTTAAAAGTGGTGAACATGTTCAGGGAAAGTTCACTCCTCTCTAGAGTCTGGGTAATGTTCGCTCATCAAAAAGGTCTATTTCGGTCTTATCTGACCACATCTCCTTCTCCCATGCCTCCTCTGGATCATCCAGATGGTAATTTGTGACCTTCAAACAGGTCTGGACATGTGCTGGCATGAGCAGTGGACCTTGTGTGTTTTATAAAAATTTTAATCCATGATAATGTAGTGTGTTACTAACAGTAATCTTTGAGACTGTAGCCCAGCTCTCTTCAGGTCATTGACCCGGTCCTCCCATGCAGTTCTGGGCTGATTCCTGACCTTTCTTGCAATCATCCTTACCCCACAAGACAAGATGTTGCATGGAGCCCCAGACCAAGAAAGAATGCCAGTCATCTTGTGTTTCTAATAATTGCGCCAATAGTTGTTGCCTTCTCACTAAGAGGCTTACATATTGTCCTGTAGACCATCCCAGCCTCTTGCAGGTCTACAACTTTCTCCCTGGTGTCTTTAGACAGCTATTTGGCTTTGGCCACAGTGGAGAGGTTGGAGTGTAATTGATTATGGTGACAGATGCCTTTTATACAGATAACAAGTTCAAACAGTTGCAATTAATACAGGTAATGTGCAAAGTAGGAGGACTTCTTAAAGAAAAACTAACAGATTTGTGAGAGCCAGAATACTTGTTGATGGGTAGGTGGTTGTATACTTTTTTCATGTAATAAAATGCAATTTAATTATTTAAAAATCATACAATGTTATTTTCCTGCTCTTTTTTTTTTAGATTCTATTACATTTGAAGTGTACCTACAATAAAAGTGATTGACCTCTCTATTATTTGCAGGTGGGAAAAATTGCAAAATCATCAGTGTGTCAAATACTTATTTTCACAACTGTAAATTATACAGACTGCACAGTTCTCCTGTCCACCAGATTGCAGCTTGTGGAAGAGCATGTGACCATCTTTCCCATGTGAAATTTCTTCAATTGGAGGATGCCAATGAACCGGTTTGGTCACATACTGGAATGTTCACAAAAGAAGAGATGTTCAGTTTATGAGGAAGGCTTCACTAACAAGAACAGGAGTAGTAAGTACTGCAAATTCACTGGAATGGAACAGCGCTATGGCAGGTGAGCAGGAATGTGTACAATGAAGGGGAGGCAGCACTAACACAGTACTGAGGTCCCTTTATTTTCAGGATCAGTGTGTATCTCAGAGGTCATACCATTATCCCCTTTCCAAAACAAGTTACCAACAGTGGGGCTTTGAATACAGAAAACTGGGATTTGCAGAGCACCATCATGTATGGAGCTGTGGTTATTTTGCATGTATTTTGCAGTAGAGCGCTCCGCTATTTCAAGATCCAAAGCTCTGTTGTTGGAATTGCATGGGTCTTCACAGTCAGAACCCTGGCAATAAGTTAATACCAATCCAATGAATACCTTTTGATTCATGGAATACCCCCTTATGTGTGGCATATTTTAGTAATATGCCATCGCTTACTGCAGAACGTCCTTTAATCTTTAGATTTAAGGTTCCTTAGAGATTATACACTTTTAAATGTCTTAAATGTATTCCACATATGAATTTAAACAATTCTGCCCCATGGTTACAAAGATAACAGATAATTACCATACAAAACTGAGTGGGCTGACTTTCTCTATGAGATTACAGTCTAGCCCTGGGCATACTATCGATAGCATTATCCTAATTACTGAGGTGAGAAAGTGCTGTAAATATTTGTGACATGATTCAGTTCACCCACGCGTTTCAATAAATTGATGTCCCTAGGGAGGTATGTGGTAGGTGGACATCCAGACAGTTGTGACTGGATATAGAAGTCACATCATTCTGTGTTCTATATAAGTCAACAGATGAGACACTTCACCTCACCGGTACAATACTTGGGAGGAGACAGAAGGTCGCAAGTCAACAATGGCTTTGCACATTGTATTCTTAGTACTGACATGGGGTAGGTTCCTACTTTTACTTTTTAATGACTTTGGTGTTGCAGATGTCTTGTTATTATACACTTTTTTTCTTAGATATAACTGAGGTTATAGCTGCTCATCTAGTTCTGTCAAAGTGTTTGTCTGAAAAAGAAGGCTACATTGCATAACTTGGGCTAATCTGTTTACTTGACTAGATTTCAATGTTTGATGTGTCCAGTGGGATTAATAGAATGGTGGGTTTACATGTGAAGAAAAGCCTGGGGGTCTAAGCATTCTGGATGTTATTTCAAATTAGCATATGTATAATTCTGGTTTTGGAATGGTCCAAGATATATAGCAGATGTACAGTATATTTAGCAAATGACAAGCATGTGCTTTTATATGGATATGTGGTTGACCCTGCATTTAATGCAACACCCACCATATAAACATTGCACACCTACTACTGACTCAACTCAATTAGGACTAAACAGATTCATAGTCTCAACAGAGTAGCATGAAGAACATGTTTAGGGAATCCCCTTGTGACGTAGTATCACATGCAACATACTAAGGGAGGTTTATATTAACTCTCCTGAAAGGATTTATAACGCAGGTATGAAAAATGTTGGTTTATGAAAATTGTTTCAAATCCAATGACTGATTCTTACGTTTTCTTGTGCCCTGATTTAAAAAAATAAAAAACAAAAAAATCAACATCTATTTTTAATGATCACATTTGGATTTTGTACAAAATGAGTGTGAAATTAAGTACAAGCGAGAAGAACAAGAAAAATCTTTATTGTAGCCAAAAACGTAAATAATATTATATACAAAAATGTTTTGAACATTCATACTACAATGTTATTGGAAATTAATTTTGTGCCTTTACCTTTTCTCATCAAAGCTTCTCTTGATACCTTTTCTCTTAAAGAAGGCATGCTGATCTTCTCTGTGAAGGATCCAGCAGTAGTCCCCAATCGTGTTAACGTTCCATCTACCTTGGTATTGTCATTCCATTTCATTTATATCCTGATTAAATATTTTTTCCTGCTTTTTGATAAAGCATCAAGGTTAAAAAATGTGACTATAAATTCATCAGACAACACAAGGCTTTGAAACATTTCAGTATGGCTAGGGTCACACTTTAAACCTGAATTGCGTTCACCGCATCCAGATCTGGATGCGGTGAACGCAATTGTCTTCAGACATTCAGCAAGCCACAATCCAGTAACCAGATTGCTCAGGATGTGTAATCCTGAGCAATCCGGTTACCGGATAGTTTGCTCATCCCTGCTGCCACAGGGATGAGCAAACTGTTCTGTGTTCTGTAAAACTTAAAATTTAATAAATAAATGTTTGTTCAATGTGTCTAAAGGGGTGCCCAGTCCCCCTAGAGACCCTCCACCCACTGAGGTGGGCTTATACTGCTATAATCTGTTATGTACAACAGCTGACTCCTGTCAGCTGTTGTACACCCACAAACTAACCCCCCTGCATCTTTATACCTGTCCCTACACCCCCTCTTATAATTTCTAGCCATCCCTTTTGCAGAACAAAACGATTTTGTAATAGGTTATATTCACCTTTTCCTGTGTGAGTTCTCTGTTTCTGAAAAAGTCTCCAAAGGCGGGCCTGTCTGCTGCTCCCTCCGCCTGCTTTGTAATTATGTACGCCCCTCTCGGCTTGCTGCAGTGCTGAGAGCCTGGCAGCATCATGAAAGGGGCGGGGATAAATTGTGCCATACGCGACGTCATCCTTCATAAGTTTCCGAATATCCAGACCCTCAAAAATACCTCCAGTTTTTCTTTAGACAGTCCTGAAACTTGGTAAACTTGTACTTAAAGTCTTTCCTTCTTTAAGTAGAGCTTTGACAAACTGCTTCACTAGTCCAAGCTTAATATGGAGTGGTGGCAGGAAAACTTTAATGGGATCAACTAAACTTTTTGCAACTATGTTCTTTAGTCCAGGTTGCGAATATATTTTTATTGGCCAACATTTTGGCTCCATTGATGACTCCTACCTGGCTCTCCCATTCACACAAAAAGTTCTTCGTGTATCCCCCTTGCTGCCAAAGGAGCAAAGAGAGAACTTTCAGATCATCACCACACATTGACCATCCTTGATCCTCATAGTTAAGTTTGTTGAGAATAAAGTCTAAATTTTCATTGTTTTCCTTCAAGTGCACAAAATGCCCTACAGGAACTGAAGCATAATGGTAGAAGCACAGCTTTCAAATTTTTTGGATGAATCAATTAAGAGTCCCTACTCAGTTGCATTGCACTTGATGGTAAATTTTTCCATCAGCTCAGGAAGATCAATGCAATACGCTATAGCACTGCCTGGAGAAAAATATGGAAGAAATTCCTTTTGTCTTCTTCTGTACTATGAAAAATAGGTATCAGGAGCTAGCGGATTTCTTTCATTTAACCTTAGGCTATGTGCCGACTGAATGTATTTTTTTGTGCTGCATATACAGTGCCTACAAGTAGTATTCAACCCCCTGCAGATTTAGCTGGTTGACACATGCGGAATTAACTTGGCATTGTGACATTTGGACTGTAGATCAGCCTGGAAGTGGGAAATGCAGTGCCACAAAAAATTTTTTCTTTTTTGATTTTTTTTTTTTTTAAAGCGTTAAAAGTTAATTCAGAGGGTCAATTTATTAATCAACCCCTCAAACCACCAGAATTCTGTTTGGGCCCCCTAAAGTATTAGGAAGTAGTTCAGGCACAAATAACAATGATCTTCACATGTGTGGATTAATTATCTCTTTTGCCAGCCTTTTCTGACTATTTAAGACCCTCCCCAAACTTGTGAACAGCACTCATACATGGTCAACATGGGAAAGACAAAGGAGCATTCCAAGGCCATCAGAGACAAGATCGTGGAGGGTCACAAGGCTGGCAAGGGGTACAAAACCCTTTTCAAGGAGTTGGGCCTACCTGTCTCCACTGTTGGGAGCATCATCCGGAAGTGGAAGGCTTATGGAACTACTGTTAGCCTTCCACGGCCTGGACAGCCTTTGAAAGTTTCCTCCCGTGCCGAGGCCAGGCTTGTCCAAAGAGTCAAGGCTAACCCAAGGACAACAAGGAAGGAGCTCCGGGAAGATCTCATGGCAGTGGGGACATTGGTTTCAGTTAATACCATAAGTAACGTACTCCACCGCAATGGTCTCCGTTCCAGACGAGCCCGTAAGGTACCTTTACTTTCAAAGCGTCATGTCAAGGCTCGTCTACAGTTTGCTCATGATCACTTGGAGGACTCTGAGACAGACTGGTTCAAGGTTCTATGGTCTGATGAGACCAAGATCGAGATCTTTGGTGCCAACCACACACGTGACGTTTGGAGACTGGATGGCACTGCATACGACCCCAAGAATACCATCCCTACAGTCAAGCATGGTGGTGGCAGCATCATGCTGTGGGGCTGTTTCTCAGCCAAGGGGCCTGGCCATTTGGTCCGCATCCATGGGAAGATGGATAGCACGGCCTACCTGGAGATTTTGGCCAAGAACCTCCGCTCCTCCATCAAGGATTTTAAGATGGGTCGTAATTTCATCTTCCAACAAGACAACGACCCAAAGCACACAGCCAAGAAAACCAAGGCCTGGTTCAAGAGGGAAAAAATCAAGGTGTTGGAGTGGCCTAGTCAGTCTCCTGACCTTAACCCAATTGAAAACTTGTGGAAGGAGCTCAAGATTAAAGTCCACATGAGACACCCAAAGAACCTAGATAACTTGGAGAAGATCTGCATGGAGGAGTGGGCCAAGATAACTCCAGAGACATGTGCCGGCCTGATCAGGTCTTATAAAAGACGATTATTAGCTGTAATTGCAAACAAGGGTTATTCCACAAAATATTAAACCTAGGGGTTGAAAAATAATTGACCCACACTTTTATGTTTAAAATTTATAAAAATTCAACTGAGCAACATAACTTTTTGGTTTGTAAGATTTATGCTTCTGTTAATAAATCCTACTGTCGTTTGCAGTTTGAAGGCTCTAACTTATTTGCATCTTATCAAACCACCTAAATCTGCGGGGGGTTGAATACTACTTGTAGGCACTGTATGTTGTATTTGTCAGCTTAAAAAAAGCAGCTGTGAAAAAAAAGCAGCACAAACGCATTGCGCTTGTGCACATACAAGGCAGCACAGAAATGCAGCACAAATAAGGGGACACACAAAAACAGATAGACACACACAGAGACAGACACACACATAGACACACACAAATACACTTTCTCACCCTCCCCGGCAGTCCCACGGGCAACAGTTGAACTTGTAGGTATCGTCCTTCCAGTGTCTGCACACCAAGTGACAGCCTGAGTTACATAACCAGTCACAAGGCGCAGGTCCTGTAAGTCAATTGTGCAGCTTCTGTTGGTGCACAGAGGAAGAAATCATCGGGGCTCGCCATGGCATCGCAGAGGAGGGTGAATATTGCAGCGTTTTTGCTGTGTAAATCACAAAAAAAAATCATCACAAATAGACTGTGGGAATACAAACCCATTTGTGATGCTTTTTTGGGGAAAACGCAACCCAAAAATGGGCATGTTAATTGACAGGGACTTTTATAAATGTGGGTGATTTCTGCATCCAAAACGCAGCACCCATAAACGCACATATGAGCACAGCTTTTTGAAAGTCACATTGACTTTGAAGATAAAGCTTCTTCTGAACGTGATGATAAGAGAGGGTTCGGAAGGGAAGGAGGTAAAGCCAAAAAGTTTGTTACTTACTTTCTTATGAGTGCAGTCATACCCCATATTTATTCGAAAAGTTCTGTTTGGACAAACAGCAGAACTCAGAACGGACGGAGCAATATTTGAATTTTGGAAATAGATGGCGGGCACCATGTTGCATTTGCAGGGCCCCTAAAGTAAATACATAAAAAAACACAAAAAACACAAAAAAAACTGAGCCAAACCAGAGGTAAGTGTACATGCCAGTAAGAGCATGTTCACACAGACCACCAAAAAGACTACACCTAAGGAAAAACAGTATACAAAACGTGCAAAAATACCCTGCCATGAATAAATAAGTATAAAGCAAATGCTAGTAAAAAACAGAGTGCTTAGTATATACATTTTTTGCAAAAAAGGTAGAAGGCTATCTCACCAACATCAAGGTGTATCCACTTCGGGACAGTACTTACTCTATCTAATTAAAAACCTGTTCATGCGTCGACAAGAAAATTTTTTTTAAACACATTCAGTTGTGGAACTTATTATTATTCCAAGATCTATTGATTAAAATTAACTTTAACATTACCTTTGTTCATGGGAAAACCCCTTTAAGCTTTGAGATTTGTTTCTTTTGGAGTGCAGTATGTGAAATCTCTGCTTGCAGACCAACTGGGCATTTCTTCTTTTATTCTTTAGGTGTATTGGATTTTATTCCTCCCTCCCATACACTGATAATCATAGTTGACAGTTGATCTAGCAGGCTCATATGAGCTGTAATTGGAAAGCATATTGGGGGAGGATTGAAAGTTCATGCCCTCAGAGAATGCTTTTGGGTTACCAATAGGTTTTGGAGGGAACTGTCAGTTAGAAGTCAGGTTGGGAATGAGTTAGAGTTGGGGGTGTTAAGCTGAAGATCACAAGGAGGATTAATAGAAATGCCAGGGAATTAATAGAATAGCTTTAGAGTGGATTGTGCATATTCCCATAAAAGGCACTCAGTGAAGTGGTTTGGATCTATCAGAAATATGGGCACACATATTCAGTTCACAAGTTTTAAAATATACTGGAAAGCAGTACCATGAACAGAATGTCACATCGCCATTGGACTCGGTGGCTGGTGTTCCTGCCTCGGCCGCTGGGAGGAGCCGGATTCCTTCGGCTGGTGGCGCCGGTGATAGGAGGGCCTTGTCCTCATATGGAACTGCTCCCGCGACGTCTGCCTCTGTCGCTGAGCGCCGCTGTGTTTCCCCTCTGGGTGGTGTTGGTCGCAGAGGAAAGGGCCCTGCAGAGGTGTCCGTTAGGCGCAGCCTGCGTTCTTCTGTCAGAGGTGGCGTGGGTGGAGCCAGTCGTGCATCTCCATCTGGCCTGGATCTAGGGGCGGTCCGGATGAGGTCATCAGGTTGTGAGCTCCAGCCTATGGGAGGTAGCCGTGCCCTTCAAGTACATTGGAGCCTGGCTTGCAGGCCGCCAGATATAGTTTTGGTTCCCCAGTGATAGTGTGTGTGTTTAGTTTCGTGTCTGACCTTGCCTGGATTTCTGACTCTGCCTCTGACTATTGATTTTGTACCTCAGCTGCCCTCTTGGTTTTTGCCCTTGACCTTTGCCTGGATTTTTGACTCTGCTACTGCCTGACGATTTTGTACCTTCGCTGCCCTCTCGGTTTTGACTCGGACTTCTGACTTAGTTTTTCGGGTCTTGATTTTCCCCTGGCGACCTCCCCGGCTCTGTTGCTCATATAGGCAGCTACCCCCTGGGCTCCGCTGTAATTCCAGATCCCTGTATAGGGGTTAAGGGTCTCGGGGTTTCTCGGGGTGCTGCCTACCAGCAGCTCGCCCTCACGGTGGATGGTCATCACACAGAATCCCTGAACTGGTTTGATATGAATGGAGGCTCAGTTATTAAAAGGGTTTTCCAGGACATTAACATTGATGGCCTCTCCTTAGGATAATAATAATATAATATATAATATTTATTCATTTATATAGCGCTATTAATTCCACAGCACTTTACATACATCAGTAATTCTGTCCTTATTGAGGCTCACAATCTAAACATCCTGTCAGTATGTCTTTGCAATGTGGGAGGAAACCGGAGTGCCTGGAGGAAACCCACACAAACACATGGAGAACATACAAACTCCTTGCAGATGTTGTCCTTGGTATCCTTGGTGGGAATTTAACCCAGGACCTCGGGACCTCATAGCTGCAAAGGCTGCAGTGCTAACCACTTGAGCCACCGTGCCGCCCAGGATAGATCATAGATAGCTGATCAGTGGATGAGCGATACCCAGCACCCCTGCCAATCATCTGTTCAAGGTGCCACCACTGGAAGTACTCAGTTGTGTAGCTAAGGATAGGTCATCAATACTAAATTCCTGCTTGGGATTAAATGGGTGAATGTTGGTTAGTTTATTATTTTAAGGCATTCTCTGCTTTTTTTAAAGGGATCCTGTCACCCCAAAACACCTTTAAAGCTATTAAAACCTGTCCCTACAGCATATTAACACTTTCCCTACACTCTTTTTAGCTCCTAAATGCAGTAAATGATATTGCATAAAAACGTTTTATAAGTACCTGATTAGTGATGATAATGAGTGACTATGCTATTCATAGTCACTCATCAAGACTGCCCCTCTGCTTCATAGCACGCCTGAATAGGCGTGATCTACATCCAGGATTCAAAATCGCGCGTCCCTTCTGTGCCCTGTGTCGTAGGAGGCTGCAGTGTGGCTTGTGACGCGATCCGCGTCATTCCCGGCGCCCTGTGACGTATTTACAGCGGCGCCGCGCTGTGAGCTTCAAAATGTGCACTGCGCATGCCCAATGCGCATGCGCAGTGCGCATTTTGAAGCTCACAGCGCGGCGCCGCTGTAAATACGTCACAGGGCGCCGGGAATGACGCGGATCGCGTCACAAGCCACACTGCAGCCTCCTACGACACAGGGCACAGAAGGGACGCGCGATTTTGAATCCTGGATGTAGATCACGCCTATTCAGGCGTGCTATGAAGCAGAGGGGCAGTCTTGATGAGTGACTATGAATAGCATAGTCACTCATTATCATCACTAAGCAGGTACTTATAAAACGTTTTTATGCAATATCATTTACTGCATTTAGGAGCTAAAAAGAGTGTAGGGAAAGTGTTAATATGCTGTAGGGACAGGTTTTAATAGCTTTAAAGGTGTTTTGGGGGTGACAGGATCCCTTTAAACAAATATTTTCTAAAAAAAATCCCTGTATTTTTATTTTATGGGGTTAGGGAACTAGAAAAATGGGTGGCAATACGTCCACAACATTCAAGTCATAGCTAATTTCACATTTTACCATTAACATACATGACAAAAAAGAACAATGCCAAAACTTAAACACATATCTCCCAAAGTATATATATTTCTGTTTTGATGTCCGTGTCTTCATAATATAATAACGTAGTCTTATGGACTGCAAGCCTTTGAGGTCAGGGTCCTCTTTCCTCCGGTACCTGAGTGCGTTTTGTATTCTTCATGATTATTGTACTTGTCTTTATAATGTTCAAATGTAAAATGCCATGGAATAAATGGTGCTATAATAATAATAAACACTAATAAAGTAATGTTTTCTTTCTTAGAAGCTGTAATGACTGTGTTTAGTGAGGATACTTCAGGCACAGTATCCCCATATACCAAAAGAAGTAATTCAACACCAGGTATTTTTTAATGTATTTTCTTCAATGATATTTCTGAAATAGCAGAGCTCAAAATAATTAGCAGTTATATAATGTTACTTGAATATTATCAAAGTGCAAAGTGAATCTGATTAGTACATAATATGAAACAGGGGCGGACCGTCACACCCGGGGGCCCTGGTGCAGGTGTGGACCGGGGGGGGGGGGGGTGCTGGTGCTGGGACAGAGCGTGCAGGGGGGACGACAGAGCTCTCTTACCGCTGCTTCTGGGAGAGCCGCGCTCTCCCGCCTAGTGACGGCGGCTTGTCGGGGTCGGCTGGGAGAGCCGCGCTGAGAGCCGCGCTCTCCCGTCTGGTAACGGCGGCTTGTGGGGGTCGGCTGGGGGCCCCCTCCAGGCTTGAGGGGGCCCCCTAACCGGTCGGGGCCCTGGTGCGGCTGCACCGCCTGCACCAGTGTAGTTCCGCCCCTGATATGAAAACCTTCTACTCATTTCACTGTAAAGCAGCATAGTATGTAAAGTTCACTGTATTGCTTCAAAATGAAACAGATGTGGATGTGTTGAAAATACAAAGGAAATAATTTAGTGTACAATTTTTATCTGTGTTAAATCTTTACTTCTTATTAGAGTTAAGCCAACTTTCTTCTAACGTGTTTGACAATATCAAATTCAGCATGAAGATTGCAGATTTTGTTTGGGATCGGACACCTGAGCAATTTCCCCCAAAAATCGGCGAACGTGGTTTTGTTTGGAAAAAAAGTTTAAAATTTAAAATGGCCCTAAAACTTTCCCTGATTGTTTGGGACCAAAACACTAACCGGAAGACCCATTGACCGGAAACAACACCTAACCTTACGGTTAGGAGTGTTCGTGCCATCTGGTCTACTGCCTTGTATCAACCTGTAGAATTTTTTTGAGTTTTAAATTTTTTTTAAGCTTTCTGGAGTTCGCAGGTGTTTTAACACCTGCACGGTGTGAATTTTAGAAACAGTGGAAGGTGTGGCAGCAGATGTGAAGTCCAGGAAGCTTACAATGTCCTTAAAACATCCATTTAAGGGAGTTTAACATTTTTTAGGAATTATTTTGACTATTTTATTATTATTATTATTATTATTATTTATTTTTTTTTTTTTTATAGCGTAAGTCCTTATTTAGTATTCCTGTTGAATTGATGAATGGTGACCTGAATAAACTTTTTTGTTCTCACCATTATTTCTCGTCCAAGTATGTCAGGCTTCATTAATCACTCCCCCTAACTGCAACCCAGGTGTTGTCTTGTAGCATGGGGAATTGGATTTGGGAGTGATGTGTGGCGCCCTGCTCACACAGGTAACAACAGACTCACCTACCACATGGATGGGTTTCCACAGTGGGTACACAAGCACAACCAACACCTTCCAACCCAACCCAGTAGGGGGAGCTCAACTTGCTGCTCTTAAGCAAGATCCCCTATAAATACTGGTGCTGGGGCGGAGTTAGACAGAGAGTGTGCAGTCGCTAGGAGAACTGTGAAGACATCCTGGTGGTCGGAGCCGAGCTAGGCTCGAACCAGAGACAACTGAACAGCCATCAGTTTAGCTAGTGCAGGGACCCAAGAGTGGAGTTGAAGGTGAGACGTAGGAACAACAGAGAAGTAGCAGCCTGGAGACAGAGGAGCGGTCTTGGTTCACTCCAGAAAGCACCCCGGACACCGAAGTCCAAGTCTGCAGGAGAGCATCCAGCCCAGCAGAGAATACCGGTTTTCTGTGGAGACTTCAGACTCCCGAGCATCTGTGCAGCCACCAACAAGGGAGCCAGACACCGCAAGGGAGTATATAGCGGCAGTCCAACGAGGGTTACCCAACACAGCACAGGTGATAGGAGAGCAGAGGTGGCCAGCCAAGTTCCATACAGGGCAGAGGCTTCACACAAGGGAAAAGAGATGAGGAGACCTTATACCCACTCACCCAGAAGTGTACTGGACTTTTACCTGCAATTCCATCAGTAAAAGGTAAAGAAAACATCTCCAGTATGTGTGTCTATTCCTCTACCCCTGACCCTGCCATCTATAGAGACTATTCCTGCGGTTTGCCAGCAAGGCCAATTCCCTGCTTTCATCCCTAACCATCTACTGTCAGAGCCCTGGGGACACAGCACCGCCTGTGGGGAGCTTCAACACCTAGCTGCCCGTACATCATCCCTGGAGGCCCGAGGCAGCGCTGGTGCAATAACCAGAAGCCACAGGTGGCATCACGACAAACTTTTAGCTCTTTATTACCATTCCCCAACTCCTTTACCAGTTGACCACCAGGGCCACGGGTCTGGGCAGGCCACCAGTAACATCCCAACCACAGCTGGGCCCAGATACCCGAGTCCCCATACAACCCTGGGTTAGTCAGATGTTACTTCTGCAGCACACCACATGGAGGGTTTAATGAGAAACTAGGCAACAAGATTGTGCAAACAATTGTTATTGATCTGGCTCATGGCACTGGAAAGGTCAGGCCCCTGGGCAAAGCAAAAAGGCATCACCACGGAGCTCAGTGAGTCAGTGACATCTTAGCAGAGCAGTACAATGTAGCTAGTCAGCTACACTCTGCTACAGTTGCTTTTTGTTACCATGTGCCTGCAGTACACAGTTTGGCAATGGATGCCCAGCAAGAAATGCCTGTGTGATGACTATCCGCTACTAGGCTGAGCTGCTAGTAAGACAGCACCCTGAGAAACCCCGAGACCCTTTACCCCTTATACAGGGATCTGGAATTACAGCAGAGTCCAGGAGGTTGCTGCCTATGATAATCAGCGGACGGGAGTAGGAGGGTCGCCAGGAAGGGAATATTAAATAGGACCCAAAAGGGTAGTCAAGAGTCAGGGTCAAAACGAGGAGGGCAGTGAAGGTACAAAATCATTAGGCAGTAGAAGGGTCAATAATCCAGGCAAATGTCAGAGTCAAAATATAAACACACACTAGATTTATGGGGAGACCAAGACTATATCTGGCGGCCTGCAGGACAGGCTCCAAGGTATTTGAAGGGCATGGTTTCCTCTCATAGGCTGGAGCTCACAGCCTGATGACCTCATCTGGACCACCCCTAGAACCAGGCCAGATGGTGATGCACGACTGGTACCAACCACCCTACTTCTGATAGAAGAGCGAAGCCTGCGCCTACTAGACACCTCTGCAGGAAGCTCTCTTCTGGTAACAGCATCACCCACAGGAGAAACACGGCGATGCCCAGCGAAAGAGGCAGGTGTCAAAGGAGCAAGTTTATAGGAGGACCCGGCCCTCCTATCACTGGCACTACCATCTGAAGGAACTCGGCGCCACCAGCGACCGGGGCAGGAACACTAGCCACTGAGTCCAACGGCAACGTGACAGCCTGCTCATGAGGAGGTCATCTTTCTCACCACCCCAGGGGCAGAGGGTGCTTCAACAGCACTAGAACTGGAGTGGCCTGCAGAGGAGATGGACCTGGAGCTTCACTGCACTACCCGCATTGGAATTCATCTGCAATGAGGTCCAGATACAGTCCTGAGCTAAGATGCCAGAGGATGATCTGATCTTGCAGTCAAAAGGTGACTGCAGAAGATCTTGCAGCATGCCTGACTGTATTCCACTGCAGCCAGTGCTGCAACTGCTGGATCACCAATTCCACCAGGACCAGAAGCATAATGAGGAGGACAAGGAAGAAGAGGAGGTAGAAGAGGCAGAAGGCTCCATTTCCCAGCTGTGTGTATCACCCCCGCCAGAGGCCTTTGACTGGGACAATGCCATGTGGGGAGCCCTCCTCTCCAAGCAGCTATCTGGTACAGCATGATTGAACCCATCTTGTGTCCTTTATTTAGGAGATTCAGATTGCGGATAACATTGCCCAAGAATGGTTGCATGGGCCTAAGGCCAATCATTTCCACGACCAATGCACCCGAGGCAAGGTGGTGGCATTTTTCCAGCAGAGGGGGGTTTGGCTTCTTAGATGAACAAAGTACTGGGCATTGGTGGTACATCAAGCAGTCCAACCTGTTGCGTGACTGTCTTCCCAAATGACTACACACAAGCCTTGTTTTGGAGGAGGTCACCTCCAAGAAGGTGATGGGAAGCAAGGGGTGTTTCACAGTTGGAGTAGGTTGGGTTACCACCACTGACCAATTTGAGAAGTGGCAGGAGGAGGCTCACTCGGAGAGAATGTGGTGGTGGGTGGAGGACAGGCTTCTCTTGGCCAGCTGCACCCAAAGCCACAGGGCCTGTCGGTGTTCCTGAAGCTAGTCCTGTCTTTCTTAGAGGGGGTGGTCATCCCCTAGTTCCTCTGTCATCTTATACAGCGGTGGCCACGATGAAGTGTGCTGGAGGCAGCTGGTGTTGGAGAAAGTCCCTGAAGTAGGAGCCCCTGAGATGCCCCTCAGACTGTCTGGCAGTAAAGTACCATGATCCATGGCAACCTTCAGCCCGGGCAGCAATGAGAAAGCTGGCAGACAGTATTAACACCAAGTACAGTGGAATTTCCTAAAAAAAGCTATGTTGTTGGGTCGCTGACGCATCCCTTAATTGGCATTTTGTCCAGAGGACTTCTTTTTAGTTATATTTCAGTTCTTCCTTGGCCAAGACCTGTTTTTTTGTTAATTTTATTTTTCCCCTTTCCAAGTTATATTGTTTTTGCATCCCACTGCGGGCATGCATACAGCCTTTGAGCTACAACTCAAACCCCTTAATGGACACTGCCCTTAATAGACTTTCCACCTTCTTAATAGAGTCTGCTGATCCCTGTGGGACTTTCATTATATATACTTTGTATATTCTTAAATGTGTGTTTGAGACTTATAACCTGTGCTACAGTAAAGTTTTTTGTGCTTCAATTCTTGTGTGCTGGACTGTTTCTGCAAACAGGTGCTTTGATACTGCCCTAAAGACTGGTGAACAAGCAGCAGGCCTCTAGCCTGATAGTCTAAGGTATGGAAATCCAAGACACTACACTCACTCCTGTAGAACAGAATTTGTCAAGTGCAGTCCTCAAGGCCCGCAGTGTATGCTTTCAGTATTTTCTTAGCATTCCACAAGGTGATGGAATCATCATCTCTGCAGGTGATGAACGTAACACCTGTGCAATGCTAAAGAAATCCTGAAAACCTGCATTTTTTCAGACCTTGAGGACTGTAGTGGGCCACCTATAACCCTAGAAATCTTTGTGGAAATACCCAGGGGGCAAGAGGAATCCTCAAGTCCTTTCACCACAACTGCAGCTCTCCTTGGATCCTCTTAGGCCCAGGGCCCACGGTGCATTGTTTATTGCTTTTTTTGACACAGATGTTGAGAATTTGAATCGAAATCTGCATGTCTATGCTGAGGTGAGTAAAATTTTTGACAGGTCAGAAGTGCTATGCCCACATTTTTTTTTCTTTGCACATGTGGTTCACATTTATTTTTTTCTGTACTAAATTCTGCACCAAATCTGCAGGGAAAAAGAAAACACTTTGGCACAGCACTTATAAACTGTCATAGACTTTGCTGGCTTCAGGATAGACATACAGATTTTGATGCAGATTCTCAAAATCTGCTTCAAAAGAAGCATCAAACAACGCACTGTGGTCAGGGGCCCTTACAACAATATGATGGGGTCATGTTCACAGAAAGCATTCCCCATATGCTGTGAGAGCAGGCATGCAGGAGTGCCATCGCAAGCATTACTGCAGTTCAGACTTGAGGGGTCACACAGGGGCTATCCTGCAAGTTTGAACTGCGCTGCACTTTCTGATGTCACTGCTCCTTAGACGCACGATACAAGCCAGATGTATCCGATACATCTCATTAACCTCCTGAATATTCACTATGAAGAGTGCACGGTCCAATCACAGATGCTGTCACAGAGAGTGGGTGTTTGTGATTGGCTGTTGGAACCAGGTAGTAACCTGAAAACAGGCCATATATTTTAGCATCTATGGTAGACTGGCTTTTTTATGTTTCTCTTCCTGAAAGGGTGGCCTTTTAGGCCATGTTGATACAGTACTTGTTTCACTGTGCTTAATGACACAATCTTACCAGCGTCCACTATCATCTTCACAAGGTCATTGGCTTTTGTTCATGGGTTGATATGCACATGTTGGACCAATGCACGTATATCTCTGGGACACAGAACCTGTCTCCTTCCTGAGGGTATGATGGCTGGACATTCCCATCTTGCTTGTACTTGCATATAATTGTTTGTACAGATGAATCAGGCACCTTTAGTTATCTGGAAATTGAACCCAAAGATGTACCAGACTTGTGCAAATTCAAAATAGTTTTCTTCATATCTTGGCTAATTTCTTTAGACTTTCCATGAAGCTACACAAAGAGGCAGTGTGTTTCAGGTGTGCATTAAAATACATCCACAGCTGTGTCTCTAATTAACTCAAATCTTGCCAATTAAACTATGAGAGGCTTCCAAACACATGACATCATCATATGGGCTGTTTCAAATTGTTTAAAGGTATAATAACTTTAGTGTATGTAAACGTGTGACTTTACAGAAAATTATAAAAATGCCTTAAAACTCTTTCTCTCATTATTCTGGCATTTGGCAAATATAAATAATTATGATAATCCTAATTGACCTAAAACAAGAAAGGTTTTATCTGATTTCATGTCAGTGAGAAAAACATACATATGTGTCTTATAATATAGTGTATGTAAATTTCTTGTTACAAATATAGTGCATATTCCCTATCAGTATGTCTTTGGAGTGTGGGAGGAAGCCAAAGGAAAACCATGTAAACATGATGAGAGAACATATAAACTCCTTGCAAATGTTGTGGGATTTGAATCCAGGAACTCAGTACAATAAGACTACAGTGCTAACCACTGAGCCATCATAAAATCAACGATTGCGCCAGAATTCTGGCATAAATCCCTTTGAAAAGTCACAACATTTTTGAGCAACAGAGTTGTGTACAAATTTTTTGACTTTTGGTGTTTTCAAGCCAGTTTTTCTCAACTTCACCAAAATGGGACAAAAAGGGGCATGACCCAACATCTCATTTAATTCATGACAAGCTGCAAGAAGTTCTACTCTAGTCTTTGAGATATACAATGCTTGTCAAACGAGGGGGAATTATTATAAGGCATGAATGTTTTAATGAAGTGAGGGAATCTAACTTCAACATGCCCCCTCATCAAGACAAGCATTGTTCATGCAGTCTTGATGAATATGGCTAATCACTTTACTATAATAATAATAATGAGTTTTTGGCCAAATAAGTCAGTATTTTAGCGTTTAAAGGGCAAAGTCATGAGACCTTGGATGGCAATTGTCTGGTGGTACTGTATAGTATATTTCCTCTCCCCATCTTACTGTCGATATTCTTCATAGAGTAATTGGTCTCTAACAGCTCTCTAATGATCATAGCTGTCGTAACTCCTCATCTTCAATACCTAAAACTTGGCTAAATGTCACTTATGTTGAAATACATTAGGTATGCTAAGATTTTGTGTCTTTAGTATATAAAACAACAAGTCACACCTCAACATACCTGAATGAGTTAGGTAATACTGCACTTTTTCTCTAACGTGTTGTTTTCTTACTAGACTGGAAAGACAGTGTGCTATATGATGTCTCTTGCCCTGAAGATCATGCCAGCTTTTGTATTAATGGTCACTGTGTTGTTCTTAAATCTCTTGGAGAGCCATTATGCAGGTATTGTATACCATATACTACATGAACTAAAATAAAAGGAGAGGAGTGCACATAGGATTTTGTCTTTAGATTAAATAAGTGTGCCCCGATTTGGTCTGACTCACCTTATTTGGTTGTGCGAGTCACAACCAACTAGATAGGCACTTTGGATGATTGCCGCTGCAGATGCCTCGCTGGAACAATAATGAAAATGAAGGGGAAGGCCAGGCTTTTTTCATCCACACAGACCAAAGGAACGTCAATTCGGTTTCACACAGAACCAAAGAACCACTTAATTATGCCGACACGTTTCGTAGCAACACTTGCTACTTCCTCAGGGCTATCAAGTTAACAGCAAGTCATGATAATAGTTATATACATAAAGCCAGTGACATCACAGGTCATGCCCATCATGACAGGAGTTCCAGTGGAAACACCCCCCGAACACCATTCATTTAAAAGTAGCAAATCACACGCTTTTGCAAAGATTTCAATTACATCTAAAATACATGTGGGTCATTCCATGTCAAGTGAACCAATGATTATTACCTCTATATTTTTAATTCTTTTGAGATTTTGTTATTTGATAATAGCATGTCAGACAATGCAAAATGTGAAGAGAAAAATTAAAAAAAATTTTTTTTTTTTTTAAATGATTTTCAAAGTTCGGAAAAAGTGCAAATTTCGCTGTTGCCTGCCTTTACGTTTCTCCTCATAACTAAGGCTAGGAATAAGATAGAGAGACAAAATAAGCACCATTCTACTCAGAACTATACAGGCTTTCACCAGATATGTCACAAGAGGATCTTTGTTAATATTTTACCCATGTGATCGCAAGCGCAAAACTTTAAAATGCATTTCCGAAAAATCGGCGCGCTTTAAATATTTCAAAAACTGCCCATGTGTCTGCTTTGCTCTTAGCCACATCTGTACCAAATTTCAAGTTGGGATCGCGATGGGATCATATTTTAAAATATTTTACTATTAATAGTGTCAATGGGTCATTCCATATCAAGTGATCTAAATATGAATATTTTTTTTTACCTGACGTCTTTAGATTTTTTTTATTTTTTTTCCTTTATGAAGTACTACTTTAGTTAATTACAAATTAAAAGTTTAGAATTTTTTTCTTCATCAGTTAATTTTTTACAGATTTTTAAAGTTTAAAAAAAGTGTGAATTTTGGCCTGGTACGACTTTACATTTTTTTTATCTTGGGCTAGAAATAAGATAGAGAAACAAAATAAACACCATTCTACTCAGAACTGTCCAGGCTTTCACCAGATATGTCACAAGAGTATATTTGTTAATTTTAATTTTTTACCCATGCGAACGCAAACGCAACATTTTGAAACGCATTTCCGAAAAAAACGTTTTAATAAAAATTTTCCAAAACTGCCCATGTGTCTTCTATGCTCTTAGCCACATCTGTACCAAATTTCAAGTTGGGATCGTGATGGGGTCATATTTTAAAATATTTAACTATTATAGTGTCAATTCAAAAATCTTGAATTCAGATCTGTTCAACCTGTGGTCTAAAAGCGTGGGGTCTATATTTATCAAATCCATTATTTTTAGACATTACTGTATTATTTTGATATGTTACAGCTTAGAAGCAGGAGAGGACATATAGGAAAAAGCTTTGTTAGGGCTCAACCTGAGAAAGCACAGGGATAGACAGTGAATGCAGAGCAGATGATAGGCCAGCAGCTCTGTCAATCATGTTAAGTGTCTACCCACTGCATTCAGGAAGTAAGACAGCTCGTTCAGACCTTTCATGTCCTGACATGTCTGGACATCTTCACTCCTGAACAAACAATAGTCTGTACAAAGCCATCAAGGCTGTGTACTAAAATATGGGTGAGTAAATATATTAATAGTTTAATGCTTTTATTATTAAGGGTCAATACGCACAGTGCTATTCTTAGGAATCATCATTCAGAAAAACAGCCCCATTGATTTCTATTGGGTTCACCACATGCAGTGTTTTTGGAAACACTCAAGAGTGAGTAAATTACTGCTTGAACTACTTTTTAATCGCTGCAATAAACGCAGCATTTATCATTTATATAAAAAAAAGCTGCCATTTTTTTCACTAGCGATTAAAAAAACTAACGCATATGTGGTAAAAACGTGGTAGAAAAACAAGCTGCCAAAACTGCAGCGTGTATCTGCAGACAGAAAAAACTGTGCGCGCTAGCCCTAAAACTCACTTTATAGTAATACAGTTCTATCTCAAGTGTACTGTAAATCTTTATTTTTATTACCTATCTTCCTTACTTAATATTAACTGTATTTTTCCCACACAGCAATGGCTGCTACTTCTCAAGAAACAGCATTTTATCATAGACACTGTTGCAATCCTTTTGAAAGAATATTAATATGATTGGCGCTGGTGGCGGCTACTGTACTCTCCAAAGATTGTGAAAATGAAGAAGTAGAATTGACTTTATTGCATCCTTCTGGTCCAGCGCCATCCTTTGTGTATCCAAGAAAGCCAGACATTTTAAAAGTGCACAAAAATCAGATATTAACTCAGGCGGAGCCTAACACCGTGACAGGCCGGACATACTCTTTGACACACAAGGAAATGGCGATTGCTAATAAGCGTTTATGGACAAGATTACATTTCACCCACTAGAAGGGACAAATTGATAAAATGCCACTTTAAAAACATACTATTAATTGTTTGATTAGTTCATAATTTATAGAACGATGATTTAACTACTGTACTATTCTTATTAAACACTTCATAAATCACATGTTTAGTGATAGAATAGAAAACAAATTTATATGTATAAATAGGGGTTAACATTTTTGGTTCTTTTAATCTTGTTTAATCAAACTTGAGGATATGATCACCTTTCTTCTTTTGGTTTGTTCAATACATTCAAGTTGAAAATGCTGAGCGTTGTGTTCTGATGATTAAGATGCATTTATCCTGGCACTTATGGGATTTGTTTTTTGTGTTTCTTTTTTGTTGCATATAAATGTTTTATTCAATAAGTTGTGATAACTCATACAACCATAAAATAAAAAATATATAAATTTGACAGGTCCCAAGTTGAATCTCTGCACAAATATAACCAAGAACACAATCAGTCATTTTTTTCACAATTGCCCGTCAATAGTTTGAATTTGATATAAAGAAACATAGTCTTGTAACATATCAAATGAAAGCTGTTACAGTTCTGAGTAAAATGATGCCTCTTCCACTTCATTATCTTATTTCTAGCCTGAGATAAAAAAATGTAATGTCATACCAGGCCAAAATTCACCCTTTTTTAAACTTTAAAAATCTGTAAAAAATTAACTGATGAAGAAAAAAATTCTAAACTTTTAATTTGTAATTAAATAAAGTTGTACTTCATAAAGAAAAAGAATAAAAAAATCTAAAGACGTCAGGTAAAAAATAATATTCATATTTAGATCACTTGATATAGAATGACCCATTGACGCTATTAATATTAAAATATTTTAAAATATGATCCCATCGCGATCCCAACTTGAAATTTGGTACAGATGTGGCTAAGAGCACAGCAGACACATGGGCAGTTTTTGAAATATTTAAAGCACGCCGATTTTTCGGAAATGCGTTTTAAAGTTTTGCGCTTGCGATCACATGGGTAAAATATTAACAAAGATCCTCTTGTGACATATCTGGTGAAAGCCTGCACAGCTCTGAGTAGATTGGTGTTTATTTTGTTTCTCTATCTTATTTCTAGCCCGAGATATGATAGAAAATGTAAAGCCATACCAGGCCAAAATTCGCACTTTTTTAAAACTTTAAAAATCTGTAAAAAAATTAACTGATAAAGAAAAAAATTCTAAACTTTTTTTTTGTAATTAACTAAAGTTGTTCTTCATATAGAAAAAAAATTAAAAAAATCTGAGGACGTCAGGGAAAAAAAATATTCATTTTTGGATCACTTGACATGGAATGACCCATGTACAACCTCTACAGAAATAACTACAACCATTTTATTAAAATTACATAAACTCAAATAAAAATCCATAATCTAATTTACTGAGGTATTGAACCTGCCAAGGAAGAGTGGATTCTTAGTTACATATCTTCTGTCTTATGTCTCTGAGCCACCAGGTCTGGAGATTTTGTCTAAAATTCTACTACATGTTATCAGATCGTACTTTGTTTCCCAATTGCTTATAAAAGGCAACAGAAATATTAATCAACAGGCATAATTAAATTTTGTTGGAGGGAGAGTTTTTTTTGCCCCTCCACGACTTCTGATGAGTGTACCCCAGATCTCTTCAGTGGCTGAGCGTAGAAAACATCAGGGAATTGCAAACAGCCCGAGCCTGGGAGGGAAAATTGGCAGCGCCAGGAAGACGGAGTCCACTCTCCCCACCACACTCAGCACTATCCCCATCAACCCTCAAGGTCCCCGCTGATGGTAAGTGGTGGATGGATTGCCAGTGTGCATATCTAGGTGTAGAAAACGGGAGGAGGATTGTCAACTAAAATAAATCACTCACTTCATTCAAGCCTCTCGGATGCAGGATGTCAAGTTTATAAATCCAATATAATTCTTTTTTAGTTAAACTCTGCGCTCTATTTAGATTTTCAGCAGGTATATGGTCAATTGGAGTTACACATAGGGAAACTTTTCCCTCATGTATCTCCGTGCAACCCTTTAGAGATGATATGTCTGTGGGAATTATTCCTCTTATGCAGGGGTTGCACCGTTCGTCCGACATATTGTTTCCCACAATTACATTTGATTAAATATATAACATGACTAGATTGACATGTAAGTCTGTGGTTGATTTTGAAAATAGTAGTATTTTCACACTTATAATGAAAATGATCTATGTTATCACTGATCAATAGGCAACACATACAACCCCTTCTTTGACATCTAAAGGAACCTTGTGTCAAAATGGAATTTTGATGATTCACTATTTCATTTTCCTTTTTTCTCCTCAATCTACTTGGTTTTTAGGGACGAAGCTCTCCTAAATGTAACTACCGGCCTATTGGGCAGATTCCTTTATATGTGACAGAAGGGGTTGTATGTGTTGCCTATCGATCAGTGACAACATAGATCCTTTTCAATCTAAGTGTGAAAATACTACTATTTTCAAAATGAACCACAGACCTACATGTCAGTCTAGTCATGTTATATATTCAATCAAATGTAATTGTGGGAAACAATGTGTCGGACAAACGGTGCAACCCCTACATAAGAGGATTAATTTCCACAGACATAACATCTCTAAAGGTTTCCTAAAACAAGGCCTATCCCGGCATTGCATGGAGATACATGGGGAAAAGTTTCCCTATGTGTAACTCCAATTGACCATGTACCTACTGAAAATCCAAATAGAGCGCAGAGTTTAACTAAAAAATAAATATATTGGATTTATAAGCTTGACAGCCTGCATCCGAGAGGCTTGAATGAAGTGAGTAATTTATTTTAGTTGACAATCCTCCTCCTGTTTTCTACACCCAGATATGCACACTGGCAATCCATCCACCACTTATCATCAGCGGGGACCTTGAGGGTTGATGGGGATAGTGCTGAGTGGTGGGGGAGAGCGGACTCCGTTTTCCTGGAGCTGCCGACTTGCCCTCCCAGGATCGGGCTGTTTGCATCTCCCTGATGTTTCCTACACTCAGCCATTGAAGAGATCTGCATCAGCAGCAGTGGAGGGACAAAAAAATTAAATTAAATTATGCCTGTGGATTAATATTCCTGTTGCCTTTTATAAGCAACTAGCTGTAGTACCCGGC
Source organism: Allobates femoralis (assembly GCA_033576535.1). Lineage (NCBI taxonomy): Eukaryota > Metazoa > Chordata > Amphibia > Anura > Aromobatidae > Allobates > Allobates femoralis. The sequence continues at coordinate 287,745,613 of JARQOC010000003.1, read as the reverse complement.
TACGCCCGGGTTAATAAATAACTGCTGTTAGCTATAACAAAATAGAATTTGAATATGTCATATTAATGACCTGTAGGAAAATAGAAGCTGAGCTGTGATTGATTGCTATAGGCAGCCTAATAAATCTCCAGCCAACAGTAAACCCTCCCCCTGGCCGGGTAGTATATGTTACCTCACAGATACACATAATAGACAGCTCATGTGACTGACATCTGCCTTAATTCCCTATATGGCACATGTGTTGCACATTGGCTGTTTTTAATCAGATGTTTAAGTTTGGAAAATAAAGATAGCACACGTATGAGGCGAGTTGTGTGAGGTGATTTGTGCACATCTGTGTCTGTCTGTGTGGTGTGTGTGTCCCTGGGGTGTGTATGTGTGTGTCTCTGTGGGATGGGGTCTGTGTGGTGTGTGTCTCTGTTGTGTGTGTCTCTTTGTGGTGTGTGTGTCCCTGTGGGGTAAGTGCATGTGCCCCTATAGGGTGTGTATGTGTGTTGCCCCTGTGTGGGGGTCTGTGGTGTGTGTGTATCTGTGTTGTGTGTGTCTCTTTGTGGTGTGTGTGTGTCCCTGTGGGGTGAGTGCATGTGTCCCTATAGGGTGTGTATGTGTGTGTGTGTCCCTGTGGGGGGGTGTCTGTGTGGGGTGTGTGTGTCTCTGTGTTGTGTGTGTCCCTTTGTGGTGTGTGTGTGTCCCTGAGGGGTGAGTGCATGTGTCCCTATAGGGTGTGTATGTGTGTGTGTCCCTGTGGGGGGGTCTGTGTGGTGTCTGTGTGTCTCTTTGTGGTGTGTGTGTCCCTGTGGGGTAAGTGCATGTGCCCCTATAGGGTGTGTATGTGTGTGTGCCCCTGTGTGGGGGTCTGTGGTGTGTGTGTATCTGTGTTGTGTGTGTCTCTTTGTGGTGTGTGTGTGTCCCTGTGGGGTGAGTGCATGTGTCCCTATAGGGTGTGTATGTGTGTGTGTGTCCCTGTGGGGGGTGTCTGTGTGGGGTGTGTGTGTCTCTGTGTTGTGTGTGTCCCTTTGTGGTGTGTGTGTGTCCCTGAGGGATGAGTGCATGTGTCCCTATAGGGTGTGTATGTGTGTGTGTCCCTGTGGGGGGGGTCTGTGTGGTGTGTGTGTGTCTCTTTGTGGTGTGTGTGTCCCTGTGGGGTGAGTGCATGTGTCCCTATAGGGTGGCTATGCGTGTGTGTCCCTGTGGGGGGGGTCTGTGTGGTGTGTGTGTGTCTCTTTGTGGTGTGTGTGTGTCCCTGTGTGATGAGTGCATGTGTCACTATAGAGTGTGTGTGTCCCCTTGGGGGTGTGTGTGTCTTTGTGGTGTGTGCTTGTTCGGGTGCGTGGTGAGTATCCAATGTTGGGGCTGCACCTTAGCAACTATACACTTGCTGTTACTCTTTGTGTGCGTGTGCTGTGTATACATGTCCCTGTGTGTGATGAATATTCTCATGTTGGGGACCCACCTTAGTGACTATATGCTGGTATGTGCTGTTAGTCTTTGGCGCTATCATTAAGCCCCTCTCATTCACAACTGTCAACTGGTAACTGTCACTTTTTCCCATTATGTAGATAGGGGCAAAATTGTTTGGTGAATTGGAATGCGCGGGGTTAAAATTTCGCCTCACAACATAGCCTATGACGCTCCCGGGGTCCAGACGTGTGACTGTGCAAAATTTTGTCTCTATAGCTGACAGCTGTCGATTTTCCTCCCACACGTTTCCTTTCCCTTTTTTCCCAATATATAGATAGGGGCAAAATTGTTTGGTGAACTGGAACGCGCAGGATTAAAATTTCGCCTCACAACATAGCCTATGAAGCTCCGGGGTCCAGACGTGTGACTCTGCAAAATTTTGCGGCTGTATCTGCGACAGTGTAGATGCCAATCCCGGATATACACACATACACACACATACATACACACATTCAGCTTTATATATTAGACTAGCTGGGTGCCCGATGCACATGCATCGGGATTCTAGAAAAGCGAGTCTCTGACTCGCAATGGCCGCTTCGCGGCCAATGCTTCGCGCTGCTAAGGCGACTCGCCATGCCCGCTGCGCGGGCATAGCGAGTCGCCTTAGAACTGCTCGCAATGGCCGCTGCGCGGCCAATGCTTCGGGCGTATCCACATGACCACGCCGACTCGCATTGCGAGTGGACTCAGAAGGGGCAAAAAACCCATTCGCAATTATATAATAGATTGGGAAACAAAGCATGATCTGATAACATGTAGTAAAATTTTAGATAAAATCTCCGGAGCTGGTGGCTCAGAGACATAAGGCAGAAGATATGTATGCATCCACTTTTCCTTGGTAGAGTCAATACCTCAGTAAGTTAGATTATAGATTTTTATTTGATTTTATGTAATTTTAATAAAATGGTTGTATTTATTTCTGTAGCGGTTGTACATGTATTTTAGATGTAATTGAAATCTTTGCAAAAGCGTGTGATTTGCTACTTTTAAATGAATGGTGTTCTGAGGTTGTTTCCACCGGTACTCCCGTCATGATGGGCATGACCTGTGATGTTACTGGCTTTATGTATACAACTATTATCATGACTTGCTGTTTACTTGATTTACCTGAGGAAGTAGCAAGTGCTGCTACAAAACGCGTCAGCATAATAAAGTGGTTCTGTGTGAAACCGGATTGACGTTCCTTTGGTCTGCGCAGATGAAAAAAGCCTGGCCTTCCCCTTCATTTTCATATACTACATGAACACATATGTAATACCTTTTAGAATTAAGGCTATGTCCCGTCAGTAAAATGTAGGTACAGATTTTTGTCTTGTGTGTGTGATTTTAGGTCAGTTGCGAGAAAGTGTATCTAGCAAGAAGCGCTTGTGCCCTATCTTATTAAAGTTATTAAGGTTAATACATTTTTTGGAGTACAGAGTTATACTGTGGGGGTACCTGGGGAGGGGCAGTATGAGTGGCGTTAAACCACTCCTTTATTAGAGTCAATGATTAAAGCCCATATTTGCTTTTTTTGCTGGAGTGTAACTTACGCCACTTCTGACAGTTCTGTATGAAGCTCCTATGTTCTATATATAAAGAATTGTCAGAAGTGGCATATGTCCTGCTGCAGCGGTGAGAAGTTGCGTATCTACTTCAGCCGCTTACGCCTCTTCTAACAGTTCTCTTTTATTTTAATAACCTTTTCACACAATAAGATAGGGCACAAGCCCTTTTTGTGAGGCGGTGTCACTTTCTCGCAGCCGTGGCTGACCTGAAAGCCGACAATGCATTCTAGCCTGGGGCTGGAAATACACAGAAATTCCCGCATGAGTAATTGATATATACACAGGACAAAAATCTACAGCATGGGCACAACATTTAAAAAAAACATACAGTTTGCTGGCTATGGATTTGGCACAAATATGCAGCAAACTCGCAGCAAAACCCACAGCAAATACACTGCAATAATAGACACAAGATTTTACAATGTATCAATGAACTATATAACAGTAATGTATTATTCCTACTTGTTTAAAAGAGAGGTATACAGTTTTACATATCAGAGTAATCCTAGTAACTATGGTGTGGGGACCATGTATTAAGGGGGCTCAAGGTTATCTCTTTTACCTCTTAGCTGGCAGCATACAGTTAACTAACAATGAGGCAGGAAATTAATTGATGGACACCCTTCCCTTCTACAAAAAATCTAGACATTTCACGCTCATGCACTGACATAGTCAAAAGGGTATGTCCAATTTGGTTTTTATCTGCTTTTGGGTGCCTTCATTTGTAAGCCTCTGAAGAGATGGAATTTATTTTATAAAGTACTGGTAGAATGCTCCTAGATGCTTCATTTTGTCATTTAAAGGGGGCCTATCATGTTGTGCATCCAATACTATCATTGGTCAGCATGTATAGAGCAAGACAAGACAAGCAGACTGACATATTCGCAAGTAATGCAGTTGGGGGTGGAATGGGGGGTGGGGTTAGAATAGTCAATATAGTAGGAAGAAATAGAGGTAACGAGAGATGAATAAAGTGCATGTACACTAATGCCAGAAGCCTCACCAACAAAATGGAGGAATTAGAATTAATTTTGTTGGAAAATAATTATGACATGGTTGGGATATCGGAGACATGGCTGGATGAGAGCCATGACTGGGCTGTTAATTTACAGGGCTATAGTCTGTTCAGAAATGACCGTACAAATAAGCGAGGGGGAGGAGTGTGTTTATATGTAAAATCATCCTTAAAACCCATCCTTCGTGATAATATATGTGAATCTAATGAAAATGAAGAGTCCCTGTGGGTGGAGATAAGGGGAGGGGGAAAAAAAAATAAATTACTATAGGGGTTTGTTACAAGTCTCCAACAATAATGGAGGTGGAGGAGAATATCCTCATAAAGCAAATAGATGAAGCAGCGACACAGGGAGAAGTCATTATTATGGGCGACTTCAACTACCCTGAAATACATTGGGGAACAGAAACCTGCCGTTCCAGCAAGGGTACTAGGTTTTTGACAATTATGAGAGACAACTACCTTTCACAACTGGTTCAGGACCCAACAAGAAGGGGGGCACTGCTGGACCTAATATTAACCAACAGGCCAGACCGCATATCAAATATACGGGTTGGAGGTCACTTGGGTAATAGTGATCACAAAATAATAAGTTTTCAAGTATCCTTTAATAAGACGTGTAGTAGAGGGGCTACAAGGACACTAAACTTCAGGAAGGCAAATTTCCAACAGATGAGAGATAATCTTAGGGCAATAAACTGGGACGATGTCCTGAGACATAAAAGTACACAAAGCAAATGGGAGACATTTATTAGCATCCTGAATACGACCTGTGCACAATTTATACCCTATGGGAATAAACATGCTAGAAATAGGAGGAAACCGCTATGACTAAATAAGGCTGTAAGGGGCACAATAAATGACAAAAAGAAAGCATTTATCGATTCAGATCAGCTGTTTTATTGTGCCCAAGTGCACATAGCAGGGTTTGGGTAGCGGGTGGGAGGACGGGGGGTGGTGGTACAACGGCGTTTTGCGCCACTAATGGTGCTTCAGCGGGTACCTGGATTGTACCCGCTGAGGCGCCATTAGCGGCGCAAAACGCCGTTGTACCACCACCCCCCGTCCTCCCACCCGCTACCCACACCCTGCTATGTGCACTTGGGCACAATAAAACCGCTTATCTGAATAGATAAGTCTTGTGTGCAGCTTTTTTCTGTTTCCCGGAAAGGCAAATAAAATAATGGGATGCATTAAAAGAGGCATAGATGATCATGAGGAGAACATAATTTTACCTCTATTCAGGTCACTAGTGTGACCACACTTAGAATACTGTGTACAATTCTGGTCTCCGGTGTATAAGAAAGACATAGCTGAACTAGAGCGGGTGCAGAGAAGAGCGACCAAGGTTATTAGAGGACTGAGGGGTATGCAATACCAAGAAAGGTTATTAAACTTGGGGTTATTTAGTTTGGAAAAACAAAGGCTTAGGGGTGATCTTATATTAAATTATAAATATAGGAGGGGACAGTACAGAGAACTTTTTAATGATCTTTTTACTCTTAGGCCTGAGACAAGAACAAGGGGGCATCCTCTACGTCTGGAGGAAAGAAGGTTTAATCATAATTACAAATATGGATTCTTTACTGTAAGAACAGTGAAACTATGCAACTCTCTGCCACATGATGTTGTAATGAGTGACTCACTACTAAAATTTAAGAGTGGCCTGGATGCCTTAGTTGAAAACTATAATATTACCAGTTATATATACTAGATCCTTTGATAGGGCGTTGATCCAGGGAACTAGTCTGATTGCCGTATGTGGAGTCAGGAAGGAATTTTTTTCCCCAATGTGGAGCTTAGTGTTGCCACATTGTTTTTTTTTTTTGCCTTCCTCTGGATCAACATGTTAGGCTATGGGTTGAACTAGATGGACTTAAGGTCTTCCTTCAACCTTAAATACTATGTGATACTATGTAATATTGTTCCAATGGAAAACGTTTCATAGAAATTATGTTTCTTTCATTGAAGCTGACACTCTTTTAATGTTTATAAGTCCAGTAGACGGTCCTATCTATCTCTTTAAAGAGGACCTGTCACCCCTTGGTGCTTTCAAAAGTGATAGGACCACTGACTGCAGCGTGTATGCTGCATTCAGGAAAGCTATGTACTAAGGCTCTAGCTCCCCTGTACCCGAAAAAATAAACTTTGCAAACTTTACAGTTAAGATGTCCTGTGGGTCGGGTCTGATTAAGAGGTCCTCACTGCTGGCCAGGGACGTCGCTATGCATTAAGAATCGGGGCTGCAGCCCCGATTCTTATGCATAGAGCCCCGAATCTACGGAGGTGCTGAAGGGCCGCTCTATCAGATACTGCCTTTGGCAGTTCTCTCCCTGACTTCCTGCTATCTCCTACAGTGCCTCTGTCTGCTGCTCTGTTGCGGCCGGGAACCTGCACTTTTATGTGTGCACTGTGTGCAGCAGCTTTTACCCTCCTCCGGGTCCAGCAAGTCACAGAGGGGGCGTGTCCTGCAGGAGAAGAGCCCTGGCCAATTAACCGAGTGACAGCAGAGCTGATTGGCCAGTGCTCTTCTCTTCCTGCATGGCGCGGTCTATGAAGTGAAGAGGTGAGAGTCGGCACATAGGAGTAGTCACCTCTTATGGAAGATCCAGACCAGAGGAGAAGCAGCTCTAATCCACCAGATACAGCTCTCCTGCTGGACAGTCCTGGCAGAGAGTGGGGGAGGTGCTCAGCTGCTGGAAGCAGGTAAAGCACTTGTACACCAGCCTCCACGCCTGCAGCACAGGGGAGTGTGTGTCTCCATGTCTCTGTGTGTGTATATGTTGTCTCTGTGTGTGTGTGTATATGTTGTCTCTGTGTGTGTGTATATGTTGTCTCTGTGTGTGTGTATATGTTGTCTGTGTGTGTGTGCATATGTTGTCTCTGTGTGTGTGTGTATATGTTGTCTCTGTGTGTGTATATGTTGTCTGTGTGTGTGTGTGTATATGTTGTCTGTGTGTGTGTGTATATGTTGTCTGTGTGTGTGTGTGTGTGTATATGTTGTCTCTGTGTGTGTGTGTATATGTGGTCTCTGTGTGTGTATATGTTGTGTGTGTGTGTGTATATATATGTTGTCTCTGTGTGTGTGTATATGTTGTCTGTGTGTGTGTGTATATGTTGTCTCTGTGTGTGTGTGTGTGTATATGTTGTCTCTGTGTGTGTGTATATGTTGTCTGTGTGTGTATATGTTGTCTGTGTGTGTGTGCATATGTTGTCTCTGTGTGTGCGTGCATATGTTGTCTCTGTGTGTGTGTGTATATGTTGTCTCTGTGTGTGTGTATATGTTGTCTGTGTGTGTGTGTGTGTATGTTTGTGTGTGTGTGTATATGTTGTGTGTGTGTGTGTATATATATGTTGTCTCTGTGTGTGTGTGTATATGTTGTCTCTGTGTGTGTGTATATGTTTGTGTGTGTGTATATGTTGTCTGTGTGTGTGTATATGTTGTCTCTGTGTGTGTGTGCATATGTTGTCTCTGTGTGTGTGTATATGTTGTCTCTGTTTGTGTGTATATGTTGTCTCTGTGTGTGTGTATATGTTGTCTCTGTGTGTGTGTATATGTTGTCTCTGTGTGTGTGCATATGTTGTCTGTGTGTGTGCGTATGTTGTCTGTGTGTGTGCGTATGTTGTCTGTGTGTGTATATGTTGTCTGTGTGTGTATATGTTGTCTGTGTGTGTATATGTTGTCTGTGTGTGTGTATGTTGTCTGTGTGTGTGTATGTTGTCTGTGTGCGGTTTGTGTCTCTGTGTGCGGGTTGTGTCTCTGTGTGCGGGTTGTGTCTGTGTATGTTGTGCCTCTGTGTGGGTTTCGTGTCTCTGTGTGTGGGTTGTGTCTCTGTGTATTTAGGATATATTTTGAGTATAGTGAAGTGTGTATATACACTTGTCCTACATGCATGTTCTGTGTATATGATGTGTACCTGCTGTACATCTGTTATATAGTATGTGTGTACTCTGGACATGTATGATGTATGTAATGAGCATGTGTTATCCAGTACATGTGTGCTGTATATAATGTAATTTAACCCTTTCACCACCTTAGACATTCATATACTTCAAAGTATGGGGAGGCTGCTGTAATACTGCTGGGGCCTATATATACCACTGGGGAGGCTGCTGTAATACTGCTGGGGCCTGTATATACCACTGGGGAGGCTGCTGTATACCACTGGGGCTGCTGTAATACTGCTGGGGCCTGTATATACCACTGGGGAGGCTGCTGTAATACTGCTGGAGCCTGTATATACCACTGGGGAGGCTGCTGTATACCACTGGGGCTGCTGTAATACTGCTGGGGCCTGTATATACCACTGGGGAGGCTGCTGTAATACTGCTGGGGCCTGTATATACCACTGGGGAGGCTGCTGTATACCGCTGGGGCTGCTGTAATACTGCTGGGGCCTGTATATACCACTGGGGAGGCTGCTGTAATACTGCTGGAGCCTGTATATACCACTGGGGAGGCTGCTGTATACCACTGGGGCTGCTGTAATACTGCTGGGGCCTGTATATACCACTGGGGAGGCTGCTGTGTACCACTGGGGCTGCTGTAATACTGCTGGGGCCTGTATATACCACTGGGGAGGCTGCTGTAATACTGCTGGGGCCTGTATATACCACTGGGGAGGCTGCTGTATACCACTGGGGCTGCTGTAATACTGCTGGGGCCTGTATATACCACTGGTGCTATTTTTTCCTTAACACAATAGATAGAACTGTATCCTAGAGGAGTGGATCAAAGTAGTGAGAAAACCCTGTTAGGGCTTATTCAGATAAGCGCTTCTCCCCGAACACTAATCGCGTGCTTTTAAAGCACCCAATTTTCACCGGGAGCACGCCCCATTCACATCAATTGGGTCAAGAAGATACTGCTAAAAAAACGTCATTATAGAACATGTTCTTTAATGGCGTTTTTTGACAGCGAAATTCATGCACTTTAAAATCATGGTATTAACGCCAGAAAAGCGCTCAAGTGAAAGAAGCCTTAGGATTACCTGGATGTTGGCCTAATACTGTTATATTTTGTGTATTTATTGAGTGCATGTTGGCAATCTCTATAATGTTTTAAAGCATTAAAACTGTTAATATTATATATGTAGAGTGACACTGCTTATTTAAGTACATTTTACTTGGGTTTTATTTAAATTTATTCCGAAAAAGGCAACTCAGTGGGCCCGAGCCCCGGATGTTTTTTGACCCTAGCAACGCCCCAGCTGCTGGCAAAATCCTCCCTGCCTCCTCCTTGTGTGTTCCGCCCCTTCTATGTGTCTGCCGCCGCCTCCTCTTCTTCTGGGTCTGCCCTCCTCTTCTGCTCCTGACATCACAAAGAGCAGGAGCAGAAGAGGAGGGAAAACCCAGAAGAAGAAGAAGCGGTGGCGGCAGACGCATAGAGGGGGCGGAACACACAAGGAGGAGGCAGGGAGGATTGTGCCAGTGGCGAGGACTTCTTAATCAGATCCGACCCTGTAAAGTTTGCAAAGTGTTTTTTTTCGGGGTACAGGGGGACTAGAACTTTAGTACACAGCGTCCCTGAATGCAGCATACACGCTGCATTCAGTGGTGCTGTCACTTTTGAAAGCACCAGGGGGGTGACAAGTCCTCTTTAAGCAATGTTGTACAGAAATTTATGAATCCCTAAATACACTCACGCAGTTGACTCCATGATATAAAAAGAGAAGAGACTAGTGATGAGTGAATCTGAATTGTATTCAGGCACAGACCTCGAACATGGACTTCCCTGAGAAGTCTTTGTTACTGTTCTGGTTCGGGTTTGGCTGGGAAGGCTGAAAAAGAAGCAAAATGATGATTAAAACAGGAGAATTTTACTTACGAGTTTCCTGCTGCAATCACACTTGCTTCCAGGACCCAGCTCATTAAACTTATGCATATTCACTTCACTTGCTCCAACAGCCAATCACAGATGCCCACTCTCTATGACAGTGTTTGTGATTTTCTGTTCTACGCCACCCTTTATGCTGTCATATACATATTGGCAACAAACCTGCCGTCATAGGTGTGTAAAAATCTACTCTATAATTGCCGTAGACATTTTCGTGTCGGCCCCCGAAAACGCCGTGGCTATGTCACACTGTGACGTCACCACGCGCGAGCAATGGCCGCGAAGCGGCCATTGCGAGTCGCTGGCCGAAAATAGAACCAGAGGCCCGGCTACACAGTTAGCGATTTACCGCTGAGGTAGCGCGAGCAATGGCCGCGAGGCCATTGCGAGTCGCTATGTCAGCCGCCGCAAGTCCCCTTATACTTTGAATGGGGATCCATGCGAGTCGCTGTGTAGTGCGAGCAATGGGCGCGAGGCCATTGCGAACTACTACTACTACTACTACTACTACTACTACTACTACTACTACTACTACTACGCCCCTCTCTCAATGGCCGCACAGCCCCCCCCCCTCTCTCAATGGCCGCACAGCCCCCCCCTCTCTCAATGGCCACTGAGGACGGATCACTTCCAGCACCTCTTCACATGGCAGTGCTCTGAACTTCTGAATCGTCCTCTCCTCACTCAGACACCTGGCAGGTTCCTATCCAGCCTACTCACTCCCAGCTGCAACCCAGTGAGTCAATCAGCACATCTTCACTCACACACAGACCTGACATGTGATTAACCCCCTGTGCACCATTCAGGTTTAGCCCAGCAAAGCACTCATCCCCACAGGTTCAGCCGCTCATTAGGCTCATGAATGTATCGGATCTTCAGCACTCACACTCAGCTGTTTTACTCAGCGAGTCGCTGGCCGAAAATAGAACCAGAGGCTCGGCCACAAACTTAGCGATTTACCGCTGAGGTAGCGCGAGCAATGGCCGCGAGGCCATTGCGAGTTGCTACCTCAGCCGCCGCACCTGCCGCAAGTTCCCCTATACTTTCTATGGGGATTACCGCAACCGCGCCGCAAGTGTAACGGTTGTGGCGCGGTTGCGGTAATCCCCATAGAAAGTATAGGGGGACTTGCGACAGGTGCAGCAAGTGCGGTTTTTTAACTTTAATAATAATAAAAATACTAAAAAAAAAAAAAAAAAATAATATAAATAATACACAATAAAATAAAACATAATAATAAAAAACAACAAAAAAAATAATATATAAAATTTATATATTAATTATATTAACTAATTAAATTAAAAAAATTAATCTAATACCCCCCCAAACAGTATTCAACACCCCCCAAAAAGTATTGAGAACCCCCAAAAAGTATTGAAACACCCCCAAAAAGTATTCAACAACCCCCAAAAAGTATTCAACACCCCCCAAAAAGTATTCAACACCCCCCAAAAAGTCCTCACACCCCCCCAAAAAGTACTCAGACCAGCTATAACTATTATAAGCAAATTTATGCACGTTCTAGAATCCCGATGCATTTGCATCGGGCTCACAGCTAGTAAATAAATAATGAAAACAAATTTTCATAGGGGTCTGCAGTATTTTTTATTCTCAGAGCAGATAAAGTGGCCAGCTATGAACTGCCACCCCCCCAGTTGTCTAGTTTTATCTTGGCTGGCAATCAAAAATACAGTGGAGCCCATTATTTTTTTTATTATTTAAATAAATAATTTTAAAAAATGTGTGAGCTCCACCCTATTTTTTGATTGTCAGCCAAGGTAAAATCAGACAGCTGGGGGCTGGTATTCTCAGCGTGTTGATGCCCATGGTAATTGTCGCCCCAAGGCTACAGAATAACAGCCCACAGCCTCCACATTGTTGAATTCAGTAGAAGCACCAATTGTTGGTGCTTAACTTCCCGATACCCTGGTGCATCAGGGTGATAAAAGGGGTTAATTACAGCTGTCATTAAGCCCTAGATTAATAATGTTCAGGCTTCTATCAATACTGCTACTCTTTATACTCTTTAGCTTGGGGAGCCCAATATCTATAGACCTCACATGCTGAGAATACCAGCCCCAAGTTGCCTGGTTTTACTTTGGCTGGCAATAAAAAATAAGGTGGAGCCAACGCATTTTAATTATTTATTTATATAATGGAAAAAAATAATGGGCTCCACTGTATTTGTGATATCCAGCTGATGTAAAACCAGGCAGCTGGGGGTGGCAGCCTGTAGCTGGTTGCTTTGAGAATCAAAAATAAGGGAACTTATGAACTTTTGTCCAATTTCCCTATTTTTCTCAGTTTTTTGGGATGTTCCAATACACACAAAGGAAATAAACATGTGTATAACAAAGCATGTGTAAATTTTTGGGGAAAAATACTTAAATTTCTAGAACAATTTCAAGGGAGCCAACACTTTCAGCCATGACTGTATATATCGTATTAAGTGGGTTGAAAACCCAGCAAAGATGTGATCCTTTACATTATTTTTTCTCTCTATGTTCAGCCCCTGATTTTGATTTAGAAGTACTGATGTAGAAAATTTCTCAAAATATTTCCATGTGAAAATTGTCTAGTGTGTTGAGAATTTTTTTTATTTTTACAAAAATGTTTCAAAACCAAAAACCAGCCAAGAAAAACCTGGGTAAAACCAGCTCTTAGCTGGAATAATGCTAGAGTGTTAAGCCTGTACTTTGCTTAATGTCAGTGTCACATGAGTATTGACATACTTTGAATTCCATTTTCATTAATATGTGGGTGGTTTGTAATGTAAAAGCCGTGACATACATACCATGTAACACTAAAAAATGACTGTCACCATACTTATAGTATACATACTATACATACTATACATATAGTTAAAATAGTTTTCTGTAATGTATGTAGTAAAGCCAAATTTACTACATTTAATAGATCTAAAGTTTGTAATTTGCTTCAATTCATCGCAAAATATTATAAAACTACCCATGTACTTGAAAGGATGGAAACCTTTATAATTTTCCTTATATATAACCTAAAGCTACATCAGTTGTTCACATGGGTAATAAAAGTGGATAACAAGAACCAAATTAAACAAATGTGTGAAAAGTATTAGATCTTGTCATTTTTTTGTATCAGTGAACATGATTCCGTATCACATATCTGTGAATCTTTAAACTTAGCAGGTATTTTGAAGGTGAAAATAGAGTCTGATGATTTCTATCAATGGAACAACAATCATATGTGAGTGGGCAAAGTGTTTTTTTTTAAGACCAAGGATCTACCAAGGTCTGATCTGCACAACACGTTTGCTAAAGTCTATCATGAGCTGAACAAAGAAGATTTCTAAGGAACTCAGAGGAAGAGTTGTTGCTACTCATCAGGCTGGAAAAAGTGACGAAACCAGCTCCATTGAGTTTGAACTCCAGCAATCCAAAATAAGACAGATTTTGTACAAAACAAAGAAATTCACGACCGTTATTACTCTTCCTATTGGTCGACAAACAAAGTTGACTCCAAGAGCAAGGTCGGTGTATAATATACTGTGAAGTCACAAAAGAACCCAAGGAAACCTCTAAGCCTTAGGCAGCCTTCACACTTGCACTCCCCGCCGCTGCATATTGTGGCGGGGAAGCGCAAGCCGAGCGCAGACACCGCGCGTCCCTATGTTTAACATGGGGATGCACGGTGATGCGCTCGGCTGCGGATTGCCGTGTGCACCCATTGACTTTCGTGTGTGATTTGTACGCATGCAGATGCTTGCATACAAATCACATATTCTCGTCCACACCCGACATGTCGTTTTCAGGGTGCGGACGAGAATGTGTGATTTGTACGCAAGCATCTGCAGGCGTACAAATCACACACGGAAGTCAATGGGTGCGCACGGCAATCCGCAGCCGAGCGCATCACCGTGCGTCCCCATGATAAATATAGGGATGGGCGGTGCTTGTGCTTGGCTTGCGTTCACCATCCGCAAGACGCTGCAGAGGCGTCCGCAAGTGTAAAGCCGGCCTAAGAAACGAAAGGCCTCTCTTATATCAATGTTACTGTTCATGAGTCACCATCAGGATGATGCTGAATAACAATGGTACACATGGCAGGATTGCAATGAGAAAGTCACTGATCTCCAAAAAGATCAGTGTATTCCATTTGCAATTTCCTAAAGATTACCTGGACAAGTTGCTAATGTCACACACGCAGATATCTGTGCAGATATTGTTTGCAGATCTCAGGTTGCAGTGAAATCATGGACATATTGTTCCATTTTGTGGCTGTGTACAAATGTAACAATGTGGCCATGATTTCACTGCAACCAGAAATCTGCGCACAATATCTGCACAGATATCTGTGTGTGTCAGGTGGCCCTAAGGAACTAAGGCTGGCTTCACATTGCGTTTTTATGGCATCCGTGTGTATCCGTTTCAAAACGGATACACACGGATGCGATTGTGGCTTCCATGTATCCCTATGGGCTCGGATTGTGCTCGGATGTGTGCCTATTGGCATCCGATTTATGCACAATCCGTAGCCTCCTGATTTAGTCACGGATCCAAAATCGCAGCCTGCTGCGATTTTGGTGTCCGTGACTAAAATTGGACACCACGGATCCGTGATGGTCCGTAGGGCTACACAATGTGAGCCTATGGACATCGGATCCGAGTTCACCTCGGATACGATGTCGGCTCTGTGTCCTTCCTGCTCCTGTCTCCCTGCATCTTCCTCCCCTCCACTTCTCTATCCTGTCTCCCGCTATTCAATGCTGTCCCCTGCTTTCTATGCTTTCCCCCGCTATTCTATGCTGTCCCCCCGCTATTCTAACCTCTTCCCTGTCTTATTCCCTATCCTTTCCCTATTCTATTCCCTCTGTTTGGTAAAAAAAAAAAAATCCTCCGTGAGGATACTTTACCTTCCGACGGCTGCGGGGAGGCGACAGTCACCATCTGTGCAGACGATCCTGTGGTGATGTCACAGAGCCGGTCACCTGACATGTCAGGTGACCGGCTCTGTGACATCATCACAGGTCCTTCAGCCACCAGATGGTGACTGTCGCCTCCCCGCAGCCGTCAGAAGGTAAAGTATCCTCAGGGAGGATTTTTTTTATTTTTCACATACTGCAGGAGAGAGGACAGGGGGGAGGACAGAGGGGAGGATAAAGGAGAGGAGGAGCAGAGATAGAAGAGGCACAGACAGGGACAGATAGAGAAGAAGCAGGGACAGACAGGGACAGGCAGGGAGAAGAGGATCCACACGGATCCTGCACAGAATCGGATCGGATGGCTATTTGCCATCCGATTGCAGGGATCCGTGTGGATTCGTGGCTGTCTGTGGGGATCCTGTCAACACACGAATCCCCACGGACAGCCCAAAAAGCAATGTGAAGCCAGCCTAAGTTTTGTTAATGAATGGGATTGAAAAAGAACTTCTTGGTTTAAATCAGAAAAGTTATGTTTGGAAGAAGAAAAACATTACATTATACCATAAAAACCTGAAACCATCTATGAAACCCACTGTTGGTGGTAGCATGGTTTTGGAGAGTATGACACCATCTAGGCCAGGACAGTTTGCCATAATTGTTGGAATAATGAATTTTGAATTATACCACCAATTTCTAAAGGAAAATATCAGTAACTTTGTCCATGTGTAAGGGACTATTCCAGCAGAGGTGCAATGCTGAGACCTTATACACCTAATACTGGAGTACCTTTGTAGGTGTGTGTGATGTCACTTTAATTAAATGCAATTGGAGACAGCATACTGCTGGCTGGTATGTCTGGTCAGGATTTGATGACTTCATGATGAAGGAGTTAGACAGAGATACCAAAATATACTTTTCTCTACTGAATGAAGAAATACAAGGTGTACATTTGGTAGCAGAAATAACACTTATGGAAGGCATCTTTTGCATTATACAAAGGTAGGACTTGATAATTACAAGTGGCGGCACATAACTTGTGCACGTTAAAGGAACACAGTGGACTTTGATGAGGTTTTCCCCTTGTAAGGGTTCTATGGGTTGAAGTTTGTCGCTTTGACTCCTTACAACTGTTACTAATTTCCAGGCTACAAGAGCCACACAGGTCAAAGTGTGTTGTGGCTTCTTGTAAAAGATGTACCCCAGTCTGGTCAATCTAGTTTTTCATCTCTGTGACTTCTAGGTAGGGTTAATACTTACACTTTCTGTGAGAATATTTCCCTTTCAATAATTGAATTGCCATAGGTTGCTTCCAGGGTATTCCGTATTTTCTCTCTCCTCACACAACACACCCCAAAATACTGGTCAGTGCTAGGAAACATTCTCCTTCAGAACTTTATTAACAACTCTTAAAAACAGAAACTAACATCCTAATGCCCACTATAACACCTCCCAAACAATGGGCTGGCCCAGTTGTTAATCCTGTCTCTACTAAACTTACAAGACCGTTACCACAAATCTTCAAAGTGGGTGCTAAACAGCATTTCTCTCCTTGGAATATGCCTTGAGTCACAAGAGAATGTGGGTCATGCTGCAAGTCATTCTGCAAAACAATGGTTAAAAAAGGTTAGTTTTGGATTGGCCAAGTCGCAGTCCTGACCTTAATCCCATTGAAATGTTGGAAAGACCTGATGCAAGCAGCTTATGAGAGAAAAACCACCAACATAAGGCGGCCGTCACACGGAACGATATCTTGCCCGATATCGTTTAAGTGATCTCCTTTTTGATCGCTTAAGCGATATCGGGCAAGATATCGTTGCATGTAATCAAGCGATTTACGATGGTAAATCGCTTGATCGTGACATCACTGATCTGAGGTTCGGTTCTCAGATCTAGCGATGAACGATGCAACGATCTGCATCATCGTGGTGTATAACACCACGATGATCCATCTCCCAGCGACCGCGCCTATGCTGGGAGATGGTAACTATGGTACACGTCGGGTAACTAAGCGACGCGCGGCGCCTAGTTACCCGATGTGTACCATAGTAACGAGCGAGATCGCTGCTCCACATCGCTGGTGAGTCTGTCTGTGTGACATCTCACCAGCGATGTGAGCGATATTGTAAGCGATTGCGCGTGCACGTGATCACTTACAATATCGCTAGAGATATCTCACCGTGTGACGGCCGCCTTACAGAGCTGAATTTGTTTCGTAATGAGAACTGGCTAAAAGTCCTACAAGCAATATGCAGGACCAATTAACAATTGCCGAAAAGGTTTAGGTGCATGTATTGTTGCACAAGGGGGTCACACAAAATAATGAAAACATAGGGTTCACATACTTTTGCCACTCATAAACATGTGATATTGGATCATGTTCCTCAATAAAAAGAATGATGAAGACTAATATTCTTGATTAATTTCTTTCATTTGGCACACTTTATCTACTTTTAGGGTTTGAATGAAAACCTTAAATTTATGCGAAATATAGATAATTCTGAAAGGTTCACAAACTTGCAGGCACCACTGTAGCTTTTAATTTTTCAATACTTTATCACAATGAATGAACAAGTTGACTAACATTGTTTGCCAATGTTAACAAGTCTCATTGTGTATAGGTTTAGAAATTACACAAAAGTGATTAGTGATGCTATACTGTAGTATACTGCTTCAATTTGACTACATACAAAAAGACCAAGGACACACACATAAAGTTTTCTACCAAGCTCTAACATACAATAGAATCAGGTGTGCATCGGTGTGTCCATCTCGGATAAAGTTTTACCTTGTGCAAGTAAACACTATAGGTTCTTATTTAAAGGGAATTTGTCAGCAGGTTATTGCTATGTAAGCTGAGGACAGCATGCTGTATGGAATATAAAAACAAAACAAAATTAACTGGGCTTCTCTTATCAGGCTCTGTGCTATTGTATACTTAAACAAAAGGCTTTATCACCTGGTGATTAGAATTACAGGACTACTTTTTATGCTCAAGGCAATCTGACACACCTCCTGCTTTGACTGACATATCACTGTCAATACACAATCTTTATTGAGAGCCTGGTATGGGCGGGGCCAGCTCTGCTAGCTCTGCTGTGTTCTAAAACTAAAAGATTATGTCAGAATGGCTGAAGCCATTAATCTATATAATTCATCAAGTTTTCTTTGCCTACATGATGTTGCTGTCAGATGAGATAGTAAAAATCTGCTGACAGATTCCCTTTAATGACCTCATGCAAATATCTTCCTTTTTTTGTCTTTTGTGCACCAGACTCATCAATATGGTTCCTTTATTTTCCAGGTGCAATTCTGGATTCACAGGAGTAAGATGTGAAAACATAATTTTGTCAGCAATAAAGATAAAAGAAATGGAAGCAACACATATTGCCATTGGGATAGGAGTAGGGTTGTTGATAAGTGCATTGATTGTGGTTATCTGTATCTACACGGAAAAAAGGTACTTTTTAAGTCTCTCTGTTCTATAGCTTGCATTATACTTATTTTGATTTAGTTCTCTTTTTTATGTTTATGGTATGGATAAAAGCTGACTAGAAAATTTTCAAAATCTACTTTACTTGCATTAACGTTGCATTCACCCTCACTCTAAGTCAGGGGTGGGGAACCTTTTCTACCATCCTTCAGGGGCAGCCCAAATTATCAACTTGAAAATCACCCTGCTATAATTGGTTAAACAATCAACTCCCCCCTAATGTGGTGGCTGGGGCTGCTTCTCTTTGGCGTGGCTGCGATGTTAGATGATATTGGTCATGTTGCTACTCAACTGCTTTTCAGGTTTGCTAGAGCCTTGGACATCACAGGAGATGGCTGGGAGCAAATACGTCACTGTGGAGGCTGAGGCTGGGGCATAAAGATCACCAGGGAGCTAATAATAATAATACATTTTTATTTATATAGCGCCAACATATTCCACAGCGCTTTACAATATAGTGGGTAATAGACAAAAATACACAGTATAATACAGTAAGAAAATACACAATATAATACACAGTGGCGTAACTACAAACTTAGGGGCCCCGGTGCGAAGTTTCAAATGGGGCCCCCCCCCCATACCAAAATATTATCAACTCAAATTCACAATTTCTCTATTCATTTAGCACGCTATAGTATTGTTGTAATGTTTTATAGTGTAATATTTAATCAATATAGGTATAGTTAACTAATCCAGCATTTAAAGAAATAAATATTCAGATTATACAGGTAGGTACGCCACTGGTATGTACACAGTGACTGCACCAGCAGAATAGTGAGTGCAGCTCTGGAATATAATACAGGAGGTAACTCAGGATCAGTAATGTAATGTATGTACACAGTGACTGCACCAGCAGAATAGTGAGTGCAGCTCTGGAGTATAATACAGGAGGTAACTCAGGATCAGTAATGTAATGTATGTACACAGTGACTGCACCAGCAGAATAGTGAGTGCAGCTCTGGAGTATAATACAGGAGGTAACTCAGGATCAGTAATGTAATGTATGTACACAGTGACTGCACCAGCAGAATAGTGAGTGCAGCTCTGGAGTATAATACAGGAGGTAACTCAGGATCAGTAATGTAATGTATGTACACAGTGACTGCACCAGCAGAATAGTGAGTGCAGCTCTGGAGTATAATACAGGAGGTAACTCAGGATCAGTAATGTAATGTATGCACACAGTGACTGCACCAGCAGAATAGTGAGTGCAGCTCTGGAGTATAATACAGGAGGTAACTCAGGATCAGTAATGTAATGTATGTACACAGTGACTGCACCAGCAGAATAGTGAGTGCAGCTCTGGAGTATATGTGCAGTACAGGAGTATATGTGCAGTACAGGGAGTGCAGCTCTGGAGTATATGTGCAGTACAGGAGTATATGTACAGTACAGGGAGTGCAGCTCTGGAGTATATGTGCAGTACAGGAGTATATGTACAGTACAGGGAGTGCAGCTCTGGAGTATATGTGCAGTGTAGGGAGTGCAGCTCTGGAGTATAATACAGGAGGTAACTCAGGATCAGTAATGTAATGTATGTACACAGTGACTGCACCAGCAGAATAGTGAGTGCAGCTCTGGAGTATATGTGCAGTACAGGAGTATATGTGCAGTACAGGGAGTGCAGCTCTGGAGTATATGTGCAGTACAGGAGCATATGTGCAGTACAGGGAGTGCAGCTCTGGAGCATATGTGCAGTACAGGAGTATATGTGCAGTACAGGGAGTGCAGCTCTGGAGTATATGTGCAGTGTAGGGAGTGCAGCTCTGGAGTATATGTGCAGTACAGGGAGTGCAGCTCTGTAGTATATGTGCAGTACAGGGAGTGCAGCTCTGGAGTATATGTGCAGTACAGGGAGTGCAGCTCTGGAGTATATGTGCAGTACAGGGAGTGCAGCTCTGGAGTATATGTGCTGGCTGTGCAGTACAGGGAGTGCAGCTCTGGAGTATATGTGCTGGCTGTGCAGTACAGGGAGTGCAGCTCTGGAGTATATGTGCTGGCTGTGCAGTACAGGGAGTGCAGCTCTGGAGTATATGTGCTGGCTGTGCAGTACAGGGAGTGCAGCTCTGGAGTATATGTGCTGGCTGTGCAGTACAGGGAGTGCAGCTCTGGAGTATATGTGCTGGCTGTGCAGTACAGGGAGTGCAGCTCTGGAGTATATGTGCTGGCTGTGCAGTACAGGGAGTGCAGCTCTGGAGTATATGTGCTGGCTGTGCAGTACAGGGAGTGCAGCTCTGGCTCTGTGTGGTGTGTACATATATCGATCTCCTCAGTCCTCACCCTCCAGTGTCTCCAGTGCTCCCCTCGTGCTGTCAGGGGACCGGGGGTGGGGGGTGCTAGGCTAGCGGTTTTGTCTGCTGCAGTGCTGCTAGTCACACTCACCACTGTCCCGCCGCGGTCCGCAGTGAGGAGGAGAGGAGGGGCGGGCACAGCAGCAGGAAGTGAGCTTTCTCACTTCCCGTCCTCCCTCCTCTCCGGCCGGGGATATCGCGGTCGCAGCGGCCGGCTGTCAGGACAGGTCACGGGGCCACCCGGGGGGGTGCGGGGCCCCCCAGGGGGGCGCGGGCCCCCCCTGGGGGCGGGCCCGGTCGCAGCCGCGACCCCTGCGACCGCGGTAGGTACGCCACTGATAATACAGTAATTCCAGAGCTGGATTTAAAAGGCAAGCAATTGGCATAATGCACCTGCCAGCACTGCAGTCCCTAGAAATCTGCCTGGGGGCCGCAGAAAAGGTCATCGAGGGCCGCATGTGGCCCTGGAGCCTGAGGTTCCTCACCTCTGCTCTAAGTAAAGAGGATATAAAGTGCAGTTCTTGGCTGCAGACTCTATACAGTATTCCAATCCATACAACACGTACAGCTTGCTGAAGAAGATTTCAAATAATTGGTTGGTGGGGGACCCATGTGTTGGATCCCTGCCAATCTCAAATTGATGACCTATCCTGCAGAAAGATAATGGCAGAGTCTCATCTAACCCCTTTAAACTTGTAAGCTCTTTCAAGTGGCAACTAGAACATAACCAAAATTTCATCATTGACTCTATATTCATGCAATGTTTTCTGTATCAGTGAACCACTGTCGAGATCTAGTAATGTTCTGAGGCTCCTTTCACATCAGCGGTTTACGCTGATGTGCGGAAGATCTGGCAGATGGTGCAGCAAGCTGCAAGCTGCGTTTTTTTTTCACGGCCGCAAGTGCCAGATCTGCCTCATCTGGCAGAACCGCACTTGCCGCACCGGACCGCAAGCCCCATAGACAATACATGGGGCTTGCCAGTTCCAAGCCGCAAGTCGGCTGTTAGGCGGCAGATCCGGCAGATGCGGCGCTACCTGCTGAATCTGCCGCACATCAGCGTAAACCGCTGATGTGAAAAGGCCCTCGTTTGGGTCTATCTGCATGACAAAGGTGCTTCAGTGTGGCCATTTACTTAAACAGACATAATGAATTTAGATTGTGAACCCCAATGAGAAAGTGATGACCAAATCTGTAAAGCGCAGTGGACTTAAAATCAAGTAAAGTAAATTAATTAATACATAAGTGTAAATAGTGTCACAGAGTCAAACACCATTGCGCTGTCACATTGTTTCGTGGCTATTCAATTGAATGGCCATTAACCCCTTCATGACCTATGGTTTCCAAGGACTTCCTGACCCATGATATATAGATATCATGGTGATTGTGAGGGCATAGTATCTGTGCCTGCACGATTGCTAACAGGAATTCAGCTTATGTGAAAGCCAAGTCCCAGCTCTCACAGCCAGAAGTGGTTTCTTGCCACCCTGGGCTGTTTAACTCCCTAAATCCAGCAATCAATAGTGATCGCAGCATTTAGGAGGCAGAGAGAGTAGTGCGCTGATTGCAGCTATGGCACCCCAAGGTCATTGTAATGTTGACCTCTGGGTCACCCAACTCTGGAAAGCCTCTTACACCATGCTAGGAGCATGGTGAAAGAGGTGATCTGTTAGTGCAGCACTGACAGTTACAATCCATTGCAATGCTCGTGCATTGCAATGGATTATATCAGTGATCAGTGTAATAAATGTTAATGTCCCACATGGGGACTAAGTAAAGAAGTTAAAAAAGTTTTTTAAAAAGTAAAAATATTTAAAAAGCAAAATAAAAAGCAAAAAAAAAGAAAACAATGTGATACAAGTAAATACATATATTTATGGAAAAAGATAAATAAACAAAAAAGGTACACATATTTGGTATTGCCAAGTCCGGTATGACTCTATCTATAAACCTATCACACTATTTAACCCTTCAGTGAACACTTTAAATAAAGAAGCGCAAAAAAAACGTCGCGTCCCTGGTGCGGAGAAGAGTGTGTGATTTGTGCGCAGGCGTCCGCCTGCGTACAAATCACATATGGCAGTAAATGGGAGCGCACGGTCATGCGCAGTGAAGCGCAGCACCATGCGCTCCCATTATAAAGATAGGGGCTTGTGCTTGCTGAGCTCACATGGCGCTTCCCGTCCGCAGAACGCTGCGGAGGGGAATGCCAGTGTGAAGGCAGCCTAAGGCTAGGGCCACACTGAACAGTGCCCTTATCTTAACCGGATCAGTTACTATAGAGCAGAGCCCAGCCTGCAGTAATGCACACTGTTAACGTTGGGTGCTGCAAGCAAATGCTGCTCCATGGTAACCTGCTGTTTACCATGGATGCAGCCACACAGGAAGCCCCAGGAACAGCGCTTTAGCAGAGCGCACAGGAAAACGTTGTCAGCAAAATTAAAGCCAAAAAGCATTTCTGTGAGAAAATTAGATATTTTATTTTCATGGCACAGCATTCTAAATTTCTGTGAAGCACCTGTGGGTTTAAGGTGCTCACCATTAGGGACGAGAGAACCTGCTGATATCTGAGTTTAGTGGACCCGACCGGACTTTTTTCTTAAAGTCCTGGTTCGGGTCCGGACTTGAACTGAACCCCAAACCCGGACTTTAAAGTTCTGAAATGGTGGCTGGAGAACTGGAGGGGCTGTAAAAAGAAACAAAACAGTAATTAAATAGCAGCATGATTACTTACCGGTTCCGCTTGCTTGTACTTCTAGGGCCGCTCATTCTCACTCAACTTCCTGATTATTCACTGCACGGTAGATCCTGGAATGTATGGGTTGTTTCCAGGTTACTGTTCTGGCTCCAAAAGCCAATCAGATGCCCACTCTCTGTGACAGCATCTGTAATTGGCTGTTATGCCCCTCACCCATTGTGCCGGTGTTTGTGATTGGTTGCCATAGACAATTAACTTGACGTCATAGTAGTATAAAAACAATAATAATAAAAAAAAAAATTACATAGGGCTTCACTGTCTTTTTGATTCTCAGTGCAGATAAAGTGGACAGCTACAGGCTGCCACCCAGAGCGGTCTGGCTCACGTATAGCTCATGGATGACACATGGATAAACAATGGAAATACGGATGTCCAAAATGAGCCTAAGGCAAAGTTTATTCGAACTTACAAAAAAATTGTCCAATTTTCATCTAGAAAAAATGGACAATTTCTCATCTGTATTGTCATCCATATGGAATTTGTTTTTATACATTATCAACTGAAAAAATTCAAAGGACTAAATACAGTTACCTATGTTAATTATGGCAATATATCTGTAAGAATAGGATGCTTTATGGTTGACCTGTATAGGATATAATTTTTTGCCGAGCCCATACACTTGAATGGGTGAGTCTCATCCAAATTAAGGAGAAGACTAGTGCATGCTGCAATTTTTTCACGCAGATCCTCGGTGCATGTATAAAATAGTCATATGAGCAGCTGAAAATGCTAAAATTTTTAATTTGATATCACATAAATTAAGGCAACATCCACTCATCCGAGAGAAAAGGACCAACGATTTTCTCAAGTATCCTCCAAGTTACATCCTTGTAGCATCAGGTTTTTTTTTACTGGAGCAAGTAGACTATTTGAACCTTTTATTCATTGACTATTACTATTGAATGAGTTAAAAATGGATGAAGCAGAAGCAACTCTGAAGTACAAAGCCTATTTTCAATTTTTTCATCCATGTCTAATACATCCCTATTTTATTGGTGGAGTCTGATTTGCAATTAGATTTTCATTTAGAAAAGAAGTACAATTCTTCATCTGTAATGTCATCCATGTATCCTTAAGCAACATGTACACATTGAGCACTTGGTCAATATTTTACCTCAGTATTTGTAAGCCAAAGTCAGGAGTGGAACAATCAGAGGAAAAGTATAATAGAAACACTTCACCACTTCTGTATTTGGGGATGTTTTTACCTCAGGATTTATAAGCAAAACTAGGAGTGGAACAATCAGAGAAGTATAATAGAAACACGTCACCACTTCTGTATTTGGGGATGTTTTTACCTCAGGATTTATAAGTCAAAACCAGGAGTGGAACAATCAGAGAAGTATAATAGAAACACATCACCACTTCTGTATTTGGGGAGGTTTTACCTCAGGATTTATAAGTCAAAACCAGGAGTGGAACAATCAGAGAAGTATAATAGAGACACATCACCACTTCTGTATTTGGGGATGTTTTTACCTCAGGATTTATAAGCAAACTAGGAGTGGAACAATCAGAGGAAAAGTATAATAGAAACACGTCACCACTTCTGTATTTGGGGTGGTTTTTACCTCAGAATTTATAAGCCAAAACCAGGAGTGGACCAGAGACACAGATTAATTTTTATAACTGATGGGTAAGTATCAATGAAACTCTATTGATCCTTGTGCTCTTTGAGAAACAAACAGCACCTGGACTTGTCACACAGGTCTGTAAATAATGTTATAGGCCATGTTCACACAGCACATCAGTATTTCAAAGCCAGAACCAGGAGTGAGCCAAAAATACAGTATTTGTACATGATCCGCTCCAGGGCCGTGGAGTACCTGGTTCTGGGCGTTGCTCTATTGGGGATGTCACGGGTCTGTTGCCCGATTCCGTGGCCCTGGTGGTCGGTGAAAAGTGGAACAGTTAATAGGAATAGTATTACGTGACACTACCTATGGCTCTGGTAAGGTTACCAGCTCTGCGGGACAGACCTCCGGGTTGATGGTGAAGAATCTAGGTGGTTTCGCCCCCCGTAGGCGAAGCGGGATCTCCGGGGCAGTAGTGGATGATGGGAGTTGTGAAACAGTCTATGTAGGGAGTAGGATCAGGGTCCGCAATAACAGTCACACACACTGGGTTGTTGTTTCGTACCTTTACTGATGTTACTGTTCAAGGTTACGTCCAGAGAACAGTCCGAGTAGGCTAGGAGCAGTTCGGGATCTCCATGTCCCATGAGTTATGAGGCCTCCCTTTTACACTGTGTGTGTGCTTTGGTCCTGGGCTGTCTGAAGCTAGGCCCTGACCCTCTCCTGTAGTCCTCACTTGTACAGCAGGCTGTGCGAGCTCTGCTGCAGGCAACGCTATATCCAGTGGGGTCCCCTGCTCTGCTAGGTGGCTGTGCCCCAAGTGCTGTACCAGGAGACTTGAAGCCTCCCTGGTCTCCGGTCTTTACTGCTGGGCTGACTATACCCGAGCAGTCTTGGACTCCGGTGTCCGGGCTGTCGACGTAGCTCTTCTGGGGCGAACCAGTTCGACTCCGCTCCCCCTGGCTAACTCGCCTCAGACCCTCACTGTTGGGTCCCTCAAGCTGGCACGGGCCTAGCGCAGCTCCGTTCACCAGGTGTCTTCCTCAGTACTGCTCCATACTGAACTGCCTAACTCCGTCCCTGGGCCTGAATTTATAGGGGACCTTGACTGAAGTCGGCAAGTAGAGCTCCCTATTCAGGTCTGGGGTGGAAGGTGTTGTGTGTAAGTTTACCTGACGTGGAAATCCTTCCCTGTTCCAGGTGTTCCTGTGGCAACCGAACCATGGAGTGGGGTGCCACATACGTGTTTCAATTATAGTTTTTCTCCAATTGTCCCACTGCTGAATTTGGCTTACAAATACTGAGGTAAAATACTGACCAAATACCAATCTGCAAACGTTGCCTTAAATGACAGAAATAACATCCTAATAGCCATTTTCCAAATATGTTGGAAAAATAAACAGAACATATCTGTTCTGTACTAATATATAGCAGATATATATATGGAGGGAAAAATGCAAACAAAGAGCCCTAACGTCATATAAATATATAAAGAAACAACCAGGAAAAACCAAGTAAAGGAGGAAGAACATATTGATGTGAAATGCTGTCCAGGCCACCAGGTGCACAGAAATAAGATATAAGTACTATTTATAAGTACTGGGTGACAACTTCCGCATTTTGCTTGATAACAGTCACGTAACTTTTGCCCTTTATTTTTTCATACATGTAATAACCACTAATCTGAATTGTCAAAAATGACTTTAGACTCAGTTGCAGGGTACGATATTGTGAACGATATCGCTCAAACGTCACGGGTTTGGAGGTGTTGCAACGGCATCGTTAGGACGTCATTGCGTGTAACACCGAGATATGACTACGATAAATCATAGGATCGGTGATCGCAGATTTGAGAACATGTTCTCAAATCAGACGATCCACGATCAGCCAACCTGCTGCATCGTTGTGTGTGACACCAAGATATGACTACGATAAATCTTTGGATCAGTGATCGCAGATTTGAGAACATATTCTCAAATCTGCCGATCCACAATCAGCCAACCTGCTGTATTGGTCAGTGTGACACCGCGATAACGATGTCGTTCACGACTTTGCCCATTCACATCAGTGAACAAGTTTCGTTCACTGGGTTGTGCGAACGATACCTGCTCACTGGATCGTTGGTGCGTTGTCCACGATATCTACACGTGTGGCATCTCACCAACGGTGTCAAAACGATGCCCTAACAACTGCGCGCCCCCGAGATCATTAGTGATATCGTTTCAACATTGAAGCGTGTAATGGTACCTTTAATACCCATGTATGTAGATCTGCACCAGGATCTTGGGAAGCCTCTAATCTTGAACCTGAGATAGTTCACAATTTGGGCACTGCATTAAAGTATTATGCAAGCCATCTTTTTAATTCCAGCTGCAAGGTTAGATGGAAGGTCATAAATAAAACTACTTTCTCATCCTCCATTTAATCTTCTACACATTTCTCTGAGGTCATTAAAATAACATCCTAATGACAGAATGTATCTGTCCATGCAAAGGTTAGAAGGAGATTTACAATAGTCTAAAACACCATACATGATTATATCATTTCTAGAAAATGGGGAGTAGTATTAGTGACTCACAAGATAGATTGCCACTCTGGCATAGGTCAGAGAGGAAAACTTTACAATTACATGAGCTCTACAATATTGATACATTATGGAAATTAGGGTAAAATCCTGTGGCTCAGTTTAGATTTTTGATTCTGCTGATAATATAAAAAATAACATTGATTTTTTTGAGGGGTTTGTCTTGAAAATTTGGTTGGTGGCATAATTATCTACATAATTATCTTGTGTGTCCGTCATCCACTAATGGTGTCACGATGTCCTCCTATCACATAATATCAAGTGATGGGCATGCAAATATGGCACCCGCTGTAAGTACTGGCCCATTGTGTAGTATCGGCAGCAGTGCTGCCAACACCTGAAGCTGATGACACCCAAAACCGATACCAGGAACCGTCAGCCACCCTCATTGCCTGCAACCTGCCGCACCTCACCACGCGCCCACCGCCAAATGAGTAATTACACCTGTGCGTACTCGGCGCGCACAAGCTCAGTTACTCAGGCCACAACCATCTTTGGTCACCTGGGTGACCACAGATGACGGCAGCCTGAGTAACTGTGCCTGCACACGCCGTGTACGAGAACAGGTACAGTTACTCATATAACCACCATTTCTGGACACTTAGGTATACAAAGATAGCGGCAGAGGAGAAAGACAGGAGAGGAGAAAGACGACAGAGACATAGCACAGGAGAGAGAGATAAAGGAGGAAAGAGACAGCAGAAGAGAGAGACAGTGGAGGAAAGAGAACAGAGGAGAGAGACAGCAGAAGAGACAACAGAGGAGTGTGAGAGACAGCTGCCCACAACTACCATCACCCAAAACCGCTACCAGAGACTGCCAGACATCACCATCGCACACACTTCCACCTGAGTAGCTAAGTGCTCATGTGCATACCTGGCGCGCATGCACTCTTACTAAGGCAGCTGCCATCTTTTTGTACCCAAGTGTCCAAGGATGGCGACCGCGTGAGTAAGTGCACATGCCCACTCTGGGTCATGCGGCCACCATCTTTGGACACTTGGGTATACAGAGATGGTGGCCACCTGGGTAATCACACATTTGCACTTACTCAGGGAGCCGCCAAATTTGTATACCACAGGGGAGAGAGACATCATATAGCAGGGATAGCGCACAAGAGGGGAGAACTAAAGCACAGGGAGGGTGAGCACATAGGGACGAGAGACAGCACACAGTGGGGAGAGACAACACACAGGGGATATATAGCACAAGTGGAGAGAGCATACAGGTGGGAGAGACAGCCCACAGGCCATGAGAGAGCCAACAAGGGGGAAGAGAGACAGCACAAAGTGGGGAGAGCACACAAGAATGGAGACACAAAGCACAGGAGGGCAAGCTCACCTGGGGGGTAGACACAGCACACAGTGGGGAGAGAGAGCACGGGGGAGAGACAGGACAAGGGGCTAGAGAGCACATATGGAGGAGAGAGAGTGCACAGGGAGAGAGACAGCCCACAGGGAGAGAGACAGCAATAGAGGAGAGAGAGCATTTGAGGGAGAGACAGCCCAAAAGGGGGAGAGAGAGAGTGCATGGGGGAGATGTGGCACCCTGGCACCTGTTGGGCACCACAGAAATCCTTAGAGCACAAATGGAGTAAGTAACAGCACAGCAAAACCCACAAACACAACAACACTTAGAACACCTGGTTTCACCCCGAGCCTCTAGGGGAGCTCCACTGGTGACTTTTAGCCAGTTCCCCCTATAAATAGAGTCTTGGAGGGAGAAACTTCAGAGTGTGGTAGACGCTACAAGAGCTGCCAGCCTGTGTGAAACCTCCACTCTATGAGGAACACACTAGGCCCAACCAGCCTGTTAGCAAGTGGAGGTCCCTGCAATTGGGACAAGAGGAAGAAGGAGATCACCTCTCAGGAACACAGAGTTAATCTGACTCTTTCCTTAAACACCGGTTACTGGAACCGAAGCTGTGAGAGCCACCAAGCCATCACAGAGAACCAGCAGAGACAGCACAAGAGGAAAGAGTGAACGGGGCAAGAGAGAGTAAACAGGGGGAGAGAGAGCACATGGGGGAGAGAGCGCACAAGGGGTAAGTGCACAGGGGGAGAGAGAAAGCACACAGGGGCTAGGGCGCACAGTGGGGAGACAACTCAATGAAGATAGCACATGAGATGAGAAGACAGCACAGGTGGGGAGAAAGACAGCATACATGGGGAGAGCGAACAAGGGGGAAACAGCTCAAAAGGAAAGAGTGCACAGGGAGAGAGAGACATCACACAGGGGGAGACATGTCAAAGGAGAAACATAGGGAAAAGAGAGACAGCACACAGGGGGTAGAGATAGCTACCCCCCAGCACCACAGGACCCGTCGCCATCATGATGACACCGCTGTCCCAATTAAATAGCATCAAGCACCCATCTAGTAGTGACTATAATGATTAACAGCACACATGGTATCCTTAACTATCACATCTGTTATTGCTGTATGTGTGACCAATGGTTAATGGAAATTTAATATGAAATAGTGCTAATTTAAATGAATGAGTGACAATGTAATACATGGTTATGCATAGTCCATTTAGGCAGAAACAAGGCACATTCAACAATCCAGATGGTTCAACCTTTTTAGCAGAGCAAACGTACTAATAAAGTTTACTTTAAAAATGGATATGGTTTTGTATATTATATGGTAATCAAAAGGCAAATATCCCTTAAATACAGAAAGTAAATTATGATGTTTGAATGTATTAAACTTAAATTGGGTTTTCCATTAGTAAAATGTCACTGGGCTATTGTCATCCAAGCAGATTGGTTATGTTACGGCAAAACGCCAGATTTATATGAGCGTGTAGTGGACAGAGGAATGACAGACACCAGATTATGTTGATATTCAGGGTTTGCTGAGGGGTAGTACCCCACAGGTTTATTATATAGGCTAAAGATAATTCATGTGTTAATACAAAGTTACAATCATTGAAGGCACTGTGCAATTCTAATACTACCACTTCATTGTTTATTGGAATACATGTGTGGCTCTGTCTGGTACTGCAGCTCATTCCCTTTGAAAAGGGTTGTCCACTTCAACAAAACATTGAATAGATGTGTTTAAAATGTAAAACTATCACTTATGAATATATTTTTATTATTGAAGGTGCCCAAATATCCAGATATCACTGCCAATCCTAGCAGCTCCTCTTCTAGTTTTGTGTTAGCCACAAAACATGAGGTTTCCTGTTCAGGCACTCCACCAGTCCATGTGTTAAGAGGGCTTGCTCAAGGGCATAAAGACTGCAGTCAAAGAGGTTGTGACCATGTTACAAGGTGGCCCATTGACCCTGTCGATTACTTAAACTGGATATGCATCTGATGACACACATTCAGCTGAATTGTATATTGGTGCAGAGAACAGTTGGGTCCTCTCATTGGTCAGTTGAAGTTGCCATGATTTCCGTGACTAGGGGCGCATAGCAATGATGTCATGTTCACGTCGTGCATGCCAAAGTTAGCTGCCAGCTCCTATGCTGACTGTAGTAAAGGACAGGTGGAGTATGTGTTTTTTTTTTAATGCAGAACAGGGAAAATATACTGAATGTCAGGATGGGAGACAGATACAGACAGCGGGGAAAGTGGTGAACTCAGTTCACCACTTTCCCCGCTGTCTGTATCTGTCTCCCATCCTGACATTCAGTATATTTTCCCTGTTCTGCATTAAAAAAAAAACACATACTCCACCTGTCCTTTACTACAGTCAGCATAGGAGCTGGCAGCTAACTTTGGCATGCACGACGTGAACATGACATCATTGCTATGCGCCCCTAGTGGCGTACCTACCGCGGTCGCAGGGGTCGCGGCTGCGACCGGGCCCGCCCCCAGGGGGGGCCCGCGCCCCCCTGGGGGGCCCCGCACCCCCCCGGGTGGCCCCGTGACCTGTCCTGACAGCCGGCCGCTGCGACCGCGATATCCCCGGCCGGAGAGGAGGGAGGACGGGAAGTGAGAAAGCTCACTTCCTGCTGCTGTGCCCGCCCCTCCTCTCCTCCTCACTGCGGACCGCGGCGGGACAGTGGTGAGTGTGACTAGCAGCACTGCAGCAGACAAAACCGCTAGCCTAGCACCCCCACCCCCGGTCCCCTGACAGCACGAGGGGAGCACTGGAGACACCGGAGGGTGAGGACTGAGGAGATCGATATATGTACACACCACACAGAGCCAGAGCTGCACTCCCTGTACTGCACAGCCAGCACATATACTCCAGAGCTGCACTTCCTGTACTGCACAGCCAGCACATATACTCCAGAGCTGCACTCCCTGTACTGCACAGCCAGCACATATACTCCAGAGCTGCACTCCCTGTACTGCACAGCCAGCACATATACTCCAGAGCTGCACTCCCTGTACTGCACAGCCAGCACATATACTCCAGAGCTGCACTCCCTGTACTGCACAGCCAGCACATATACTCCAGAGCTGCACTCCCTATACTGCACAGCCAGCACATATACTCCAGAGCTGCACTCCCTGTACTGCACAGCCAGCACATATACTCCAGAGCTGCACTCCCTGTACTGCACAGCCAGCACATATACTCCAGAGCTGCACTCCCTGTACTGCACAGCCAGCACATATACTCCAGAGCTGCACTCCCTGTACTGCACATATACTCCAGAGCTGCACTCCCTGTACTGCACATATACTCCAGAGCTGCACTCCCTGTACTGCACATATACTACAGAGCTGCACTCCCTGTACTGCACATATACTCCAGAGCTGCACTCCCTACACTGCACATATACTCCAGAGCTGCACTCCCTGTACTGCACATATACTCCTGTACTGCACATATGCTCCAGAGCTGCACTCCCTGTACTGCACATATGCTCCTGTACTGCACATATACTCCAGAGCTGCACTCCCTGTACTGCACATATACTCCTGTACTGCACATATACTCCAGAGCTGCACTCACTATTCTGCTGGTGCAGTCACTGTGTACATACATTACATTACTGATCCTGAGTTACCTCCTGTATTATACTCCAGAGCTGCACTCCCTACACTGCACATATACTCCAGAGCTGCACTCCCTGTACTGTACATATACTCCTGTACTGCACATATACTCCAGAGCTGCACTCCCTGTACTGTACATATACTCCTGTACTGCACATATACTCCAGAGCTGCACTCCCTGTACTGCACATATACTCCTGTACTGCACATATACTCCAGAGCTGCACTCACTATTCTGCTGGTGCAGTCACTGTGTACATACATTACATTACTGATCCTGAGTTACCTCCTGTATTATACTCCAGAGCTGCACTCACTATTCTGCTGGTGCAGTCACTGTGTGCATACATTACATTACTGATCCTGAGTTACCTCCTGTATTATACTCCAGAGCTGCACTCACTATTCTGCTGGTGCAGTCACTGTGTACATACATTACATTACTGATCCTGAGTTACCTCCTGTATTATACTCCAGAGCTGCACTCACTATTCTGCTGGTGCAGTCACTGTGTACATACATTACATTACTGATCCTGAGTTACCTCCTGTATTATACTCCAGAGCTGCACTCACTATTCTGCTGGTGCAGTCACTGTGTACATACATTACATTACTGATCCTGAGTTACCTCCTGTATTATACTCCAGAGCTGCACTCACTATTCTGCTGGTGCAGTCACTGTGTACATACATTACATTACTGATCCTGAGTTACCTCCTGTATTATATTCCAGAGCTGCACTCACTATTCTGCTGGTGCAGTCACTGTGTACATACCAGTGGCGTACCTACCTGTATAATCTGAATATTTATTTCTTTAAATGCTGGATTAGTTAACTATACCTATATTGATTAAATATTACACTATAAAACATTACAACAATACTATAGCGTGCTAAATGAATAGAGAAATTGTGAATTTGAGTTGATAATATTTTGGTATGGGGGGGGGGCCCCATTTGAAACTTCGCACCGGGGCCCCTAAGTTTGTAGTTACGCCACTGGTGAACTCCACAGGTGAACACAGCCGCCTGTGCCCACAGTCAGTGTTTGGGGTGCGGCGGCTTTTCCTTGCATTCACCCACTAAAATTCCTTAACATGCTTACAGCCAAGCAGCCGCCCAGTATTTCAGTTTACACTGTGGAGAAAACAAGCACAGAGGGTAGGAGATTTCTCTATACCCATCCATTGTGCTTGTACTGTGCAACACTGTGTTTTGGATGTATCGACAACACGCTACATCCAAAACACTGATTGTGGGAATGTGCCCTTACAGATGTTATATTTTCTGCATCAGAAAAAAATAAACTTATGCTAGCAGTATTCCCTGTCAAGCTCAACAACCAAGCAATCTTGTGCAGTTACTAGCAAACTGAAGGAGGCACCATACAGTGATATCATTGTGCTATCTACGCAGAGATGCTGATGTACTGAGCAATCCCCCCAGCATTTCAGCACCGTAATGGGTATACTTATATACCTAATCTCTCATCTCCTTCGACTATATTTTTATTTATATATATACTTCACAATAAAAAGGAAAGAGGGTGCATTCACCGATGTGTAACAAATCCTTTATTGGCACAACAGTGACATCAAGCTCGTCGGGACTGAGCCGCAGGCATCAGGAGAGGACACAGGGAACCTCCAGATGTGGTGCACATAGCATCTGTCATGATTAAGGAGTGGTAGAATATGCAAGTTTTGGGTTAGTTTTGGTCTTGGTGTTGGACTGATACTGTATATATATACAGTATATACATATATCTAATATATAAAGCTGAATGTGTGTATGTATGTATGTGTGTGTGTGTGCATGTATATCCGGGATTGGTATCTACACCGTTGCAACTACAGCCACAAAATTTTGCACAGTCACACGTCTGGACCCCGAGAGCCTCATAGGCTATGTTGTGAGGCGAAATTTTAACCCTGCGCGTTCCAGTTCACCAAACAATTTTATTTTGCCCCTATCTACATAATGGGGACACACACCACACAGACCCCTCCCCCCCCACAGGGACACACACACATACACACCCTATAGGGACACATGCACTCACCCCACAGGGACACACACACCACAAAGAGACACACACAACACAGAGACACACACACACACCACACAGACCCCCCCCCACAGGGACACACACACATACACACCCTATAGGGACACATGCACTCACCCCATAGGGACACACACACACACACCACAAGGAGATACAACACAGACACACACACCCCACACAGAACACCCCCCACAGGGACACATACACACACACCACAAAAAGGCGCACACAACACAGAGACACACACAACGCAGAGACACACACAACACAGAGACACACACAACACAGAGACACACACACCCCACACAGACACCCCCCCACAGGGACACACACACATACACACCCTATAGG
The DNA here is from genome assembly GCA_033576535.1 of Allobates femoralis. Lineage (NCBI taxonomy): Eukaryota > Metazoa > Chordata > Amphibia > Anura > Aromobatidae > Allobates > Allobates femoralis. The sequence goes on along the minus strand of JARQOC010000003.1, from coordinate 287,710,770 downwards.
GACATAAGCACTCATCCCACAGGGACACCCACACACACAACCACAAAGAGACACACACAACACAGAGACACACACACCCCACACAGACACCCCCCCACAGGGACACACACACACACCCTATAGGTACACATGCACTCACCCCACATGGACAAACACACCACAAAGAGACACACACACAACACAGAGACACACACACACCACACAGACCTCACCCCACAGGAAAACACACTTACACACCCTATAGGGACACATGCACTCACCCTACAGGGACACACACACCCCAGGGATACACACACCACACAGACAGACACAGATGTGCACAAATCACCTAACACAACTTGCCTCATACGTGTGCTATTTTTAATTTCCAAACATAAACATCTGATTAAAAACAGCCAATGTGTAACACGTGCAATATAGGGAATTAAGGCAGATGTCAGTCACATGAGCTGTCTATTATGTGTATGTGTGAGGAAACATATACTGCCTGGCCAGGGGGAGGGTTTACTGTTGGCTGGAGATTTATTAGGCTGCCTATAGCAGCAATCACACCTCAGATGCTATTTTCTTACAGTCATTAATATGACATATTCAAATTCTATTTTGTTATAGCTAACATCAGTTATTTATTAACCGGGGTAGCCGGGTAGTACAGCTAGTATATATATATTTATATATATATCGTTGCCCTTATTATTACTCCTTGTATCTGTGTATGTTTTACCATATGTACTACTCTTCTGTTGTGTCTGAGGTTTTTTATCTTGTCATATTCATGCATTGACCAGTTTTTGCTTCTTGTTTTTTACTCAATAAGTTTTTTTAGTCACACTTATAATTGTTTTATGGTTATTACCTTTCTTCCCTTCCATTTCTGTATTGTGGTTTGCCCTATATCTACAACCCCTGGCAAAAATTATGGAATCACCTGAATCGGAGGATGTTCATTCAGTTGTTTAATTTTGTAGAAAAAAAGCAGATCACAGACATGGCACAAAACTAAAGTCATTTCAAATGCAACTCTCTGCCTTGAAGAAACACTAAAAGAAATCTTGGAAAAAAATTGCTAGCCAGTAACGGTTACTTTTGTAGACCAAGCAGGGGAAAAAATTATGGAATCATGACAATGACAAACAAACAACAAAACAACACTCAAATACATCACTAGTATTTTGTTGCTCCACCTCTGGCTTTTATAACAGCTTGCAGTCTCTGAGGCATGGACTTAAGAGTGACAAACAGTACTCATCATTAATCTGGCTCCAACTTTCTCTGATTGCTGTTGCCAGATCAGCTTTGCAGGTTGGAGCCTTGTCTTGGACCATTTTCTTCAACTTCCACAAAGATTTTCAATTGGATTGAGATTTGGACTATTTGCAGGTCATGACATTGACCTTATGTGTCTTCTTTCAAGGAATTTGTTTAAGGAGTTTTCCCAATTTTTGCTTATGGCAGGGTGTATTATCATCTTGATACATTATTTCATCATCCCCAAACATCCTTTCAATTGATGGGATAAGAAAAGTGTCCAAAACATCAATTTAAACTTGGGCATTTATTGAAGATGTAATTACAGCCATCTCCTCAGTGCCTTTACATGACATGCAGCCCCATATCATCAATGACTGTGGAAATTTACATGTTCTCTTCAGGCACTCATCTTTATAAATTCATTGGAATGATACCAAACAAAAGTTCCAGCATCATCACCTTGCCCATTGCAGATTGCGATCCATCACTGAATAGGACTTCATCACAGTCATCCACAGTCCACAATTGCTTTTCCTTAGCCCATTGTAACCTTGTTTTTTTCTGTTTAGGTGTTAATGATGACTTTTGTTTAGCTTTTAGTTTGGGAATGAAAATTTACAGGGTGATTCCATAATTTTTTCCTCAGAATTGAGTGATTCTATAATTTTTTCCCCCTGCTTGGTCTACAAAAGTAACCGTTACTGGCTAGCACATTGTTTTTTCAAGATTTCTTTTAAGGTACCTTCACACACAGCAATTTTGCTAGCCAATTTCACTGGCAATTTGCTGGTTGCAGTGAAATCATGGACACATTGTTCTATTTTGTTGCTGTGTACAAATGTAACAATGTGTCCATGATTTCACTGCAACCAGCAAATTACCAGTGAAATTGCCTAGCAAAATTGCTGTGTGTGAAGGTACCTTTACTGCCATCTATACTCCTGGTAGTTACACTACTGTCAAGGCACCTTTCCTAGCACAAATACAGTTTGTTAGAAAAGTCTAAATATTTTAATTTTATACACATCTAAACATACTTTAATTCAAGTGAATAGAACAGAGGGTCTGTACAGAATGTATGGGGCTGCCTGGTACTGAATAAAGGGGACATGGCCTCTACACATGATTATTGGAAGTGCAGGCCATTGGTAATCAGTCCTGAAAAAACACTTTTATTATTGTGTTACTTTATAAAATACCGTATATACTCGCGTATAAGCCGTGTTTTTCAGCCCAAAAATTGGGCTGAAAAGTCCCCCCTCGGCTTATACGCGAGTCATGGTATACACAGTCCCCCCCCCCATCGGTATACAGGCCCCCCCCTTGGTGCCGCAAACCTGTAAAGGAATAATCATTATACTTATCCCTGTCCTCGCCGCCGCCGCTGTTCTGCATCGCGCTCCTCGGGCTTCATCCGGCTTCTTCTGGCTTCCTCCTCCGGTGGGCACAGGCAATAACGTCATTGTCTGTGCGCCGAGGAGGAAGCCGGAAGAAGACGGATGAAGCCGGAGGAGCGGTGCAGAGGCGGCGGCGGCGAGGACAGGGATAAGTATAATGTATTTATTCCTTTACAGGTGTTGACTGGCACAAGGGGGGGGGCTGTATATGACTGGGGCCTGTATATACGCTGGGGCTGTATATAGCACTGGGGAGGCTGCTGTATACTACCACTGGGGAGGCTGCTGTATACTCCCACTGGGGAGGCTGCTGTATACTACCACTGGGGAGGCTGCTGTATACTACCACTGGGGAGGCCTGTATACCACTGGGGGGGCCTGTATACCACACTGCTGGGGGCTGTATACCTGTGCTGGGGTCCACCCTCGTCTTATACACGAATCAATAGGTTTTTCCAGGATTTGGGGGCAAAAGTAGGGGGGTCGGCTTATACATGGGTCTCTTATACACGAGTATATACGGTAATACAAAATGTTTTAGATGATACTTAGGAAATACTGGTCTTCTGATTTAGTTGCTTCTCCTATAGCTAACTCTATGATCATTTTTTTCACTAATGTTAAAGTGTAGCCGCCATTTAATTATTATTATAATAATATTAATAATAATGTAGAGCAAGTGATTTTAATAAACTTTCAAATATACTTTATTAGAGAATTCTGGTTGAAAACCATTCCTAAACCTTCCAGAAGGTGTCCACACCAGACTGTGTGTGAAGCAGACATATATTCATTCTCATTCAGATCCGCCTTCACACTGAATATGGGCACATAGTCATATAAGGGATAAGGCGTGGCCTACACTGTGTGCATCTGATGAGGTGACAATAACCAGATAACTTCAGGTTAAAGCACAGTTGCTAAGCAACATCACAACATCAGGATCAGTGTAAACTACTCTTTCCTTGGCACAAGCTTCTGATCTGTTATCTGGCTCCACATAGCTTAGTCACAATCTCTGTTATCCCCTTCTTTGCTGGCACATCACACTGCTCCCTATCCCTAAAATGCAGTTTTTAAAAGAGCACAGAAAAAGTAGAGAAAATAAGTCACATGGCACAAAAATAGCATTACCTTAGCTGCTATGTGACCCATCATTAACAACCAGTGTAGTATTGTTTTTTTTTCCCAATAAAAGGACATTTACACTAAATTTATGTTTCTTTCAGATGCAAAAAGTCAGCGCCAAATCGTCTTAGATGTAACGAAGAGGAAACACTGCAACGCGTCAACATTTTGGACTGATTTGTTTTACAGCAGAATGAAAGAAGTGAGCAAATAAAACGTGATGGATAAACTTGTTATTCATAGACATAATTTTACTACACAGAACTCATAAACTGTTCATCAAATATTGCACAGAGAATTCTTATTCAAGAAACTGTGGTAATGTTTATTGTTTCAGCTCCTACTCAAGATCTGACAAAGGAAGTTTCAAAATGAAAATTGACTGTTTACTTTACCATCATAGTGTTATATTTTCACAATCTTAGGCCCCTTTCACATCAGCGGTTTTTGCCGATCGCGGCAGTTGCGGTGAAGAAAACGCAACTTCCGCATTACCGCATAACGGCTGCACTTGCGGCACACTTGCGGCAAGCCCCATACAATGTCTATGGGGCTTGCGGCATGTGCGGCAAGTGCGGTTTCGGCACTTGCGGCAGGTGCGGCCGCGAAAAAACTGCGGCATACCGCAGTTTTTTTCGTGGCGCACCTGCCGCAAGTACCAAAACCGCACTTGCCGCACCTGCCACACACTTACCGCAAGCCCCATAGACATTGTATGGGGCTTGCCGCAAGTGAACCGCAAGTGCAGCCGTTATGCGGTAATCGCGGCAGTTGCGTTTTTTTCACCGTAACTACCGCGATCGGCAAAAACCGCTGATGTGAAAGGGGCCTAAGGGGTAGGATGAGAATAGACAACACTGATGTTTGTGAGTCCTACAGGGCTCTATCACTTTCATCCAACATCACAAGTAGGACATAGCAGAGGGGAGTGGGAAAGTGGTTGCTGGTGAGTTGATGCCTCTGTCTAAAGCTCCTGTGGCATCTGCGTTTGACAGAGGGGTGGGCGCTATGTGTATGTAGGTTATAGTTGCTTTACTATCGCAGCTGGGGATCTATCCTGTATGAATGGGCTGTACCTGGTTTAAAATAGACATTAGAGTTTTATGTTCACCAGTAATTGGAATACAAAGTACACTTTATTTCTGATATAAAAAGATAGCAGCTATTATTCTCCTAGTTGAACTTTAACACCTTTGTGACTAGGTCAAATTTTTCAATTCCAACATATACGGTATCACTTTATGTGGCAATAACTCTTAAATGCTTCAACATATCCACGTGGTTTCTGGAGTGTTTTTTCCTTGACAGGTTGTACTTTGTGATTGTGGTAAATTTAGGTCAATATGTTCTTGAATTTATTTATGAAAATATAGATATATTACAAACATTTAAAAAAAATTGCAATTTTCAAACATTGAATATTTTTACCGTTAATCCAGATGGTGAGACCACACAAAATAGTTAGTAAATAACATATTCTGTGAGTCTTCCTTACATCAGTGCCATTTGTAAAACGTCCTTTTATTTTGCTAGGAATTTAAAAGGATTAAACATTTAGCAGCAATTTTTTTCAAGGAAATTCACAAAACTTATTTTTTTAGGCACCCATTCAATTTTCAAGTGACTTTGGGGGACCTTTCTTAAGTATTTATCAGCCTTCAGCTTGATCTTGAGCCATGGTGACTTGATAGATAAACGCTCTGTTGAAAGATTGATCTTCAGCAAGCCTAGATAGGTCCACCAGGGTCTTCTCCACCATTATCTTATTTGTATCAAGCCATTGGGTTGTTGGTCTTGCTCCTCACCTTGTTCATTCTTCCTACCATAATTTCATCTATTGATTTTTCTCTTCTTATGATGTATTCAAAGTAGGTAAGTCATAGCCTAGTGATCCTTGCTTAAAGTGACATGGGGGAACCTATATATTGTAAAAGATAAATAATGAGACCAGTTTAAAAATGATACCTATATATATATATATATATATATAATGATTGCCAGTTGGGTGCTGTACGCGAATCCAAAAGGAACCGCAGTCAATGTCACTTGTGCAGGTGCAGTTCGTGTCATGCTATTCGCTGGAGTCAGCAGATCCCCGTGCAGTGATGGCGGGCCGCCGAGAGCTGATCTCCGCAGTGGCAGCCGCTGATCTGCTGCCGCCTGGGAGGTCAGCGGCACCGCGGATCTCCCGGTGGAATAGCAGTGAGTGGTGGCCGCTGCAGATCATGTACGTGGCTTAGTGCTTAGCACTGTACTGTGGCTCAGTGTTAGCACGTATGGGGACCCAGGTGCATGTATAGTGGCTCATTGGTTAAAGTACAGTGGCAGTGGTTAGCACTTGCGTGGCTCAGTGATTAGCACTGTAGAGTGGTTTCATTTTGTTAGCACTGTATGGTGGCTCAGTGGTTAGTACTGTATGGTGGCTCAGTGGTTAGCACTGTATAGTGGCTCATTGGTTAAAACTGTACAGTGGCTCAGTGGTTAGCACTATGCGGTGGCTCACTGATTAGCACTGTAGAGTGGCTCATTTGTTAGCACTGTATGGGGGCTCAGTGGTTAAACACTGTATGGTGGCTCAGTGGTTAGCACTGTACGGTGGCTCAGTGGTGAGCACTGTATGGTGGCTCAGTGGTGAGCATTGTGGTGAGCTCAGTGATGGGACGCAGGGTCATGGAGGCAGAAGGCATAAAGGAGGCAGAAGACACAGGGGAGGCAGAGGCACAGGGGGAGGCAGAGTCATGGGGAGAGACAGTGCACACAGGGCTGAGAGTACACAGAGTGGAGAAAAAGGCACAAGTGAGAGAGCATGCACGAGGGGAGAGACAACACACAGAGAGAAAGAACGCACAAGAGGAGACAGGCACAGGGACTGCCCTCCCAATGCAATAGTATGGGGCCTATTTCTAGTATATATATACAAAACTGCTGTCAGGTAGTTTGTTATTCCCTCAAGTGCTGCTCAGGAATGAATGCTAGTGGAGTAACATAAAGGAAAAATTATATTTTAACACTGAAATGTTGGTAGATCTGAACAAGCCACTAAAGTTGACAAAAACTATGGCCATTTCTTGCCCTTGGATTACCATACAAGCAACAGGTCCACCCAATCACAATATTATGGTGCTAGTGGGGTTAAAGAGTGAGTGCCAATGCTTTGTTAATATTCAAGATGCCATTGATATCTGTATTGTTTGTTATTGCACCAATAAATCTCTTTTTTTGGATGGAATGCTAGTCTGTCTTTAATTTTACTAGTTCTTATTATTCATCTCCTAAAATCACTAAAACCATATTTAAAAATAAATAAAAAGAACTGTCAAAAAATATTGGTTGATACCAGTGGCATAGTTTGAAGGCCATGGGCCCCAATGTAAAAATTGGGTTTCCCCAATGTAATTTTTCATGATATTGGCTTTGCAATATAGGCAAAGGGACTTTTTGGGCCCCTTAAATTCCAAGGCTCGGGTGTGATTGCAACACCTGCTCTTACTGCAGTTATGCCCCTAGTTGATACGTGAAAGTAGTACATAGAAAATGATTCACAAGAGGAAATTAAAGACTGTAGCAGTGCATAATTTCCCTGCATAGAAGAGAATTGAGTGCACGTGTCTAAGTGGAAGATTCTGAAAGCCTTTCTGTTTAATGCAGATATTGGTTTCTTAACTATTTCACTGAAGAATGTGCAGACATTTTCCAATTTCCAATTCCCTTTTTTGAATGACAATGAAATGCTTTTCTGAATTTTAAATATTCTGTTGTTTAATATTAGTAATTTCATTTAGATGTTCCAAAAATTCTTATTTTTAATATTCAAACTGTACATCATTACATATAACAAATTTCCATTTGTGTATGTCACATTTCTAGAATTGCAGTTGAAGTATTTATGAACAACAGAGTTGGCCATTTATATGGATACACCTAAATAAAAATGGGAATGGTTGGTATATCAACTTCCTGTTGTGTCCAACTTTATTTTTTTCAGTGGGAAGAGAGTCATGTGACACATCAAACGTATTGAGAATTTCATAAGATAAACAATGGTGTGCTTGGTTTTAAAGTAACGTTATTATTTCATGAGTTATTTACAAGTTTATGACCACTTGTAAAATGTGTTCAAAGTGCTGCCCATTGTGTTGGATTTCAATGCCACCCTCTTCTGCCACTCTTGACACACTGATAGCAACACCGCAGAAGATATGCTAGCACAGGCTTCCAGTATCCGTTGTTTCAGATGCTGGACATCTCGTATCTTCACAGCATAGACAATTGCCTTCAGATGACCCCAAAGATAAAAGTATAAGGGGTCAGATCGGGAGACCTGGGCCATTCAACTGGCCCACGATGGTCAATTCAGTTTCCAGGAAATTTGTTCATGTATGAATGCTTGGAACTCACACCCATAATGTGGTCGTGCATACATCCAACACATCCAACACGCGCACACGTCCAACACATGTTGAAAAAACTCAGGGAATATGCCATCTTCAGTGAATAAAGAGTGCAACCCATCATCATGTAGCAATTTCAGATATCCATTGGCATTGAGGCTTCCATTGATGAAGAATGGCCCCACTATCTTTGTACCTGCTATACCACATCATACCATCAATTTTTGTGTTCCAACAGTCTTGGAGGGATCTATCCACTGTGGGTTAGTGTCAGACCAATAGCGGTGGTTTTGTTTGTTAACTTCACCATTCACAAAAATGTTTGCCTCATCACTGAACGTAATATTCTGTGTAAACTGAGAGGCCTGTTCCAATTTTTGTTTTGCCTATTCTGAAAATTCAGTGTGCCGTTCTGGGTCATCCTTGTTGAGATGCTGCAGATGCTGGATTTTGTAAGGCTGCCATTTGTGAGTAGCTAATATCTGCCAAAGGGATGTTCGACTGATGCCACTCTCCAGTGACATGCGGCAAGTGCTACGCTGTGGGCTCTTTCTGAATGAAGCTAGGACAGCCACTGATGTTTCTTCATTAGTAACAGTTTTCTTGTGTCCACATTTTGGCAAATCCAACACTCGATCTGATTCACGAAATTTGGCAAGCAGTTTGCTAACTGTAGCATGGGAAATGGGCGGTCTCGTAGGGTGTCTTGCATTGAAATCTGCTGCAATGACCCAGGTATTGTGCTCACCAGACATCAACACAATTTCTATCCGCTCCTCACGTGTTAACCTCAGGGACATGTCAATGGCTGTAAACAAAGAGAAACTTGTAAATAACTCATGAAAGAATAAAGTAACGTTAAAACCAAGCACACCATTGTTTTTCTCATGAAACTCTCAATAAATTTGATGTGTCACATGACCCTCTTCCCATTGAAAAAAATAAAATTGGATCCAAAATGGCCAACTTTAAAATGTCCGCCATGGTCACCACCCATCTGGAAAAAAGAAAAAAAAGTTTTCCTCCTCCCATATACTAATGTGCTACAAACAGGAAGATGATATCACCAACCGTTCCCAATTTATTTAGGTGTATCCATATAAATGGCCTACCATATAGATATGGCTTATCTGCACATTTTGCAGGGTTAAGTGCCGCACTTAAATAAATCTTTAATGTGAAACTACAGTACGTGTAAAAATATGAGTTACCCAGTTTAGATTTGATCAAAATTGTTTATGTCATCCACCAGTGAGAAGGTGATCTTATTGAATGGTCTCTAATTTTTTGTCTTACTGCTTTAAGTGCTTAATCAGGCCTAAAACAAACTAGGAAACTGTGCACGCTTATTCAACCACTTTTCACAGACTTTTTATGTATTGGGTGTACTGGCTTGCTTTAGAACATGCGCACAGCACATTCTGAAATGAGTACACCTTATTACTCTTCCATAATGCACAGGACCGGTACTGATGCGGCACAGCGTCATACCAGGAAGGAGCCCACAGCATGGAAATTAGGTTTTCAAGCCCACTGCTGCATGATAACCATGGACTGAGAGAGCAGAATGGACTCTGAGAGAACGCCCACCACACGTCTAGACGATGTCTCATAACTGGGGGGAAAATATATGTTATAAAAAGCGTTTTTTCAACCATTATACTATACATTTAGGTCAGACAGAGATGCTTAGGGATGTACTAGGAAGCTGCAGGGATAGGTAGTGATAGGTTTGGGGGCATAAATTAGCTGACGGGTTCCCTATGAAAACTACTTGGCTTGCAAAAAAATTTACACCATACAGCTAGGTTGACACAAAATAAGCATTGGCTTTGGAAAGTAGGGATAAAATAAAATAAAAAATTAAAACTGGCTGACGTGGGAAGTGGATACTGAGCCAAGAAAGTTGTAGATGAAAGGGCAGAGTCCTCAAGTGCCAACTGAAGCTTGACGTCAACCCAAAAAAGTATGAGCAAATTACGTCTCAGTAGTAAGATCAATAAATAAGAAAATTCATAAAGTTGCATTCTAATTGTCTACAGTATATCAGGAGAGGAACCAAGAAAGAAAAAAATGTAACCATGTGGGGAAATGAAACCCAAAGCTTATCGGAACTCCAAATGCCAGTTTCTTTAGGGATTTCACGAGATGTTGGAAAAATCCTTTCAGTTAGTAATTTCTATGTTTTGAAGGATCTCTGATGACAAAAACAAAAGTGAAAGGATTTGGCAATGTTATGTTTTGGGGGGTATTTCTAGGACATTAATTTTTTAAACTTTTCCAGACATTTTTTTTTTCAAGGGCATAATTTTCTTTGTTCTTTGCCCATATCATTTACTTTATTTTTCAGACATGTTGTTTATATCATCAATATGCCCTAATAGGACAAATGAACTGAAGTATGAATGTACTAGCAAAATGAAATAGAAGTTAGATAACCCGTATCCATTTTTTTCCCAAGATCAATAGAACACATAAAAATTAGAAACCTTGTAACTATTCTTATTAGAGAAATCATACAGATTACTCATTCTTAAAAATATCCAATTCATGGGTAAGATCTGTCTTAAATGAAAACAGACTGTCTTATTACCAAAATAAAAGATTACAGTTAGTGCTCAAAAAGGTTTATAGAGAACTGTATGTCTGGAATTCTATTAATGGAATGTCTGTGTCCGCCTCTAATTCTTCCCTCCTTAGAATTGCAAAGGAACTAACTGTCATCCCCTATCTCAATTACGGGAAAATCTGTCTGCACTGAATACAGATTTTACATATTTTATCCATAAATTGAGTGAAACCAGGAGAAAAGAGAGATTTCTTTGGTCAGCTATATTACTAACTTGCCTACCGTATATACTCGTGTATAAGCCGACCCGTGTATAAGCCGACCCCCCTACTTTTGCCCCCAAAACCTGGGAAAATCTATTGACTCGTGTATAAGCCGAGAGTGGACCCCAGCACAGGTATACAGCCCCCAGCAGTGTGGTATACAGGCCCCCCAGTGGTAGTATACAGCAGCCTCCCCAGTGGTATATACAGGCCCCAGCAGTATTACAGCAGCCTCCCCAGTGGTATATACAGACCCCACCAGTATATACAGCCTCCCCAGTGGTATATACAGGCCCCAGCAGTATATACAGCAGCCCCAGTGGTATATATCAGCCCCAGTGGTATATAGCAGCCCCAGTGGTGTGGTATACAGCAGCCCCAGTGGTATATAGCAGCCCCAGTGGTATATAGCAGCCCCAGGGGTATATAGCAGCCTCAGGGGTATATAGCAGCCCCAGGGGTATATAGCAGCCCCAGGGGTGTGATATACAGCAGCCCCAGGGGTATATAACAGCCCCAGTGGTATACAGCAGCCCCAGGGGTATATAGCAGCCCCAGGGGTATACAGGCCCCCAAATGCTGGCACTCGCCCCCCCTGTGTGGTAAGGGCCCCCCCGCTGCTTAACTTACCATCCCTGGTCTTCTGCACTGCACCGCGCCGGTCTTCTGTGCTCCATCCTCCATGCTCCTGTCCGGCTGCATCCAGGATCCCCGGCCGTCGCAGTTACGATGACGTCATTGTGCGACGGACGGGGATCCCGGATGCAGCCGGATGGGAGCATGGAGGACGGAGCACAGAAGACCGGCGGTGCAGAAGACAGGAGATGGTAAGTTAAGCAGGCGGGGGGGCCCTTACCACACAGGGGGGGCGAGTGCCAGCATTTGGGGGCCATTACCGTATTGACCCGTGTATAAGCCGAGGGGGGACTTTTCAGCCCAATTTTTGGGCTGAAAAACTCGGCTTATACACGAGTATATACGGTATTTTGACATGTAGTATTTATTTAGAAATAAAAATAAAAATGATGATTCTCTTTAAATCTTTACTTCTTTCCAATGTTGGGGACAATATGTAATTTTTTTCTCAAAAATGTGCTTTTAAAAACTACAATACTGATGCTTACCATAATACAGTATGTTGGAATCTGTTTTTCACTGCTTCATTAGTACAGCATTTATTTCCCTCCTTTGGGTTCCCATAACCCAAGACCCGGCCCACTACATTACATCCATTATTGGCTGTTCTCCTAATTTTTTATACTGAATTGGACACACCAGTAACATTTTTGTTTCTCTCTTTTTTTTTTTTTTTTTTTTTTAATCCCTTCATGACCTTGGAATTTTTCATTTTCGTTTTTTGCTCCCCTGCTTCCAAAAGCTATATCTTTTTTATTTTTCCGTCAATATAGACATATAATGGCTTGTTTTTTGCGGGACGAGTTGTACCTTTATATGCTATCATTTATTTTACCATATAGTGTACAGGCAAATTGCAAAAAAATTCTAAGTGCAGTGAAATTGTAAAAAAAAAGTGCAATTACACATTTGTTTTTTGGGTATTTTAGTCGCCATGTTCACTATATGGTAAAACTTACGTGACGGGGTGATGTCTTGGGTCGGTACAAATTCGTAGACACCCAACATGTATTCCTTTATTGGTATCTAGGTGGTGAAAAAAAATTCAGAAGTTTGATAATAAAAAAAACTGACTTTCTGCGCCATGTTCTGCGAACCGTAGCGTCCTAATTTTTTGGGATCTGGGGCTGCGTGACCGCTTATTTTTTGCTGCTTAAGCTGATGTTTATAATGATACAAATTTTGGGTGGATCCGCTGTTTTGATCGCCCGTTATTGCATTTTATAACAATGTTGCGGCAACCAAAAAAAACGTAATTTTGGCGTTTGGATTTTTTTCTGTTACGGAGTTTACGGCTCTCATTAACGGATTTAATATGTTGATAGAGCGAGTGATTCTAAACGCGACGATACCAAACATGTATTAAGATAAAAAAGGAGGGGGAACAAGAGGCGCAATAGTGCCCTATCAATGTGGCACTGAGTATGTAAGCGGTGAAAATAGGGATTCACTCACCTGGGGCAGTTGTGTAACCCACAACTGGCTTGAAGGCGTTAAATGAAGATTGTTACCAGATAGCCGCTGCAGGACTTCCACCGTCCACACAAGTGTGGAGATACATCAGATGATAGGGAAAAAATGGTGTGTCACAGTCCGCGCTGCCACGATCATCCACTCCAAAGAAAACACGTGAAGATGGAACTTCCACGAAATACTTTATTTCCTCCTGCCTCCTACGCGTTTCGGTGCCCTCCTGGCAGCTCCTGAGGAAGGTGCCAGGAGGGCACCGAAACGCGTAGGAGGCAGGAGGAAATAAAGTATTTCGTGGAAGTTCCATCTTCACGTGTTTTCTTTGGAGTGGATGATCGTGGCAGCGCGGACTGTGACACACCATTTTTTCCCTATCATCTGATACCAAACATGTGTATTTTTAAAAAATTTTTAATACTTTTATTGTGATTGGGGGAAAAGGGGGGTGATTTGAACTTTTATGTTATTTTTTTTTTTTTTACAGGTTTTTAAAAACTTTATTAATCAATTCATTTTTAGTTTTACACTGCTTCTTAGAGGCACCCTGCTGCACAGTCCAATCACTGCAGCTCATCAGTATCTCTCAGAATCGCGGACTAGTTGTGGTTGGCAGCGCCTGCCAACCACAACCCGGAAGTGCTCTGTGACAGCATCCGGGGTCTAGATACATAAATATCAGTAGCACTATTTAGTGACAAAATATGAAAAAAGAAAATTGCAGCTAAGCTAAAAGGAGAAAAAGAAGACACTTAGCTTTATCAATTCGCATTCATAAACCACCCAGTCACCACATTGAGGTGTGTCTTGTCAACTGGGTCCCTAGATTCCTTCCTACCTATTTTCTGGCACAATTTAAATTCATTTTTATAGACTGTCTGATACCAGTGAGCAATGGAGAATGTAGGCCTATAGGAGCAAGGAAAGGTGTTATTCATTAGCAATCTCTGCCTAGTTGGAAACAAAATTAACCTCTTCAAGAATAGACTGGAAGGTTGACATCAGAGAGCAATAGCATATATGGACACTGGATAACTAGGTGGGGAATGGTACATACATAGGAGGTGAACCCATATTCATACATTTATAGCCAGGACCCCGGACTGTCACGTGAGCACTGGAGATCCCGCGATACTATCACGGGATCTCCAGTGCAGGCGGGGAACAACGCGTTCCCCGCCGCGGCGGCTTTGGATCCCGCTGTCAGAGATTGCCGGCGGGATCCAAAGGGTTAATAGCACCGATCGGATCCCGGATCCGATTGGTGCTGTTAGCCCGACATGTCAGAGCCAGAGCTCACATCAAACCCCCCTTACTGGCCCATGACGTTGTGCAACGTCATAGGTCGGGAAGGGGTTAATTCGCCTCATGCCCTTATACACAAAATAATTCAGGTCCTGGATAACACCTTTAAAGGGAACCTGTCACCTCGGTCAACCCCTCTAACCTATTACTAGCTGTCCCTGCACCTTCCAAGCTGATCCATAACCATCCCTGTTTCACCAAAAAGGGCCCTATAAAGAGTAAGAAAAAGAGATATATAGAGTTATATACTTATGTGTAGTCTGGATCCATAGTCTGTGGTGGGCGGGCTCCGGGACTCCATTCCTCATGCACACTTGCTTGCAGCACGCCCCGCTGGGCGTCATCTTTCCATCCCTTGATCTCCTCCTCATTTGAAGATTCCCGCCTCTTCTGATGCATTCTGCACCTGCCATAAAGTCATTTTCGGCGTGGTGCATTGTGCGGACTGGTCATGTGGTACGGCCCAGGTCCGATGCATGCACTTTTTGCACTTCTATGTTACTGCCTGCTTATGTAGGTCTGCTTCATACAGGAAGAAGAAGTACACAACCCTAGTGAAAACTAATAATACCCACTTGTACTTAAGTAACATTTACTCATTAGGTGCTGAGTATTTGATTGCGTATATCGGTGCAATAGAAATGTGAAATTAGAATAATGTCCAGTTCAACATGAAAAATTTGATGAACGATCTTCTTTAACAAATAGTCAGCCATTAAGGTATAAATTTGAATAGCTATCTCTGTAAATTAAAAAAAAAAAGGTTTTGATTAGAGGCATAAAAAACATAAAAACACCTGCTTCCACGGCTAGCTAAACAGGTTGATATAATAAATGGCAAATAAAGTGCTATGCTTGGCTATCTGTGTCTGCCATATTTGAACATCCAGTCTGTTCTGCCATGAACTGGCTGAAGAGGATGTGGTGATCTGGGAGACAACGTAGGAACGTAGGAGAACTTTTAGATGAAGAGTTGAGGGTAGATGGTACAAATATGATCCAACAGATTTAACAGACCCAAACTTTGAGATGGCTCTGTAACAGCGGCTAATTGAGTCTTTGGTCTAACAGAACTCAAATCCTGTTTCCAGAAAGTTGTAATGTAAACTGCTGCTCCGTTAAGTCCTGCTGGCACAGCAAGAGGTTTCACTGGTCGACTAATATTTAGCCACTGGCTAAAAGAATTTAATCCATCATGTGGATTAGGTCCAGCACTGTTCTTATTAGATAGGACAGGCAAATATTTGGCATGTTTCAAATAAAGCTCTTAGCTGACATTGTCCATGATGCTGCAGTGCCTTGTTGAGAGAATGAGGAGTGCACAGGTCTAGCAGAACCAAGGTCATCCTCCAAATCTTAAGTACTCTCAAAGCTACAAAGCCATCATCAACTGATCTGTGTTTGCCACTATATCTTTCTGTTCTAATGCTGGAAGAGCCAATATCAAGGTCTTGCAAGTCTTCCAACTCATCTGAGCTCTTGACAGTTTTCTTTATGTATCTCTAGCATCATCTATTTTGTACGTTTAGGTTAAAAGTACTATTCTCCAAGTTGAAGGCGACTTCAAGAGGAGCAGCCTATGGTTTCGTTCAGGCAGAAGAGCAGAGCATGGCTTATGGAGTCTTTTTCATTGACGTTATCCACAGAATCCACTGAGATGAGCTCAGTTTGAAAGGCTGCCCATTTTATTGGCTTTGTTGAAGGGTTCGTGATGAAAGCTGGGATTGATATTTGGGTGGTGGTTGAGGAGGAGGAACAGGTTTGATGTGTATTTGAATTGGCTTTTCTTGATAGTATTTAAGAGGCTTTGTTAACTCTTGGATTCTTTGAGGTGTACAAAAAGCTTGACCCACAAGAAAATAAGGGTTCCTAAGAACCTTGCTTGCCATTGGTCTTTATTTAGGATCCCACTATAACATATCTTGCAAGATTTGAATCCCGCCACTACTAGCATTGGGTATTAACGTTTTCAGCTTGTTTGGTACACATTGTGGCAACGAAAATTAATCGCACTGGCAAGCTGGTATCCTTCAGGCCAGTCATTTCTTCTTTGGTGTACAATGAACCTGGCAAATCTTAAATACTGTGTCTATTTCACTGGAGCCTGGAAAAAAAGGCCTTAGAGTGTAAATTTCAGCCGAGATGCAGCCAACAGACCAGTGGCGCCCCTGACGCTAGACCCCTGAAGCATTCACACACTACCTGAACTCTAACCAGAAGGCTGGGCACAAGAAGGCCTGTTTGAGACCATGACAGACTCTGGTTGGAGGATGGGGTTAGCAGTAGTGGGAAGTAGGGAGGGGTGGCAACAGGAGTTAGTGAGTTAGAGTGTCGGTGTCGGGCCATGAGACCGACAAGATGTGGAGCTGTACACAGGACGACAGGTGTGGGGTGGCCAGAGATTTCAGATCCTAGCCACAAAAACTAGAGGCTGCTGGACTTCAAGTACAGTGGCCAACACAATGAGGGACTGTCTGGGGCACAGCAATTAAGAAAGGACTAGAGAGTCGGTGTGGGTCACGGCTACTCATAGAGTGTGTGTTTTCTGCGAGGCTGAAAGTCAGCCACAGGGGAGCTAAGGAGGATCAGAAAAGCTACAGATACCAACAACCTCATCCCAAGGAGAAGTCAACGAGTAGGCCATATACCCGTCTGGCAGAGCAGTCCCTAGTTCTTCTAAGACTGGCCACATCCAAACTCCTGGTGAACCAGTACCCTGGACTCGCAGCTGAACTGCACTGCAAAGTAAAAGGTAAAAAACCAGAAGATGTGCCTTCTTCCTGCTGCACTCCTCACCACAACCATCACCATCCTCTTCACTACAACCCCTATGAGCACCTATCACCTACTACACCCCAGGGGCCTGTCCTGGCTGAGGAGGGTATACCAACTAGCTGCTACAACATCCATACCCTGGGAGTACTTATATGCAGCATCAGGCATCCCTGGCTGGACACCTCAGCTGACGTCACAAACTTTATAAACTTTAATCCCCTGTAAATACCCCTTTCCATGTGTGGTTATGGCTACAGCTGCTGGGCATTGCCACCGTGAACATTGTATCCCTAGCCCAGCTGGCTGAGTATCCTTGCCCTTGTGAACATCACAGCACAAATATCAATTGGAGAGCTATAGCTTGTCGATCTAAGAAGAACGTCTGGTGCACTATACCATCGAGTAGTCACATAATTTGTGTAAGTTGGTTGAGATCTTGTTTCTCGAGCTGGTCCAAAATCAACTATTTTTACAAGTTCTGGTCCCATGTAAAGGAGGTTTTCTGGTTTAAGTCCCTGTTTAAAAAAACATATTTGTGTATGAACAAAAGCCCTTGTAGTATCTGGTAATGTTTCTGATGGTAGATTCAGGAAATCATTTGTTCTGATCCTTCATCAAGAATTACTAGCCTAAAAATGTTTAATGTACATTTTCTAGATAAGCTTGATATGTGAAGTACGGTAATTGCTAACCTTTACCATATAGTATAGGAATTTGGCTGTAGGCTGAAGACCTTTTATAAGTGCCACAAAAACATAAAATTACAAAGGTTAAAATGTAATATATAACACTCTCTGTAGTGAGAAGCCTTGTAGCAGGCTCTTTAATGAACAGATAAGACCAAATCCACAGTTCTCTGGAACACTGGAATGTATGGCAGAGATATGCACACGCCCAACCATAAAAGACGGAGGATCTTCTCTGCTTTCTCTGCTTTATATATATACCGTATATACATAAAGAACAAAATAAAATAAAGAGCAAAAAAAAGATACGACACCAAATAATACATATATTTATGCAAAAACGACTATTAAACAAGAAAAGTACACATTTGGTATTATCACGTCCGAAATGACCTGCTCCATTAAACTGTGATGGTACCTTCAAAAAATGTAACAAAAAACCTGCCAAAACACTATGCTTCTTCATCATGCCAGCAAAAAAAGATGAATACAACACGATCAAAAAGTCACATTAAGGCTGCCTTCAGATTTGCAGATGCCTCCCCAGCGTTTTGCGGAGGCATCTGCAAGCATCTGCATGCAGACGGCAGCCCCTATGTTTATAATGGAGCGCACGGCGGTCTGCAGATGCTTGCAGATCGCCGTGCGCTCTCATTGCCTATTGCGGATGCCTGCGTACAGATCACATACTCTCGCCCGCACCAGGGACGTGACATGCTGCATCCCGGGTGCGAACGCGGGACACCGGAAGGAGCAGATATGGTCCGCATCGGCACCCGAACGCAGCAAACGCTGCCAAACGCAGGCACTATGCGTTCCTATGTTAAACATAGGAACGCAGTGCGCATGCGTTTGAATGCGTATGGGAACGCAGCATAAGCTGCGTTCACATACGCAATTGTGAAGGCAGCCTTAAATAAACATGGAATCACTGGAAATTTCATCTTGTCCCGCAAAAACAAGCTACAGATAGCTCCATATGTGAAAAAATAAAAACGCTATAGCTCCTTTAGGACAACAATGCAAAAGGAATTCTTTTTTTAATTTGAAATTATGTTTATGGTGGAAAAGTGGCAAAACGTTAAAAAAAACCTGTATAAATGTGATATCACTGTATTCGTACTCACCCGAAGAAGAAAAACATCTTATCATTTTTACAACATGTTGAACACTGTAAAAAAAAAAAAAATCATGAATTTCTGTTTCTTCTTGATTTTGCCTCACAATAAGCGGAATAAAAAAATGCGATATAAAACATTATGTGGCCCAAAATGGAACCAATAAAAAGTGCAACTTATCACGCAAAAAAAGCTATCACGTGACTCTGTTAGCAGAAGAATACAAAAACTACAGCCTTCAAAATATGCTGATGCAAAAAGCCTTTATTTTCTAAAAAAAAAAGCTTGATAGTAGCCAAGCCTAAAAGAAAACGTAAATCTGGTTTAACAGTTTTCATGCTGATGACCTGAAGAATAAAGCCACCTTATTACTTATGCCGCAAGGTAAACGGCGTAAAATTGGTGCTAAAGCCAATTCTTCAACTGCTGCTGATTTGTTTATTCTTTCTCCCAAAGATCACAGATTTTGTGATGCAACAGTGATCCCGTTAGCGATGTCGTTATGTGTGACACGTACCAACGATTTGGCCCCTGCTGTGAGATCGCTGATCGTTACAGACTGCTCTGGATCATTTCTACGTCGTTGCGCTCCTGCTGGGAGCGCTACATCATTGTGTTTGACAGGGACAATGACCAATGATCTCAATGCTAGCTATGGAGTGACAATTCCCAACAACCTCAGTATAATTCCGGATCGCTAGTGCGTCGTTTTTCACATCGCTGGTGAGATGCCTGTTTGACATCTTACCAGCGATGTGAAAACTATGCACCAGTGATCTCTGCACATCGTTATCGTTATTGGGATCGCTGGTGCGTCGTTATGTATGACTGGGTCTTAAGGCTTGTCTCACATTTATTTTGGGTACGGAAAGTATTCAGACATTTTGCACTCTTTATTTTATTGCAGCCATTTGGTAAATTCAAAAAGTTCATTTTTTTCTCATTAATGTACACTCTGCAACCCATCTTGACTAAAAATAACTGAAATGTAGAAATTTCTGCAAATTTATTAAAAAAGAAAAACTGAAATATCACATGGTCGTAAGTATTCAGACGCTTTGCTCAGACACTTATGGTGGGTTTACACGTCCCAACGTCGGTCCGATATTGTATCCAACGCCTCGGGAGCGCGCTTTTTCTGGGCAGAATTCCAAGATCACATAGGAGATGTTACACAGCGCGATATCGGCATACAACGTCTCTACGATGTCTACGCCCCCCTTGTACGGCCGACCCAGGAATGACCATTTAACATAGAGAGGATAGGGGAAGTTGAACTCCACATCGTAGTTGGGCGTTTACACAGCACAATCTGGCCCCAACCTCCATCCAATATCGGCCCGTTGGAGAGCACGCTCATTCGATCCCCGATATCGGTTTGACATCGTTCGTGCATCGTATTGGACATTTAAACCATACAACGCACAAACCATATCGGGGCCAACGCACGAACCACGTGACTTTTGGTCGAGTTGGACGCCGATATCGGGACGTGTAAACCCACCATTATATTTAAGTCACATGCTGTCTATTTCCTTGTGATCCTCTTTGAGATGGTTTTACTCCTTCATTGGAGTCCAGCTGTGTTTAATTAAATTGATAGGACTTGATTTGGAAAGGCACACACCTGTCTATGTAAGACCATACAGCTCACAGTGCATGTCAGACCAAATGAGAATCATGAGTAAAAAAAAACTGCCCAAGGAGCTCAGAAACAGAATTGTGGCAAGACACAGATCTGGCAGAGTTTACAAAAGAATTTGTGCAGTACTCAAGGTTCCTAAGAGCACAGTGGCTTCTATAATTCTTAAATCAAAGAAGTTTGGGACCACCAAAAGTCTTTCTAGACCTGGCCGTCCAGCCAAACTGAGCAATCATTGGAGAAGAGCCTTGGTGAGAGAGGTAAAGAAGAACCACAAGATCGCTTTGGCTGTGGCTGAGTTCCACAAAGTGAACTATCACTGCAGCCCTACACCAGTTGGGCCTTTATGGCAAAGTGGCCCGACAGAAGCCTCTCTTCAGTGCAAGACATATGAAAGCCCGCATAGGGTTTGCAAAAAAAACACATGAAGGACTCCCAGACTATGAGAAAGAAATTCTCTGGTCTTATGAGACGAAGATAGAACTTTTTAGTGATAATTCTAAGTGGTATGTGTGAAGAAAGCCAGGCACTTCTCATCACATGCCCAATGCAATCCCAACAGTGAAACATGGTGGTGGCAGCATCATGCTATGGGGGTGTTTTTCAGCTGCATGGACAGGACAACTGGCTGTGTGGCGCCCCTATGGCTAGGCGCCACAGGGAGGTATTGCACACCAAACAGAAAGTGCAGTGCCACCGTAGTTATGGATTTGGGGTTTCCTTGTAGAGTCTGTCCTAAGCACCCATACACTAGCACCCCCTTAGCATAGGGACCATATATTCAGTAAGTTCAGTGGGTGGAGCTTAGAGTAGAACAAGAGACTTGAGTGACAGTTGAGCTAATTTTAGTCAGACAGTGCTGGGAAGGCAGCCAGAGAGGACGTGCCTGACAGCGTTCCTAACAGGTGGGCGCCTCTTAGACAGAGGTCATCCGGAAACCAAAGAGGACGAACCAGGCCTGGTTGGAGCCAGCTGGGGAAGTCCGGGGTCGACACCGCATACCGGGGCCGAGGCAATCAGTGGTCTATCCCTGGTTAGCGAACTGGGAACCGACCAGCCGTGATTCCCCCCCCCCCCCCATTTAAGCAACCACCTTTCCTGGTATCCGAGTACCCCCTACCCTGTCGACCACCTCAGTTCTGGCATCACGAACAGGATCCTGTGCCCGGTAAAACCGGGTACTGTGCGCCTTAAATTGGACTTTTATTTACTGGACTTCATTTCACTGCGTAGGCCCAAAATGGAAACCGCCTATTCGGTATCCGAGTACCCGCTACCCTGTCGACCGCCTCAGTTCCATTTGAAGGAAACACGAATGCGGGCAAGTACAGAGATATCCTGGATGAAAACCTCTTCCAGAATGCTCTGGACCTCAGACTTGGCCGAAGGTTCACCTTCCAACAAGACAATGACCCTAAGCACACAGCTAAAATAAGAAAGAAGTGGCTTCAGAACAACTCTGTGACCATTCTTGACTGGCCTAGCCAGAGCCCTGATCTAAATCCAATTGAGCATCTCTGGAGAGATCTGAAAATGACTGTCCACCAATGTTCACCATCCAATCTGACGGAACTGTAGAGAATCTGCAAGGAAAAATGGCAGAGGATCCACAAATCCAGATGTGAAAAACTTGTTGCATCATTCCCAAGAAGACTCATGGTTGTCCTAGCTCAAAAGGGTGCTTTTACTCAATACTGAGCAAAGGGTCTGAATACTTATGACCATGTGATATTTCTACATTTCTGTTTTTTTCAGTCAAGATGGGATGCAGAGTGTACATTAATGAGAAAAAAATGAACTTTTTTGAATTTACTAAATGGCTGCAATGAAAGAGTGAAAAATTTAAAGGGGTCTGAATATTTTCCGTACCCACTGTATCCTGCTCTGATCGTTTACGTTAGGGATTATGTGTAGATTTCTGAAAAACAATTCAGACAAAATTCCCAAAGGAAAATTCACTTTAAAGGGATCCTGTCACCTTCAAAACGCCTCCTAAGACTAGCAAAACATGTCCCTGCAGCATCCTATCACTAATCTCACACTCCTTTTGTCTCCTAAAAGCATCCTGTGAAAGTGCATAAAAACGTTTTAATACTTACTCGTTAGTGATTATAATTAGCGGGGCTATATTCTTTAGTCACCAGGGCGGACTATTTTGCAGCCTCGAGGATCCACCTTCTCTCTGTCTGTGCTTCTGTGATGTGGAGCTGAAGGCAGGACTAATGATTTGCATTCTTGTGAGTGATAGAGAGGGGGGAGGGTAAAGTCTGCACAAGCAGAACACACAGAAGAGAGGGGTGTATCCTGGAGCCTGCAAAACAGTCCGCCCTGGTGACTAAAGAATATAGCCCCTGCTAATTATAATCACTAATGAGTAAGTATTAAAATGTTTTTATGCACTTTCACAGGATGCTTTTAGGAGACAAAAGTAGTGTGAGATTAGTGATGGATGCTGCAGGTACATGGTTTGGTAGCTTAGGAGGCGTTCTGGACGTGACAGGATCCCTTTAATGAGGCGGAGGGATTCACTTTGAACTCCAAACTGACCTGTGATGCGGAATGTCTATCTCTTTGCATGTCTTTTTAAGCATGCACAAACTTGTGGTCAATCACAGTTTTGTGCACCTTTGAAAAAGACACCATTGAACAGGGGGAAAACAGAGTCCAGAGTAACTATGCTGCCTGAATAGCGAACGCATCTGTTGGGGTTTCACATGAATCACAATTTTAGAGATGTAGCTGGACACCCAATTGTAAGTGCTCAGCCTATAGCACAAGATAAATGTGAATTGATCCAAAATGTGCTGTAACCAACTTGCCACCAATAGCCTTCAAACCTAACCCACAAAAATCCAAGTCCCTACCAAGATCCATTATCTGTTAACGGAAACATAGGGGACTTTCACATTACTGGCACAAAATATTTAGAAAAGCCTATGGCTCCTCGTCCCAAAAAAACAAAACCAGCAAAACCTGTGCTCCTAAATCCAAATGTTTTCCTTCCTTCTGAGCCCCACAATGTATAAACATCCACATTTTAGCATTATTATAGTCAGGAAGCCTCCTTAACCTATGGGGCTTGTTTCTACAGAAGCACAAGCTGGTCATATTATTCAAGCACTACAATTTACTAGGCACTACAGGGGCTTATTTGCAATTGAAACATCCAGTAGATTACAGATGGCTCTCCAAAATCAGGGACGTGAACTGTACACTCTAACAGACACACTGAGCAGCGGCAGACCATACAGGCGGAAGATATGCTGGCTAAAGTGCTCAATGAGCATGGGTGCAGAGGGAGACCAGACAGCAGAGTGAAGTGGGCCATTTTGGACAATCTGTCCACAACTACCCAAAACACAAGGCAACCGAGGACATTGGCAGGTGTGTGATAAAGTCAATAGAGATGTATTGCCAAGGAGCAGATGGCACCGGTAGGGAAAGAAGATGACCCACAGGAAGCTTCATAGGGAGATTTTAGGCAACCAGTAGTGCTGAGAGTGTCTGGCATGACCAGCCAGCTTAGAGGAGTGAACCCACCTCAACGCATGCCTCCTGTCTGATTCTGCAACAACAGTGTGACTATCAACTGGGGACCAAGGAGATTACCTTTCCAACAAGGAGCAATTCAGCAATAACTGAATCCGGCCCAGAGTCCTCGGATTCGGAAATATCTTGTACAAGTATCTACTTTACCTTCTGTGTATAAAGAATTTTTGACATTTGTGACAAGAAGAAAGCAGGTCAGCTTCCTCCATATAGGTATTATGACTGTCCTATTGAGTTGCTTCCAGGGGTAGGTATTTCCTTTTAGTAATGTATACCGTTTGGCGACATCTGAGCTTTAAGCCTTGAAGGATTATTTGATGAAAACTTGGCAAAAGGCTTCATATGTCCTTCTTCCTCACCAACAGGGCTGTCTATTTTTTGTAAAAAAAAGAATGGGACTCTTAGACCTTTGTGAGGCACAGCCGGCATGGTCCCATGGCCGGGGTGCGTCACATGGATTGTCGGTATAGAACCTGTTCACATAACTTGTTTTCCTGTTGTGTGTGGTGTGTTAATCCTGTCCGGTACACAGTGTGTTAATACCTGAAGGAATTATGAGACCAATGAGCGGTGAGAGGGCAAGGTGTGCTAAATGCTAACAGCCCAGTGTGGTGTGTATAGGTGGGTGTGTGTCAGGTGGGTGTGGCAGCTACGATAAGAGCTAGCCAGTGCTGTGTGAATCAGAATGAGACAGAGACCCAGAGAGCCAGGCAGACGACTGAGATGGAATGGTGCTTGTTAAGGCATGGGGCGAAACACGTCCTGGAGGAGACTGGCCCTTCTCCATAAGGGAGGCTCCAGACCCTCGAATGCTTGTCTGCGAACCGGTGGCTGGGAACGGGTAGTTATGCTCCTAGAGTGGGAACCGTGGCTGATCCAGGAGGACGCTGGTCCAGACATGGGGCGAAACACGTTCGGAAGGAGCCCTTAGGGGATGTCTGGTATACCCCGGTAACTCAGGTTGCTAGACCCAGTTCGGTGCCCCGGTAAGCTAGCAGTCCACGTGTGCAGTGGTGGACTGAGTGCCATGTGCGATGCCAAGTGGCGAGAGAGGACAATATGAGTCTGTGGGAGAGACCCAGCCAGTGTGGATGTTATATTGGAGGCGATCCGTCCCGTTGGGACGAGAGGGAGGCTTGGTCTGCTGCATTCCGCAGGTACCTGTTCCTCTAACAGTGCCTCTAACAGTGTGTGTGTACCTGTGGCCAGACGCACGGGTTAAGAGGGCTCCTAGAGAGGGGAAACCGTGGCTGAACCAGGTGGATGCTAGTCCATACATGGAGCTAAATATGTCCGGGAAAGAGCCCTTGGTGATGCATGGTTCACCCGGTGTTCTCAGGTGGCCAATCTCTGTTGTGGACCCAGGGGAGCCACAGTCCATGGATGTATTATAATGGGCTGTGAGCGTGTGTGAGGATGTATGTGATCCATGGATGTGTTAGGATGGATCACATGCAGTGTGTAAGGCCCGGTCAGGCTGGAGCCTGTACTATGGGTTAGTATTAAAGTGTTGTGCTGGGTAAATAAAGCCAGGCAGCTGGGACAGCCATTAGGACCCACAGGGGCCGTTGATAAGTGTGGATAACTATTTATTATTGTAAATGACTTGTTGTGTATCATCAGGGCGTATGTAAAATTACCCAGGATGATGGATCAACAGGGCTTATGTAAAAGTACCCTGGGTGATCAAAGGATAGGATGTGTCTTGTGGGTGACTCGTGATGGCTGATGATGAAAGGGCCATGCATGAGGTATCCATGAGGTAATAGGTGGGTCGAATCCGCCATTGGGACTAACGCTTAAGTCAATAAGGTCCCGGTGATAGTTATGGTAAATGTAGGTGTTCTATGTTATAATGTAATGTATTATGTGATGTGCTATTCTAGTGTAATGTATGTATAATGTGATGAGCTTATGATCAATGGTTGATATGCTACCCGGGTTATGATATGTATGTGAGAAATAAACTGGTAATCATTTGCAAAATTATAAGCACGTGTTGGTGTCATTATGCAGCAAGCGAGTTCCCCGGGTCTCTACCTCACACCATGTATTGAGAATCGGGAACTCAATAAGGTAACCATCCAGAATTGTTATCCTTTGCATTTCATTCCTGAATTATTGGAAAGAGTTCGCCATGCCAAAATATTCTTTAAACTGGATCTTCATGTGTCTTATAATCTGATGCATATTCGTCCCAGTTATTAGTGGATGACGGCATTTAGATGCCGGTATGGACACTTTAAATATTTAATGATGCCCGTTTTGCTTTGTAATGCGCCGGCAACATTTCAACATCTTGCTAATGACATTTTTAGAGATTTATTGGACCAGTTTGTGGTGATTTATTTGGACGATATTTTATTTGTTTACTCTTTACAGTCTTTACAGGACCATGAAGAACATGTCAAATTGGGTTTAAAATGCCTGAAAGAGAATCTGGAGAAGCCGGAGAGGTGTGAGTTCCATCATTCTAAGATACAATTTTTAGGTTATTCATCCCTCCTCAGGGGCTGAACATTGAATCTGGTAAGATTGAGGGAATCCTTGATTGGCCAGTACCCAAGAACATTAAAGAGGTCCAATGTTTTATTGGTTTTGCAAATCTCTATAGACATTTTATTCAACATTTTTTGAAGATTGTCCATCTCATCAACTCCTTCATTAAGAAGAAAAAGCCCTTTAAGTGGTGATCACAGGCTCAGGAGGCTTTTGATCAACTTAAGACCTGTTTCACCTCAGCACTGCTGTGGATCCACCCAGACCCAGCATATTCTTTCATCGAGGAGGTGGACAGGAGAGAATGACCTTCATCATCCTTGTGATTTTCTTTCTTGTAGACTTACATTTGCAGAGAAGAACTACAATGTAGAAGGCAAGGAACAACTGGCTATTATTACACCGTTTAAGGAATGGAGGCACCATCTGCCACACAACAGATCGTAGTGCTGATTGACCATCACAATTTAGAGTTCCACAGTCCTGCTAGATGTCTTTCTCTTCATCGGGCTTGATGGAATATATTTTTAAATCAATTTAATTTTGTTACTGTCCAGGTTCTCAGAATGGAAAGGCTTTATCCCAGGGGTGGGGAACCTTTTTCGGCCTTTTTGAAATTTCTACCATCCTTTGGGGGCTGCAGAAATGATCAACTTGAAAATGACCTGCTATATTTGTTTAAACAATCAACTCACCCCTTCTGTGGTGGCTGGGGCTCTTTGTTTTTGACATGGCTGTGATGTTAGGTGATATTGATCATGTTCCTACTCAACTGCTCATCAGGGCATCAGAGGAAAGGCTAGGAGAATATACGTCACTGGGGAGGCTGAAGCTGGAACATAGAGGTCAGTAGGGAGCTGGATTTAAAAGGCAGGTAGCTGTCAAAACACGTCTGTCAGCCTGAGCACTGCAGTCCCCAGGAATCTGCCCATGGGCTGCAGAAAAGGTCATTGAGGGCCTTAAGAGTGACATGTGGTTAAGAGATCAACGTATTTACGTCCCTGAGGCCGTCTGTCTCCAAATCCTCAAGTTGGTCCTTGACTCCAAGTTTGCTAGTCACAGGGAAGTATAGAAAACACAAGAGTTCCTAAGCTAATTTGGTGTATAGAAAAAATTGGAGCCCGGCTCAACAGGACTGGATTTTTCTTTTTATTTTTCAAAAGAAAGTAAAGTGCATACAAAAGAAAAATTTACATGGTCGACATGACCCAGTCGATGTGTTTCAACTGCAATAAGCAGTCTTACTCATGAGTCATGAGTAAGAGTGCTTAGTGCAGTCGAAACGTGTCGACTGGGTCATGATGACCATGTAAATTTTTCTTTTGTATGCTCTTTACTTTCTTTTGAAAAAGAAAAAGAAAAGAAAAATCCAGTTCTGTTGAGCCAGGCTTCTATTTTTTCTATTATCCTTGATGTGAGGCTAGGGAGAGACTGGTGTCTGAGCTCCAGGTGGATGAGCATAGAGCAACAGGGTGAGCTGGAATCAAGTTTCTACGATTTTTTTGGTGGCTGACTTGCTTGAAGGATACTAAGGGCTACATTCCCTCTTGTGAGGTATGTGCTCATTTTAAGACTCCTCATGTGTCTCCTATGGGTCTTCTGCTACTACTACCTATTCTGTCCCGCCCACGTGGTTCTATCTCAATGGACTTCATTGTGGAGCTGACTTCATCGGGTGGTGTGAATACAATCCTGGTGGTGGTTTATCATCTGACTGAGACCGCTCATTTTGTTCCATGTACTGGCCTCCCCTCAGCTAAGGATACATTGAATTTGGTTACACATAATATTTTTCAATAAGCAAAAAGAGTCCGTTTACTGGGCACTGCTAAGTTAGGAGAAGTGCTTATTTTTTCATATGGGGTATATGCGAGGTGGGGCATTGCTGGCCACCTCTGGGTGCCCGCTATATATCACATCAATAGTAGCATAAAAAGAAAAAAGATAGCGGCACTCACCGGGCGTGTTTCAAAGGTGCTTTATTTGGGTACCCTCATTCCAGGGTCCCACTCAGGAGGGAGGGGGTGCAGAGACAGCAGAGATGACGGATCTCCGTTTCGGGGCTCCTACCCCTTCCACGGACCTCCACATTGAGGTCCGTGGAAGGGGTAGGAGCCCCAAAATGGAGATCCGTCATCTCTGCTGTCTCTGCACCCCCTCCCTCCTGAGTGGGACCCTGGAATGAGGGTACCCAAATAAAGCACCTTTGAAACACGCCCGGTGAGTGCCGCTATCTTTTTTCTTTTTATGCATAATATTTTTCAGCTGCATGGGGTTCTGGATAAGATAATCTCTGACCAATGAGTGACGTTCACTTCAAGATTCTGATAGGGGTTTTGCCCTGCTCTCTATAATAATGTCTGTCTTTAGGTACCGTTACACGGTACGACGTTGGAACGATGTCTGCAACGATCTCATGGGCGCGTGGTTGTTTTGATATCGTTGGTGAGTTGTCACACGTCAAGATATTGTGGACAACTCACCAACGATGTTGTGAGCAGGGATCGTTCGTAAACCATGCAAACAATCCCTGCTGATTGGTGTCAATGGGCAAAGTTCTCCATGACATTGTTATCGCGGTGTTACACACAACGATCTACCAGGTTGGTGGATCGTTGATCGTCAGGTTTGAGAACATGTTCTCCAACCTGCGATGAATGATCCCACAACTTATCGTTGCTGAATCGCGGTGTTACACGCCACGACATCCTAACGATGTCGCTGGTACACCTCCAAAGCCATGACGTATCATCACATCGTTAATGATGTCGTGCCATGTAATGGTACCTTTTCTTACGCTTCTCACCCCCAGAGGATTGGCCAGACTGAGCGTACCAATCAGACTTTGGAACAATATCTACTATGCTACATCAGCTATATTTAGGATGATTGGTTGGAGTTACTTTCATTAGCTGAATTCTCCTATAACAGTTCTCAGAGTGTTTCGACTAAGGTGACACTTTTCTTTGCCAATGTGGGTTACCATCCAAGTATCTTGCCTAGGTCTCTGATTAATTCTCTGGTTCCATCTGTAGAGGAAAGGTTGACTGAAATCAGACAAAATCTAGAGATTCTGAAGGAATCTCTGACCTCACCTCAAGAACGTTACAAGAGATCGGCTGATAGATCCCGGGAACCAACACCCATTTTCAAGGTAAGAGACTTGTTGTGGTTAACCACTAAAGATCTGAAATTAAGCATTCCTTCACAGAAACTCGGACAGAAATTAATCAGCCCTTTCAAGATCAACAGTATCGTGAGATCTGTGGCCTGCCGTCTAAAGCTGCCTAGGACTATGAAGGTACACCCAGTTTTCTATATTTCCTTACTAAAGTTTGTGTCTCTTAATACCTTCCAGGAACTCATTATACCACCTCCTCAACCTGTGGTGATTGATGGGCAAGGACAATTCATGGTGAAGGTGATTATTGTTTCTAGGATTCCCAGGAATCAGCTCCAAAATCTGATTAGATGGCAGGGGTTACCCACTGAAGAATACACTTGGAAACCTATGGATAACATCAATGCCCCATAGAAAATTTCTTGTTTTCATCAGAGATTCCTGATAAACCAGATCCAGGATCGGGCTGAGGCCGCTTCTAAGGAGGGAGTAGTGTCAACAGTCCAAATATTTTGATTACCTTTTGGGTATTCTTTCTGTCTTCCAAGATGGCGTTTTTTGTTTCATGTGCCTTTTGTCTTCCTGCCTTTATAAACCCCACCTTAGCCTGTAGTGATTTCTAGAGTATTCTGCCTTGTTCCCTGCTCCTAGCGGCTTTTCAAGGTCTCTACCTACTCCTGCAAATCTTGTGTGAAACTCACTGCTCTTTCAGAGGTTTTGCTACCTACACCTGTTGCCAGCATTCCTTCTCCTTCTGACTGCTCGTGCTACTTCCTCTGCTGCGGCTCTTGCCCCACCTGCCTTTGCTGACACATAACCTGGTTGCTTTATTAAGTGCTCTGTCGCTTCCTACATTCAAATAGATGTAGAGCACAAGACTGTTCTGGACTTGGTGATTTGCTCTGCATCTGGTTCTGGGCTTCCTAAAGACTTCCTTTCCTAGGCCTCCCTGGATGATTTAATGCTAATGTGTTATATAGACTTGCTTAAACATCTCCATGTTTGGACTTGCCATACTTTCCTTTTACAGCATCTCCAAGTGTAAACTTTGCTTTATAGACTGCTCCACTGATTACATTTTTCTGTGAGGTTTTTCAACAGACTTTTTGTTAAGGCTTAATTCAATATCTACACTGTGTGTTTATGGAGTTTGAGATTTTCTCTGCTCTTTGTTGTTAATCACTATGTGTTATACTATAGACCAGTATTTCCCAAACTCCAATCCTCATGTCCCCAAGCAGGACACGTTTTCAGGATTTCATTAGGATTGGAGAGGTAATGGAATCATTATCAAGGCATCACCTGTGCAATACTAAGGAAATCCTGAAAACATAACCTGTTGGGGGCCGTGAGGACTGAATTTTGGGAAACACTGTTTTAGACTGTATGACCTATAAACTGTACTCAGTTGTGTCTTTTATACATGCAAAAAAGTCCTGAGTTATCCATTATAATTATTACAGTAGCATGTTGATAGGATAACATTGTTGCAACAAGTCTGTATAAAAAATATTTCATGTACCACAGCATCTAAGCCAGAAAGTGGCAGACAAGTCTTGAGACACAAAGTGCAGAAAAGTTGTCAATGCTCTGCTGACTGACTGCTGAATAACTATAGAGTTGTAAACCTCCACTGGCATTAAACTGTAGCCTGCATGCTTTATAGCATGGGTTTCCAAGGCTTGGCAGCTGCATGGGATCCTTACATCATCAAGCGTACCAACATCAGTTTCTGAGGTCACAAAAGATCTTCTGGGTGAATGGGCAAACATTCCCACAGAAACGATCTAACATCTTTCCAGAAGAGTAGAAGCTGTTCTTAATATAATGAATGGAACAACTGTACATTATTGTCTATGGATTTAGAATTGGATGTACTGTAATTGGGTGTAATGTATTGGTGTTCCAATACTTTTATTCTTATAGTGCAGGTGGGACTAAAGGGAAGATCAGTGAGCAGCTGACACACCCAGGGGTCTATGGGAACTCAGCACCTCAGCGTTGATACGGGTGATGCTGTCTCAGTGGCTGGTGCCCAGACCCGTAGCCCTGGGGTCAGCTAATAATGGATTAAAATAATAAAAGTCTCATGACGCCACCTGTGGATCCTGGTGAAGGCACCAGCGCTGCTTCAGACCTCCGAGGATGATGGACAGGCAGCTTGGGTGGTACAGCTCCCCACAGGTGGAGCGGGGTCCCTGGGGCAGTGATGCTGCTGAGCTGAATGGTGTGGCAGCAGCTGCTTCTTAACGTAACAGAATAAGACACCAGAGGCTTGCTGACTCTGTATGGGTATTTTACTGTCAACAGTTTTCAGTAGTTCAGGTACATGGTTACACAGTCTTTGTGGGCAGCTGGCCGGGTAGTCACTGGGAGAATAAAGTCTCTTTGAGCCTCCCAGAGTGTTCATTCTATTACTTTCGCTGTCCCTTGTTCCTGCGCCTCCTTACTTTCCTTGCGCTGTCCTGCACAACCCACTTGTCTACCAGGCCGTTGGGTGCTATGAGGTTACCCTTCTACTCTAAGGGGCTCAACCCAGTGTAGTGCTCCTGGTGGGGCTGCACGTTCTGGACGAGGTCGGGGATGCTTGGCAGACCCGCGACCCACCGGTATTGACGGCCCAGGGTTAGACTCTCCTGCACCGAGACTCGGAGCCAGTACCCCGTTGTGGACCAGGATTCCCCCAGACCATGGATAAGGTCCAGCACTGGGTTTTCTCCTTCCATCTGGGTCACTGTTCCTTTCAGATGCCGTCCCTCTAGGACTTTTTCCTTGCTTCGTCCCTCAGACTAGACTGCTCCTGTCTGTGTGTTTTTTCCACTCTATCTACCCTAACGCTCCTCCTACCGGGACCGGTTACCCTGGTTACGGGTGGCCAATTGGTCCCCTAAGTTAAGTGTAGGGATGCTGGCATAGGAGCCTCAGGTTGACTTTACACTCCTGACAGGAATATCGCACACTCAGTTATGGGTGCAGTACCCCTACTGTGGTGCACTGACCAGTGGGGTGCCACACAGTCTCAAGAGGCTGGAGCCCA
Organism: Allobates femoralis; assembly: GCA_033576535.1. Taxonomy (NCBI): domain Eukaryota; kingdom Metazoa; phylum Chordata; class Amphibia; order Anura; family Aromobatidae; genus Allobates; species Allobates femoralis. The sequence goes on along the minus strand of JARQOC010000003.1, from coordinate 287,677,936 downwards.
GATATCAGTCCCTAGTGACAATTTGTACTTCAGATGCAAGCTTAACTCAGACATTATACGATTATTAGCAAATTAAATCTTACATTTTCTCGTGTTTTCAGCCTCCAGCATTTTTTATATTATAAAATCATTCTGATTTTGGAATTAACATCAGCATAACTGCCACATGAAATGTGGACATTTTCAGAAGGGTTTATTACTTCCTCACTAGTACCCAGGCAGTGCAATAGCTGTAGTCCAAGACAGCTGAATTTGACCGATTGAGCCCAATACAGCCATGTTGGTAGTTCTTAAAGCCCCACTCCAGTGGGGACTGGTCAGCTCTGGAATGGTGCTTTAAATCTAAGCCCTCTGCCCTCTGTTTTATACTTAGTCTCTGTGGCATTCTCATTCTTTTCATGCAATGGTTTGACGATCTCAGGCCTGTAACTTCTGACTGGCTGAAAGTCAGCACTTATGCCACAACCACTCAATAAAAGTCAATGAGATCCAGAACAAGCCTCATTAACTTGCAATGATTAGTAATCTCGCATGTTCTATGAAATAATGGAGCTGCCAGCAGGTCATAATTGCCGGAGACCGACGGAAGTGATACTGGAAAAAGATCAAGATGGTAGTCATGCACCCCCAGGCAATGGGGTACTCGGGAGCCAGACCGGTGCTGTCTGGGATCACGGTAGTCGTGACCCGGGCCCGTGGCCTGGGATCAGTCCAAAAAGGGGTCAGTTACTTTTCTGCAGCTCTCCACAGTCAGTGCTGGCTGTCCTGGTGCTGGATGTGGTACACTAAGGCTGGTTTCACATAACGATTTTGTGCCTGTCCGTGGGATCCGACTTTGAAGGGGCATCCCACGGACAGGCATGGATCCATACGGATCCCTGCAATCGGATGGCAAATAGCCATCCGATCTGCAGGATCCGTGTGGATCCTGCGGTCCCCTGTCTCTCCCTACTCCTGCCTCCTCCATCTTCTTCCCTCTCCTATTCTATATGCTGTGCCCCCGCTATTCTATCTGTGTCCCCCGCTTCTCTATCCTCATCTATCCCTAACCTGTCCCCTGTCCTCTCCCTGGGTGTAAAAAAATAAAAAAACCTCCTCCGGGAGGATACATCACCTCTCATCGTCTCCAACGCTGCAGCACGATCAGGGCAGAAGAGCCTGTGATGATGTAAGAGACCCGGTCACATGACTCGTCAGCTGACCGGGTCATGTGACTCTGACATCATCACAGGTCCTTTAGCCCTGATTGTGCTGCAGCGTGGGAGCGGTGAGAGGTGACGTATGCTCCCGGAGGAGTTTTTTTTATTTTTTTACACCCAGGGAGAGGACAGGGGACAGGATAGGGGACAGGATAGGGATAGAGGAGGATAGAGAAGCGGGGGACACAGCAAAGAATAGCGGGGGCACATCATATAGAATAGGAGAGGGAAGAAGATGGAGGAGCAGAAGCAGGGAAAGACAGGGAGATACGGAGCCGACATCGGATCCGAGGTGAACTCAGATCTGATGTCCATAGGCTCCCATGCTGTGGGCCCTCGGATCAGCCTCAGATCAGCAGTGATCCGAGGCTGTCCGATGTGAGTCACGGACACAAAATCGTAGCAGGCTACGATTTTGTGCCCGTGATTACATCGGATGGGATCGGATGGTGCCAAAATCGGATGCCAATAGTGGCACATCCGATCCCATCCGATTCCCATAGGGGAACATGGGGTCCGATTTCGGATCCGATTGTATCCGTTTTGAAACGCATACAATCGGATGACCGAAAATCGTTATGTGAAAGCAGCCTTACTCTGCTGCTGCAGCTCCTCCAGCCAATGTGTGAGAAAAGCAGTCTTGAGCTCTGCAGGTGGGATTCAGTTGCTGGGCACAGAACAATAGACATAATTAACATACACAGACTCCTAATAGCCATTTCCTCATTCTGTTTACTGGAGTTGAAGCAGTTGTTACAAGCTGTTCCTGGAGTCTGGAGAGCAGTTTAGGGTATTTCTCACCCAGCTGGGTCGTAATGGCTTCCTCACTGTGTTTGCGTAGTGGCCCTGCAGTTGCTTCAGCTAGGCTGCTGACCCTGTCTCTGTCTGCGTCTACCAGTATAACAGGCAACTCTAGTCCTTCACTTTTCCACCCACCCGGGAAGTCAGTGTTTTTGGATTCTATATGTTGCTGTGTCCCTGGTACCATGTAGCTGGAGAATCTGGAGTCCCCCACTTTCCGGTATTGACTGTCGGTGTGTCTGAACCTGCACAGTCTCGGACTCCAGTGTCCGTTCTTGTGGTGTTCCTCTGAGCGAGGGGAAGCATGGGTGTAGCAGCCTCCTCGTAGGTTTCTGTCTCTCTCCTCTTTCCTCAGACCCCAGTCTTAGGCCTGGTGTTCACCAGTGGACCTTGGGATGAGCTTGGCAAAGCTTGTTTACACCCAGGTATGATTCTCAGTTTGCACAGAACCTGTCCTCTTCACAGTCCTCCCAGGAGTTGAACTGAACTGTGCTCTTCACAGTCCTCCTAGGGACTGAACTGAACTTGTTGCTCCTCAGACCATAATATATAGGGGTGCTCACCCTGAAGCTCGGATTGGTCTCCCCCTTCTGGCTGGGAGGTCATGGTGTTGTTTATGTGTTGCCTGAGTGGAATACTGGTGGGCAGCACAGTGGCTCAAGTGGTTAGCACTGCAGCCTTTGCAGCACTGAGATCCTGAGGTCCTGGGTTCAATTCCCACTAAGGACACCAAAGACAACATCTGCAAGGAGTTTGTATGTTCTCCCTGTGTTTGCGTGGGTTTCCTCTGGACACTCTGGTTTCCTCCCACATTGCAATGACATACTGATAGGATGTTTAGATTGTGTGCTCCAAGAGAGACAGCATTACTGATGTGTGTAAAGTGCTATGGAATTAATAGCGCTATATAAATGAATAAATATTATATTATTGTACCCCTTACTGCTTTCTTTTGACACCTAACAATGGTGACACTATAGCACTGTGATTCTGGGGTGCCACAGTAGAAAGTGTGTATAAGACAGGAGGCAGGGAACTTACATTTGAAGCACAAATCCAGCGCTGAAATAAAATAAAAAAACACAGGAGTGGTGCTTTAAAAGTGGCTTAAGCCTTTACAGGCAGTATTGGGCCCTTCTGTTAAGCACCAATGGGCCATGACAGTCCTAATGTAGTATTTATCTTCACTTAAAATACATTAATTACAAAATGTTTTTCGCATACTTTAGTTAATTAAACAAGCTGTATGGCAAGCCTTGATATTAGTAACTTTCACACATGATACAGTGCAAATGACCTGCACAATTACCGCCTAACCAGTTTCCATCAGGCTCCTTGACAATCAGACTGAGATTCCTTTCTGACGTAAAAGAAAAGCCAGAGGCTAAAAATGAAAAGAAGTTTCACTCTGCTCAGAATCGGATATGATGATGAAATGCAGAAAATACCAATACTTTCTAAAGAAGAAAAATGTTAATGCAGAAGAACCGCAATGCATTACAAAGATTGAAGATTGCAAGTTCATAGTTCATTCCTTTAATAATTATTGAGAGAAATAAAACAATTATTCCTATAAAAAGTTATTTTCTTTGGAAAAAAATAAATAAAAACAGCTACACATAATTGATATTGTCACATAATATAAAATTATGTCAAACTGCACCATTGAGAATTTGAATTTGCTTGCAAAAAACCCACATTTTAAAAATATTTTTGTCAGCTAAAAATTCAGAAAGGGTTAGGAAATTTTCTAAATATTCTGAACAGTCTATATACAGTCATGGCCAAAAGTATTGACACCCCTGCAATTCTGTCAGATAATACTCAGTTTCTTCCTGAAAATGATTGCAATCACAAATTCTTTGGTATTATTATCTTCATTTAATTTGTCTTCAATGAAAAAACACAAAAGAGAATGAAGCAAAAAGCAAAACATTGATCATTTCACACAACTCCAAAAATGGGCCGGACAAAAGTATTGGCACCCTCAGACTAATACTTGGTTGCACAACCTTTAGCCAAAATAACTGCAACCACCCGCTTCCGGTAACCATCAATGAGTTTCTTACAATGCTCTGCTGGAATTTTAGACCATTTTTTGGCAAACTGCTCCAGGTCCCTGATATTTGAAGGGTGCCTTCTCCAAACTGCCATTTTTAGATCTCTCCACAGGTGTTCTATGGGATTCAGGTCTGGACTCATTGCTGGCCACCTTAGAAGTCTCCAGTGCTTTCTCTCAAACCATTTTCTAGTGCTTTTTGAAGTGTGCTTTGGGTCATTGTCCTGCTGGAAGACCCATGACCTCTGAGGGAGACCCAGCTTTCTCACACTGGGCCCTACATTATGCTGCAAAATTTGTTGGTAGTCTTCAGACTTCATAATGCCATGCACACGGTCAAGCAGTCCAGTGCCAGAGGCAGCAAAGCAACCCCAAAACATCAGGGAACCTCCACCATGTTTGACTGTAGGGACCGTGTTCTTTTCTTTGAATGCCTCTTTTTTTCTCGTTGTAAACTCTATGTTGATGCCTTTCCCCAAAAAGAGAGAACATTCTTCCAAAACGTTTTAGGCTTTCTCAGGTAAGTTTTGGCAAACTCCAGCCTGGCTTTTTTATGTCTCGGGGTAAGAAGTGGGGTCATCCTGGTTCTCCTACCATATAGTCCCTTTTCATTCAGACGCCAACAGATAGTACGGGTTGACAATGTTGTACCCTCGGACTGGAGGGCAGCTTGAACTTGTTTAAATGTTAGTCGTGATTCTTAATCCACCAGCCGCACAATTTTGCGTTGAAATCTCTTGTCAATTTTTCTTTTCCGTCCACATCTAGGGAGATTAGCCACAGTGCCATGGGCTTTAAACTTCTTGATGACACTGTGCATGGTAGACACAGGAACATTCAGGTCTTTGGAGATGGACTTGTAGCCTTGAGATTGCTCATGCTTCCTCACAATTTGGTTTCTCAAGTCCTCAGACAGTTCTTTGGTCTTCTTTCTTTTCTCCATGCTCAATGTGGTACACACAAGGACACAGGATAGAGGTTGAGTCAACTTTAATCCATGTCAACTGGCTGCAAGTGTGATTTAGTTATTGCCAACACCTGTTAGGTGCCACAGGTAAGTTACAGGTGCTGTTAATTACACAAATTAGAGAAGCATCACATGATTTTTCTAAGGGTGCCAATACTTTTGTCCACCCCCTTTTTTATGTTTGGTGTGGAATTATATCCAATTTGGCTTTAGGACAAATCTTTTTGTGTTTTTTCATTGAAGACAAATTAAATGAAGATAATAATACCAAAGAATTTGTGATTGCAATCATTTTCAGGAAGAAACTGAGTATTATCTGACAGAATTGCAGGGGTGTGAATACTTTTGGCCATGACTGTAGACCATAGATATCATCACAGAACAACTTTTATTTTGTATTCTGCTTTTGAAAAATAAAAAGCTAAGCTGTGATTGGTTGTTATAGGCAACAAAGACAGTTTTTTAAAATCATCCCCAAAGTTGCTGCACCCGCGCTTATGGGCAATGTAGTCAGCATATAAGGGGTTCGGGAATAAACTTTTTTCCTCCCTTTAAGACTGTGGTATATATTGTATGTGTTATGTGTCTCCATATACAGTTAATGTGTTTAATTATATGTGTGTGGCCCTGCTGCATGCAAGGTAAAAGACTGCTCCCCAGTCCCCTAAGATTATGGTAGTTGTTAGAATGTGTTTATACTTCTTGGTGGTGGGCTTGGTTAATAAAAATGGTTTGCAGTGGGGCTGAAGCAATGAGAATCCTAAGTGAAGAAAACCACAAACAGGAACCATTACTTATTAATAATTTGGCTGGACCCATTGGCCACCCCGGGATTTGGGCCTACAATCCGGTACATGGGGTGGAACAAGAATTGAGTGTCGTGTGGTGCTAATCTCTTGCCTCTGCCAGGTACCTGGGCAGCAGCTGGTCCCTCATGTGCCGGGTTTGCAGACCTTGGCATAGACTTGGGCAAAAGATTTGCCATTGTGCAATCAGTGAAAGAACCTTTGTCTGGTGGTGCCCTATCGTTCCTTTGGATGTGTCCCCATGAATGGGGTAAGGTTGAAGCTGCAGTAGTCTATGAATTCATGGCGAGTCACGGTGATGTCAAGGGACAAGGGTTAGTAAGTGCCAGGACGAGGTGAGCAGACTGCAATAAATTATGCAACTGTGAATAGCCTTAGCCATGCAACATTGTAGATTTGTGCCTGTGTTTCACTAGACTGTTTTAGTAAAACTTTGATAAGGAACTTAATTGACTCTTTGATTTGACCCTCATTGAGGTCGAAGTGGAATTAAACGTTTGCACTATATAGCCGGCCGGGCTGGCTCAGTGAGGCCCTACCTCGCCCATGTCTACTAGGGTCCCCTATGGCCGGCACCCCAACAAGCAGTTGCAGTGCTGTGATTAGTCTCTACCCAGTGAGCATTCTGTAATCACTCCCTGGCATCTTGATTTACAGATTACTTTGCACACATACTGTAAAGCAGGCTGTTAAACAAAATTCTAGAGAGAATTTACAGCCACCGCGCACACTATAGTGAGTGGTTACTGTGACCCAGTGGCGTATCTAGGGGGGACTGGTGGGTCATCTGCCCCGGGCACAGTAGGTATGCGGGTGCATTTGGGCCTCCTGCTGCAGCACCCAATGTCTCTCCCCGTCAGCCGCATATTCCACCCCCTGCAGTGGGAGATGCTTATTCTCTGCTCCCGCTATCAGCTGACAGCAGGAGCAGAGAATCTGCAGTGCGCCAAATCCCTGCAATCCATTGAAGAAAGCATCTATCAGACGGTCTTTACAACACAGAACAGATCCGTTTTTCTAAGCGTGCAAATAGTGTCCCCTGAGGTCCTAGACGTTTTTTGCAAATTTTTGGACTTATGCGTTTTTGATGACTTTTTGATGAAAAAATGACTATGCGTTAACGCATGGTGCCTATAAGTACCATGCGTTAATGCATGCATGTCCCATAGGGCCCCATGTTAAAAAAAATGCATGCGTTTTTTGAAAAACGCACATGCACATGCGTTAATGGACTTTGAAAAAAAAAATGTCCAAAATGTTCCCAAAAACAGATTTAGCCCAAAAAACGGATGGTATCTGTGACCTTGGCCTTTGGGGTGTGTGAGGCACCGCCGGCATGGTCCACATGGCCGGGGCGCGTCACATGCAGGATCGAGGTATGATCCTGTGCACACTGGCCGGTTTGATCGATAATGCTGTGTGAGCCAACTTTGAGACACAGGGTTCATGAGCCTAATGAGCGGCAGTGAGAGTGGGATGAGATTGAGGAAGCCCTAAGGAATGTAAGGGCTGAGTGCTGACAACCCGGAACACAGGGAGTTAACCTGAGCTGTGTGAAAGGCTGATTATCAGCAGCTAAGGGGGTGTGTCCATGTGGGAGTGGCTAGCACGATAAGAGGCTGCCAGCTGATTGATTAGAGATAAGACCCATTTTCAGCCAGACATCAGCCTGAGAGGATGTGGGCTGATTACCAGCCGGAGAGCTGAGCAGAGCCAGTCTGTGTGAGGGACTGGGAATGCAAGTCCATGCCGCTATTTTAAGATGGTGAAGGGAGCATGCTAGCTCCATGCCGGTGCCGAGGTCCGAGGTTGTGAGCACCTGGTGGGGAAGCCGTGGTTGAACCCGGTGGAGACTGGTCCGGGCGTGGAGGGAACCACGTCCGGGAAAGGAGCCTTGGGGGACGCTTGGTGGACCCGTTATACAGGTAGCGAGACCCGGATCCGTGCCCGGTAAGACAGCGGTTCCCGTGTAACGGAGTGAGCCGTGTGTGAGTAATGCCAGGCGGGCATAGACCGCCTTTGGGTCCGAGTCAGAGTGCTCAGTTAAAGGACCTAGTTAAACACATTGTTTCATCATGTGTATGAGGGCTTAGGTAATGGCCCTGAATGAGAGATGATGGCCTATATGTAAGACCCATGTATAATGATGTGGGGGGATAGTGACCCAGCTAGTATGGATGATGTTGGAGGCGTTCCGTCCTTGGGACGAGAGGGAGGCTTGCCCTGCTGCATGCAGAGGGTACCCGTCCCTCAACCACGACCTCTAATGGTGTGGGTGTGCCTGTGGTGCCAGACACAGGGGTAATAGGGCTCCTAGTAGGTATCGGATGAGGTTCCCGTGTACTATGGTTTGCCAGTCCCTGTAATGGGCCATGGAGGGGCCACAGTCCATGGATGTGGGCTGTGAGCAGGTGTGTGATCCATGGACGTTTGAATGATGGATCACATACGGTATGTAAGGTCCCGGTCAGGCAGGAATCCTGACTACGGGTGAATGTATATCATCATGCTGGGGGACTAAAGCCAGGCGGCAGGTACCGCCATTGGGACCCACAGGGCCCGTTGAGGCGTATGTAACGAAGGTCAGAAGCAGGGGTTAGAAGGGCTCCCGTACTGGGTAACGCGTGGTTAGGCCTGAGGCCGCAGCCCCACGGGTTACTAGGGTTTGCCAATCCCTGTTATGAACCCGGAGGGGTCATCATCGTGCTGTAACGTATGTATAGTGTGAGTATGCCGGAGGCCGTAGGCACCACGGGAGCTGTTAGTAGAGCTCCAATGGGGACAGAGATGGTTAAAGGTCCCGGGTTACTATAAAACGTTATGTGCAATATAAGTTTTATGTGATGTTAAATGTAAATGTATGGTGTATTTATGTAAAGTGTTTTTAATCAATGTGATATGTGTCAAACATGCTACCCGGGTTATGTTATTATATGTGAAAAATAAACGGGTAGACATTGGTTAACTTATAAACACGTGTTCTTGTCGTTTTGCAAGCGGGTTCCCCGGTTGCTACCTCACAGGTGCTTTAAAAAAACGCATGCTTTTTTTTAACATGGGGCCCTATGGAAGACCCATGCGTTAACACATGGTTTATATAGGCACCATGCGTTAATGCATGTGTGGCGCCCCTGTGACCAGGGTGGCCACAGATAGGAACTGCAGCCAGGCAGGTGGAGACAGGTTGCTTTACACACACCTTCAAAACACACACCCACTGATACAACACCCAACCCGGAACCCGGGACTCTAGATGGGCAAGGGGTGGTAGGGTTTAGAGGGAAGTGGGTGGGGACATAGGTCAGGTGACAGACCAGGTACAAAAGGGAACACAAGGCGGAGTTAAGTAGTAGGCCAGAGTGAACCGAGCAGCAAAGACAAGTAGAGAGAGACACTTTCCTGAAGGTTAAGGCTCCCTGGAGGCGCAGAATCCTGCGAGACACCATTCCCTGGAGACAAAGCCCACTTTATAGCCTGCAGCCCAAAGGAAGGGAAAGACAGAGACTTGACCAGTGCAGCTGGGTCCAAGTAAGACGGCTGCGCTGACAGGCGACTGGTAGGAGAGATTCCCCTGGCGTACCCTGTAGTTACACGGGTCAGAGAGAGCCCTGTGATCCCTTGCAAGATAGGGGCACCCAAGGCTAGGCTGGGACCAGAGAGTCGGCTCTGGGTGACCGTATATACACGCCACTACATGAACACACCGATGGGGAGGCACAGATTCCAGGTCTGGTCACCCAATACACGGGCTGGAGGATCAGCAGCACATAGGACCCAGGCTTGCCACCCACACACACAGGGGAAAGCTAGACAAAGGGACCGAGCTGCCCCCATACAGCTCACAGGGAAGAACAGAGGAGAGGAAAGCCGGAAAGGTTTCAGAGAAAGTGAAGGGTCTCAGAGAGGAAGCCTGGCTGCAGAGGGTTCAGTGACTGTCCGGAGTTAACTGTGTGAACTGTACCGTGAACTGTTTGAACTGCACTAAGAACTTGCTAGTAAAACCCGGTGAACCCTGCTTCAGTCTCCCGTGTGTGATTCCCTGCAAACAGAACTGTTATATATACTTTACATCCTGTCAGGAGTTGCCAGACCCACGGCAGGCTCATCCATCCGGCTGCAGCACCATCCATCCTCCTGGCGGCAACAGCAGCAGCAGTGATCACCCATTGACCACAACCCGTGGGTGGCGTCACGACAAATCCCTGTAAATATCCCCTTTTACTTGGGGGCTCAGGACATGGTCCGGATAAAGGACCGCCGTGATAACACCCGTGATACCCCGGTCTGGTACCGAGTACCCTGTCCCAGTGGGCTCTACATACGCATTTTTGGTGAAAAAATGGCTAAGTCCAAAAATTTTCCAAATACATCCAGGACCTCAGTAGACACTATTGGCACCCTTAGAAAAACAGATCCGTTTTTGTAAGGGCTTAAAAAATGGATTTGCATGTATGACCCTGGCCTATGTGAAGTCTGTGGGATGGCTGCAGCACAGTATGTGAAGTGAAGTGGGATGGGTGTGAACACAGTATATGGAGTGAGGGGATTAAAGTAGTGAGGAAACATTTGGGGATGAGAAAAATGTAAGGGGTCACAGGATAGAGAGTGAGTAGTGTGGGGGAGTATGGAGAGGGGCAGCATGCGTGGACAGTGTGAGGCCACTGCCAGGAGGGATTAGTATGCAAATGAGGGGTAGTTTGATGAGGGAGAACAGAATAAACAGTGGGCAGTATAGGGTGACACAGTTTGAGAGGACAGTGTGACTAGAGTCAGTATGGAAAGCAGGGAAAGGAGAGAGCAGTGTGAAGAGGGGGCCCAGTATGGAAAGGAGAGGGCAGTGTGGAGGGCATGTACCAGAAGAGGGACAGTGTGTAAATCATATTTCGTGCAGGGAACAGTGAGGAGGAGCAAATATTTATTCAGAGGCACATTGTAGGGCTGATATTTTTACTCATGAGAATGTTGATCATTCTGCCAATTTTAAGGGTATTGAGGCAGTCGACAGGGTAGGGTTACTCGGGTACAGGGGCTGATGGCGCCTTTGATGGGGAATCATGGCTGGTCGGTCCCCGGTCCCGTGCCCTGGATCCTCAATGGCACGGAATAGTGGGGGGGTTAAGGGGGATTGGTAACATGATGCCACCTATGGTACCTGGTAACGGGTATACCAGCACTGCAGCCGGCCGCTGAGGTGATGGTGGGTGCAGAAGAGAGTGGTACAGATCCCCACAAGTGGTGCTTTACCTCAGGGCAGCTTGATGGATGAGGGGAGTAGTAGTCACTTCTCTGCAGACAAGGCGGTGAATTGCGGCGGTTAAGCAGGCGCACACACACACAGAGTGATCGTTGTTTCGGTACCTTTCACTGGTGACAGGGTAACAGGTACAGTCCAGAGTAATAACCAGGTCCCCAGTGCAATTTGGGATTTCCACCTTACAAAGTTGTGAGGCCTCTTCTGTCTCTGTGCTCTGTGGTTTGGGATGAGTCCTGCCTGTGCTTGAACCCACCGCTCCTTCTCCCTCTCTGGGCTTTGCTCTAAACTGACTATGAGGTCCTTCTGCGGGGTCCCTGTTTCTCCTATGGCCCCTGGTCCTGTACTTGGTCAGTTTTAGCGTCTCTTACTGTGTTCTCTTCAGGGATGAACTCCTCCTGAGTCTTCCGGGCTTTTGCTGTTGCACTAAATTTTGGCAGCGTCTGACTCCGGTGTCCGGGTGTACTATAGGGAGACCTTAACTGGTTCCCTCTCTTGATTCCCTGTTTCCTCCGACCCTTTCCCTAGGGTGCAACACAGCGGTCAATGGTCATTGGTCTGGGCCTGGATCCTTCCCAGCGACCAGCTCCTCACTCCAGCTCTCTCCAACTTTAACTGGAACTCACTACAAGGACTGACTAACTCCTCCCCTCAGGCCTGGATGTTTTTAAAGGGGAACTGACTTAAGGCAGCCAGTAGAGCTTCCCCTTCAGGTCTGGGGTGGAAGGTGTGGTGTGCTGTGTTCACCAAGATGTAATTCCCTCCTTGCACCGGTGGATCCTGTGGCAATCCCCCGCAGGGGTGCCACATTATCGTGCTGGAATGGGCTACAGAAGACTGGAGAAGATGGACATCTCCAGAGATGAACTGTGGATGTGAAAAGTCATCACGGTGTCTGGACAAGATGAAGAAAAGAAAAAGATGACCGTGATCAGAGACAAGGTCATCTATAAGGTACCCGGATGTAAATTAATTATTTGTGATACTGACTAATTCTTATCAGTGCTGCGGTTCCTGTATGGTCTGAAGTTAACTGGTAACAAAAACTCCCAATATCCCCCTTACCATTTTAAGGATGTAGTAAGAGTTGTAGGTTCATGCAGTACAAATGTGTATGGGTCTGACCTGACATTACAATTGTTTTACCATGTACTGATGTTGTTTCTATGCTTTTGTACTGATGGGGGTTATATGGATGTATTTCTGTACCTCTGGTGCATCTGGTGATGTAATTTTGTGCTTGGTTCTGTACACATGTAACAATCTATAACCTGTAAGAGAACCTTCACACGCGGCAATATTGCTAGGAATTTTCACTGGCAATTTGCTGGAAGCAGTGAAATCATGGACATATTGTTCCATTTGTACACAGCAACAAAATGGAACAATATGTCCATGATTTCACTGCAACCAGCAAATTGTCAGTGAAATTGCCTAGCAATATTGCCGCGTGTGAAGGTACCCTAAGATGTTGTGATACATGGCTACGTTCATAAAGTGTTGTGTCATCTGACAATTTAGGGGTTCTATGTTTTTATTTGTTAAAAGCATTAAAAGGGTTGTCCCAATTTTATCTTGAGTCTGCAGTCACTCAATGTGTCACTCTACGTGGCTAGGGTCACACATTCGTTTTTTTTGTTTTTTTTAAAACCTGATCCGGTTTTGAGCTTTTAAAAAGCTCAAAACCGGATCAGGAAACGCTCCTCATAGGAGCCTATGATAAAAACCGGATTGCTTCACAAGCAATCCGGCTTCCGTCTCCGTCTCTGCAGCCTGCGTGAAAAATCATGCAGGCTGCAGTTTTGGAAGCGGTTCTGTTATCTGCAATGCGGGAACCGGATTGCTCAGAATGTGTAATCTTGAGCAATGCGGTTCCCGCATATACTTTGCTTATCCCAGCTGCCGCTGGGATAAGCAAAGTGTTCTGTGCAGTGTCTTAACTTTTAATTTTATTAATAAATGTTTCTATAATGTCTCTAGGGGGTCCCCACTCCCCCTAGAGCCCTTCCACCCACTCAGGTGGGCATATAATGCTTTAAGCACTTATGTACAGCAGCCGGCTCCAGGCGGCTCTGTACAGTTTTATCAATGAAAGCGCCGGGCTCCTCAGAGCAGCGTGCATACTATAGCTATTGTAGCTATAGTATGTACGCTGTCTGAGGTCCTGAAGCCTTATACAGTAAGATCTATGGGCAGTGCTGTCCATAGATCTACTGTAAATGGCTTCAGAACCTCGGACAGCAATAGCTATAGTATGCGCGCTACTCTGAGGAGCCCGGCGCTTTCATTGATAAAACTGTACAGAGCAACCTGGAGCCGGCTGCTGTACATAAGTGCTTAAAGCATTATATGCCCACCTGAGTGGGTGGAAGGTCTCTAGGGGGAGTGGGCACCCCCTAGAGACATTATAGGAACATTCAATAATAAAATTTACAGTTTTTACACACACAGAACAGTTTGCTCATCCCTGCGGCAGCAGGGATGAGCAAACTATCCGGTAACCGGATTGCTCAGGATTACACATCCTGAGCAATCCGGTTACCGGATTGCGGCTTCAGCAATCCGGTTCCCGGATTGCTGGTTGTTTGAAGACAATTGCGTTTACCGCATCCGGATCTGGATGCGATGAATGCAATTCTAGATTTAAGTGTTACCCTAGCCTATGTGACTACAGATTTTTGAATTCTCACATTGCGTACACTACTAGCTGTCAGGATTCTCTGGTGCCAGTGGTGAGAGTGGGAGGACATAAAACTGTAAGTATGTGATTTACATACATGCAGTCACTTGCCAACTAGACATATGAGGTCTCGATCAATGAAAATGAATTGAGTGAGGCCTGAAACATCTAGTTAGAATGTGACCAGAAGTATATAAATCACATACTTTGCTCACATGACCATCCAATCTTGTCATTAGCACAGGACAATCCTGAAAGTGTGCAGTGCATGCACTGTGAGAATTCAGAGGCCTGCAGTCACATAAAGGACTTTCATGTCTAACCTGGATAAGTCCTTTAGCCTTATATCCCAATCCTAACAGTGAGTAATATACTTTGTTTTTAACTGAACATTGAGAGGATTAGGAAGAGAAGCTCGTGGGCACGTGACTGTAAGTGTGCAAATCGCATATGAATTATCAGTCATATGACGACTACTCAGATCGCATGGGGGCGCCAAACTGAATTCAGGCCCCAGGTGCCAGAAAACCTAGATACACCTCTGTTATAACCACTCCCTTTATATGACTGGACGCAAGCACCTGCAGGGAGAGCCTAAGTCCATTTTCTCCCTGTAGCCATGATTCTAGTAAGGCAGGTATGATTTTAACGATATTTACCTACAGATTAACTCTATGCTGCAGATAAGTAGCATTTCTGGACATGACAGGTTCCCTTTAAACCCCTTGCCCAGTCTTTTAGATGTGTCATCATGGACTTTTATTCCTTGTCAACAGCAAAACAGAAAATAAATAACTTGTTGATAATTCCTTCATTGGAAATTAATTTCCAGTGATGACTGAAACCTTAGCATGGTGTCAGTAGATATTTTATTTGAGGAATCCAGGAAGTTGTATATTTTTATTATCCTGTATAAATGTTTTTTTATGATAATCTGTCGCATCTAAACTTTATTATAAACATCCGCAGCTGCAGTGAAGTGCTATAGGCCTGGAGATTGCATAAGGGACAAGAGCGTTTCCGGAACACATTCAAGTTTACATACCATTGTCTGTCCTGCTTATTAAATACAATCAATAACATCCTGACTTTGTAATTCTTTGGGGCAAACTTACATGCCAAGAAAATCGCATGACCTGTTTGTGAGGCAATATGAGCTGTTACAGTGGAGAATGGTCACACTTCTGTGATTTGGAATTTGGGTTATTGCATCATGTGAAGTGAAATATTATAGAAATAGGTAATCTAAAATGATGAGTGAGCTAAGTCAAAGTTAGTAGAGTAAAAGAGTAAAGATCACTGGGTGAAAATATCATCTGATGTCTTCACTAGAAAATGAATGTGACCCCTTTTACACCTGAATTATTACACTGCTTTTGGTGATATTATTTGTAAAGTGGATTACACTGTTTTAATATGGTAATTTATCTATGCACTTTATGGTGGTATTATATGGGCTGTATATATGACTTATTTGCCAATATACTGCAATTTTTTGTGGACTATGTGTTGCACTGATATTTAGCCTGTACAGGTTTATGAGAAAAAAATTCCATAAAATGGCATGCAATGGGATGCACCTACCAAAAGTAGTCAAAGGAAGGTTGTGATTCTGTGACCGGTTAATGGAAGTGTAATGAAAGAAGGAGGGCAGGTCTGATAAATTAGATTTTCATCTACCGTAAGTGTGTTGGATGAGGGGGTTGTGGAGGGCCATCATACTGTTTGGAAGAAATGAAGGTGATATTATTCTATGGGGGCCAATGGGTGCCCTTGTGGGGGCCATCATACTGTGTGGGAGTCTGTGGGATCATCGAGTTGTGTGCAGATTATCATAGTGTGTCATGGTCTGTGGAGACATACTGGGGGAAGATCATATTGCATGTGGGTCTGTAGGAATATCCTACTGTGGGGACTGGAGAACTGTGGGCATCTTACTGTGAGGAGTGCTGCGGGGGCATCTTACTGTGAGGATGTCACAATGGGGACCTCATAACGTGTGTGTGAGAACTGTGGGGACATTATAATGTGTGAAAGGTACTACGGGGCATCATACTGTGTTGATGGGGTTCAGTGGGGACACTATACTATTTTTGGTGCACTGTAGCAGCATCATACTGTATGTGGGGACATCAAACTGTGTGAGCATCTATTACAGCTCATGCTTTGTGTTGGAGACTCAAGGGTGCTTCATACGGAGTGGAGGCCATCATTTTGTGTGGGAGGCTGTGGTGTTGTTATACTGTGTAAGGGGCTGTGGTGGCATCATAGTCTGTGTTTGCTAGACTCCGGGAGTCATCATACTGTGTTCAAGGACAGTGGGGTCCATCATACAGTGTGAAGAAATCTGTAACAGCTATTATAATGTGTGGGGAACTGTGTTGGGGGCTGTGGGGAGCCATCATACTGTACTGAAGTCATCATGCTGTATGGGACGAGTCTGCCATACAGTGTGGGTACACATATTGGACATCCATACTATGTCTGGGCTATGTGGGGGTTTGTGGAGTATTATAAAGTGTAGTGGATCTGTTGGGTATTCTACAGTGTCAGAAGTTGTGGGGGTATTATCAAGTATGAGGTGCATCGTAATGTGTGGGGGACTAAGGTAAGTCATTATACTATGCGTGGAGGAGGGGGCCATCAAACTGTGTGGGTGGTTGTGGGGTAATTATATTATGTTGAGGTCATCACACTGTGGGGATATTGTACTGTGTATGGAGCTGTGGGAACATACTGTGGAGCCCACTGGGACGGGGTACTCGGTGCTGGACCGGGGTCTCACGAGGGTTTCACGGCAGTCTTGGTCTGGACCGTGTCCCGAGCCCACATGTAAAGTTTGGGGGTTATTTACAGGGGATAGAGTCGTGACGCCACCTGTGGTATGCGGTCAGGGTGACCACCGCTGTTGCAGAACCCACGGGGGTGATGGATGGCAGCCTGTGATGTTACGGCTCTCCACGGGCAGAGCCTGGTCCTCGGGGCAATAATGATGAAAACAGTTTGTGAGGGAGAACGGGGCTCAAGCGCAAGAATTACACAGACTTAAGGTTTTTGTAGTTTTCCAGGTCTTTTACTGAGATGGTGATTCAGCTGAATACTGTCCACGGAGTCTGTACAGGGGCCGAGTTGCTCCCACCCTGGCCGGGTCCTTTGTCTCCCTGTTTCTGCGCTGTGTGTGTGTAGCCCTGCTGCCGCTTTAGCTAAGCTGCCGGCCCTGTCTCCTCTCACAGGTACCAATCTGCTAGGCAACTTGAGTCTTGTCCTGTGCTCCTGACCCTGCCATGTTGCTTTGCTGTGGTACAGTGAAGATGTGGAACCTTCACTAATCCGGTGCTCACTGTGCTGTTTGTGTCAGGCACAAATTCGGATCCGGTATCTGTTCTGTGCGCTCCTCTGGGGTGAGTTCAGGGAAACTCGGTCTCCCAGGTGTGTTCTTCTGATCCAGCTCTTTTACACTCAGGTCCTTCTTCCTCATTCCTCCTAGGAATTGAACTGCCCACTTCCTTTCGACACCAGAATATATAGGGAAGCAGCTTTTGCTCCCCCTTATGACCTGGAGGCGCCAGTGTAGTGTTGTGGGTTGTGTGGGGAGTTAACCCTTTGTGGTGTTACTGAGGCACATGAACCCTGGGGTGCCACAATACTACTGCATGGGGAGGAACTGGGGTATCTTATTGTGTGTGGAGATATTGTGGGGTTCATAATACAGTATGGGGGATTGTGGTAGTGTGGGTGGGAGACTGTGGGGGCATCACTATTGTGTGCGGTGGGTTATGGGGAGCATTGTACTGTGCGGGTTAGTCTATGGAGAACATAGTAATGTGTGGAGGCTGTTGAAATAGCAATCATATTGTATGGGAAGCTATAAGGGTCATCATACTGACCATAATACAGTGTGGGAGCCATAATATTATGTGGGTGCTATGAGGTGATTTTGTGTGGTATTATACAGTATGAGGAACTGGGGGGAAAATTATACTGTCAGGGTATCATAATATATGCGAGGACTGTAGGGTCCATCATAATGTGTGGGGGAAATGTGGGAGTTATTATACTATGTGGGGGCTGTGTGGGAGTTGTGGGGATATTATACTATGTTTGGGAGGCTGTGAGTGCATCATACTTTATGGGACACCATGGTGGGCCATCATACTCTGTTGGTGGCTGTGTGCTGAATCATATTGTGTGAGGATCACCATACTGTGGGGTGACCAAACTGTGTATGGGGCTATGGTAATATCCTATTGTGATGGGGGAATGGAGTGCCACCTTCTATGAAAAGGTAATGAGGCCATCACTATTTTTTAGCAAAACCTTCCTATTTTTGCATTCTTATTCTATGGCATTTACCATAAAAAATAGTACTATAGTGATACCCAATTTATCCATTTCTATGTTGTACTACTCTTAGACAAAAAGTCATGATCTAAGAGTCATAACTTTTTTTATTGTTTTCACTTACAGAGCTCTATGAGACTTGTTTTTTCAGCAGCAAACTTTAAAATATATTGGCACTATTTTGAGATGCGTAAAAGTCTTCTGACATCTTTTATTTCATTTTTTGTAAGGGGACACCAACAACAGTTATTCTTGCAAAGTTTTTATTTTGTTGGTATTGACAGTGCAGAATAACATATGGTATAGTGCTATAGTATGTGCCATTACAGATGAGATGATACTAGATATTCGCTCTTTTTTAAGATTCATTTTTCCATGTTAGGCCCCTTTCACATCAGCGTTTTTTGAAAAATGCGGCAGATGTGTTTTTTTGGGAAGGGTGTGTTTAAATAAATAAAAAAAATATATATATATATCTAATATATAAAGCTGAATGTGTGTATGTGTGTATGTGTGTATGTGTTTTATATCCGGGATTGGCATCTACACCGTCGCAACTATAGCCACAAAATTTTGCACAGTCACACTTCTCGACCCCGGGAGCGTCATAGGCTATGTTGTGTGGCAAAATTTTATCCCTGCGCGTTCCAGTTCACCAAACAATTTTGGCCCTATCTACATAATGGGGAAAACGTGAATGGAAAAATATTGGAGGAAAATCCACAGCTGTCAGCTATAGAGACAAAATTTTGCACAGTCACATGTCTGGACCCTGAGAGCGTCATAGGCTATGTTGTGAGGCGAAATTTTAACCCTGCGCGTTCCAGTTCACCAAACAATTTTGGCCCTATCTACATAATGGGGAAAAAGGTAAAGGAAACGTGTGGGAGGAAAATCGACAGCTGCCAGCTACAGCTACAAAATTTTGCTCAGTCACACGTCTTGACCCGGGAGCGTCATAGTCTATGTTGTGAGGCGAAATTTTAACCCTGCGCGTTCCAGTTCACCAAAAAATTTTGCCCCTATCTACATAATGGGGACAAAGTGAATGGAAAAGAGTTGGAGGAAAATCGACAGATGTCAGCTATAGAGACAAAATTTTGCAGTCCTACGTCTGGACCCCGGAAGCGTCACAGGCTATGTTGTGAGGCGATATTTTAACCACGCGCATTCCAATTCACCAAACAATTTTGCCCCTATCTACATAATGGGGAAAAAGTTACAGTTACCAGTTGACAGTTGTGAATGAGAGGGGCTTAATGATAGCGCCAAAGACTAACAGCACATACCAGCATATAGTCACTAAGGTGGGGCCCCAACATGAGATATTCACCACGCACGGGGACATGTATACACAACACACGCACACAAAGAGTAACGGCAAGTGTATAGTCGCTAAGGTGCAGCCCCAACATTGGATACTCACCACGCACCCGAACAAACACACACACACACCACAAAGAGACACACACAACATAGAGACACACACACCCCCAAGGGGACACACACACACTCTATAGCGACACATGCACTCACCCCACAGGGACACACACACACACCACAATAAGACACACATGACACAGACACACACACCACACAGACCCCCCCCACAGGGACACACACACATAGCCACCCTATAGGGACACATGCACTCACCCCACAGGGACACACACACCACAAAGAGACACACACACACACCACAGACCCCCACACAGGGACACACACACATACACACCCTATAGGGGCACATGCACTTACCCCACAGGGACACACACACCTCAAAGAGACACACACAACAGAGACACACACATACACACCCCAGGGACACACACACCACACAGACAGACACAGATGTGCACAAATCACCTCACACAACTCGCCTCATACGTGTGCTATCTTTATTTTCCAAACATAAACATCTGATTAAAAACAGCCAATGTGCAACACATGTGCCATATAGGGAATTAAGGCAGATGTCAGTCACATGAGCTGTCTATTATGTGTATGTGTGAGGTAACATATACTACCCGGCCAGGGGGAGGGTTTACTGTTGGCTGGAGATTATTTAGGCTGCCTATAGCAATGAATCACAGCTCAGCTTCTATTTTCCTACAGGTCATTAACATGACATATTCAAATTCTATTTTGTTATAGCTAACAGCAGTTATTTATTAACCCGGGCGTAGCCAAGTAGTACAGCTAGTATATATATATATATATGTATATATATATATATATACATATATATATATACAGTTAGGGCCAGAAATATTTGGACAGTGACACAATTTTCGCGAGTTGGGCTCTGCATGCCACCACATTGGATTTGAAATGAAACCTCTACAACAGAATTCAAGTGCAGATTGTAACGTTTAATTTGAAGGGTTGAACAAAAATATCTGATAGAAAATGTAGGAATTGTACACATTTCTTTACAAACACTCCACATTTTAGGAGGTCAAAAGTAATTGGACAAATAAACATAACCCAAACAAAATATTTTTATTTACAATATTTTGTTGCGAATCCTTTGGAGGCAATCACTGCCTTAAGTCTGGAACCCATGGACATCACCAAACGCTGGGTTTCCTCCTTCTTAATGCTTTGCCAGGCCTTTACAGCCGCAGCCTTCAGGTCTTGCTTGTTTGTGGGTCTTTCCGTCTTAAGTCTGGATTTGAGCAAGTGAAATGCATGCTCAATTGGGTTAAGATCTGGTGATTGACTTGGCCATTGCAGAATGTTCCACTTTTTTGCACTCATGAACTCCTGGGTAGCTTTGGCTGTATGCTTGGGGTCATTGTCCATCTGTACTATGAAGCGCCGTCCAATCAACTTTGCAGCATTTGGCTGAATCTGGGCTGAAAGTATATCCCGGTACACTTCAGAATTCATCCGGCTACTCTTGTCTGCTGTTATGTCATCAATAAACACAAGTGACCCAGTGCCATTGAAAGCCATGCGTGCCCATGCCATCACATTGCCTCCACTATGTTTTATAGAGGATGTGGTGTGCCTTGGATCATGTGCCGTTCCCTTTCTTCTCCAAACTTTTTTCTTCCCATCATTCTGGTACAGGTTGATCTTTGTCTCATCTGTCCATAGAATACTTTTCCAGAACTGAGCTGGCTTCTTGAGGTGTTTTTCAGCAAATTTAACTCTGGCCTGTCTATTTTTGGAATTGATGAATGGTTTGCATCTAGATGTGAACCCTTTGTATTTACTGTCATGGAGTCTTCTCTTTACTGTTGACTTAGAGACAGATACACCTACTTCACTGAGGGTGTTCTGGACTTCAGTTGATGTTGTGAACGGGTTCTTCTTCACCAAATAAAGTATGTGGCGATCATCCACCACTGTTGTCATCTGTGGACGCCCAGGCCTTTTAGAGTTCCCAATCTCACCAGTCAATTCCTTTTTTCTCAGAATGTACCCAACTGTTGATTTTGCTACTCCAAGCATGTCTGCTATGTCTCTGATGGATTTTTTCTTTTTTTTCAGCCTCAGGATGTTCTGCTTCACCTCAATTGAGAGTTCCTTTGACCGCATGTTGTCTGGTCACAGCAACAGCTTCCAAATGCAAAACCACACACCTGGAATCCACCCCTGACCTTTTAACTACTTCATTGATTACAGGTTAACGAGGGAGACGCCTTCAGAGTTAATTGCAGCCCTTAGAGTCCATTGTCCAATTACTTTTGGTCCCTTGAAAAAGAGGAGGCTATGCATTAGAGAGCTATGATTCCTAAACCCTTTCTCCGATTTGGATGTGGAAACTCTCATATTGCAGCTGGGAGTGTGCACTTTCAGCCCATATTATATATATAACTGTATTTCTGAACATGTTTTTGTAAACAGCTAAAATAACAAAACTTGTGTCACTGTCCAAATATTTCTGGCCCTAACTGTATATATATATGTATATGGATTTTATATATACACAGATATATATATAAATATATATATATATATATATATATATATATATATATACCGTTACACAGCACAACATCGTTAACGATTTCACTGATACGTCACGGGTTTGGAGGTGTACCAGCGACATCGTTATGACATCGCTTCGTGTCACTGTGCCAAGTTATAATGATAAATCGTTGGGCAGGGCCGCACTGGGACCAAAAAGCAGCCCTGGAAAACAAACCCCACAAGCCCACTTACTATAACACCCATCAGCCCCGATCAGTGAATTTAGCTTTTATGTTGTAATGCCCCTCACCACTTTCTTGAAGGAGTTATCTGAAGAGCCACATGTGAATGGTGCAACAAAGGGAAATCAACCGCAGCTCCATTTACATGTTACTCTCCAAAGCCACGTTTTCATTGATTGTGGGGTCCCAGCGGTCAGATTTTTGGAATATGTTAAGTGCAACAACTCCATTCCTGTGTATGTACTGTAATTGTTGTATAGCTAGGTTTCTGCATTGTCTATAAATTAGATTTAAAAAAAAAAAAAAGGAAACACTCTCAGAGGCTCACACACAGGAAATACCATGTGACTGTAACCAGTTTCCTGTGTCTGTGCATGTGAGAAGAAGCAGCTTGCTGGTGCTGCAAAGATACATCTAAGATATGTATAATATGTACAAAGCCCTTCATATTTGTACCTGTTTGTTGCTAATTAAAGCTAAGTTCTGTTGTCAACACACTTTCAGTGTATCCTGAATGATCCGCTGCCAACACTGATCCACCGTGAAGAGAATGTCATCACCTATACAGAGGAGAAGTGATGACTTCCTTGTTCAGCATTTAAATGGTGAAATTCACAAAGTCCAATACCGCATCTCTGACAATAGGACAGGAGAAGTGGTACTGTGCAGTGTGTATATACAGAATAATACAGATATTGAGGATTACACCCAGTATACAGGACAGGAGAAGTGGTACTGTGCAGTGTGTATATACAGAATAATACAGATATTGAGGATTACACCCAGTATACAGGACAGGAGAAGTGGTACTGTGCAGTGTGTATATACAGAATAATACAGATATTGAGGATTATACCGACTATACAGGACGGGAGAAGTGGTACAATGCAGTGTGTATATACAGTATAATACAAATACTGAGGATTACACCCAGTATACAGGACAGGAGAATGGTACTGTACAGTGTATATATACAGAATAATACAGATACTGAGGATTATACCCAGTATACAGGACAGGAGAAGTGATACTGTGCAGTGTACATATACTGAGGATTACACCCAGTATACAGGACAGGAGAAGTGGTACTGTGCAGTATATATATACAGAATAATACAGATAGTGAGGATTACACCCAGTATACAGGACAGGAGAAGTGGTACTGTGCAGTGTATATATACAGGATAATACAAATACTGAGAATTAGACCCAATATACAGGACAGAAGTGGTACTGTACAATGTGTATATAGAATAGCAGTGGACTCAACACTATAAACTATATATACAGTCACAGCTCTATGCAAAATGCTATGTACACAGCTCCGCAGTACATACTAAAACATAGCTACTCATTGATGTGTGGGGTTGAGATATATATATATATATATATATATATATATATATATATATATATATATATATATATATACAAGACTGTGGTATATACATTTGATGTCATATATAGGGCTGGGGTTGAGGTATGTACATTAAGTAGACTTTATGGTGCCGAGGTTCATACATTGGATAGGCTGTATTGGGTTGAAGTATATATATTAGAAAGGGTATACTAGGGCTGAGGTATATACTATACAGTTAGGGCCAGAAATATTTGGACAGTGACACAAGCTTTGTTATTTTAGCTGTTTACAAAAACATGTTCAGAAATACAATTATATATATATAATATGGGCTGAAAGTGCACACTCCCAGCTGCAATATGAGAGTTTCCACATCCAAATCAGAGAAAGGGTTTAGGAATCATAGCTCTGTAATGCATAGCCTCCTCTTTTTCAAGGGACCAAAAGTAATTGGACAATGGACTCTAAGGGCTGCAATTAACTCTGAAGGCGTCTCCCTCATTAACCTGTAATCAATGAAGTAGTTAAAAGGTCAGGGGTGGATTCCAGGTGTGTGGTTTTTCATTTGGAAGCTGTTGCTGTGACCAGACAACATGCGGTCAAAGGAACTCTCAATTGAGGTGAAGCAGAACATCCTGAGGCTGAAAAAAAAGAAAAAATCCATCAGAGACATAGCAGACATGCTTGGAGTAGCAAAATCAACAGTTGGGTACATTCTGAGAAAAAAGGAATTGACTGGTGAGATTGGGAACTCTAAAAGGCCTGGGCGTCCACGGATGACAACAGTGGTGGATGATCGCCACATACTTTATTTGGTGAAGAAGAACCCGTTCACAACATCAACTGAAGTCCAGAACACTCTCAGTGAAGTAGGTATATCTGTCTCTAAGTCAACAGTAAAGAGAAGACTCCATGACAGTAAATACAAAGGGTTCACATCTAGATGCAAACCATTCATCAATTCCAAAAATAGACAGGCCAGAGTTAAATTTGCTGAAAAACACCTCAAGAAGCCAGCTCAGTTCTGGAAAAGTATTCTATGGACAGATGAGACAAAGATCAACCTGTACCATAATGATGGGAAGAAAAAAGTTTGGAGAAGAAAGGGAACGGCACATGATCCAAGGCACACCACATCCTCTGTAAAACATGGTGGAGGCAACGTGATGGCATGGGCATGCATGGCTTTTAACGGCACTGGGTCACTTGTGTTTATTGATGACATAACAGCAGACAAGAGTAGCCGGATGAATTCTGAAGTGTACCGGGATATACTTTCAGCCCAGATTCAGCCAAATGCTGCAAAGTTGATTGGACGGCGCTTCATAGTACAGATGGACAATGACCCCAAGCATACAGCCAAAGCTACCCAGGAGTTCATGAGTGCAAAAAAGTGGAACATTCTGCAATGGCCAAGTCAATCACCAGATCTTAACCCAATTGAGCATGCATTTCACTTGCTTAAATCCAGACTTAAGACGGAAAGACCCACAAACAAGCAAGACCTGAAGGCTGCGGCTGTAAAGGCCTGGCAAAGCATTAAGAAGGAGGAAACCCAGTGTTTGGTGATGTCCATGGGTTCCAGACTTAAGGCAGTGATTGCCTCCAAAGGATTCGCAACAAAATATTAAAAATAAAAATATTTTGTTTGGGTTATGTTTATTTGTCCAATTACTTTTGACCTCCTAAAATGTGGAGTGTTTGTAAAGAAATGTGTACAATTCCTACATTTTCTATCAGATATTTTTGTTCAACCCTTCAAATTAAACGTTACAATCTGCACTTGAATTCTGTTGTAGAGGTTTCATTTCAAATCCAATGTGGTGGCATGCAGAGCCCAACTCGCGTAAATTGTGTCACTGTCCAAATATATCTGGCCCTAACTGTAACTGCACAAAATTTAGAAATAAACATTTCTGACATGTAAAAACAAAACCCCAAAAAATTAGTGACCAATATAGCCACGTTTCTTTATGATGACACTCATAGATCCATAGAATCTGTCAGTTGCTTGATCTGTTTGCGATCAACATTGCGTGCAGCAGCCACCACAGCCTCCCAGACACTTGTCACACTGGGTGTAGGGAGACACCCAGCGCTGGATGACGACAGGGGGGTGGGGAAGGAGTCCCTGATGCTAAGGGCAAAAAGGAGGGATGGTGACCCCTAGAACAACTAGCGCTGACACCTGGCTCCCCTAACGTCCCTATACAGTTTCCGCAACTGTCGCCGCCAGGAACCTATTCCCTGACTGTCCCTGTACTACCACTACACAGGGCTAAGAGCGGGAGCTCACTAGTCTGCCCGGCTAGCAACTAAAGGAACACACCAGGGAACAACAAAGAGGGAAAAGATACACTTAGCTTGAGCAGATCCAACAGCAAACCAACAGGCTCCAGGAAAGACTGCTTCGATCTCTGATGCAATCAGGATCACCTGATGCAGCAGTGCATTCTGGGAGTCAACGGAATATATACACAGCTCAAGGGATCAGCTGGGTCCTAGTGACCTCCAGTTTTCACTAAAAGGGAAATGCCTCTTAAAGCGAAAGAGACATTTGTTCTTTAGGATGTGGACTGTTTGGCCAAACGCTGGGATCTTCTGCGAGTGACCTCTATAGTCTCATTTGGGTCTCCTGACACACCTGTGACAGTACCCCCCTTCCACAAGTGGTCTCCAGACACTCAGGACCAGGCTTGTCAAGATGGGAGAGGTGAAAGGCACGGACTATCCTGGCGGCGGTCACCTCTGACGCTGGCACCCACATCCTCTCCTAGGGACCGTAACCCCACCAGTGCACCAAATAGTGAAGGGAACAGTGCAACGTGTGAGAATCCAGAACCATTGAAACCTGAAATTCCAAATTCCCATCCACACAGATTGGTTCGGGCGGTAAAGGAGACGGCTCAGATGAAGGCACATATGGTTTGAGAAGAGATCTATGAAACACCTTAGTGCTTGGGGCAACTCAAGACGAAAAGATACAGGGTTAATGACGGCGGTTTTCTTATAAGGACCAATAAACCTAGGCCCCAGCTTCCATAAAGGCACCTTCAGCTTAATATTCCTGGTAGACAACCACATATAGTCATTCACACACAGGTCCGGACCTGGCGAGTGCTTCTTGTCAGTCATATGTTTGTATCTGTCACCCAAGAGTCTCAAGTTACTCTGCACCCCCTGCCAAACAGGGGAGAATGAAGAGGCAAATCGATCCTCCTCAGTAACTCCCGAAGAACCTTTATCACTAAAGGTACTAAAATGAGGATGAAACCCATATGCACCAAAAAATGGTGACTTGCCAGTGGACTCCTGGTGATGATTATTTATGGCAAATTAGGCTAATGGTAAATAAGAAGCCCAATCCTCCTGGTTTTCGGAGATAAAACACCTAAGATAAGTCTCCAAATTTTGATTTGTGCGCTCAGTCTGCCCATTAGACTGAGGATGGAAAGCAGAAGAATAGGACAACTTTACCCCTAATCGAGTACAAAAGGCTTTCCAATACTTGGAAACAAACTACCACATCGAAGGGAACCCCATGAAGTCTCACGATCTCACTGACTACACGCAGACACAAAGTTAGTCACGTCCTTCTGCAACCCTGGCCACCAAAAACGACAAGACAAAAGATTCAAGGTGGCCCTACTACCCGGATGACCTGCCAGTACAGAGTAATGATGTTTTTTAATTACCTTGAGGCGCAAATCAGGTGATACAAAAAGTCTTCCCAAAAGGGAAGGAGACAGGAGCACCCCCCTGAGCCTTCAAGACCACCCCTCCAAATCCGGGTAAAGAGCCGAAACAACCACCTCCTCCTGTAAAATGGGAACGGGACTCTCTTGATTACTACCACCCGGGAAACTATGTGATAACGCATCCACCTTCACATTTTCAACCCCCAGACGGTAGGTGACGGTGAAATGAAATCTTGTAAAAAACAAGGACCATCTGGCTTGCCTGGGGTTAAGACGCTTGGTAGATGCAAGGTATGATAAGTTCTTATGGTCAGTGATAACAATGATGGGATGGACAGCCCCCTCCAACCAGTGACGTCATTCCTCAAAAGCTAACTTAATAGCCAAAAGTTCTCTATTACCGACATCATAATTTCTTTCGGCTGACGATAATTTTTTGGTGAAAAAGGCGCATGGCAACCATTTACCAGGAGATGGCCCTTGTGACAACACTGCCCCCACCTCAGATGCATCCACCTGAACAATAAAGGGCTGAGAAAGATCGGGTTGACAGAGGATAGGTGCGGTAGCAAAGCATCTCTTCAGGGAGTAGAAAGCCTGCTGAGCGGAGTCTGACCACTTTGAAAAATCCGACCCCTTCTTATTCATGTCCGTGAGGGGTTTCACAATTACAAAATAATTCCTAGTAAATTTACGGTAGAAATTGGTAAACCCCCAAAAAACGTTGCAATGCCCTCAGGTTTTCCAGATGATCCCAGTCAAGCACCGCCCGGACCTTCTCTGGATCCATCTGAAAACCCGAAAGTGACAACAGGTACCCCAGAAGTTTGATCTCCTGAATGGCGAAAACACATTTCTCCAATTTAGCATACAGTTTGTTGTCCCTTAAAATCCGTAGCACCTTTTTAACATGAGACTGATATGTCGCCATATCCGGTGAGTAGATCAAAATATCATCCAAGTAAACTACCACAAATATAACCACCAAAGGATGGAAAATGTCATTCACAAAGTGTTGGAAAACTGCAGGGGTATTTGTCAGACCGTATGGCATCACGAGACTCTCAAAATGGCCCTCAGGGGTATTAAAAGCAGTCTTCTATTCATCCCCCTCTCTGATTCTAACCAGATTGTAGGCCCTTCTCAAATCCAACTTGGAGAACCATTTAGCTCCCACAATCTGACTGAACAAATCAGGAATCAGAGGGAGGGGATATGGATCACGGACAGTTATCTGATTCAATTCCCGGAAATCTAAACAAGGACGGAGGCCCCATCTTTTTTCTTAACAAAAAAGAATCCTGCCACTACTGGCAAAGATGAGGGTCTGATATGTCCCTTCTCCAGACTCTCGGCAATGAAATCCTTCATGGCTTGTCTCTCAGGACCAGATATATTATACAGCCTGGATTTGGGCAGTTTAGCTCCAGGAATGAGGTTAATAGGACAGTCGTATGCATGGTGAGGAGGCACATCCTGACAACCTTTTTCAGAGAACACATCCTCATACTCTGATAGATATGCAGGCAATGACACAGCAGACACAGCAGTAAAATAATTTGTCAAGCAATTCTCCACATAGAAATCACTCCACTCCACAATGTCTCTGGACTGCCAATCCACCACGGGATTATGTTTAACCAACCATGGCAGGCCCAAAACAATGGGAGCGGGGAGACCCTCCAGAACATAGCAAGAAATTGTCTCCTGATGTTGGGGTTCAACCTTCAACTTAATATTATGCACAACTTGCGTAAGACTTCCCTGAGCAAGTGGGGCTGAGTCGATGGCATAGATATGAATGGGTGTAGACAACAAACTGCAGGTAAGCCCATGAGTCTTTACAAAATGAGCTTCCACCATGCTGACCCCCGCTCCACTATCCACAAAAACAGAATTTCTTTCAGTTTTGTTCTCTAGTGCCACCTCGGCTCTCAGGAGAAACCGGGAATTACACATGGTAGATACACACACCTACTGCTCATGTACCTCCACACCACCCATGGTAACCCGAGTCCCAGGTATTTCACTCTGTTTAGGAACAGAAGGACAGGCTTCAATAAAATGGTCCCTTTTACCACAGAAAAAATAGACCCCTTTTTTTCCCTTGGTAAATGCCAGAAGAAACTTTGGAGGTGGTCGCTCCTCCTAGTTGAATGGGTACATCCACGCTTGTGAGAAACGACTCTCCCTCTGATTGCCCCCCTGACAATAGGGTACTACCTCGAGAAAGGGTCTCAGGAGAAAGAGGTTTATCCTTTCTATCCTGAAGGTGTCTATCCATACGTAAAGCCAAAGACATAGCAGCCTCCAGAGATTCCGGGGTCTCATAAACCGCCAGAGCATCCTTCAGCCATCATAGATGAGCCCAAGAGCATCAAAAAATCCCTCTACAGACTGGAGACAAGCAGAGTCATGTGGCAATAAGAAAGCCCAGGATTGAGGATCCCCCTGCAACAATGACATATTAATTCCCACACGCTGCTGCTCATCTCCAGAGGAAAAGGGCCGAAGCCTAAAGTATCAGGATAAAAGAAGGAGGGGAACAAGAGGCGCAATAGTGCCCTATCACTGCGGCACTGAGTATATAAGTGGTGAAAACAGGGATTCACTCACCTGGGGCAGTTGTGTAACCCACAACTGGCTTGAAGGCGTATTCAATGATTATTCCTAGATAGCTGCTGCAGGACTTCCACCATCCACACAAGTGTGGAGAAACATCAGGTAATAGGGAAGAAAATGGTGTGTCACAGTCCGCGCCACCACGATCATTCACTCCAAAGAAAAGCACGTGAAGATGGAACTTCAAAACGAACTCCTTTATTTCCTCCTGCCTCCTACGCGTTTCGGTGCCCTCCTGGCACCTTCCTCAGGGATCCCTGAGGAAGGTGCCAGGAGGGCACCGAAACGCGTAGGAGGCAGGAGGCAATAAAGGAGTTCGTTTTGAAGTTCCATCTTCATGTGCTTTTCTTTGGAGTGAATGATCGTGGCGGCGCGGACTGTGACACACCATTTTCTTCCCTATTACCTGAAGCCTAAAGTATAGTTTACAGGCTTCTCTAAATACAGCAAATTTGTCTCTGCCTCCTGCAAACCTGTCTGGGAGGGAAATTTTAGGTTCAGGTCTGACCAGACCACCCGCTGGGTTCCCCACCACAACATGTTGCAGCTGCTGGCCATGCAAAGATGACCGGATGTCTGCAACCTCCAGAGACAGAGTATGGAGCTGCTGGGGCAGAGCAGACACAGGATCCATGTATAGAAAAAGGAAAAAAGGAAAAAAAAACCTGTCGCCGCCAGGAACCTATTCCCTGACTGTCCCTGGACTACCATTACACAGGGCTCAGAGCAGGAGATCACTAGTCTGCCCGGCTAGCAACTAAAGGATCACACCAGGGAACAACAAAGAGGGAAAAGATACACTTAGCTTGAGCAGATGCAACAGCAAACCAACAGGATCCAGGAAAGACTGCTTAGAGCTCTGATGCAATCAAGATCACCTGAACAGCTATCACCAGTGTGGCACCCTGACACCCTGGTTGGGGCACCACAGAACTCTTGGTACACAAATGGAATGTACACAGCAAGCAGAACTCACTAAATAAAAACACCTTTTACACCCCTTTTCACCCCAGGCCTCTAGGGGGAGCTCCACTGGTTGCATTGAGCCAGTTCCCCTTATAAATACGGGTCCTGGAGGGAGAAACAGTGGACGGTGCAGTCGCTTTAGAACTGAGAACAGCTAGGAGAGCTGACCTGGTACTGGAGCCACACTAGGCCCAGACCAGCACACCCGGAGAGTGAGAGACCCTTGCAACTGTTGCAACTGGGGTCATAGGACAGGAGGAGAATACCTCACAGGGACAGAAGAGTTATCCCAACTCTCCCTAATGATCCGGTCACTGGGTCCGAGCTACAGGAGCCACATCGCTGGCTGCAGAGAAACCAGCACCCCAACCAGGAAGCCTAGCTCCCTGTACACCTGAAGCACCACCAAATGAGAGCCCGGGAACGGAAGTCGACTTCCACAACCTTTTATCGTGCCCTCAGTGCAGCAAATTCGGGCGAATCACGTCTCACCAGAACGTGCAACCCGGTCCGGCAGGATTTCATATCCACCAGACCCCACCAGAACAGTGTTTACAAGGAAGCCTACACCACTGCTTGCTGTGGAAACTCCAGGAGTGTCAACCTCATCACCCGTTCCGAGTGTACCTGTTGTCACCAGTAAAGGTACCTAAAAGATTCTTTGTTTCCGTGCATCATTACTGAACTAACATTCAGAACGACTGAGCTGCCGTATTCCATCCTGTGCAGTTCCTGGCCCCGGGGACTCCCGCTCATCCTGTGGGGGGCATCCCATTTAGCTGCCGCACATCCCCAGAGGCCCAAGCAGCGCCGGTGCAATCACCGGAATCCCACAGGTGGCGTCACGGCAAGTAAGAATTATTCCCATCCGTTCATCCCCTTTTGATCTGACCACCGGGCCCCACAGCCTCAGGTGCGGAACCGTGACAAGTGCTGCATCGCCTGAGACGTGAGCATCCGGCAATGGTGAGTCACCAGCAGTGCATTCTGGGAGTCAATGGAATATATACACAGCTCAAGGGATCAGCTGGGTCCTAGTGACCTCCAGCTTTAGAACAGAAATTCTCAAAAAAAAAAAAACATGAGGAGTTTTACGGTACCTTTACACGTCACAACATTGCATACAATTTCACTTGCAACTTACTGGTTGCAGTGAAATCATGGACACATTGTTCCATTTTGTTGCTGTGTACAAATAGAACAATGTGTCCATGATTTCCCTGCAACCAGTAATGGCCACTTTACAAGTCCCAACATCGTTTTGATATTATATACAACGGCACGGGAGCGCACACTTTTTTGGCTGAAATCCAAGATCGCATAGGAGCTGTCACACAGGGAGATATCGGCAGGCAACACAACTGCGATGTCTACGCCCCCTTGTACGTGCGAACCAGGGAACGACCATTTAACATGGGAGTGAATAGGGGAAGTTGCTCTCCAAGTCGTTGTTGCGCTGTCACACAGCACGATCCTGCCAGATCATCCATCCAATATCGGGCAGTTGGAGACTCTGCACAATTCTTTCCTGATATCGTTTTGACATCGTTCTTGCATCGAATCGCACATTTACACCATACAACGCACGAATGATATTGGGGCCAACGCACGAACCACGTGACTTTTTATCGAAGTTGGACGACGATATCGAGACGTGTAAAGCAGCCATAAGTTGCAAGTTAAATTGCATGCAATGTTGTGACGGGTAAAGGTACCCTAACAACCACAGGTTTTAATTGGAGAGATGAAGAATTTTTGCTTCAAAAACTCAGCAAAGGAACTTATTGTGAACACACACAAATTCTGAAAATGTCTTTTTCAGTAATGCCCAGAGTTCCATTAAATTAGAATATTTTTTGTTAAGTAGTTTGGGAATTTGAAGAGTTAATCAACTGATGTCATGGGTGAGCCCTTTACCTGGGTGTGGGAAGTGAAGGTTGCAAGGAGAGAGAAATATGAAAGAGATGAAAGAGAAATAGTTTTTCTTCATTACTTCCTCTTTAACCACCAATCACAGTAAAAATTTACTGCTCCCATTAAACACATGTGGGATCAGATGATTTACTTAGGCTTAAGAAACTACTTCCGACTGGTGGGCTGAATGAAAAAAAAAGGAATGAATGAGAAAAAAATCTCCTCCTCCTGTATTGTACGTATGCAGTGGAAATTGAGCCAAACCAGTTATCTAGCAGGGCTGGTTATATAAATGACGTGCTAGCTCATAGGTCACAGAAGAGCTGAAGAATAAAAGTAGCATTCCATACAGAGAAGGAAACTTGTCTGAAGAATATTAGTCTTAGTCATTCTCCTAAAGGTAATACTTCATACCAAGGCTCTTTGAACCCTGCAAGTGCAATTCAAGAAGAGCCTAAGCCTGAAGATCCATAGATCGCCTATTTCTCACCACCAGCGACCAGCATGAATTGTTGGAGAAGGATTTCCAGTTCATTAGCTTTCTTTTGTGAGTATAAATTATTATTGTCATCATATGTGTACTGTTTCTGAAATACTATAGAGAACTAAACACCTAGCGTTATTGTTCAAATTCCCGTAAAATGCACCTTACTACGGGTCATAATAAAATGATAGCTTCCTGCCTACATACTCCCATTCCTCACTTTATTTATGTATTAAAGTGCAGAGGAATTTTAAGTATATTTTGCCTAGACTAAATGAAATAGCACATTTATGTATACATATATACATATATATATATATATATATATATATATATATATATATATACAGTATATAAAGTTGTGTTTACAATTTTTTCTCTTGCGGTTTAAATCTAGCTTCTTGAAAAAAATATTGATATTGTCACTATGAACCTTTATTATACTTTTAATGAGCAAAAATTGATACTGCAATTATTTTCAAATACCACTTCTTTTCTGTTGAAATTTCTCAACTCAGTTTGCTGGGTTATTGGTGCAAGAGGTGACTAGCAGCCATTCACCCATTATATCCTCATAGACAAAACATGCATTTTTGGACAATTGAAGTATCAGGGTTGACAGCTGTCGCCCGAGTGGATTCCTGTCTGACAACTCTATAATGTACATGGCCACCTCTAAGTTTGCAATACTGTATCATATCCCTATAGTAATTCAATTGCCTGTTTCGTAATAATGACATCATTATCTGCTAATCCAGCAACAATGCTATGTATAGCACTGTCACTGAAACTACTCTACCAGGATTGCTGTCTTTTTTGATTATGGGAAAACGATGACTAGGTTTGGTGACAGCATTGACATATGAGCATGTAAACAGATTAATTATCCCTTGTAATATTTCACTCCCTGCTTTATTATGAGGCATCTTCTTCTTTGATTAAAGAGAACTCGGCGCTTGGAAATGTTGTACAATGCATGGACACTGTATTATAGAGCAGGAGAAGCTGAACAAATTGACATGCATATAATTAATTGAATTTTCTGCTTATTTAGTGTTTACCAATAAGGTGGGTGTCCTAATGAGTGATTGGCGATCGTCAGTTGCTGATTAGGACCTCGCTTTGACTACTAAGGCCAAAATGAACAGGAAATTAAATGACTGAAATCTTCTCATGCAAAACTTTAATCAATTTAGGGTGTTTCAAATGGTATTTGCTGCATATTTTTACGCTGTTGCAGTTTTTGCAGCCAAAACCAGGAGTGAACAATCAGAGGAAAAGTCTAATAGAAACACGTGCTCCACTCCTGTATTTAATCATCCATCCTGGTTTTAATCAGCCACTCCTGGTTTTGGCTACAAAAACTGCAAGAGCACTCGCGTAAAAATACGCAGCAAATACGCAATGTGTGAACGGACCCTTATTCAGCTTTTCCTGCTCTATTATATTGCTGATAATAGATCACACTTCATTTTCAAAGTTATAGGTTCTCTTTCAGTTTATAGTACTAAAAAAATTGATGTTTATCGCAACTGGGTTATTTACATATATCTATATATATATAGTGAATAAAAAGCTGTAAAGACAATTAGAAGCGCAATAGGGTCTTATATGGAGAGATGGAGGGTCCAAAAAGGTGTACAATAGGCTCACCTAGTGCAATTGTGAGAAATCACAACCACTATTAAGTCATTAACACGGCTGCTGCAGCACCCCGAGAAGTAGTAATCCACATGGAGCAAAGAATGGCTTAAAGCCATGCTGCCACAAAGAGGATCAAGTCCAATATAATAAAGGAAAGGGATTTTATTAATGTCAACGGATCCCAGAGATCAATTCCTTCTTCCTTAGGATGTGTGATTTTGTGGTCCTGAGGAAGGAGAAATTGAACTGGATTCTCCTTGAGGCAGCGTGGCTTTAAGCTACTCCTTGCTCCATGTGGATTATATATATAGCATTGCAAGCCCAGTCTGATGTCATCCAGTTGAGAATTCAACCTGGACCTCAGTGAGTATATGTAGATACTTTCATAATATATATTGTCAAAGTTATATATATATATTCACTGAGGTCCAGGTTAAATTCTCAACCGGATGACATCAGCCCAGGTTCTTTCAATGTTCTTGCTTTGTTTTACAGTTTTCTTCCCACTCTCCAGAAACTTATCTATTCACATAAAGGTGGAGTGACAACATTGTGAACAACAATGGATGTGATTTAGTAAAACTACCTTAGCCTTGAAATTGTTAAAATAATCTCAGAATCAGGCACTTCTTACAGAGGTCCATAATATGACCACACTTTATGGTCATATAAAAGCCCAAATATCAAGACCTTATATGGTTTTACTAAACTGAACCTTAAGCTCCATGAAACTCTATGTTATACAATCATTTGAGGACTGTAGTAAAGGCCATAAAATGGTTTCAAGAATGCAACCCCGTTTGCGATCTGAACTATTTTTTAGTTTGATGTTAAATTATCTCAATTGTCCAAAACTATCAAGGACTAAAAGAAGCAGAAGCATTGACCAATTTGTAGGTAACTATGGGCTTTGCAAATTTCAACAGGGCACAACATTTTTGTGGCCCGTAATCGATTCAGCCATCAAAGTATGATGCCAACACAAATGTGAATGCAAAACTTTGTATGCATGCTTGATGGCATTATATCCATGTACAAGTGAATTACATTCATGCTGCTCAATTTAGATTCATTTTAGTATTAACATAGAGTTGCATTATAAGTCATCAGTAATTAAATAAAAAAATCTCATGAATAGCTTTAGCATTGTGAGGCTGAGGCTGGGTTCACATCACGATTTTGGACCTTCCGAGTGTATCCGTTTCAAAACGGATACACTCGGATCCAAAATCGGCTCCAATGTATCCCTATGGGGCTCGGATCGGATCAGATGTGTGCCTTGTGACATCCGAGTTTGGCACCATCCGATCCTGTCCGATTCTGTCCGATTTCATCACGGACACAAAAACGCAGGCTGCTGCGATTTTGTGTCCGAGAGTGTCCGAGAATGAAGTCGGACAGCCTCGGATCAGAGCTGATCCGAGCCCCGATAGTATAGGAGCCTATGGACATCGGATCCGAGCTGAGCTCGGATCTGATGTCAGCTCCGTGTGTTATGTACTGAGCATGCCCAGAGGCCGTGCTCAGTACATATAATTAACCCTATCTGTCCCTGCCTGTCCCTCCTCTATCTCTGCTCTATCTATTCATTATGCTTTCCCCTGTCCTCCCCCCTTGCCCTCCCCCCTGTGCTCTCCCCTCCGGAATGTAAATAAAATAAAAAAATCCTCTCTGAGGATACTTTACATTGCGGCGACTGCAGGACTGTCACAGTGTTACTTCTATTACTGTGCAAAAGGACCACTCTCCCGATGTCAGAGCCGGTCACCTGATGTGTCAGGTGACCGACTCTGACATCACCACAGGTCCTTCGCCCAGCAGAAGACACTGTCACAGTCCTGCAGTCGCCGCAATGTAAAGTATCCTCAGAGAGGATTTTTTTATTTTTTTTACATTCCGGAGGGGAGAGCACAGGGGGGAGGACGAGTGGGGAGGACAGGGGAAAGCATAATGAATAGATAGAGCAGAGATAGAGGAGGGACAGGCAGGGACAGATAGAGAAGAAGCAGGGACAGACAGAGAGAAGAGGATCCACACGGATCCTGCACAGACTCGGATCGGATGGCTATTTGCCATCTGAGTGCAGGGATCCGTGTGGATCCATGCCTGTCCGTGGGATCCTCCTTTCATCACGGATCCCACGGACAGGCACAAAAACGTGATGTGAACTTAGCCTTAGGACATTAAAGCTACGGGATCTCTCCAGTTACAGGCAACCTCCATCCGTACACCATTGGTGATCTCAGAGACGCTTCCACTGGCATGCGGAAGTGTTGCATACCCAGGGATTAAAGTTTTATTCATGTAGTCTGGACATGCAAAGGTAGTTTGAAGACTACAGTATCAATAACTCACAAAGGCTAGGGTCACACTTCGGATCCTGCATCCAGTAACTGGATGCATTACTGGATCCAGTTTTTCCCCTCGTCTGTTTGGAGACATTTTTACCGGATCAGGTACCTGATGGTACCTATATGTACCATCAGGTACTGGATCAGGTTCCCATAGGGTCCATTGTTCAAAAACTGATCAGGCTTTGCTAAAAGGCCAAAAAATGTTGCAGACCCTATTAAAACCTGAGTTCTCAAAAACTGGATCCAGTAGACAGATTGCACTTTGGCAAACAATTGCTAACATTGGGTCAGGTACCTGATCGGGTTTTCAGGATGAAAAACTGGATCCAGTAACTGGTTTGCAAATGCAAGTGTGACCCTAGCCAAATACTAATTAGAGGAGATTTCCTACAAACAAGAGAAAGGGTCCCAAAGTCACAAGTTTGTGTGGAATAGAAGTGAGCATGTGCACATAGTGCTCCTTCCACAGTCTATAGGAACATTTCTCACTATTGCTCCAAACACATAAGTGACTTTAGAATTGATTTTTTTTAAATCAGTCAGAGTCCCAGAAGAGGAGTCACTAGGAATTATACACATATTAACTATTCTGTGGAGAGGGGATATATGTATTATTTGTAGGACAACTCATATGATTATTTGTAGGACGACTTCTTTAATATCCTGATAATTTTTACAAGGGTGAACAGCGTTAGAGGAAGTACACAGTAGATTACAACTGAAGAAAATGGACAACTTGAACTGTAATGAATAGTTGGTATATGAAATTTACCAGCAATTAAAAAAAACTGTTAGTGCACACCTATGACACACTCGCATAGTCTGAAATAACGTTGGTTGTGTTCAAAATTTTAATTCTAAAGTCACTAGTCAACAACCATTGTTACTTTGAAAGGCCATTTCCAGAAACATTGTTAGGCCTTTGCATGGTGTCGATAAACATGGATGACAAGTCTAAAGCCCCCGTCACACATAACGAGATCGTTAGCGAGATCGTTGTAATGTCACAGGTTTTGTGATGTAACAGCGATCTGGCTAACAATCTCATTATGTGTGACACCTAGCAGCGATCAGGCCCCTGCTGTGAGATCGCTGATCGTTCAAAAGTGCTCTGGGTCATTTTTAGGTCATTGGTCTCCCGCTGGTCAGCACGCATCGCTGCGTGTGGCAACGAGAGACCAACGATCAGCAACCTCACAGGCTGGTAACCATGGTAAACACCGGGTATCTAGGCAGCGTGTGCCGCCTAAATACCCACTGTTTATCATAGTTACCAGCGATGTGGAGGTGGCTCCCTGGTCTCGGGGGAGATCTGCCTGTTTGATAGCTCCCCAGCGACCAGGTAACGACGCACCAACGATCCATACTGATACGGAGGTCGTTGGGACCCTGTTTCTCAGATCTGTAATATTGAGGTAGCTGGTCATTGTCCCTGTCAAAGACAGCGATTCATGCTGCCCAGCGGGACCCCAATGATCAAAAAATGGTCCAGGTGACTCTGACACAAATAGCGATCTCACAGCAGGGGTCTGGTCGCTGTTAAGTGTCAAACATAGCTAGATCGCTGGCGAGGTTGCTGTTGCATCACCAAATTTGTGACTTAGCAGCGATCTCGCTAGCAATATCGCTTACTGTGACAGGGGCTTAAGGTTGCTCCCATCTGTAGGGTTGAACAAGCACAAAAATTTTTAGGTAGCATTTCAAAGTTACAGCAATCTCTTGCCTTTATTCATGGCTGCAAGTGGGCATGGCTATTGGCTACATGCAACAAGCACACTGGTGGCACAAACTGTTTTGTGACCACCTTTGACATACCCCTGTGGTCTGAAACAATGCTGATTGTGCTCAAAATTTTCATTCCAATGTCACTAGTACACAAATGATTTAACTTTAAAAGGCAATTTCGAGAAAAACAGTTTGGCGTTTGACCGGTGTAAAAGGTGTTTATAGCCTGTCTTAGGTTGCGCGCATCTAAAAAATTGAATAATCCCACATATTTGTAGCTAATACCTCAACATTAAGACAAACCCCTGCCTTCATTCATGGTCACAGATGGGCTTGGCAATCCCAGCCTTCGGGACCATTACAGACAATATGAAATAAAAAAATTACATTAAAACAATCATTCACCAATGATCATTTCATCAATGGTGGATCAGTCAAGTACATCTTTCTAAAGTGTATGACCACGTTAAGTTTTAGTGCTACAGATATATGTATTTTAAACAGACACTAATGAGCCATGCACACAGTGAACAGATCTGTAGGACACTGTTCACACCACCAAAAGACTGAATCACAAAAAACAATCAGAAAAACGTGCAAAAATACTCTGTTATGAAAAATAAAAATAGTAAAAGCAAGTGCTGCATAAAAAAGTGATAAAAAACAGGGTATTTAGTTGATACGTTTTTTGCAAAAATGTATACGAAGCCGCTCTACCAAACGTCAAGGTAACCCGTATCAGAGCAGTCCCTATCTGTGTGTTCAAAAACCTGACCATGTGAATATGTACCTACATGAGCCGGGTCCAGACAGGTCCAGTGTCTGACACGGACTGACTGCAGAAGATGGCTTTCATGTGCAGGACCCAAAGGGAGTGGTGGGCGACTCCCTTATCTTGCAGAAACAAGAAACAAACTAAACAGACACTAATGAGCCACGCACACAGTGAACAGATCTGTAGGACACTGTTCACACCACCAAAAGACTGAATCACAAAAAACAATCAGAAAAACGTGCAAAAATACTCTGTTATGAAAAATAAAAATAGTACAAGCAAGTGCTGCATAAAAAAGTGATAAAAAACAGGGTATTTAGTTGATACGTTTTTTGCAAAAAATGTATACGAAGCCGCTCTACCAAACGTCAAGGTAACCCGTATCAGAGCAGTCCCTATCTGTGTGTTCAAAAATAGATATATGTATTTTGCTTGTAATCTGACCTGCCTGGATTGTAGGTAGGTGATATTCAGGAGTGTCCTGTTTATCTCACATTCCTCAGTATTATAAACTAGCAGAACTAGAGTAAATTTACCAGAAAGTGGTTGGAAACTTGAGACCTCCCCATAGGACCTAGCATTTTTAACTTGATTTAATACTAGAGCAGAGATGAACAACATCTTGTTATAGCTGCGGATGATCTACATTGCTCATTGTAGGCTGGTATTTGAAATGTTAGCTAAGAGTATGTGAGAAGTTAACTCATCCCTCCCATTATTATAAAGGAAAAAGGTTAAATACAGAAATGTCTGAGATCCAGAATGAGCTAGATTTATAAACCTGGCTACATTTTTGGACGGTGTTGTTCATAATTACAGCTTGCAAAATACATTTCTAACCAAACCCATATTTATCGTGAGTAACCAGAGTATCTGTTTGGCTGGTGGCTTTTTTTTCGGAAATCTCGACAATTATCAATGCAGACAGTA
Source organism: Allobates femoralis (assembly GCA_033576535.1). NCBI lineage: Eukaryota > Metazoa > Chordata > Amphibia > Anura > Aromobatidae > Allobates > Allobates femoralis. Next base: position 287,637,197 of record JARQOC010000003.1, on the reverse strand, counting down.
AAACCTTATTCTATGTATTTCTCAATTTCCATATCAGGAATGCCCTCAATATTGTAGTTTGTACTAACTCATACATACCTGAACAAGTATGCACATGAAGAGTGCTACAAACATAGTGATAATATGTGCCTGTAGATGAAGATTTATTGAATATGTGATAAAGTAGAGCCTATGGGGGATTGAGAGCCAATGAAGTCACAAGGTTAGATTATTTTCAGATACCTTGTTCAAGTGATGGCTGATGACCTCTGGTATAGATTGCGGCACATGTGCATCTTTCTTTATGTTAATAATAATAATAATAATAATAATATTTATTCATTTATATAGCGCTATTGATTCCATAGCACTTTACATACATGAGTAATGCTGTCTCTCTTGGAGCTCACAATCTAAACATCCTATCAGTATGTCTTTACAATGTGGGAGGAAACCGGAGTGCCCGGAGGAAACCCACGCAAGCACAGGGAGAACATACAAATCCTTGTTCAATGTTGTGCTTATGACCTTGGTTACAGATTGGGCACATGTGCAGGCTTCATGTTAATGTTAAGATAGCCATACAAATTATATGACAGTCGGCTGAGCAAAGCTTTTGCTGATCATTTTGTTGAGAGCCACCTTTCCTGTCCTTCCCATATTAAGAAGCGCTTGTTCAGCCAAGCACTCTTGTCTTCTCTATGAGAAAGCCACCGACAGACTCCTGTATGGGCGATTTACCTTCCATAGAACAAGGCGATCAGCAGATTGAAATTGGACATGTCTGATCGATAGCTCCTCCCCTGCCCATACACATTATTGTCGGCGTGCTTGCTGATATCTGTGGGTGCAGATATTAGTAAATGTATATTGCAGGCTTAAGAATTAGGATTCAGACCTTTTAGTTGAGATAGGGAAACAGCCATGGTCTGCAAAGTGTAGCATAGACATATTCAAAAAGTATTAGAACAACATTCCTGTTCAGCGAGCTACATAAGCACTGTCCAAGGTCAGTTTAATTGTCTTTTAGTTAATTATTAACCCGACACTTCACCTTTTCCCTTCTGACGTTAGACTCATTTCATAGAAAGAATGTTGTTGCATCATTTCGAATGCTATGTACATCACAGTAGTAACAGAATCATAAACAGACAATCAACGAAACTACCCTTATAATTTATTATTTTGGATACATAATTAGATTCCAGATCAGTAACCTCCAGGTCGAGAATCCATTTTTAAAATAATTATACATTTCATTTCTGTTTCACCAACATATTCAAACAGTATTGATTGCAGTTTTGAATTAGACAAATTGGTCTTTGACCCTAAGGGTACCTTTACACGCGGCTACATTTCTAGGGTGGCTACAGGTAACTTACTGGTTGCAGTGAAATCATGGAGAGATTATTCCATTTGTACACAGCAACAAGATAGAACCTTGTCTCCATGATTTCACTGCAACCAGTAAGTTACCTGTAGCCACGTGTAAAGGTACCCTAAGAGACTCACAAACTACTTTCCCTATCTTAAAAACATGCTATGAGCAATTTAACAAAAAAAGAAATAAACTCATCTATTGCACTGATACCCTAGCCAAAAATAGGCTAACAATGTTTGTTTCGCAGTAGCCCAGGGTTGTCTATGTTATGCAGAACAAAAAAAAAGCAGGTTTAAAGTGCTATTGCATCATGACTGCGCCCGATACAGTGGCATGGCGCGCAATGGCTCAGTGGTTAGCATTGCAGTCTTGCAGAACTGGGGTCCCGAGTTCAAATCCCACCAAGCATCATCTACAAGGAGTTTGTATGTTCTCCCTGTGTTTATGTGGGTCTCCTCCAGTCTTCTCCGACAATCCAAATACATACTGATAGGGAATTTACATTGTGAGCCACAAGGAGGACATTGATGATGAATGTAAAGCATTGTGGAATTAATGGCGCTATATACGTGAATAAATATTCTATCATACTGCAGCTTAAGTGGTTATTCTCGAGTAGTGCATCAAAAATCCCATTCATTTGTGCTGTGCTAAATATACAATTTGCCTCTTCATTTCATGAATCTCCCTTATTATATAACAAACAGGTATTTTAAAGAGATATGTCAGGACAGATATTTAGGATATGTTCAATTTGCAGTGTACCACTATCATCTTCTTTTTGTACCAGACTCTGGAAAAATAATTGTCTTAAGGCCACGTCACACGCTTCAATATCGTTAACAATCGCACGAGTGATCTTCTGTGAATGAGATCGTTCGACGACTATTTCGAGACCGTTGGCGAGATGTCACACATCTAGATATCGTGAACGACGCACCAACGATGTTGCGAGCAGCTATCGTGTGCACAACCCAGGAACGATACTTGTTCAATGTTGTGAATAGGCGAAGTCGTTCACAAGATCGCTATCGCGGTGTCACACACAACGATGCAGCAGATTGAACGTTGTTTAATTGAACGACGCACGATGGATTTGAGGTCAGGATCTCAAATCTGTGATGAGCGATCATTTTTCACCGCAAGATCCGGTTACACACAATGACGCACAAACTATATAATTTAAGTGATTAAAAAACCGTGACCTTTTAGCGATATCGGTAACTATATTGAAGCGTGTTACATGGCCTTTATAGTCAGTAGCCCACAGGACACAAAGTGGTACACCTTTCTTCTGGCACTGACAAAGGATTCAATTGGCAGTGATCACAGTGGGTACATCCCTGCTGATTAGATACTGGTGGCACACCATAGTTATTGCATTTCAAAAGTTATTACATATCATTTTTATAATTATACATACTGTATATGATACACATATGGTACCAAGCTGTACATTTTATTATTACAATGGCACATAATATAAGGCTGCAGTCATAAAATGTCCGTCTCCAACAACTAGCAAGGAGAGCTTTTTCACATGCCTTTTTGCAATGTCATCATCACCATTTTTGCACATAGTGGGTCATCTACAATGGCAGAGACAGTGGGAATAGGCTATTTTAAGACTTGTTTTATCAGTGCTTTCTTCATTGTTGTGCTAATAACTATAATACTCGGCTATTGTAACCACATTCCACAAAACCACATCAGTGTTTGTTGTACTTTTGTGAATGACATTCCACTTAGAAAATAGTGTTCAGTAAGTGCTCTATTCTGTAATGCTGGGAAAGATGATGTAACTAAGTGCTGTAACTGTTGATTCATTGTGTCAGTCACCGAGTGACTACAGACAACCTAGGGTATTTTCATGGCTGTTTTACTGTTGGTCATTTTCTTAATTTTGAGCATTGTGAGTCCATATTTAAAGATGCAGAAGGTAATATTGACTTTCTCATTTAGAGGGAGCAGTTTACCATATTAACCTCTGAGATTTAAAGGCAACATTATGCTCAATTAATGCTCCCAAAACCACGAGCAGCGTGAATTAGAGCATGCCAAAGCGTTTAAGAGCAAAAGTCGGCTGGAGACTCTTCAAGCTATGCTTTCTCTGAAACAATGGAGCATTTCAGAGAGAAATATACCTGGCTGCAAATATGAAGTCAGGTTCTGATTAATGCTGTCCGTGGTTTGAACACAATCAATTGACTAACAGGTTCCCTTTAAGGCTTAATAGCCAATGACGCTTTTTCATTTGATCTGATCTGCTACCACTTTAGTGCAGGCTGGATTGTCTGCCCTGATTACCTTCATTGGATAAGCTAATAATGTTCAATAAAACAATGTCTATAATGGCCGCTTTACACGTCCTGATATCGTCGTCCAACTTCGATAAAAAGTTACATGGTTCGTGCGTTAGCCCCGATATCGTTTGTGCGTTGTGTGGTGGGAATGTACAATTCGATGCAAGAATGATGCCAAAACGATATCGTGGGAGAAATGAGCCTGCTCTCCAACTGCCCGATATTGGATGGACGATCTGGCAGGATCGTGCTGTGTGACAGCCCAACAACGATTTGGAGAACAACTTCCCCTATTCATTCCCATGTTAAATGGTCATTCCCTGGTTCGCTCGTACGAGGGGGTGTAGACATCGCTGTTGCGTTGCCTGCCGATATTTCCCTGTGTGACAGCTCCTATGCGATCTTGGATTTCAGCCAAAAAAGTGTGCGCTCCCGTGCCGTTGTATACAATATCGAAACGATGTTGGGACGTGTAAAGAAGCCATAAAAGCCCAAATACACATTTCAAAATAAATTGGGCAAAGTTGTCAAACAGGCCAACCGTCTGATTTGTATGGGGGCCTCTCAACACTTCCTTAATGAAGACTGAAGTTATTTCGGATTAATAAATTATACTGTCTGAATTCTGTTTAATTTTTAGATCCAAATAATTGAAATTCATAAAATAAATATCATTAACTTAATATATACAATCCTGTAGGAATGCCAGTCAAGATTGGAGTCAAAATTTTTGAAAGCCTAATGAGACTCAGCCCAACAGGTCCTTGATTTCCAGCAAAACATTTATGGTCAGCTGGTGAATTTTTGGACACATCTTTTGAGTATCAATTCCGTATGTGTTGATTGAGCCCCAAGTATCTGGGGTGCTCAAGTTACCCCCAATTCAACCCATAATAACCATAATAACTGCTAAGAAACTTGGACAATAGACATATTTGTAAATCATATAGTTTTATAATCAAGGTCTACTAGATTGTATGATGACACTTTTTATAGTTATGAAGTGTACTTTGAGCAAAAAATGTTGTAAAGGTGTACAAATCTGCAGTCATGTGATTTGACGACTCTCAGTCATACAGCATGCAGGAGTACAGTGGACAGATGGAGGTGTGTTTTAAGTAATTTATGACAGCCATCTATTTCTCATTGTCGAAAGCTTCAAAGTGCTGACAACTCCACGCAGGTGAAGCAAAACAGGGCTGGGTGCAAACTTTGATCTCACCTATTACATGCAGTCCCGTGAGAACGCTGACATTGCTACTATCATGTCAGCAAAGTACAGAGGCTAAAACTGATTTTTTTTCTTAAGTTGTTCTGTAATAAGTAAGTTACATACAGCATTCATTTTATGATGAATACAATACGCTCTTCAGAATATGAAACTATACATATTTAATTAGCATTTCATTCACTCTTTTTTTTCTAATCTTAAACAAAAATAAAAATTCTCCGAAAACTCACTGGCAGTATCAGAGTGCCAAATTGCTTGCAAACCCATTCACCTAAGTTGCAGCCAAAATTAATAATATATGTCATACAAATCATGCAAACTTCTCATATACTGACTGGTGTCATGACAGCTAACTGATCATACTTATATTTTACAATGCTATCCACAAAATGAACAGAGGAGAGAAAAAATGTTAAAGGATTTGGCCACAACATTGACATCGCCTTATATGCTGTATTCCACCATTTAAATAAGATAAAAAAGATTCTCACTTCCCACACCAGTGCTATCCCAGTGATGTTAGAGATATTGTTTAGCCATTTGAGCGCTGCAGCCAATTTATGACCGTTAATAGGGAGCACCACTCACACCTCCCCTAGACGCATGAAAGTATAACCGCAGCAGCCCATTAGTGGTCACTGATTGGCTGCAGCACTCATGTGGCATAACAATGGCACATGATCACCAGCACAGTGCCAACATCACTAGAATGGTGCTGGCCCGGAAGGTGAAGATCTGTTTTTGTTTTTACTTTAAAGTATCACGTAAGAGTTGTTATTTTATTTTACAACTGTAGTGGTGCTTTTAATATAAGTTGTCTTCTCCCTGTCTCATACTCACTCTTGGCTAGCTTCACCTTCTATAACTGTCATTCCGGTCGATCTCTGGCGATTTGTGACCTGCTGGCAGCTCCATTGTTTCATGGAGGGTGCAAGGGGTCATACTGCAATACAACTCTACGAGAACCTAAATCTGGCTTTCTTCTAGCTATCATAGGCTTGTCCTCAGCGCTTGTGTCATAACTTTTGATTTCCAGCCAGTCAGAATATAAGGGTACAAGATAGCACTGTGGGACTCTGAAAAACTATTATAGAAATAGCAATAAGCGAGTATAAGGGTAGAGTCCCACTAGCATGTGACTCGCACGAATGTAATGTGAGATGATCTCACATTGCACTCGGCCCCATATTAAACAATCAGGCAGTTCAGATCTGCAAGTTTTTCCTCACTGTACAGGATAAGGAAAAAATCACAGCATGCTACAGTTGTCTGCAAGTCTACAAGTCTATGGGTGTGAGTGAAACATCAAACTGCACTCAGCAGACATGAGAGTGCAGCGTGTTATATGCACAGGCTGGCAATGGAGGAGATGGGGAGATTAATCCCTCCCTCTCCTCCGCACCTGTGATCCAATCGTAGAATCACAGTATAATGACACTAGTCTCATGAGTGCAGCAGAGTCTGAGCCAAGGGTTATTAGTGTACATGCATCCGATGCTCATGCATCAGATGCCAATACACTAGTGGAACCCCATTCTAATACAGGGGGTGGGACTTACATTTAAACCACCACTCCAGCAGTGAAATAAAATCCTGGAGTGGTGCAACAAATGGGGGAATACAGTATTTAGAAAGGCGTTTTCCAACCCTGTAACTTCATACTGTTTATAATCTGATCCAATTTACCACATTATCCAAGCACTCTGTCATCATCGTGCCCACCATGTCTATGCATTCCACTCCGCAGGACTAATTGAAATGAACTGACTCTCATTAAAAACTATTCTCTTGCATACAGTTGAATTTAAACATGTGGTTAATTGTGATTTTCAATACAGTATGTACAGTGACATACACCGGCCAACAACTTTGAATGGCAACTCGTATTGTGTAAAGAAGAAAGTATACTTATTATGATCAAACAATAACTGATAAAAACTCTATTGCCCACAAGTATTTCATGTTAAAACTCAGGACAGATGGCAGTGTGCAAGGGAAACCTTAGCATTAAAGTTAATCCGTGAACTGACAAAGCGCTGATAAACATCTTACATTGTAACTATGGAGAGCTTGTTATTGGTTACAGAGCACAGAGCCAATGTTTGCTTTGGACTACACAGACTTGGATATTGACTCTCCAAAATATAAGCTGCACTTTACACTGTGATGTCCAATCATAAGGATTTTGTTTGAAATGATTATTTTTAAAAATTGTGGCAATTGGTTTTACATATCAAAATCTATAATTCAATATGAAAATAGAAGTCTTGCAATTTTCACATTGCCACTGGGGCTTATTTTTAGACTCAGGAAACAATACATGTACATAGCCAGAGTGATCAGACCCTGGACCCTACTGTTGGTGATGACATGTCTAATGAGCTGGTGCAAGAGTCATTGAATGGACAGAGAGCATGGTCAGCTATGATATCGCATATTGTGCTTGGTAGTTCCTGTGTTAAGAGGTGTACGCGTCAATGTAATCCAACACCTGATAATTAGGAATCTTGCTTAAAACTCATTAAGGATGGGAAGATAAGAACTATGAGTTTAAATATGGCCCAGTGAAGGATTGAAAGATTGCTATTTTTGTGCTTAATAAAGGTAGTGATTAGAGATGAGTGGACCTGTGGAACTTTGGGTTTTGGTGGTTCTGCCGGACATTTTATAAAGTTCTGCTTTGGGCTAGGGATGAGCAAACCGCACTTTAAAGTTTGGAGTTTGTACCGAACACAAACTTAACATTTTTTCAGTGTTCAGGATCAGAGTTTGGGTGCTTTACATATACAAATCACTGGAGTGACCATCGCAGTGCTTGGGTACACTTTGTGCTCGAGTAGTGTGAGCCACTTGCAGTGTTTGAACTGGACCTTAACCTCATTGGAAGTCACTGATTGAGCAGTTCAGCTCTCCACCCACAACCAGCACTAACCAAAGCACTTCTGAGAGTAGAAGGGAAGGCGGGGATTTTTCAATTTCTTTTTTTTTTGTACACACTACATCTGATAACGCTGATTTTACCCCAGAGCGAGCTGTTCAAACACCGCAAGCGTCTCACTCTGGGCCGAGCACCGAGTGTACCTAAGTGCAGCGATGTTCGCTGCATGTGTAAAGCACCTTTATCCCGAACACTGAAAATTTGTGTAAAGTCTGTGTTCGGTACAAACTCCGAATTTTTAAGTCTGGTTTGCTCATCTCTAATAGCGGTATGAAAAAAAGATAGCCAAAATCATTTTTAAAATAACCCTATTGAAGCAATATGCCATATTATGATAGTGTCAATCTAAATCATGTAAGGCGAACAAAATAGGTGAAATATATCAAATATAATCATGTTATTATAATCTTAAATAGACCAAAAGATGACAAATATATCATTTAATAAAATTTTAAATAGAATATTCTTGTGTTCTTTTATTGACATAGAGACTGATGAAGTCAGCAAGAAAGGCATTGGACATTGCAGGATTTTAGGCAGATGCCCACATTAGAGTTTTGTAAGGAACACAGTAATCAAAAAGATGTCTTCATTCCAAGGAAATTGACTGACTTACAGAATAATGTCAGCAGCCCCTTCCAGCATACAGTCTTTTAAATGTACAGTCAGAATCATTATTTCCTGGAACATAATTAAATATGTAAAGCCAAAGAGTCCTTTAATACACTTGGGGACAGCCAGATGTTTCAACAGAGGAAATTGATCATTTGCATGTAATAAGAAGTATGCTAAGACAAGCTTCCACTCGTGTAGATTGTCATGTTTCCTCATTCATTTACCGGAAATCCACCAACACCCTTCTTTCTAGAGAATGTAAGGAACATGGAGCTTTAGTTCTGTTTGCATTTTTGGCTTGTTGGAAACCAGGAAGTTTCTGATGTGATAACTACAGCGGCACTCCCACAGTATATCACTACATATACGACAAGAGCAAATATTGAATTTGTCACACATTGTGGGTTGACACCAAGCTTCCGACAGCAAAGTCAAATTTGCTTTGCAAATAACTACAGAGTGTTTGATGCCATGACATCTGCAATTCAGTAATGACACACAGGTGTATCGATGGAATTGAATCTTTCCTGACCTCTGTGTTCGCTTTTCCATTGGTCTGAAAAACATTCACTCGAAATTGGAAAGACGTTGTATAAGATTGGGTTTGTGGTCTGGTTTGGCAGCTTATCCAAATTTATGTGAATGGGATTACAATGCAACATCAGACACAGCCATGGTCTCCATGGCACCGATGTAGCATTTGCATTATTTTTAAGTCAGTCTCCTTTTTTTGTATTGTGATGTTAGTTCCCGTTTTGGGCGCGAGGTCTTTTCTCTGTCTTTAATTGTTTGGGCCAAAAAGTCACACGTTCCACAAATCAGTAAAAAATTGGGACTAAATACTGGTGTACTAAATAATATTGCAGGGGGAGGGTGAAGTGGAATTCCAAATTTTGCAACATTCAAAATCATCTGTTACCACTAAACTCTGCCCAGAAAGTTAAATACTCAAAAAAAGCAAGCACATAAAAAGGCTTAAAAATAGGCGCAAATAGAATAATGAAATGGGTGCAAAAAAGACACAAACACAAACAGATAAAACTAGATACAAAACAGATGCAAAGGCTGTGATGAAACAGAGTCAATTATTCTGTAAGATTCTGCAAGACTCTAAAAGGTTAAAGGCGTTGTCCAGTCTAAAAGTGTTAATTTCCAGTCACTCGATGTGAATACAGATTTATCAATCCTTGTAGCGCATGGACTGGGCTCTGCGAGGATTTGCTGTTTTGTAAGCTGGTAATGGACCACAATTATGTGGTATGAATGTTCCCGACAACAACACGACTAATGGGCACAGCCTCCCTCTATACAAGTGTATGGAACGGGTGTATCTGATTAGTGGGCGCGGCCGTCTACTTGTATTGAGCAAGGCCGGACCCACTAGTCAGGGCTCTGGCCAGAACATGCATACAACATAACTGTGGTCCACTCCCGGTTTAGAAACCGTGAATCCTCGCTGTGCACAGTGTGTGTATTGGAAGGATTGATGTCTGCAAACACATTAAATGACTGCAGAATTATCAGTTTAGTCTGTACAACCCCTTACATTTGTTCTCCATTTACATTATGGTACCATTTCTTTTAATGCTTATCTACTAATGTTTTTATTCATCTCTTTTATAGGTCTCTACATTCTACAGATTGTGTGGTGTCAGAAGACAACTGCTCCTGTGTGTAAATCTGGAGAGAACTGTACAACCACTATAAGTAAGACATCGGTTCTCGTTCATGAAGTTACGATAAGTTAGAAATAAATGTATTCTTTTTTTATAACCAAAATGTACCTAGAAATTCAAATATCTGATCTCTATAGTTTTACACACAGAAAAAAAACATTTTCAATGAAGTGTTGATAAACAATATTTTCTTAAAAGATTTAAAGGGAACCTGTCAGCTAGTTTATGTCCCCCCAGCTATCATTGTCTGTAGCTGCAGCTTCATAATACTATTCTAATCATCCCTGTCTGAGCTCATAGTGTAATGTGAAAAGTGACAAAAAAGCATTTATACACTGACATTTCCTTATGTAATGAGGCAGTCAGTCCCCAGCTTAGAGGACGGGGACTGTTTGGCAGGTTAATAGTTAACATTTCAGCCTTGTGCTAGAACATGTTGGGAGACCTGATGTGATGTCATAACCATGTGTCTACAATAGGCGGAGCTAAGTTCTCATAGAACATAATACGTTTGCTGGCTTAGCTCCGCCCACTATGTCACATGATCGTTACATTGCACAGGTCCTTTAGCCATCCAAGTTAAAAGTGAGTTAACTATTATCCTGCCAAACAGTCCCCCTCCTCCAAGGTGGGGACTGAAATGTAAGTGTATAAATGCTTTTTTTACCATCTTTCACATTTCACTATGAGCTCAGACAGGGATGATTAGACAGGTATTATGAAGCTACAGGTGCAGATAGTGATAGCTGGGGAGGCATAAACCAGCTGACAGGTTCCCTTTAAGTATGAAGCTTCAATTATTGTCCTTTATAGTGTTAATTTTCTTTTTCTTTTCTTGTAGTGCCTACTATGAAGAGTTCCAATGTGGCAATGAGAATAGTAGAATGTGCAGAAGAAATAAGAAAATACTGTGTAAATGGTCAATGCTTGTACCTATTAGATGTGGATGAACACTACTGCAGGTAATTAAAAAATATATCTTACCTTTAAAAATTAGATTAAAGTCATCAGCAAGTGTTCACAGGAAGTGAGTCATGACAGCAACAGGGGTCATCATCTGACCCCTCACTGTCATGGAAATAAATCGGTGCCTTGTGATTAAGTCATGAGTCACCAATGGTGGATGGGATTAGCGCGATCCCCACTGTGGCGTGTTAGATCGTGCTGTCAGAGTTTGATAGCATGATCTAACAAGTTAACAGGAGCACCTATTAGCTGCACATATTGACTGATCAGATCAACCGGCATGTGCAGGGAATGATGCAAACTCAGCATGTGAGCTTGCATCAAAGGGAAGGAAATGACAAGGGTGTACCTATGCGTCTTTGGTTGAGAAGGGGTTAAACACAATCTGTCATCATTTCTGACATCTTTTTTGATAAATAATTGTACTCTTCCTGAAATAACTCTATAGCATCTTCCTTGAGAATATTGTATCATTTGTAATTGCTCCAAGAAACTCATGATTAAAGGGAATCTGTCAGCCGGTATTCTTTTGTAAGCTATGTAATTTGACAGCATAATATTGTAGGGGCAGATAACCTGATTCCAGTGATTGTTCACTTGCTCAATAGCTTGCTGTAGTTTAAATACAATCACTGTTTTGTCAGCATGAGCTTATCACTACAAAACAAAGTGTCTTGAGCCAGACAGTCTAGCTAAGGCCCCTTTCACATCAGCGTTATTTGAAAAATGCGGCAGTTGTGGTGAAAAAAACGCATCTGCCGCATTTAACGAATAATGGCGCACTTGCGGTTCACTTGCGGCAAGCCCCATGCATTGTCTATGGGGCTTGCGGTAAGTGTGTGGCAGGTGCGGCAAGCGTGGTTTCGGCACTTGCGGCCGCGAAAAAAAAAACACGGTCAGCCGCGTTTTTTTCACAGCCGCATCTGCCGCAAGTGCCGAAACCACGCTTGCGCACCTGCCGCACACTTACCGCAAGCCCCATAGACAATGCATGGGGCTTGCCGCAAGTGAACCGCAAGTGCAGCCGTTATGCGGTAAATGCGGCTGATGCGTTTTTTTCATTGCAACTGCCGCATTTTTTGAATACCGCTGATGTGAAAGGGGCCTTATCTGTAAAACCCAGGGCACAGCACTTATTGGAAGATTGCTGACAATATACAGTGTACACAGGAGGCTGCCAGAATAGGCTGCTTTCACATCAGCGGTTTTTGCCGTTCGCGGCAGATGCGGTGAAAAAACCGCATCTGCCGCGATTAAAGCATAACCGCTACACTTGCGGCACAGTTGCGGCAAGCCCCAGTTGCGGCAAGTGCGGTTTCTATGGGGCTTGCCGCAACTGTGCCGCAAGTGCAGCAGTTATGCGGTAATCGCGGCAGATGCGTTTTTTCACTGCATCTGCCGCGAACGACAAAAACCGCTAATGTGAAAGTACCCTAAGATGTTGGTGCAGTTACACACAGCTCAGTATACCTAGCACATCTGCAAAGAAAACAAGGATTTTATTAAAACTGTACCAGCAGAGCTGTAAGTGACACATTGCTGCGATCATGAAGGAAAACTAATTGAAAGACATCATGTTTCTGGGCATTGCCGATTCCAACTTTATTAACAATGCATTTTGAAGTTGTTCATCAGGTACCTTTCTGGAGTCAGGCTCTTCTATACATCAGGTTGCTCTCAGATTTCATAGCAAAAGCCTGCTGACAGATTCCTTTTAAATACATTTACCAAAAACCTTGAAGGAAAATTGTAACACTGCATTATGTTTGGTAAATCCAAGTATAATTTCTTTCTGTCCTGACAAGGATGATGTAATAAATGATAGTACATTATTATGATGTTTTTGAGTAAGAACTAATAATTCCCTTTGTTTCTTAGGTGTGAAAGTGGTTATAGGGGTCTTCGCTGTACAGACTCAGATATTGTGAAATCACCAATGAATGAGGAATGCCTGGCACTCACTATCTTTTTAATAGCAATGTTGCTTCTTGCAGTTGCACTGGTAGCGTTTTTTGCATATAAATGGTAAGTTGTGTTAATACTATATGTGAATACTATTTTATTTGATAACAAACAAACAAGTCATTACAGAATCTTAGTATTTTTTTAACATCAGAAGTTTTTTCCTAAAGGGAACCTGTCACCAGGTGTTTCCCATACAAAGTAAGGCCTGTAAGCCCTTATATACAGCATTCTGGAATGTATATAATACCTTTTATTATACTCATCTATGAGGTGGTGTAGTCCAGAGGGCATCGCTAGTCTTAATCCACCGCCTCCTCTCTTCTGGTGATCGCTGTCCTCCTTCTTGCTCTGTTTGGCTTCTGCGTACTACAGTATGTCATCCACATAATCTCCTCCATTGCACCTCTGCACAGTAACACTTCTATGTGCCCTGCTGAGGGCGGAACAAAGTACTATAATGCACATGCCAGGAAAAGCCCAATGAGCGCAGGTGCATGAGCACTATATTACTTTACTCTGCCCTCGGCAGGGCACATAGAAGTGTTACTGCGCAGGAGCGCAATGGAGGACACGTGAACATGAAAGAAAAGCCAGTCATGCTTGTCCTGATTATGGTGCTTATAGAATTCTACACACCCATATTTTAGCTTTCTCTGTAACCTATTTTCCAAGTAATTAAGAAATAAATGCAGTATTTAACAGCGGCCCCTAACTAATGTATGGAGCTGTAGAGTTACCCTCCATGCATTGCTTACATTCTGCCGCTGCCTTAGCAGATATCAGCTGATTGGTGGGGTGCCGGGTATTGGACCCCCACTAAACTCATATTGGTGACTGAGGCTATTGATAATTCTTCAATATATTCATCCTAGACAACCCCTTTAAGGTATAATTGATAGTAATTACTACAGTACTCATTTTAAGGGAACCTGTCAGGCAATTCATGCAGCCAAAGTCGTGGCCAGCATGAATCACAACCTGGCTGTTATTATGAGACTTATTACTAATATTAAACATATTATTCTCTGAAACACTCCATATAAACCCATAGTTAAAATATTCTACATGTCAATATCCAAAACACCGGACCACATCTCAAATTCGTAATAAACCACTAATTCAGAATAACCATTCTAATTCAAATGACGCGGAAAAACTCCAATAACAATATCAAATATTTTATTAGGAACAACAGAGAGATAAAATGTACAAACAGACAGACCTTCAACAAGAGGTGGTGGTGAGTATACACACACAATGGTGGGGGACTTCAAAAGAACAATAAGCCCAAGCCAATACTGAGAACAATTCAGAGATGCAGTTGGCTAATCAATCCTGTTGAGTGAGGATTCATTAGCATGCATTGTGAATTGTTCTCTGTATTGGCTTGGGCTTATTGTTCTTTTGAAGTCCCCCACCATTGTGTGTGTATACTCACCACCACCTCTTGTTGAAGGTCTGTCTGTTTGTACATTTTATCTCTCTGTTGTTCCTAATAAAATATTTGATATTTTATTGGAGTTTTTCCGCATCATTTGAATTTAGAATGGTTATTCTGAATTAGTGGTTATTCTGAAACACTCCAGCATTTTACAGAAAATATACTTGGAAAATCTGGGACCATAGTCAAAGAGGATACTAATTCAGCCGCCATTTGCTGGCTCTTCCATCTATGCTACAAGTAGTGAAAGGTCTCTCCCGTGCTCTATCTATGCATTGAGGAAAAGACCTGTCAATTACCTGCAGAAGGGCTGGGAAGAGCCAGTCTTATCCCTGGCTATGGTCCCCAGCCAGAGCTTCATAGCTTATTGTCCATAAAATTCCCAGTGCTGCAGAGATGCTATACCTACGTGCCCACTGGACATTTGGCTGCTTTTATGCTGCCTTTTTCAGTTTCACAAACGCAATGTGTGAAAAAAAAAAAAGCAGCACAAATGTATTGTGTTTTGGTAACGTTTTTTCAATGAGTAAAGCGCAACTCAAAAATGGGCATGCTATAAAGGGACACACTGACAGACAGACACACAGACAGAGACCACACACTTTATTACCCTCCCCAGAGATCCCACGGCATGAGTTCCTTCATGGCACTGGCAAGACCTGCCGGTATGGTATTGATAGGAACTGGCACATGACTCTCAGGCTGAGTCACATGGGCAAGGTCCTGTAAGTCACTTTGCACAGGTCTTGATGGTGCCCAGAGGAAGACATCGCAGGGGCTTCGCCATTGGATCACCGGGCAGGGTGAGTAATTGGTGCATTTTGATGTGGAAAGCGCAGTGAAAAAGCATCACAAATGGACTGTGTGAATACCAATCCATTTGTGATGATTTTTTGGAAAAGGCAACCAAAAACACACAAATTAATTGACATGGGCATTTCTGAGGCATGCCTTTTCTGCAGAAAAATAGACTACCAACAAATGCACATGTGCATTTTACAAATCATATAGACTTACGTAAATGATAATGATGTGCAGTGATCCATTTTGCCTGCAGTAACGCAGCACCAAAAACGCACAGTGGGCACGGTTAGCCTTACAGTTCTATGGTTACACTGTTGCATGAAATGGAGATATTCAGACACAGAACAAGATAAACCTTTTATATACTAGAAACCTACCACCGAAATGAATGTAAGGGTTACAAGGAAAAACAAATAACTTCCCACATTAACTTCCAATACTCAATATAATGGTAAAATAGACGATACCGTCTAAAAATCCCTTAGAAATCTGTTGAGAGTTGTAGTACAAGCATTCATCTAAATCCTCCAGATTTTTCCAGATATTAATGCTGAACATGTTTCTTCTTTTTTTGCAGGTATACACTCAAGAAATCATACCAACCCAACCAGAATTACAAAGGAGTCAGTACGCAGAACATATAGGAATTATTGATTTCCACAAGGGTCGCAGAAGAACTTGGGCCTTTGCAGTGTTTGTGAGGGCCGTAATAGAAGCATTCATTTTCAATTTTCATTATTTATATATTATGCACTGCAGGTCAACCATAAATGTGTTATTTAAAGGTAGTGTTAATATTGTATATATTTTTGAGGGAAAAAAACCCTTTTAAAAGTGTATGTATTTTGTATGTAACACAATTTTGTATGTCACATTTTATAAAAATATTTATGTACTTTGTATGTCTTGTATTTAAAAATAGTTCTGTAATGTTTAGTGTAGCTGTTATGTGAATATTCATACCATGCTACCATTTCTTTGATTGTGCAGAAATATTGAAACACTGTCTCTCAACCCTTCGTACCATGGCCGTTTTTCATCTTTCTTTCTCTGATTTTTTTATCCCCATCTTCTAGAGGCTATAGTTTTTTCATGTTCTTTTATCACATTTTCTGTCAACATTAGGGCTTGCTTTTTGTGGCATATGTTTGAATTTCACTGCTAACCTTATCATATGCAAAAAAATGCAAATTCGGCATTATTGTAAAATTTGTTTTTTTTTACAATATTCTCTGTGCAATAAAAATGACTTTGTAATTTCATTTTGTAGGACAGTATTTATGGGGATTGCAAACTTATAGCATTTGTTAATGTTTTACTACTTCTAAATTTTTTTGTAATGTAATATCATTTGTGTGGTCAGGATCCATAACCTTTTTTTGGTAGTGGAGGTTGTCAAGGCTTGAATTTGTGCTGAGTGAGTTGGACTTTTTATTAATGCAATTTGGGGTAAATATGACTTTTTCTTGGCATTTTATTCCATTTATTTTGAGAGGTGAGGTGGCTGAAAGCTTTTTAAGACTTTTTTTACAGGCCACACTACATGGGGTAAATAATGTTTTATTCTCATAATATGGCTTTTTACAGAAATATATATATATATATATATATATATATATATATATATATATATATATTTTTACATAAACGTCCAGTCCTGTCTGTCATCAACATCCGTCAGGTAGTCCTCCTAACACGCAGTGGCTTCCGCCATATTTGCATACCCAAGAGATGGGTGTGCATATATGGTGGCCACTGGCGGTACTGGCGCATTGCACAGTCCTGCCAGTGGTGCCACCTGAAGCTGAAACTGATGCCAAGAACCTCCGCACACAAACACTACACCGTCATCACCGCCGCTGACACTAAGAATCTCCGCCTGAGTAAATGCGCATGCACATTTACTCGGGCAGCCACCATCTTTAAGCACTTGGGTATACAAAGATGGTGGTGGTGTGACCTGGGACGTATGAGCACTTACGCCACTGCCATCTTTGGACACCTACGCTCAAAGAAAAGCACAAGGGGGAAAGAGAGCTAGTACAGGGGGGAAGAAAGAGCGCACTGGGGAGAGACAAACCACAGGAGGGACAGGGAACACAAGGGGAGAGAGCGCATAGGTGGAAAGAGTGTACGGGGAAAGACAAAACACAGGGGGGAGAGAGAGCACATAGGAGAGAAAGTGCATGGGGGAGATACAAAGCATAGGGGGAGAGAGACAGCACCCAGGGGGAAGAGCACATAGGGGGAGACACAGCACAGGAGAAGAGAGAGCACAAGGGGAGAGATGAAGCACAGGGGGCAAATGCACAGGTGGAGACGCACGGGGAGAGACAGAGGAGTGGGGAGAGAAAGCACAAATGGATGAGCGCATGGGGGAGATCATACAGGGGAGAGAGCACACAGGGGGAGGGACAAAGCACAAGGGGAGAGCACATGGGAGAGACAGCGCACAAGGGGAGAGCACAGGGGGAGAGATAGTGCACAGTGGAGAGACAGGTCAAAGGAAAGAGCACTAGACTGGAGAAGAGAGCACAGGGAGAGCGAGAGTGACAGGGGAGAGAGAGAGAGGGTACAAGGGGAGAGACAGCACAAGGGGAGAGAGAATGCATGGGGAAGAGAGAATGCAAAGAAGGGAGAGAGCACACAAGGGAGAGAGAACACAGGGGTCGAGTGCACAAGAGGAGACAGAGTGTTCAGGGGGAAACAGATCAGAAGGGAGAAGACAGCGCTGGGGAGAGAGACAGCACACAGGGGGAGAGCGCAAGGGGAGACAGCTCAAAGGAAAGAGCACATGAGGGTAGAATACAGCACAAGGGGGGGTGACTGCACACAGGGGGGGAGGTCAAGGGAGAGAGAACAGGACGAGAGAGACAGCACACAGGGGGGAAAGGGAGAGCATAGAAAGGAGAGATGGCCGCTGCCCTCAGCACCACAGAACCCACCCGCATCGTGACATCACCACCCTCCCGATGCAGTAGCATCAGGCACCCATCTAGTATAAATATATTTACAGAATTAAACAGGTTAATTACAATTTTTATATACTTTGATACCCTTAGCAGCCATGACAACCCACTAGCACCCATCAATCGCTCTGGGCAAAAAAAGTCCATGAGGTGAGAGAGCAGGAGGCCTCTCTGTGGCTGACAACTATGTTCCGAGGTCACTTTTGACCACAGTATTTAAGGGGTTAAACTTGGCAGAGCTAGAACTGATTGCTAAAGTCACAGCCAGGTCTTGGCTGGTTACTGGCACAAATAACATGTTGAAAAGGGGTTAAAGTGTGAAATGTTGCTTTAAAATGTGCTTGAACTAGTAAGTTATGCTAATCTATTATATAATTGCCGTAGCGACTTCCGTCGTGTCCGGCGCTACTTCCGTGGCTTTGTTCGCGTGGCTTGGCACTTTCTCCAGGATATATATATATATATTATATATATATATATATATATATATATATATATATATAATATATATATATATATTCTCCTTACACATCCCCATATGACATCCCCATATGACATCCCCATATGACATTCCCATATGACATTCCCATATGACATTCCCATATGACATTCCATTACAGGACATTTACATACGTTTTCCCCAGAACATCAAGGCGTCACCCACCGACCCTTGCAGACCTCAGTCTGGTTCTAAAGACAGCTATCACCGTTTATCACCCTGACAGGGATCATTCCCCATCCTATTGCACATGAGTCATCACACATGGCATTTTTACATAAGCCATCACATAGTAACAGGAACACTGTCACTCAGTACACACAAGACCTCCATGGATCCACCGGAATCTAGGACACTTACATCTGGATCAACGGGACCATATCATGACTCACTCAGTCAGTCCCAAAGTCGGCTGTGACCGCCTGGCCCTGGAGCCGTACTCAGTCTCTCACACCGCACATCTGACCGCCTGGCCCTTGAGCCATTCTCGGTCCTCATCACACCGCACATCTGACCGCCTGGCCCTTGAGCCATTCTCGGTCCTCATCACACCGCACATCTGACCACCTGGCCCTTGACCCGTCCTCGGTCCTGGACACTTGCTGGCATGCACACATCAGGTGCACTAGCATGGAGCTGGCAGGCTCCCATCACTTCCCCACTTGGGACGCATCACTTCCAGCACCTCCTCACATGGCACTGGTCTGGACTTCTGAATCCCATCGTCCTCTCCTCAGTTTTCTCCATTAAGTGAAAGAAGTAGGAGGAGTAAAAGGAGGATGAGTGACTGCTGTAGGCATGTCACTGAGAGAGCCCTGCTCAAATCATGCACCAAAAAGCAAGTAGACCACAACAAGAGTCCTCACTTTTCCAAAAAATTAGGATCAGGCCACAGGAAAGTGGCATCAATTTGCCCAGACCAAAAATTGCAGAATGGTCCAGCTTACATGCATAGCACAGGGTCTGGAACAGGGCCTGGCCTAGAATTTCAAGGTTAAACATTGATCAGGAATAGGGGAATGAGTGGTAGGTGTAGGACTGTTGGGCAGGGTGCCCTCAAACCTCATGCAAAACCTCCAATCAATTTGAGGCTACACCACACTCATGTGGCACAAGTATCGGCTTCATGGATTACTGTAGGAAGTTGAATTAAGGTTGGTCAGTGACCGGTATAGGTGTAGTGGGCAGAATGCCCTCAAACATCATGCAACCGCTCCAGTAAATTTTATGCCCTGCCACACTCAGGTGGCACAAATATAAGTTTCACTGAAAATTACCAAAAAAAATTAGTCAGCTAGGTCAGTCACACGTATAGGCCTATTGGTCAGGGGTCCTACGTAAGTCATTCAATCAATATTATGCCCAGGTGGCATGAGTATCAACTTCATGGACTACTACAAGAAGATTCAGGTGGGTCAGTGACCTGCATAAGTCTAGTTGGCAGGAAGCCCTCAAACCTCTTGCAATCACTCCAGTCAATTTTATACCCCACCACACTCAGGTGATATGATTATCAGCTTCATGGAATACTATAAGAAGAATATTAAGTTGGTTCAGTGATCTATTGGGCAGAGTAGATTTATCAAATAATGCTTTTAAGTCACAAAAAAAGCTGTGGATGAGAATACAGAAGATTTGGCAAAACTTGGTTTTATACCCAAAAAGATTTTCCGCCCATGTTTAGGGAGATTTAGCAAACACTACTTTAAGCACCAAACAATTTGTCTGTGAACACAACCAATTTGGCAATCACTGGTTCTATGGACAAAAAAGGTTCAATATTCAGAAAGAGGTGCAAGAATCTCAGAAGTAGGCATTGTGCCCAGACAGTCTTGCTTAGGTCATGCAACACATAGCAAGGAGACGCCAACAAGAGTCCCCAAGTTTCAAAAAATTTGAGTCAGATCACAGCAAAGTGATATCCATTAAACCATTTATATTGGACCACAATAGCAGCAATGCAGGAGACCTGTCCCCAGCATTTCAAGGTTCAATATTTTGGAAGTGGTGCAGGAGTGTCGGGGGTAGGTATTGTGCTCAGAGAGCCCTGCTCAAGTCATGCACCAGTGCCAGTGGTAGGTATTGTGCTCAGAGAGTTCTGCTCAAGTCATGCACCACACAGCAAGGAGACTCTAACAAGAGTCCTCACTTTTCCAAAAATTAGTGTAAGACTACAGTAAAGTGGTATCCATCTTATAGATTTTTTTATTGTGCTACAATGGCAGCAAGGCAGGACGCCTAGGCTCAGAATTTCAAGGTTGATTATTTTGGAACTGATGCAGGAATGTCAGGAGAAGGTTTGTGCTCAGAGAGCCCTGCTCAAGTCATGCACCACACAGCAAGGAGACCCTAACCAGAGTTCCACTTTTCCAAAAACTACTGTCAGACCACAGTAAAGTGGAATTCATCTTAAATATTTTGTATTGGGCCACAATGGCAGCAAGGCAGGAGGCCTGGGCCCAACATTTCAAGGTTGATTATTTAGGATCTGGTGCATGAGTGTAGGAGTAGGTTTGTGCTCAGAGAACCCTGCTCAAGCCATGCACCAAACAGACAGGAGACCCCAACAAGAGTCGCCCTTTAAAAAAAAAAAATTAAGCACAACACCCACTAAAGTGTCAACAATTGCCCCAGAGTTGAAATATTGTAATGGGGAAATTAATATGCAGCCCACTAAAAAGTACACCAGTCTGCCACTGAGGTGAAAAAGTGGAAAAGACCTGGAGATTCATGACTTATTCATCTTGATAATGATTAGGTGTTCTACACAGTCAGTGGACAGCCGCATGCAGTTATCCTTCAGGACACCACCAGCAGGGCTGAAGACACGTCCTGAGAGCACCAGGCTGCCGGGCATGACAAAATCTCCAAGGCATGAGTGTCGAGCTCAGGCCACTTTTCAACTTTTGAAGCCCAAAATTCACAAGGGTCTAGTTGAACAGTCATATGACATCCATATTGAGTTGTAGATATTCCCACACCATCCTCTCTATGCATTCACTCAGGGCTGGCGTTTGGGGGGGGGGGCAGCACATGGCACTTGCCCAGGGCCCCCAGGCATGGATGGGCCCCCTGGTTGTCTCCCTCTGATCTATGTTCTAACAGGTCTTCTGACGTTTCATCACTGGCAGACACATAGCAGTCAGTAGATAATGCAGGCGGCAGCAGGTGTGTATACACACCCGATTTCTGCCTCGGAGCCTCCGTTTCCACAATGGAGATTACAATTCACGTGTCACACAGCAGAGCTTCGCCCAATCGCTGCAGGAGAGGAGAGGCAGAGATAAGATCATCTCTTCTGGTCTCCTGCGATGCTCTTGCTGGACGCTGCACTGCCCAGTGTTCTCTGTACCTCTAGCAGCGATCAGCGGAGTCAGAAGCAGTCAGGCATATATTACAGCCCTGTGCTCTGCATCTGCTCCTCTTGCCATCCATCCTCGGTGACAGGTTAATTATCCATACAGTGTCCTGTGTCATGTATTTACTGCATGGCCACAAAGTTAACCTTGATCTCTGCTGTAGTCCTGTACACAGGTCCTTGCAGGACACAGTACACAGGAGCCATGCTGCCACCCAGGAGGGAGTAGTGTCCCCATATGTAGCAACACAGCTCTGGCCACTGGTGAGTTTTTCTTAATGCACTTCACCAGTCACACACTACACAAATACATATATCTCCAATGAAATAAATGTAAAAAAACCTCTAGAAAATAAAATGATATAAAAAATAATTGCTTCCTGATGTAACTCCTCAGGATCTTGCACAGGCCGCTTTGTGGTGTGCGCTGGCATGCAGGAATGATGTGTCACTGTGTGGTGTGCGCTGGCAGCAGGAGTGATGTGTCACTGTGTGGTGTGCGCTGGCACAGAGTGATGTGTCACTGTGTGCTGTGCGCTGGCACCAGAGTGATGTTCACTGTGTAGTGTGCGCTGGCACAGCAGTGATGTGTCACTGTGTGGTGTGCAGTGGCAGCAGGAGTGATGTGTCACTGTGTGGTGTGCACTGGCAGCAGGAGTGATGTGTCACTGTGTGGTGTGCGCTGGCAGCAGGAGTGATGTGTCACTGTGTGGTGTACGCTGGCACCAGGAGTGATGTGTCACTGTGTGGTGTGCGCTGGTAGCAGGAGTGATGTGTCACTGTGTGGTGTGCGCTGGCAGCAGGAGTGATGTGTCACTGTGTGGTGTGCGCTGGCAGCAGGAGGATGTGTCACTGTGTGGTGTGCGCTGGCACCAGGAGTGATGTGTCACTGTGTGGTGTGCGCTGGAGTAGGAGTGATGTGTCACTGTGTGGTGTGCGCTGGCAGCAGGAGTGATGTGTCACTGTGTGGTGTGCGCTGGCACCAGGAGTGATGTGTCACTGTGTGGTGTGTGCGCTGGCAGCAGGAAGTGATGTGTCACAGTGTGGTGTGCGCTGGCAGCAGGAGTGATGTGTCACTGTGTGGTGTGCGCTGGCAGCAGGAGTGATGTGTCACTGTGTGGTGTGCCTGGCACAGGAGTGATGTGTCACTGTGTGGTGTGGACTGGCACCAGAAGTGATGTGTTACTGTGTAGTGTGCGCTGGCAGCAGGAGTGATGTGTCACTGTGTTCTCAGGCCACAGGATAACTTTGTTCTGTGAGACTGGTGCACACAATCAGTATTAGTAGTGTTTTGGACGCAGAGCCTTAACGCTGCGTTGCAAAGTACCAGCACAATGGATGGGATTTCTATAAATTCGGCATGAGAAAAAAAATCGCTCACCTGGCACTGCTCCATAGTATAAAATTGAGCTGAGGGATATCCGATAAAAACATAGGATAGCCCTTGTCTGAGTTATCCAATAGTGTAAGCGAGATCATGAGCTGCATCAGTCCAGTGACCAGAACCATGTGTCATTGTATGATTTTCTGACGCTCAATTCACCTGACTGTTACACTTTTTACAGGACGTAACAGTACTGTAGGCAGGGTGCATAGTGGCGTCATCACTGGTGCCAGCGCACACCACGCAGTCGTATGTGCAGGATCCTGATGAGCACAGCAGGTATCAATGATCTAAAGGGATATATATATTCCCATCGCCAAGATCCTGTCACAATATGTAGTACGTTTAATGATGATAATATTAGCATATCCCTCCAATTAGAAGTGTAGTACAGTTTCCTGATTAGCTGTCTCTTACCTCATGTGCAGGGCATTGCAGCTTAGGTATCCATGATTACGACCACTCATAAGGTACTGTCACACACGGCAATTTTGCTTGCAATTTCTGGTTGCAGTGAAAATCATGGACACATTGTTACATTTGTACACGGCAACAAAATAGAACAATGGTCCATGATTTCACTGCAACCAGCAAATTCCAATGAAATTGCAAGCAAAATTGCCGTGTGTGAAGGTACTTATATAGTGACATTTAGGTTCTCATGGTCATATTCTTGGATACCTGACCTACTGCCTAGTTCTGCTCTTGAAGTAAGCAAATTACCCCATTGAAAAAAAGGAATAAAAAAGTTTTTAAAAAATCACATATTTGGTATCCCACGTTCAGAAATGTCCGATCTTTCAAAACATAAAATAGTTAATTTTGATAGGTAAACAAACGCGTAACAAAAAATAATTCAAGATGCCAGAATTATGTTTTTTTGGCTGCTGCAAATTACAATTAAATGCCATAAGAGACGGTCAAAGCATTACATCTACCCAAAAATGGTATTTCTAAGAATGTCAGCTCAGGACTCAAAAATAAGCCTTCACACAGCTCCAGATCCTGAAAAATTACAATGTTATGGTTCTTGGAAAATGGCGACCAATGTGCCTCTTTTGTTTACACATTTCTAATTTTTTTCACCAATTAAATAAAGAAAACTAATGCTTGATTAACTGACCTATGGCCAGGTCAGTTTTATCATATATTGAACATGGTAAATAAAACCACAAAAGGTGCATTCTTGCTGCGCTATCTGCAATATGATCCCCAGATTGTTAGGATTCAAAGTAATGCCGACTACTGGGATGCCACATGGTTAGCTCTCCAGTTCAAGAGTAAATATGGCTAAATGCTTCCTGCCCTGGAAAGGGCCGGCGTCAGCACCTGGCATACCCAGGCAAGTGCCGGGGCCCTCGACATCTGGGAGGGCCCACTCGCCATCAGGGACAGGCAGCCCTGATATTGAGGGGCTCAGCTGGGACTGGCAGCCCTGAAAAAGAGGGACCATCACAGGACACTCAGCCAGCAGTGCTCCCAGTCCACATGGCTAATTTGCATGTGATGTAGATTAGCCATGTGTTGACTCCTGAGCAGTGGAGCTTCCACCTCTGCTGACTGCAGCATTGATGAGTCATCACTCTGCGACCTCATCACACTGCTGCAGGAAGGAGAAAGCTCCACAGCCCCAGGAGCCTACTACTGTAAGGATGGGAACAGCATCTGAGGAGGACACAGCTGCGGGGGAAGAGGAAGGATGGTGAGTATAATCGTTTATTATTTTATTTTTTACTGTGTGTGGCTGTGCGGAGGAGCTGCTGCGGGGTGTATATGGAGGCTGCAGCTGGGTGTATATGGAGGCTGCTGCTAATGTATATGGAGCTGCTTCTGGAGTACATGGAGGCTGCTGCTGTGTGTATATGGAGCTGTGCTGGGTGTATATGGAGGCTGCTGCTGAGTTTAATGGAGGCTGCTGCTGGGTGTATATAGATGCTGCTGCTGGGGTATATGGAGGCTGCTGCTGGGTGTATTTGGAGGCTGCTGCTGGAGTATGTGGAGGCTGCTGCTGGGTGTATATGGATGATGCGCCCCCAGGCTATGGGGTACTCGGGAGCTGGGCCGGTTCTGTCTCTTTGGGGTATCACGGTAGTCATGACCCAGTCCCGTGGCCTGGGATCAGTTCAAAAAGGGGTTATTTACAGGGCATTTGTATTGATCGCCACCCAGGGTATGTGGTTAGTAGAACCACCACTGCTGTATTCCTGCTGGGGATGATGACTTGGGGCAGCGTGGATGGTAAGCCCTCCTCGGGTAGGGCTGAGGGTCCCCAGGGCAGGAGTAGTAGCATTGGATGGGCCTGGTGAGGGATTGTGTGCAGTGTAGTCACTTACTTCAAAGCTGCAGCTCTCCAGCCAGTATGCAGGAATGACAGTCTGTGGCTCCTCAGGCGGGACTTCACTGCGACGCTGGAAGTAAACAGTCTCAGGCAGTGATGAGCTTACTGGGTACTTTACTAGGTCTTTCACAGCACAACAGTTCACACAGTTTACAGTTCTTTCAGCTCTTTCCAGTTACAGTTATCACACTTTAGCTCTGCTACGGTAACTCAAACTGTGCAGCTCAGGTAGCGTTTCTGTGTTGCTCCCTCAATGTCCTTTCAGGCCTCTCTCTCAGTGTTAATGTAGTACCTCACCCTCGAGTTCAGTCTAGTCATCGCAGACTCACGGGTGAATATATTTCCCTTGCAGTCAGGGTCACCAGTCCTAGTGTGAGGACTGTGTTCTTAGTCCGTGGTGGAAAGTTAGGCTGCAGCACATAAAATTTCTGCCCCCCACCGGTGTGTCTTGTGATTAGGGTCTGGAATCCCCGCTCACTTCTTCAGAGCCGGTTTTGTGGTGTTGGCCTAGCCCTCCGTGTCCCAGGTTCAGGTATTTGGGACACACCAGGCTCCTTCTGTCAGTCACTGTCTTTAAGGGTGCTTCAGGCCAGCTAAGATGTGTGCGGCGTCCGGGCCCTTGTTCTCCCACCTTTGGATCGTGCTCTCAGTCACTGACAGTGCCACCCAGCTGTTCCCCGTCATGATTGGAGGTCCTGTGATGCAAAAAACAAATGCCAAAGAGGAGAGGTTAATGCGGAGAATTTCCATGGGTATTCATTTCAACACTGCAGCTGCAATAGCTCACCAGTTCAGCACCGAAGAGGGTAAGGGTCTATACAGTGTCACAACGTTTAGGAGCATTTACACTAAAAGCCCATTCTGCAGTGACCAAACCTCTCATTAGCAAAAAGAATCAAATGGCTAGACTAACCTTTAGTAAGGAGCATGTTGTGTCGACAGATGAGAAGTGATCCACTGGTTATTTTAGTGATGAAAGCAAGTTTAATTTATTTGAGTCTGATGGGAAACATGATGTTCATTGACAAACTGGGGAAAGATTGAACCCAAAGTGTGTAAAGAAGTCAGTGAAAGGTGGTGGAGGAAGTGTCATGGTTTGGGGAATGTTTTCTGCTGCAGAAGTTGGGCCTCTCATACAGCTACATGGCAGAGTGAATACAAGTGTGTACCTTCTTCAACAACACATGGTTCCTTACTTCTGTTCAACAGTCAATCAGCCAGCACTTTTCATGCAGGACAATGTTCCCTGTCACACAGCAAAACAGGTAAAGCAGTTCCTTGAAACAGCAAACATTGAAACAATGAAATGGCTGCCCAGAGTCCTGATCTAAACCCAACTGAAAACCTCTGGAAAATCCTTGGTGACAAAATTATGGCCAAGAAACACACAACAGTCACAGAACTGTGGAAGAGACTGGAAGAAGAGTGGACCAAAATCGCACCAGAGCAGTGTGAGGGTACCTTTACACGCGGTTACATTTATAGGGTGGCTACAGGTAACTTACTGGTTGCAGTGAAATCATGGAGACATGGTTCTATCTTGTTGCTGTGTACAAATGGAACTATGTCTCCATGATTTCACTGCAGCCAGTAAGTTACCTGTTGACACCCTGTTACCTGTAGCTGCGTGTAAAGTGGCCATGAGAGACTAGTGATATCCTTTGGCCACAGATGTGCTGAAGTCATTCAAAGCAAAGCCCTGTACAAAGGTAAGGCCTGTACACTATCCTACTGATTGGTGACTGTTGTAACCGTCACAACATTTCGTTTTAATCTTTCTCTGTGCTACAGTCATTGGTGTTCTCTAATTATGATCATCACAATTTCTGTAAAATAAAGATTTTAAGTTGATGAACTTTAGTTATTTTGGAAAACACTGTTCTAGTGGCGTGGTATACGCCTTACATAAAAACCTCCAAATGTTGATCAATGTAGATTGCAATCTATCTGAAAAAATCAAGTGATCATACATTGTTCTCTAATTTTGATTGCCAGTGTACATATTGATCACACACGTAACCAGCACCATTGGGATACCAGCATTAATCATATTTTGCATACATATAGCTATCCCTTTTTTTGCATTTAGTAACCTAAAACATTAGTAATATAGTTGAACTAATAAATAATGTAACACACTCTAGAATCTCCCAATGTATTAATATATTCAGTACATTTTCTTTCTCTATTTTTCTCCCATTACCACACTCCTCTTAATTCCTGTAGAGTGTCCATTTGATAAGCAATCTATTCCACATTGCAAATATATGATAACATTCCCCCCTCTACCTACAGGGTCATTTCATATGTTATAATATATATACAGTCTCCATGCTTCTCACCTTCTTACATTTTACATGTACAGAATCCAGACCTGATTCTATACCAACTGCTCCCCTCAGAGATGTCTTTCTCTAGTGTTCACAACTCTGTTCTTTATAGACAGGTTAGTGCCTAACACTTTTCATTCCAACAGAGGACATGTATAGCCCCCACCTATACAACTCAACCCCCGCCTGGTAGCACAATAGATTACAACATATCCTTAAAGAGGACCTGTCACCCCCCTGCTTCATGGCAATCTAATTGCAGCACTGAATGCAGCATGTCTGCAGCATATCTGCTGCATTCAGGGAAGGCGTCCCCCATGTGTCTGTGTGCTGTGTACCCCGAGATATAGCCTTTGTAAAACGTACAGTTAGAAGCCATGGAGATAGTCACTGTGGCTGGAGGGAGCTTGATTGACTGTGGCCATTCCATCACCCTCTGCCTCTGTGTGCCGTCTCCAACTGTCCTGTTTATGCTTTGTCAAGGTGTGGAGCCCACTGGGACAGGGTACTCGGTGCCGGACCGGGTCGCTGCTGGGGATGTCACGGAGGTCCCGGTCCGGACCGTGTCCCGGGCCCACACAAGTAAAAGGGGATATGTACAATGGATTAAAGTTTGTTGTGACGCCACCCATGGTGTGTTGTCAATGATGGGACCACAGCTGCTGCAGAACCTTCGGGGATGATGTTAGGCAGCTGTAGATGGAATAGCTGGGTTCCCCGGGGCAGTGATAGTTAAAGTGTATGATGGAGGGTTGTAATAGGTGCAATTCACTTACTTTCCTGCTGCTGCAACCTTCTTCCAGCCAGTGTACAGAGCTGACAGGCTGTGGCTCTCCAGGTGGGACCTTTCTGCTGTTCTGCTGGAAGAAGTTAGTCACAGGCAAGGGAACAATGGTATCATAAAGTTCTATCTGCAGATAATCATACAAGGGAGTCGGTAGCAGGGTTCAACGGGTTTACTGTGCAGTTCTCTCAGTACAACAGTTCAAGTTACAGTTCACTTCTTACACGGGTTACAGACTTTCCACTCCGGGTTCCTTTAAGCTCCCTGCAGCCAGGTTGTTATTCTGCGACCCCACACTTCCTCTATCGTCCTTTCCAGGCTTTGTTCTCTATCTCCGTGTGTGTCTCCGGACAGTGTAGCAGTAGCTCTGACCCTTGTGGGTCCTCGTGGTCGCCACTGAGCTGTCTGTCCTTTGGGTGGGAACTCCAACCTAGAATTGGAGCTCCCCGTCGGTGAATCTGGGGAAACCGGGTTGATCTTCGGTTCCCCGTCAGAGCCGACAATCTGCACTCAGCCTAGCCTCCAATAGTCCTCTCCACAAGGCACTATCAGGCTCCCTCCTGACCCGTGTGACTCTGGTTTCAATATGGAAGGCTACTCCGCCGGGAGATGGTCAGGGCTGCCGTGTTCCTAGGACCCAGTGCTGCTGGTCCTCTCTTTCCTCACACTCCTGGGGTGCTGGCTATGGCTGTGCTTTCTCTCCATGGTTTCTCTGGCACTTTGGATTCTGCAACTCCATCAGCCCCACTCCTCCAGAACGTGTGCTTCCTTCTTTCTGCTCGGCACCCTCTGGCCTACTCTGGTCTTTTCAGCTCGGTCTGTGCTTCTCAGCCTACTGCTGGTCTGTGTCTTGGCTGCTCGGCTCACTCCGGCCTACTGACCCCTTCCTCCTCTCCTTCTTCTATTTCTACCGTCTGTCACCTGACCTACATGCTGTCCCACCCATTGTCCTCTAAACCCACACCCCTTGCCCGCCTAGAGTTCTGGGATCCGGGTTGGGTGCTGCCTCCTAGTGGTGTGTGGGATGTCTGTGAGGGTGTTTGTGTAAACTGTCTTTGCTTCCTACTTGGCTGCAGTTCCCTATGTGGCCTCCTGGTCGCAGGGGCGCCACAAAGGCATGAATCTGGAGCTGACAGCAGGACAAATGATTTATATGCTGTGAGTAACAGAGAGGAGGAGAGGAGGTGGGCAGAGCCAGCACAGCAGATGGCGGCACACAGAGGCAGAGGGGGAGGGAATGGCTCCAGCCAATCAAGCTCCCTGCAGCTACAGTGATTGCCTCCATGGCTTCTAACTGTAAGTTTTACAAAGGCTATATCTCGGGGTACACAGCACACAGACACATGGGGGACCCCTTCCCTGAATGCAGCAGACATGCTGCATCTAGATTGCCATGCAGTAGGGGGTAACAGGTCCTATTTAAAATTAATATTATACTCAAACTGTTAGACGGTTCAACCCACCCAGAATTTTCTCAAAAATGTCACTTGACACAAGTAGATTGGTCTGATGAATGTAGGTGGAGATGGCATTAGTTCCTGATAAACTGCTGCTAGCAACACATCCCACCTTTATTCACCAGATTATTCTGACCATCAATAAAAATAAGCAAATCTGAACTGTATAGGACAGAGTTCATACCAGACACCTACTGTCCGGTGTTCAAATGCAAACACGAACTACTCACGGAAGTCTGTGTTCAAGGTCGGATGCTGAATAAAGCTTGATGAAAGGCAGCTGCACAGTGAATCAACAAGCATTTTAGCAGTGTGCACTTCTTATTGAACAGGCTGTGATTGGTCGTTGAACCACATGACACAGGCTTCGGGTGATGACAATGTCCATTGGCGCTGCTGACTCAACGTTGTGCTCAGTGAGACCCAGCATTATTTGTCACCCGCTGTTTGTAAATAGCTGTACTCTACTGCTATTCACAGTCTCTGGAGTTGGATTTGTAGATCATGGATTATGTCGAAGCTTTGTGGGAACATTTTTTTTTAATAATTAGTGAATGAGGGAAAGTGTTGGGGATTATTCATTCAAATAAACAATGTTTTTCCAGTGTGCGCTTTTTCTAAACTTTACACTGGGTTAATAAAAAAAAGTCCGTTCACTGGGCACTGCTAAGTTAGGAGAAGTGCTTATTTTTTCATATGGGTATATGCGAGGTAGGGCATTGCTGGCCGCCTCTGGGTGCCCGCTATATATCACATCAATAATAGCATAAAAAGAAAAAGATAGCGGCACTCACCGGGCGTGTTTCAAAGGTGCTTTATTTGGGTACCCTCATTCCAGGGTCCCACTCAGGAGGGAGGGGGTGCAGAGACAGCAGAGATGACGGATCTCCGTTTCGGGGCTCCTACCCCTTCCACGGACCTCAATGTCTGGTCCGTGGAAGGGGTAGGAGCCCCGAAACGGAGATCCGTCATCTCTGCTGTCTCTGCACCCCCTCCCTCCTGAGTGGGACCCTGGAATGAGGGTACCCAAATAAAGCACCTTTGAAACACGCCCGGTGAGTGCCGCTATCTTTTTTCTTTTTTTTTTTTTACACTGGGTTAGTAATGGGGATCTCTGATAGATGCCTCTCAATTACTAACCACTGACTTGATGCCAGCTGACATTACGAAGCTCCAACGTAATCCACGATCAATGACTGCAAATCCAACGTCTGTCATTAGCAGTAAACTACTTCTATTCACAGACAATTGGTAATGATAACGCTCATCAGAGTTGCTGGGTGTCTCTGAGTGCAGCGTTGAACCAGCAGCCTTGATGAGTATTGTGGTCACCCGAAGCTTGTGTCATGTGGTGCACCGGCAAATCACAGCCATGCCAATACTGGCCATTGTTTTGATGGCTGAGAAAGTGCCTGCATCTAAAAAGCTTGCAGATTGGCTGCAGTTTATTCAGCATTAGGGATGAGCGAGTCTACTCGCTAGGACTCGTTACTCGGCGATTCTTAAGGGACTCGCTGGACTCGGGAATCGGCGAGTCTTTTAGCGAATACTCGCTCAGTAACGAGTCCAAATCCGGCGAGTCGGTTTGCGGCAGGCGGGCTGCTTCGCGGCTGGAGGAGGTAAGGTCAGCTTTGATAGCCCCCCCCGCTTTTCAAGGCCGCCGGGTCCAACAGCACCCCCCCCCCCCCCCCGGTTCTCAAGGCTGCCTGGACCTGCCACCCAGGGGAAGAGGCTCCAGTCAGCCCCTGAGTCCAATGCTCCGAATCCTAGCGAGTCTGCGATTCCGAGTCCTGTATTATCTATTCGGGACTCGCGAATCCATATTCCCTATTCTTTAACATTGGACTCGCTAGACTCGCCACGAGTACCGAGTCCTGGGCTCGGACTCGTGCGGGTCTAGCGATTCCGAGTAATTTAGGACTCGCTCATCCCTATTCAGCATCCTAACTCTGATTTTGAAAATGGACTTCCATGAGACATCTGTGTTCAGATCTGAATACCAGAAACAAGATGTCTGGCATGAACTCTGATTTCTACAGTTCTAGTTTTCTCGTCTCTGTATAAGATCCGATGATGTAATGTGGCTAGCCAATCAGAGTAGTGCCAGTAGCCAACATGGCTATGGCATCACTGATTGGCCAGCAATCTCTGCATATTTAGTGGCTGAAGAACATCTGCAAAACATACAGAGAGAGGATTCAAGCATGGCACTCGAGCTCCCCAGATACTTGGCCAATTATTGAGCATGCCAAGCACTCACACTCATTCATCACTGACAACAAGGCACAGGTGGTTTGCATGCTGTGTTGTTGTTTTTTATTCTATGTTATTTTATGTAATTTCTCAATCCACATTTGTTTTCAAGGTAATTGTCCTGCTCTTTCTTCCCAATCTACTTCCTATTGCAGAGACCTTTAGCTTTTACTTCAACCATTTTACAGCACAAAAACTTACTTGGTTCCT
The DNA here is from genome assembly GCA_033576535.1 of Allobates femoralis. NCBI lineage: Eukaryota > Metazoa > Chordata > Amphibia > Anura > Aromobatidae > Allobates > Allobates femoralis. The sequence goes on along the minus strand of JARQOC010000003.1, from coordinate 287,604,316 downwards.
CAATGACCTCTATGGTGTTCGGGATCAAGTTCAGGTATTGGATCAAACTTTTAACAATGTTTCGGCCGAACCCAGCGAATCTGAACATCCACGTGTTTTCTCATCCCTACTCATCAAGTAACATTATTAAGAAAGGCATGGGGGGTTCAAAACATCAAAAAGTTTCATTGATGCCTTTGACATGAATCTTGTTATTTTCTGACATTCCTTTTGAAATGTGTATAACCTATTTACATAATAGCCTTAGTCTGTCTGTCTGCAAGTTCGTCTCCAAAATAGTGCCCCCTAGAGGACACTGGCCACAGCACAGACAGAACCAAGTCTCTCCTGATTGGCCAGATTATAAAAAAAAGTATTTCCATGCTCATGTGCAGTATTTGATGCAGCCACCATATTTGTACATCCAGTCATGTGCAGTAGCAGGCTGGGTGTAGCGGTGGCCATATTGCTACTCCCGATCATTACTTTAGGAAGAAACGGCCATGGACTTTATTAGCTTTGTGGCAGTGATCAGGAAGTAAAACCCACCACACTTACAACTAACACCTCATGCCCACTTCAAAGCACATCATACATTGAGTATATGACACGCCCACCACTAGGACTGTGGGGTACTCGGAATCGGGCCGAACAGTTCTTTCTGGGGATGTGTCACGGTGGCGTTATCCAGCTCATTGGCCCTGGCCATGTCATAAAATTGGGGGAAAGTTTATATAGGGAATTAAATCATGACGCCACCTGTAGTATTCGACAATTGGATGGCCGACTCTGCAGTTCAGATCCACTGGTTGGTGATGCAGCAAAGATGTTACAGCTCTCCATAGGTAGAGCTGTGCCCCAGGACAGTTATAAAGTCTATTTGATGATGGTTACTGATGTAGCACAGGGCAAGTAATGCAGTAAATAAATCTGAGGACACAGCAGAGTGCAGTCTTCACATTTTACTCACAGTTCTCCAAGTTACAACAACCAGCCAGGTGGTGTGTCCTCCGGGTTAGGGTTCCAGCCAACTCTCGGGTAACTTGGGTGCCCTTTACTGAGACCCCCTTCTGGTGTACCTTTCCGGGTCATCTCTCTGCACTGGCTCTCGCCCTTCTGCCCTGCGCCTCACACACAGTGTCCTAAGCCAGCAGCCTCGGGTCCTGTCAGGCAACATCTTTCTGGTCCCCTTAACCCTATACGGCTGCCTTTTTAGCAAATTTGTGTGAATGTGGCTGTTGCACTTATAGATACCAAAGCCTCTTTGCTAGTTGAGTCCTACAGTCTCTCCACTAGCTTGGGGCCAGTCTCCATTATGACCTGGTTCCTCCACCCGACTACGGTGGTGTGGATTCAGGTGCCATGGGTGGATCCCTCACTTCCTGTGCCCCTAGAACCCCTTCTCTATCTCTGGAGCCCCTCACTGGCTCCTCCCCTCCTTTCTCACTTCTTTTGTCCTGGGACGAGCTCCTCTGCGCTCCAATCCCCAAAATGTATTTCTCCAATTCCCTCTCACTGCCTAACTCCTGTCACCAACTGAACTCTCTTCTAGACTCTTCTACACATTTTTCTAATGTCCCTCACGTTCTCTACATTCCCAACGTACGTCCTACGTTGTCTCTTCTTCCTTCACTACTTCCTGGTGTTCTACTCTTATCTACTTCCTCCACCTACACTCTCTACCTAGTTCCTCCTCCAGCCTGAGATGGGGCCATCCCTCAATAAGGTCCGCCCAGATCCCATGGCCTGGAGTGGTGTGGTGTTGGATGCGGGTGTGTGGGTACCGGGTAGTGCCCCCTCCTTACCGAAGAGTGGAGTACCACACCTCTGGCTGAGATTCAGCACCTCTGTGGCAACTGGCCCCTAAGGGACGCCATATATGCGGGACCGCCTTCATTGGTGGGTGTGAATGGCTTCTTTGGTGGGCATGGCAACATTTCCTCCCATCCACTAGAATCATGCAAGGGCAGCCTTTGACCACCACTTGTCGCAAGTCACATCAGGTCTGGAAAGAGCACATACAGTCTAGCATCTACCATCAGATAATAGCTACACACAGTAGCGCTCGGAGTGTAAAGGCCACCATATTATTACAGCAAAACATTCCCAATATTGGTCTACTTGCCAGATTTGAGGTCACACACATAACCAGTTCCATTTGGATACCATTGCCTGTTACAATATACTTATTGGTCACACACATAATCAGTACCATTGGGATACCGTTTTTAATCAATATCAGCATTCCTCATATTTTCCATACATACACTTACTTTGTTGTTTGCATTTTAGACAATTCAACTGCTATTGCAGTTTTACATGCACCCATTTATTTTTGCATTTAGTAACCTAAAACATTAATAATATAGTTGAACTAATATATAATTTCACATGTCCTAGAGTCTCCCGATGAGATGTGAGTCGGGCACCCGTCTACTAAATGTACCGTATATACTCGTGTATAAGCCGACCCGTGTATAAGCCGACCCCCTACTTTTGCCCCCAAAAACTGGGAAAACTTATTGACTCGCGTATAAGCCGAGGGTGGACTCCAGCACAGGTATACAACCCCCAGCAGTGAGGTATACAGCAGCCTCCCCAGTGGTAGTATACAGCAGCAGCCCCAGTGGTATATACAGCAGCAGCCCCAGTGGTAGTATACAGCAGCCCCAGAGGTATATACAGCCCCAGAGGTATATGCAGCCCCAGAGGTATATACAGCCCCAGAGGTATATGCAGCCCCATATGCAGCCCCAGAGGTATATGCAGCCCCAGAGGTATATACAGCCCCAGAGGTATATGCAGCCCCAGAGGTATATGCAGCCCCATATGCAGCCCCTGAGGTATATACAGCCCCAGAGGTATATGCAGCCCCAGAGGTATATGCAGCCCCAGAGGTATATACAGCCCCAGAGGTATATGCAGCCCCATATGCAGCCCCAGAGGTATATACAGCCCCATATGCAGCCCCAGGAGGTATATGCAGCCCCATATGCAGCCCCAGGAGGTATATGCAGCCCTATATGCAGCCCCAGAGGTATATGCAGCCCCATAAGCAGCCCCAGAGGTATATACAGCCCCAGAGGTATATGCAGCGCCATATGCAGCCCCAGAGGTATATACAGCCCCATATGCAGCCCCAGAGGTATATGCAGCCCCAGAGGTATATGCAGCCCCATATGCAGCCCCAGAGGTATATGCAGCCCCATATGCAGCCCCAGAGGTATATACAGCCCCATATGCAGCCCCAGGAGGTACATGCAGCCACATATGCAGCCCCAGGAGGTATATGCAGCCCCATATGCAGCCCCAGGAGGTATATGCAGCCCCAGAGGTATATACAGCCCCATATGCAGCCCCAGGAGTATATGCAGCCCAGGAGGTATATGCAGCCCCCCCATCTATATACAGCCCCCCCCCCGCCGCAATCCTGTAAAGGAAGAGATTAGTATACTTATCCCTCCGCTGTCCCGCCGCCGCCATCACGCTCCTCCATCTTCATCCAGCGTCTTCCGTCTTCTTTCAGCTTCCTCCTCTGTCGCGCCGGCAATGACGTCATTGCCTGCGACCATCGGAGGAAGCCGGAGGAAGACGCTAGATGAAGATGGAGGAGCGCCGGCGGGACAGCGGCAGCGGGACAGCGGAGGGATAAGTATACTAATCTCTTCCTTTAAAGGATTCCAGGGGGGGGGCCTGTATATAGATGGGGGCACTGTATACTGTATACATTGTATACAGTATACAGTGACTCGCGTATAAGCCGAGGGGGTAACTTTTCAGCCCAATTTTTGGGCTGAAAAACTCGGCTTATACGCGAGTATAAACGGTAATACATGTCTGCCTGAGATATTACATCATATCCTAGAGTGGCAGTGAGTTTTTTGATACATATCCCATTTCAGTTGCACCTCCAATCAAACTATACAATGCATGCCGTTCTTCCCGGATACTGCATTTCAGAGTAAAGCATATATGAACCTAATAATGCAGAAAGTGGGCAGTATAAACTTGCTGACAGATTCCCTGTTAACAAATATTACTATCTCACATTTTTTTACTTTGACAGTACTATTATTAATAATCTTTTTGAGTATTTCTTATGCAGCCTGAAATATTAGTTTATATAAGAGTAGAGGCATTTGCATATGTTCTCAACTTGATGTGTTAAATTTCTTTTAGCAATTGTGGGTTAATAGTATATTACATCAAAGTAAATTAAATAAGTACATAACTGTGAATAAGTCATTGATTACGGATCCTAGACTTACTAAACAAATATGAAATCAAATAAGAATATTTGTTAGTAATTTAATGAGTTAGCGAGGGCTTTGTTAATACAAGTTTTAACAATCAATAGACTTCCAAAGAGTATTGTGCAATTGACATTCCTTCGGCCTGTCAGGTTTCCTTCTATTTCCTGCCTGTCATAGGTTATCTGCTTATTGCATAACTGCAGGTCTATTGTAGGTAGGGCATCCTGGAGTTGTAGAGATTTCTCACCTTTTTAATGAAATAAATGAAAATATGATTTCACATATTCTAAACTCCTATAATGGTAATTGGATAAAAAGCTGCTTACAAGGTACAACAGAGGTAGTATTTTTACTGCATAAATTAATGTTCTGACTATAGACTCAAACCATTCTACACTTAACCACAGCAGAGATTTGAAGAGCATATGTCATAAGGAAATTGTCCCTTTGCATGGAATCCCTGGTCATGGGTTTCTTTATTAAAGTGGTTGGACAACCACATCAAAACAATATCTACAGTTATAACACATTACCTCTTCATCTCAAAGTGCAACTCCTTCATACAGGTTTCAGTGTATTAAAATTAATCTTTTTGCACTTTCATAGAATGGGTTGTCTAACAACATTTACCACCTATCCGCAGTATATTTGATAAGTGTATGATTGGTGGGATGTCCAACCGCCGTGACCCATGCGTCACCAGAACCTAGACAATACATACAACCCCTGGCAAAAATTATGGAATCACCTGGCTCGGAGGATGTTCATTCAGTTGTTTAATGTTGTAGAAACAAAGCAGATCAAAGACATGGCACAAAACTAAAGTCATTTCAAATGGCAACTTTATGGCTTTAAGAAACACTAAAAGAAATCAAGATAAAAAATGTGGTAGTCAGTAAGGGTACGGTACCTTTTTTCAGACCAATCAGAGGGAAACAATTATGGAATCACTCAATTCTGAGGAAATAACTATGGAATCAGCCTGTAAATTTTCATTTCCAAAACTAACACCTGCACAAATTAGATCTGCTCATTAGTCTGCATCTAAAAAGGAGTGATCACACTTTGGAGAGCTGTTGCACCAAGTGGACTGATATAAATCATGGCTCCAACATGAGAGATGTCAATTGAAACAAAGGAGAGGATTATCAAACTCTTAAAAGGGTAAATCATCACACAATGTTGCAAAAGATGTTGGTTGTTCACAGTCAGCTGTGTCTAAAATCTGGACCAAATAAAACAACATGGGAAGGTTGTTAAAGGCAAACATACTGGTAGACGAAGGAAGACATCAAAGTGTCAAGACTGGAAACGTAAAGTAATATGTCTCCAAAACAGGAAATACACAACAAAACAAATGAGGAACGAATGGGAGGAAACTGGAGTCAATATCTGTTACCAAACTGTAAGAAACCGCCTAAAGAAAATGGGATTTACATACAGAAAAGCTAAACATAAGCCATCATTAACACCTACAAAAAAAAACAAGGTTACAATGGGCAAAGGAAAAGCAACTGTGGACTGTGGATGACTGGAAGAAAGTTATATTCTGTGATGAATCGCGAATCTGCATTGGACAAGGTGATGATGCTGGAACTTTTGTTTGGTATCGTTCTAATGAGATTTATAGAGATGACTGCATGAAGAGAACATGCAAATTTCCACAGTCATTGATGATATGGGGCTGCATGTCAGGTAAAGGCACTGGGGAGATGGCTGTCATTACATCTTCAATAAATGCCCAAGGTTACATTGATATTTTGGACAGTTTTCTTATCCCATCAATTGAAAGGATGTTTGGGGATGATGAAATCATTTTTCAAGATGATAATGCATCCAGCCATAGAGCAACAACTGTGAAAACATTCCTTGAAAGAAGACACATAAGGTCAATGTCATGACCTGCAAATAGTCCAAATCTCAATCCAATTGAAAATCTTTGGTGGAAGTTGAAGAAAATGGTCCATGACAAGGCTCCAACATGCAAAGCTGATCTGGCAACAGCAATCAGAGAAAGTTGGACCCAGATTGATGATGAGTACTGTTTGTCACTCATTAAGTCCATGCCACAGAGACTGCAAGCTGTTATAAAACAAGAAGTGGTGCAACAAAATACTAGTGATGTATTGGAGTGTCCTTTTGTGTTTGTTTTTCATGATTCCATAATTTTTTCCCTCTGCTTGGTCTGCAAAAAAAACTACCCTTACTCACTACCACATTTTTTAACTTGATTACTTTTAGTGTTTCTTAAAGCCATAAAGTTGCCATCTGAAATGACTTTAGTTTTGTGTCATGTCTTTGATCTGCTTTGTTTCTACAACATTAACTGAATGAACATCCTCCGAGCCAGGTGATTCCATAATTTAAAATTTTTGCCAGTGTATGTACATATGCATATACTGTATATATTGTATGTATATATATATATATATATATATATATATATATATATATATATATATACATATATATATATATATATATATACTCCTCATACTTTAATTTGTGTGTAAGGCTACTTTCACATTACAATTTTGAAGGGAGACGATGCTGTCCGATAAATTCAGACAGCATCGGCTCCCTTCTGATGCCTGGATCGGATGCCAAATAGGCATCCGATTCCGGCATTAAATCGTTGCCTCCGGGCTGAAAAAAAGAAAAAAAAAAAAGTTTATGCTCACCTATCCCCGAGCCCCCGCCATCTCCCGCCGTCTCCCGGTGTCTGCAGAGGTCTTCTACTGCGGTACAGGACCTGCGGTGATGTCATAGTCACGTGACAGCAGGTTACACCATGGTAACCTGCGGTCACGTGACTGTGACATCACCGCAGGTCCTGTACAGATGAAGAAGACCTCTGCAGACACCGGGAGCCTGCGGGAGACAGCGGGAGACGGCGGGGGCTCGGGGAGAGGTGAGTATAAACTTTTTTTTTTTTTTTTTAACCCCTGCCTTCCAGTTTGGAGCATTTTTACTGTACTGAGCATGCTCAGTACAGTAAAATCGGGTCCGAGGAGACATCCGATGATTCCTCGGACCCTGCTCCATAGGGCCCCAAGATAAATTGATTGGACCAAATCGGATGTGCACTAAATGCCATCCGATTTGGTCTGATTCGATTTTGTCCGATTTTATTTTCGGTGCAAAAATCGGAGCATGCTCCGATTTTTGCACCGATAATAAAATCGGACAGAATCGGATCGGACCAAATCGGATGGCATTTAGTGCACATCCGATTCGGTCCGATGCCCATAGGGCTGCATGGGGCCCAAAATCGGTCCGATGCTGTCCGATTTTTATCGGACAGCATCAGATTTAAAAAATCCGTAGTGTGAAACCAGCCTAAGGTGTGCTTATAAATTGGAAGTGTTGACATGCATTGTACTATGCTTCCATTTATTTTATTTTTATTGAGAGAATGAAGAATAATGTTGGAATTTTATGAAAAGTGTCGGGGCATGTTTAAACATTTTTTTCTGGAAACATGGAGGAGGATTATATTTTTTATTTCATTTTAGAGTCCCATTACCGACCACATAATAAGTTATTAAACAATCATATAGCTCATAACTTCTTTTAACTCTGAATCACTTAATCCAAATCACAGTTGTAATTCAGTGCCCAGGAATGTGTCAGCGTGGCATCATTATGCCCTTTGGGTTTTCCTGTGACACAGCAACCTTTCATTTTGGATATTTGCCCAGTAACTGTCTCATATTCTCCTGCTTCTGACTGGCATGTTCCTGGCATAACGTATCGTATTAGAATACAAAGAGATTTTCGTCAGCCATAGTAAACTGCTAATGATATATAATACACTGGGGTAACCAATTCCTTTATAATAACTTCTCAAATCAAAGATGAAATACATGGTTTCTGAGCTAAGGATAGTTTATATACTGTACATATGTACATTTGTTACAATGTGCACAAGGGGGTGCTCTTGCCTTTCTACATTTGTACAATTATAGCTAAGGAATTTAAACATTCTTCAGAACGCTAAAATTATGCAAGAATGAATGAAAAGGTTCCGGAAGAGTAAAACAGCATCAGGTCTGAGCATGCTGTCTATAATGGAAATTAATACACAGTGGCGGATCCATCATACAGCGAATATCAGCGACACCCACTGTAGTCTAATGACTTACAACAAGATATATTAAAATTCTTTGATGTCCTCCTCCTTTCAAATCAGACAGAACTTGCAATTGAGTTCCAGAATCTACAAATCTGAGCACATCAATACATTATATTATTTTTTTATTATTCATGTACGTTATACACAGGGTGCAAGTGTATGGAATGCTTAATATAGCACAGAGATCGGCTGTGTTAAACAGCCAACACCTCCCTCTAAAAGCAGGGATCAGAACTAGCTTCTCAATGCTTTTTAACCATTTTGATTCCACTGCATTAGTCCTGCCCCATTATAAGCAAAGACAATTAGTCCAGCTGCTGTATAAACTGTCATGTAATTATGCACTCCCTCTCAGCACCTCTCTCCTCCCTCCTTCCCCCTCCCTCCTTCCTCCTCCCTTTGCTAACAGGGCAGTGTCAAGTTTCACTTACAGGTCTGTTCAGTTGATATCACCACGGAAGGAGAGAGCTACTGTAGGTCTGCCTGATCTAGACTCCATTTGTTTCTGTAAAGCAGATACCCTGCTGTGCTGTGACAGTTTCTGTGCTGTAGTTCACCTCTTGTGATGCTACACACTGAGAGCAGATAGGAGGATACAGCCCAACCCCCCCCCCCCCCCGCCAACTGATCTCCTGTGCTGTGATGTGACATGCATGTTTATCTACAGGGAAGGGACAGCAGAGAACTAAGTGGATCCTTCACTGTGAGTGACAGATGGAATGAATCTCTTTATGTAAAGTTTACAGATTGTAATGGAATATAAATAAGAAAAATACATAAATAGGAATTAGAAAATGATATCAGTTACATGTGGATTTTTGACTTGACACTTTTCCTTTAATATCCCACAGTGGTTTACTTTTTTTGTCTCACTCTCACTGATTTAGTGGATTACTATATGCCAGATTAATGAATTTTCAGAGTTTGTTTTTTCTTCATTAACTGGCACCAATCTTGTTTACTTTCCCACTGCCGAAATCTAGGGAATCTTAGCAGGTAGTTATATATTAGAAACTTTCCATTGCTGACACTGATGATACATCTGATATGAATCCTGTGTTTCTGATATTCTCTATTATACTGTATCAATGGCTGCTGAAGTGTAAAACTGTCTGAAATAAGGAAATCACATAGCATGAATTCAGTGTCATTTTCAGTTGCATATCCACTAAAAAATGTAAAACTTTGGAATTTTCTTAGCTTTTACTGATGACATAAGGAGGTGAAAATTGCAAGGTGTGTTAAAGCGTGACATTTTTTCTTCTAAACTAGAAATGCATTGAATACAATTTGCAATAGGTCTAATTACCTATTTTGTTGCTTTCACAAAAAAAAATAGATTCTAAAGCATGCTGTAACGAGTTCACGGATCCATTTTGCATAACTGGAGTACAGGTCTCCCAACTATGAGTGCAGGGTGGCAGACTCTTCGTAGTATACATAAGTACAGCAGTCACACTGGAGGAGTGATCTTCGCTCTCCCTGTGCTTGGCACTGGGTCTACACTACCTGCCTGATTTCTTTACAAGCGCTATGGGATTCTCACTCCTGAGAAGTGCTCTCCCTGTGACTGTAGTTATATAGCTATATTGAGAGAGCGCTGCGCAAGAGTGAGTACCTTGGAGCGCTTGTATGGAAAGCACACAAACAATCTGGGACCTGAAAACAAGTGTGACTGTAGTCCGTTATCTCCTAAACAATTGTGTATAGAGAAGAATATGCTGTAGAAGTAAATATAAAAATGAACAAATCTTCAGCTCACCACTGAATGTCTGTATAAGGCCAGGGTCACACATGCCAATCCGCTTTTTTAAGCCCTTAGAAAAATGGATCCGTTTTTGTTAGGGTGCCAATAGTGTCCCCTGAGGCCTGGATGTTTTTTGGAAATTTTCTAAAAAAAATGCATGCATAAATGCATGCATTAACACATGGTGCCTATATGTACGCATGCGTCTCCCATAGGGCCCCATGTTAAAAAAACTCGTGTATTTTAATGCACCCAAAACCGATGCTAGCAGCGTTTTTTGGGATGCTGCACAAAAATGCTTGCGTTTTTGAAAAAACGCACCCACACATGCGTTAACGCATATGCGTTTTTGGACTTTGAAAAAAAATTACCAAAATGATCCTAAAAACTGATTTAAGCCAAACACGGATGGTATGTGTGACCCTGGCCTAACTTGCTTCAGCTTGGAAATAGCCCAGCCCAGGCCATACAAGATAAGATCCAAGAGGAAAATTATCCAGCGAGTAAGGATGGAGATGTTGCAGATGTATGCAAAAAAAATTGTATTTAATAAAGCCAAAAAAGCTACAAAATAGGATAAAAAAGACCCCCATAACCCCTAAAATCGATGCGTTTTGATGGATGCCTTCTTCAATGTGTTGAACAACCTCTGTATGTGAGGAGACGTGGCGAGGGTGCCCAAACCCTGAAGCAGGATGACTACTCAGACCCTGCCACGTCCAGTCCTACAACGGTTGCGCCAGCTGTGGCCATGCCCGCCGCGCCCTGTGCCGCTCTAGCCTCTGGTTGGGGAGTGAGGAGTGCGGGACGGCAGAGAAGCCATCAAGAGAAAGGGGACCCTAGGGGCACCAGGTATTGCGGTGCGCCCGAATCCGGACGCGGTACGACCACCAGCCGGAGGCGTTCAGTCCCGGAACGGAGGACCGGCTCCGAGAGCAGTGCGGATGTTCACCCCCATACTGCCCAACCGGAGGCCCGAGCTTCTTGAAGGAGTCGAGGTTGACACCCGGCACACCCAGGCAAAGGCACCATATAGGATCCCAGGGGCTCAGAGAGGAGTCACTCAGTTAGAGAGGATCCGAGGGAGCTGGCTTCAGGCACTGCACACGGAGGTGCTGAGGAAGACAGAAGAGAGTGCAGGAAGGGACCGGACAGGAACAGTAGGCATTCCACGAGGGACCTAAGTGCAGCATCCTAACTTCCAGTGACTACCCAGGCCAGGCAGACTCGTAAGGACTGTGTTTAAAGGACTGACAGTAAACCCGTTGCAAGTTATAAACTGTGTGGTGTATTTCATTCACCTGCGCCTGAGGAGTCACCGACCTGTTCCACAACTCCCATCATTCACTACTGCCCGGGGAACCCACTCCATCTGCGGGGAGCGAAATCACCCTGCTGCTTCACCACCGCCCCGGAGGTCTGTCTTGCAGCGCCGGTAACTTTACCGGAGCCGTAGGTTGTGTTATGAAATACCATTTTCATTGTCTGTTCCCCTTTTCAGCGACCACCGGGGCCATAGAACCGGGCAACTGGCTCATAACATCCCCATTAAATCAACACCCCGGGACCGGGTACCCCACGGCCCTGGGGCGGGTCATAGTCACCTTACTAATTCAACTAAGATCCTAGCTATATGTCTCCTTCAGTGTCAGAAGTTTACCTTTTTTTTTCCTTCCTTGGCATTTAACCTCTAAGGTAATATTTTAGTTATTAGCCAGTAGCCCAAACATTAGAATGCAATATACTGTATTTTTAACTTAGCCATGTTCTACTTCATCTGTTTGGGTTTTCAAAACTATTCTTTGTTATATTGTCATATTCCTCTTCTTTAAAAAAACATTTTGGTACTGACAAATGGAAATTAGGTTGCCAGTATGCAACACACCAACATAAGCTGTGGTTACAGTGATGGTTAAGGTTAATGATGGGCAAACCTGAACGGTACACGTAGAGTTTGGGGATATATCCTGAGCACAGACTTTCCCGAGAAGTCCGTGTTACAGTTCGGGTTTGCGTCTGTCCAGGGAGGGCTGTAAAACACTGTAAAAACAGTGATTAAATCATCAGCATTATACTTACCTGTCACCATTGCTGCAAGCACACTACTTCTGGGTCCCGTTCATTAACTTTCTCTGTATGCACTGGACTCTGCCTCCAACAGGCAATCACAGATGCCATGGCGCATGGACCAGTGGGGCGCCACGAAGGGGTACTGCACCCAAACCAGCATGTGCGGTATCCCTGTGGCCAGTGAAGGGGAAGGTTCGTATTTGGCTTTCATCCTGCATCAACACACCTAGATCTGGGGGCCAATTGATTAAACTCGTTACCAGTATAACCAGTCCCAGTGGAAGGTTATATAGGTGGGTAGTGGAGAGTGGGAAAGGAGAATGAGGAGTAGAAGAGACGTCGAGAATGACCCTTCAGGGGACGTACAGGCAGGGAACCCAGAAGGAGCAGTGATCCAGAGTCTAACACTGAGCCGCCAATACCGGTCAGACCGAGGAGTCTTCAGCCTCCTGGTCACCTGTAACAGTAGCCAAACAAGGAGCCAGGACCCGCGGAAAATCCCCAGATGTGCGGCAATACGGAGAAGGTTCCTACACGTGCATTGAGTTACAGAGGAAAGAGCAGGCCAGACTTCAATGCTAGGAAGGACAGAGGGCGAAGCCGAGAGAAGCATCTTGGGAGCCACAGATGAACACCCCATTCATTGGTCACTGTAGTGTTGTAGTGCAGATGACGATGAATCCATAAGCACACACAGATATGCTGAACTGCTCAGTCAAGCGGCCATACTTTAATGAAATCTCTTCCCTTTCTCAGCTCTCCCTTTTCCTGCCACAGCTCCTCCTCTATCTTACATCTGTAACGGAGTGGGTAGCCCTGACTGTATTATTATTGAAATAGACACTGAAGTGAACATTACACAGTCTGATACTGCCCCCTTGTGGACAATTGCTGAAATGACTGCAGAGAAAAAAAAACACTGATTGCTGATCCCCTCCCACAACAGCCTTGTGCTGAGGAGGGAAAAGTGTGCAGCAGTGCAGACCCAGAGCTCAGCCAGGACAGACCTGCGTGTGGTGTCTCCCGACATAGGGCTCTTTTGCAACCGGATTCTTGGGAAGAAATACCTTGTGAGGATCGCTGTTGCAACCCCAAGTCTGCAGGACATTATTTTACCGAGGGTCCAACTCAAATTCAGGACATTGCCACCGGATTACATGTGTAGGGGCTGTGACCGACATAAGGGAGCCATCTGTGCTACCGTGATCTTCTGCTGCTCGGTGTGCCCCGGGACAGAGAGAGAGACTAACAAAAATCTGTTACCTGCGGAAGAAGACCGAAGAGGAGGACTGAGGAGTTTCCCCCTTCAGCGCTGCACCGGGACCCGTCATCGTGAGACCCCAGGCCTGCCAAGTGGGAGCGACATCTTCTTCTGTGATAGACTGGTACGTGATTTGAGGGAAAGTTAGGGAGAGATATCTCCATTTAGTTTTTTCTTTTTCTTCTTCTTGCTGCGCACCCGGATAAAGTGAAGATCCAGGGACTCCACCATATACATGTGTGCAGCTAGATCAGTTGACTGTGTTATAGATATGTTTTACAGTAAAGAAAGGTTACTACCAGTTAAATCTGAGTATGGAGATTCTGTTGAAGCAAGACATACACACACACCCGCGGCCTTACCACCGGTCGCTACATCTGGCGTAGTCGGCAGGATTTGTGATCAACAGAATCTCCTCCCGGTAGTAACTTATAACCGGACAGTCTCCCCGGCATCTATTGTCAATCAGGTGAGGAAGTTTAACGGACGGAACTATCCTGTAACTGAATGGACCGAATAACTTAAGATAGTGGGGGAGATGTATAACATTGATCCTAAGACCTTAGCAGAAATGGCCATGCTAACATTAGAGGGGGAGGCGTGGACGACAGTCAGGCTGGAGACGGTTAGGGGCCGGCGTACATTGGATGACTTGGTGCGGGTGCTGGAGAACACCTATGGGCCGACCACATATGCGGGAACATTATGGTATATGTTCTTCCGGCGTACTCAACTCGAATCGGAGGACATCCCTCAATATGCCAATGCCCTCCAAGTACTGCTCGAACAAGCCTGCAGGAAAGAAGAACAGATAGCTAGTACGGGCGCCCGTGACCTGGTGTTGAGAGGTCAATTCGTGACTGGATTAAGAGACCTGTATCTTAACCGCTCGCTGCAAGATCTACTCCGGATAAATCCGGCCCTTACGTTCGCTGAGGTTAAGCAAGAAGCGATAGAACGTTCGAGAGGACCTGTCATGGAGGCCCAGACTTATACCGCGGCTCGCAGGTCCATAACTGGTATCAGAACCCTGAACAGTGACACGGAAGAACTGAAGCAGATGGTGGCAGAGTTGCAGAAACAGGTGTTGCAGCTCACCCTGGACCAACAGGCGGACAGGCAATCGAGACAACAACCCAGCCGGCCGATGGGAAGATGCTGGACATGCGGCGATCCCCGCCATAGAGCAAACCGTTGCCCCCAGAACGTTCAAGTCCATCCACGGGCCGATATACCGGAACCAGCGAGTCATGCCCCACAACAGCGGCCACCTTTAAACTAGACGCCCCTGCCAAAGAGGCTCACTCGGCAGGGGAGGCCAAAAAGAGGGGTGTAGGAAAACAGAGCCAGCCACGGAACAAACTTGCATCAAACAGCCCTACCCTGGAAGTATTATTGGAAGGGACCGCCGTGCAAGGATTAATGGATACTGGGTCTCAGGTATCCACCATCTCCGAGCAGTTTTACGAAGAGTATCTGAAGCCGCGGGTTGCCTATGACCCTGATACTACTATCAAGATCAAAGCAGCCAATGATCTACCCATTCCGGTGACGGGAGTTGCCTGGATGAACACCGAAGTCTGTGGGCAAGATCTCGGGAAGAGAGGGATAATCGTGGTCAGGGAAGGCTGTGGATCAGAAACGCCCATGATTATTGGGATGAACATCTTGAAAGACCTGAATCTGGTGTTGTTTACCAAGAGGGGGCCCAAGTACTGGCAAGAAGTGACCACACATAGGGCCACCCGCCGAGCCTTCCAACAAGTGGTCCGGACCTGCAATCTCCAGCGAATGACAGAAGAACAACTGCCGCTGGCCACGATCACCGTACCCCGCCATACTAGGATAACTTTACCTGCTGAGAAGGAGACCGTTATCTCGCTACCCCTTAGCACCACAAGACAGCTCGAAGGCGTGGAGGTGCTGATTGAGCCGCGCACCCCGAAGGAAGGGAAGCTGAACCCCCTAGTTGCTCGAACTCTAGCCGTTGTGGAGAAAGGGGAGGATTCCTGTCAGGCTGGGTAACACGGCTAACGTGAGCGTTGACCTAGAGGCTGGGACACAACTCGCCCGAGTTTACGCCCTAACCGAAGAGGTGAACCCTATGAGCCCCCTCCAGTTTGCACCGTCTACAGAGGGAGATTGGACAGTGACGGTCTCTGCCATGGCCGCTGTCGCGGGTGACGTCAACGCGGGGCGAGAACTACGAGAAAAGTGCCAGTTGGACATATCCCAATACTCCAACCAAAGAGTGTCCCAGGTAGAAGAGTTACTTCAAGAGCACCAGGCGTCCTTTGCCCGGCATGATAACGACTTCGGATGCACCCCCAGTATCAAGCACGAAATCCCCACAGGTGATACCGCTCCTATCCGTGAAAGGTACCGCCAAATACCTCCCAAAAATACCAAGAAGTGAAAAATCTCCTGAATTCCATGTTACATGCTGGAGTTGTACGAGAAAGCCAGAGCCCCTGGGCTGCACCAGTGGTGATAGCCAAGAAGAAAGACGGGTCCCTGAGGTTCTGCGTGGACTACCGCCGTTTGAATGCTTGCACCATCCGGGACTCATACCCTTTACCAAGGATCGAAGAATCCCTGACAGCCCTGAAGTTAGCTAAATATTTTTCGTCATTGGACCTGGCCAGCGGCTATTGGCAGGTACCCATGCACGAGAAAGATAGAGAAAAGACTGCTTTCATCCTACCCATGGGCCTGTACGAGTTCGACCGGATGCCCTTTGGTCTGAACAACGCGCCAGGGACCTTCCAGCGACTGATGGAGCGTTGCCTCAGGGACTTCAACTTCGACTTCACCCTCATTTACCTGGACGACATCGTAGTCTATTCGGCCACATTTGAAGAACACCTGCAATAGCTGGGCCGTGTGTTTCGTAGGTTGAGAGAACATGGCCTGAAGTTGAAACCCAGCAAGTGCCGTCTTCTGCAGCCCGAGATCAATTACCTGGGCCACCGGATCTCGGCCGAAGGTGTACAGCCGTCTTCGGAGAAAATAGCCGCCGTGCGGGACTGGCCACAGCCTACGAACGTCAGAGAGGTCAGGGCCTTCCTGGGGTTGGCCGGCTACTACCGCCGGTTCGTAAGAAACTTCGCCCGGCTTGCTGCACCCTTGCACGAACTGCTTCGAGGGACCACCAACGGCCCCAGAGGACGACCCATCAGCTGGGGACCCAGCCAGGAAGAATCCTTCCAAGCCCTAAAGGGTGCCTTGACTTCACCCCCCATCTTGGCATATGCGGACTACAATCTGCCCTTTCAACTACATACCGATGCCAGTCTACAGGGTCTAGGGGCAGTACTCTCCCAGCTACAAGAAGGCAAGGAACGAGTCATAGCCTATGCCAGTCGGTCCCTACACGAAGGTGAGAAGAACCCCATCAGTTACAGCTCGTTCCGGCTGGAGCTGTTGGCCCTAACGTGGGCTATGGCGGAGAAATTTGCAGCATACCTCACAGGGGCGGAAGTACTGGTCCTGACCGATAACAACCCGTTGGCCCACTTAGAAAATGCGAAGCTCGGAGTCATGGAACAGCGTTGGATGTCTCGACTCTCTAAGTTCAACTACAAGATCAAATACAGGGCTGGGGCTGAGAATCAAAATGCGGACAGCCTGTCTAGGGTGTCATACCCTTACTCACCAGAGACCGGGATGAAGAACTAGAAGGAGACGAGATGCCCGATTTTGCAAGGCTTGCCCAACGGATGATGGAGTACCGCCAGTTCGTTGTGGGCGAAGTTGGAACTCCAGTGGGGGTCACACCGTGTCCCCAAGAGTGGTGCAGACTCCAGGACCAGAACCCTGAATGGGCCCTACTCAAGCAATGGGTGAAGCAACAGCAGAAGCCCTCCTCCGAAGCACGGTCGCGACTGTCCGCCGGGACCTTGACATTGCTCAGCCAGTGGGATCGGCTAATTCTGAGAGAAGAGGTACTATATCGGAAGGTTCTCCTGTCCCACATGTTGGAGGAATGTACACAAGTTGTGGTGCCTGCCCAATTGGCCCGTGAGATGGTGGACGAAGCACACAAAAGGAACGGTCACTTTGGAATAGACAAGACCTTTCGGTGGATTCAACAGTCCATCTACTGTCCAGGGCTCCGCAAGCTGGTCGAAGACGTCTGCAGAACCTGTCACACCTGTGAACTGCACAAGTCCACCGAACAGCGTGCACCTGTCCAGACGATTAAAACCTCCAGGCCTCTTGAGCTGTTGATGGTGGACTATCTGCTGATCGGGACGGCGAGCAGTGGCTATCAATACTGCCTAGTCATGGTGGACCACTTCACAAAATTCGCCGTCGTTGTTGCTACCAAAGACCAGACGGCCGAATCGGCTGCACAAGCCATCTGTCGACAGTTCATCCACGTCTATGGGTGTCCAGAGAGGTTACACTCCGACCAGGGGGCTTGTTTCGAAGGCAGAGTCATCGAGGAGCTGCATCGGATGTATGGAATCCAGAAGTCGAGGACCACTCCTTACCATCCACAAGGGAACGGTGCATGTGAACGCTTTAACCGGACCCTACTCCAGCTGATCCGCACCTTGGCCGAAGATAAGAAAGATCGATGGCCCCAATTCCTTCCAGATCTAGTATGGGCCTACAACAACCAGGTCCACTCCGTGACTGGCTACACCCCACACACTCTTCTCTTTGGCCGCCCAGGAAAAGGGGTCCATGACCTGAACCTATTCCGCCCAGAAGAAGATGTCTGCCATAACTACCCCTCTGGCTAAATGCTCACCGACAGAAGATGGAGACTGTACACCGGATGGTGAGTCAACAAATCCGGGGCCAGATACATGCTGACCCATCTCCCGTGCAAGAGAAACCCTTAAAGTTGGGACAGCTAGTCTTGCTCCGTATTAAGAAGCCTCAAGGGAAACTTTGAGCCAAGTGGGAGACTGAAGTCTACCGGGTAATCGAACGCCCTTACCCCAATGGACATGTATACCGAGTGCGGGGTGAAGACAGCCGCAGCACCCGCACTGTGCACCGAAATATGTTGCGCCCCTGCCGCTCCCGGCCTGACTCCCCTCCCACAGTAACCGGAGGGGGTGACGCTGCTGACATGACTGACGTCACGGACATTTCTCAACATAGAGATCATGTCGACTCTGAGACCGGTGACCCACCTACACAGACCAGTCCCCCTCCCGGAGTACTGACTGGAGTGGGGTGTAAAGACAGTGACGAGGAGGGGAACAACCGACCCTTGCGACGCACTGGCCGCACCACTGCTGGGGTCCCTCCCGGACGGTTCTACAGGGACCAGTATCTCAACCAACCCCTGTGACATCTACAGCCATCACTGCCTTGGAGCCGGCGGTTGTTGACAGGGACTGCCAACCTTTAAGTGGGGGGGTATGTAACTGAGTGGGTAGCCCTGACTGTATTATTATTGAAATGGACACTGAAGTGAACATTACACAGTCCGATACTGCCCCCTCGTGGACAATTGCTGAAATGACTGCAGAGAAAAAAAACACTGATTGCTGATCCCCTCCCACAACAGCCTTGTGCTGAGGAGGGAAAAGTGTGCAGCAGTGCAGACCCAGAGCTCAGCCAGGACAGACCTGCGTGTGGTGTCTCCCGACATAGGGCTCTTTTGCAACCGGATTCTTGGGAAGAAATACCTTGTGAGGATCGCTGTTGCAACCCCCAGTCTGCAGGACATTATTTTACCGAGGGTCCAACTCAAATTCAGGACATTGCTACCGGATTACATGTGTAGGGGCTGTGACCGACATAAGGGAGCCATCTGTGCTACCGTGATCTCCCTTCTGCTGCTCGGTGTGCCCCGGGACAGAGAGAGAGACTAACAAAAATCTGTTACCTGCGGAAGAAGACCGAAGAGGAGGACTGAGGAGTTTCCCCTTCAGCGCTGCACCGGGACCCGTCATCGTGAGACCCCAGGCCTGCCACATGGGAGCGACATCTTCTTCTGTGATAGACTGGTACGTGATTTGAGGGAAAGTTAGGGAAAGATATCTCCATTTTGTTTTTTTATTTTTCTTCTTCTTGCTGCGCACCTGGATAAAGTGAAGATCCAGGGACTCCACCATATACATGTGTGCAGCTAGATCAGTTGACTGTGTTATAGATATGTTTTACAGTAAAGAAATGTTACTACCGTTTAAATCTGAGTATGGAGATTCTGTTGAAGCAAGACATACACACACACCCGCGGCCTTACCACCGGTCGCTACACATCACTGTTTCTGGGCAGAAAATGCAAACAGGGAAGACAACAAGCACACTGCAGAAGATATAACAACATTACAGTCACTACCCAGGCCAGCTACCCGTGACTGTAGACCTGTTGTTGAACTTGAAAGTGACCAGTTAACCTGTACAGAGACTCAGCTACGTGTGGCGTGTTGTTCTTTCTCGTTGTGAGGGATTGGACAGGTTCTCACCTGCAGAGCTGCCTTCCAGTTAATGCAGTATCACTGCTCTGGGGACACTGCTCTACCTGCAGGGAGCAAGACCAACTGGCTACAATAACACCATCTCCAGAGGTCTGAAGTAGCGCTGGTGTCATCATCAGACAAGGGTGCATAACTGCCCTAGGTGACTGACCAATTGGCTCGTTAATCTGACTACCTAGACCACCAGGCCCAGTTCATTGCACTCCTTGCATTTCTTATTACATGACAGAAAATACTAGCAGGGGAAAGTATGTAAAGCCACACTCGAGAGGTGATCAAGCAGACAACTTATTAAAAATCCAGAGAAAAGGAGTATCCGCTGTGGTTTGGCGAATATAGAAGCCAACCACAAAGCACAGACTCAAAGGTTTGAATTCAGATACATTACAGTATTCCGCCTTCTGCAAGGGGCAACTGGACCCTCTGAGATCCCCAACTGCTGATGTTCCTGACAGAACTCTTTTGCTAGGCAGTCTGCGTGCAAATCCCTCACATCAACCAAGGAATTATCCTCCAAGCCAAAACTCTTCTATTTAATGAGCTACTGCAGTTGATGACATGTCCAGAACCCAAAATTCATTCCATTCCATACTCCTTGTCCTCCTCCAAATAAAACTTCAATGCATTGAGGACCCAGCAGAATCTATATAATCTTTATAAGAAGACAGGAATGAAATCAATTATAAATCCTCCATGCAACTCAGAGTTTAAGCTTGACAGTTATAGGATTAAAATTTTAATTACCATATATACTCGTGTATAAGCCGACCCGTGTATAAGCCGACCCCCCTACTTTTGCCCCCAAAACCTGGGAAAACCTATTGACTTGTGTATAAGCCGAGGGTGGACCCCAGCACAGGTATACAGGCCTCCCTAGTCGTAGTATACAGCAGCCTCCCCAGTGGTAGTATACAGCAGCCTCCCCAGTGGTAGTATACAGCAGCCTCACCAGTGGTGTATACAGGCCCCAGCGGTGTATACAGCAGCCCCCCCAGTAGTGTATACAGGCCCCAGCGGTGTATACAGCAGCCTCCCTAGTGGTGTATACAGCAGCCTCCCCAGTGGTGTATACAGCAGCCTCCCCAGTGGTGGTATATACAGGCAGCCCCAGAGGTGTATACAGGCAGCCCCAGTGGTGGTATATACAGGCAGCCCCAGAGATGTATATACAGGCAGCCCCAAAGGTGTATACAGGCAGCCCCAGTGGTGGTATATACAGGCAGCCCCAGAGGTGTATACAGGCAGCCCCAGTGGTGGTATATACAGGCAGCCCCAGAGGTGTATACAGGCAGCCCCAGTGGTGGTATATACAGGCAGCCCCAGAGGTGGTGTATACAGGCAGCCCCAGTGGTGTATACAGGCAGCCCCAGTGGTGGCATATACTGGCAGCCCCAGAGGTGGTGTATACAGGCAGCCCCAGTGGTGTATACAGGCAGCCCCAGTGGTGGTATATACTGGCAGCCCCAGAGGTGGTGTATACAGGCAGCCCCAGTGGTGTATACAGGCAGCCCCAGTGGTGGTATATACTGGCAGCCCAGAGGTGGTGTATACAGGCAGCCCCAGTGGTGTATACAGCAGCCCCAGAGGTGGTGTATACAGGCAGCCCCAGAGGTGTATACAGGCAGCCACAAATGCTGGCACTTGCCCCCCTGCTTGTAAGGCCCCCCCCGGGTGCTTATCTTACCATCCCTGGTATTTAAATCATGCGCGCAGGTCCCTCCGTGCTCCCGTCCTCCCGTCGTCAGCTGCATCCGGGGTCCCCGGCCGTCGCGTAGCGATGACGTCATGCGACCGGCCGGTCACATGACCCCGGATGCTACGGAGGATGGGAGCACGGAGGGATCTGCGTGCGCGATTTAAAATACTAGGGATGGTAAGATAAGCACCCGGGGGCCTTACAAGCAGGGGGGCAAGTGCCAGCATTTGGGGGATATATTAATAGATATGCACTGCTTCCCCCTGCCGCTGATTGACAGGGGAAGCAGTGCATATATAATGAGCGGCCCCACGTGATGTGGCGCTCATTCAGCAGCCTCCCCCCGCCTCCTCCAGCCTCCCTAGCCCCGGACACAGCCCCCACTACAGTATTGACCCGTGTATAAGCCGAGGGGGAGACTTTTCAGCCCAATTTTTGGGCTGAAAAACTCGGCTTATACACGAGTATATACGGTACTTTAAATGAACAAACAAATTTAGGAGCAAATTTCCTTAAAGAGCACCTGTAACCCCCCTGGTGCTATGCAAACTGAATACATCGTGTCTGCTGCATTCAGGGAAGGGGTCCCCCTGTCTCTAGTCAGGGTCGGCTCCAGGTTTTTGTGGGCCCCGGGCGAAACAGTCTCAGTGAGCCCCTTTAACACATACGAGGGGCGCCTGAAACGTTCGAGGCCCACCCATGAAATCTTTTTTGCATGGTCTTCTTTTGCAATGCATTATGTTATTTAGTTAGTTGAAAGTTAGTTAGTCTTAGGTAGTATTTAGATAGTCTCATGAGCAATCTGGATTTATTTAGATTTTTTTTTGTTTCCGTTACAGCATTTTAAAATTGGGTCGCAAGGCTAAAATATGGTAATGCGCCAGTTCACATATCGGCTGTTGCAATGGCTGCAATTCACTCCTGTGGTTTCCAACTGCTTCAGCACCCACCCTGATTGGGCTCCCTAGGACTATCACCTATTCCCACAGATGAAAAAGCACCTTGGTGGAAGTCATAATTCACTTCTGATGAAGCCGTCATGGACGCTGTAAAGGATTTTTTGGAGGAGCAAGACGGAACGTTCTACCACAGTGGAATGATGAAACTCCACGAGCGATAGCATACCTGTGTGACCGTCAAGGGAAACCATGTTGAGAACTGACTGAAAAATTTTGACCCACGGTCACTACTTCTGGGTACCTCGTACCATGATTTATGAATATAATATAGAAGCTGCGGGCTGTGTATAATATAGTGGCTACTGGGTGGGCTTTATAAAATATAGAGGCCATTTAGGGCTGTATATATAATATGGAGACTGCTGGACTGTATATACAATATGGAGACTGCCAGGCTGTATATACAATACAGAAGCCACAGGTTGTATATAATATATTTGGGGCTGTGCTGGACTGTATATATTATTTTGAAGGTTGGTTGGTGGCTAGGCTATATATATTTTATTTGGAGGCTGGGCTGTATAATATTATTTGGAGGCTGAGATGGGCTCGTATATTTATTTGTAAGACTGTACCAGGCTTCATATTTATTTGGAAGCTGTGGCAGCCAGCAGCAGCCTCAAAATATATATAAAGCCCAGCACATTTTCCATTATATATACAGCCCAGCACAGCCTCCATACCCCAGTACAGCCTCCATGTACAGGGCAGCACCAGCCTCCAATGACTCGCCCAGGGTGAATGGGGACACTTGGGTATCTGGATCTCTGCGTGTGTAGGGATGCACCATGTAGGACAAAGGTTACGTGAGGTGATGGACGTAGTAGTATTGCAGCGCAGCAGTGAATAAGCACACGGAGACTCAGTCACTCTACGGGTACCTTACTGGAAACTATGCAGATTGATGATACGTTCACAGTGGCACAAAGGTCTTATCCGGCCGGGTCAGTCACAGTGGGCCGTAGAGTCTCTGGACGTCTATTGTAGTGGCTGAGCAAATCATTGCCAGCTGATGTCTGAGCAGAGAAACACATTGAACTGACCTGAAGCAGCTGCTGCCCTGATTGAGGCACATAGCCTGACCTCACATGTGCCTGGGTACCACAAGGTGCTGTGCTGGGTGCCAGCTATATGGACCAGTGGTACCGCTGGATCTTGGCTGGCTGTGAATTCAGAACACAGGGGAGAGGAGGGTGGGTGATTAAATTATGACAACGAGTGTCTTCTGTGCACTGTGCATTCTACACTGTGGACCGCAGGAACAGGAAGTGAGGGGCGGAAGCAGGGGCTGGTGGCTGGCGTCAGACCATTAATGAACTGTATGCACCGTACCGCGGCAGTAAGAGAATAATAATAATACCAGTGCGGGGCGGGTGGGCCGGCAGCGGTGGGCCCCTCAGTCACGCCTGGGCCCGGCATTTGCCCAGGTATGCCAGGTGCTGACGCCGGCCCTGTCTCTAGCCCCCCTGTAAGCTGGTTAAAAGAATTTAGAAAGTGTACAGATAACGAGTCCGGAGGGACTTACTCAGTAAAGAGTCATCGCTGTTGTATGGTGTCCTCCCCTCCTCCAGCCCTATCTTGTTCAGCCTCCTGTATGTGTCATCGCTGCTGCTGGTGTCCTCCCCACCTCCAGCCCTCTCTGGTCCACCTCTAGTAGGCTGAACAAGAGAGTGCTGGAGGTGGACCAGAAAGGGCTGGAGGCAGGAGGACACCAGCAGCAGCGATGAAACATACAGGACGCTGAACAAGAGAGGGCTGGAGGTGGACAGAGAAGGCTGCAGGCAGGGAGGACACCAGCAGCAGCAATGACACATACAGGAGGCTGAACAAGAGAGGGATGGAGGCAGGGAGGACACCATACAACAACGATGACTCATTACTGAGTAAGTTCCTCTGGACTCCTTATGCGTAAACTTTATAAAGTCTTTTTTACAACTTACAGGGGGGTTAGAGACATGGGGGGCCCCTTCCCTGAGTGCAGCAGACACGCTGCATTCAGTACTGCATTCAGTTACCATAGCACCAGGGGGGTGTTTAATTGAACTTTTAGATACAAATTTGTTGAGGATAGCCACATAAAATCTCCTACCTTAATGACAGTACGTCTGTGGTTTGCTCTTCTTTTGGTTAAATGCAACAAGTTAACAAAAGACATTTTTAAACTTCTCTCCAGCTCTCAATCAAAAAAGAAGAATATTTTTCCTCCTCTTGTACCTCAGATTGCAAGCTAGAAAATTACCAAAAACTGGATGAAAGCCCCCAAAATGGTAGCAATAGAGATGGTGTTATTGAGAGTGAACTCAGGCAGAGGAACAAATCCACCCAGTCTTTTTGATTACAAAAAACAAAACATCTTAAATGTTGTCCTAATTCTTGGTTCATTCTGTCCGTCTCACCATTTTTCTCAGTATGATAACCTGAAGAGAGCAAAAGCTTAATTCCCAACCTGGAGCAAAAGCTACATCAAAAGCTAGCTATAAACTGAACCCCTCCATTAGAAAAAATGTTTTTAGGAACATCATGTAGCTTAACGATATGAGAGATAAACAATGTAGATAAACTCTTAGCCGTAGGCAATTTTGGTGGAGGAATAAAGAGAACCAACTTGCTGAACTGGTCCTCCACCGTCCACACTACAGTATTACCCCCAAAATTCTGAATAAAATCCAAAGAAGAGATCTCAAAGATGCCAGGGATTTAGACAAAAGAAAAACAAAAATTCCCACAAGACTTAAGTCCCAGTCACACATAATGAGATCGTTAGCGAGATCGTTGTAACTGTGACATTACACTGACTTCCCCAGTGATGTCGCTATGTGTGATATCTAGCTGCGATCAGGCCCCTGCTGTGAGGTCGCTGATCGCTGCAAAGGGCTCAGGACCATTTTTTGGTCGTTGGTCTCCCACTGGTCAGCACGCATCGCTGCGTGTGACAGCAAGAGACCAACGACCAGCGATCTCACAGGCTGGTAACCATGGTATACACTGGTATATAATAAACAAAATGACTGCAGCACTCCTTATCTTCAATCCAAATGCCTTTATTGGCCTTCAGGTGTATTTGGGACGTTTCGGGAACATCTCCCTTCCTCTAGCCTGGCTAGAGGCATTTGGATTGAAGATAAGGAGTGCTGCAGTCATTTTGTTTATTGTATACCAGTGAGGAGGAAGAGAAACTGGACTGATTTGCACCCAAACAGAGCTCTGCTGCTTATTTCTTTTCTTAACATGGTAAACACTGGGTATCTTGGCAGTGCGTGCATGGTTACTAGCGCTAAGCAGGGAGGACGCTGGTAACTATGATAAACAACGGGTATCTAGGCAGCGCGCACTGCCTGGATACCTGGTGTTTATCATAGTTACCAGCTTCCTCCCTGCTTACAGGTTGAGCTAAGCATGGAGGATGCTGGTAACATGCTTCTAGCAATGTGGGAGGTGGCTCTGATCGCTGGGGAGATCTGCCTGTTTGACAGCGACCAGGTAACGACGCTCCAGCGATCCCGGCAGGTCGTTATCGTTGTTGGGATCGCTGGAGCGTCGTTGTGTGTGACGGGATCTTTAAGCTTGTGAATATCCAAATTGATGGTGGAATTGAGTTTCAACAACCATGGCACCCAACACAACTTTAGCTGGTAATGAAGGAAACACCATAAGAAAGAGATTCTGTGTAAAACACTCCCATTATCATGCAAACATTCTCAATCTTAGAAGTAACATGACTTTGGGTAAGGGAAGAATTATCAATTCTGGATACCCGAATAGAATGACCGAGAGTAGAAAATGTGTACCCATAATCCATAGCAAAATCATTGTCAATAAAATCTAAGGCGAAACCTGAATCAACAAATTATAACTTCAGATTTAGTTATCAAAGACACTTATAAACAAAAAACAGTATTTCAAACCTTCAGAATCAGTGTCCTTGTGTGGCACCCCAGGTCTTAGTGCCACAGTGTCATCACTGCCCCCGAGTGGTGGTGTCATGCTGGAGAGCAACAGAAGGGTCTTCTCATCAGGCAGGTAAACCGCACACAACACCTTCTGCCTTCAGGTCAGAAGGGGGAGACCAAACCCAGGTTCAGGGTGAGCTCCCCTATAAATTCTGGTCTGGGGCAGAGCCAGTTAGTTTAGTTCCTAGGAGGACTGAGGAAGATACCTGGTGGACTGGAGGCTGCTTGAGATCATCCCAGGATCGCTGACTCAGTTATAGCCTTAAGGCTAGGGTCTGAGGAGAGTTGAAGGAACACCTGGGGAGCTGAGCAGCACCGTGCTCACCCCAGAGGATCCGCGCATAGAATGGACACAGGAGTCCGAGACTATGCAGGGCCTAACGTCTCGGCAGTCAATACCGGAAGGTGGGAGATTCCAGGTTCCCCAGCCACACTGTGCCTGGAGGCAAAGCAACGCAGAGAGTTCAGGAACTATTCCCCGAGACGAGGGTTAAGAAAGGACTCAAGTTGCCTGTCATACTGTCACCCCGCAGAGGAGACAGGGCCGGCAGCTTAGCTTATGTAGTAGCAGGAGCCCAAACACAGTGTGCAATAAGGAGGCCAACGACTCAGCCGGGTGAGGAGAACCGGTGAGTTTCTCTCAAGCAAGGACTCCTCTGACAACTGACTGGAATGAAGATGCTCCAGTAAAAGACTGTGTAAGTACAAAACAGTGAGTCTGCCTGTTACTTTATGCCCGTCGTCCTGCACCCCAACCCCTTACTACATCCACTGCCCCAGGGATCCGCTCATCCCGTGGGGAGCCGCTCCATCTCAGCTGCCCGTCCATCACCCCGGAGGTTCTGCAGCAGCCGTGGCCACCTATAGCCACATACCATGGGTGGCGTCATGAATAACTTTCATTTTAAACCACTCCATTCCCACAAACTCCCCTTTTCAACTGAACCCAGGGTCACGGAAGCTGTGTCTCGACCCCTGTGACTCCCAAGAGACTGTATAGCCCGGTTCCGAGTACCCCACAGCCCTGGGGGTGCGTTACTTGCATATTACTGATTTTTTAATTTTTACTTTCCCCTAAGGGGAACTGTCAGGTCATTTGGGCACCCAAAATAACAAGTAATTCTGGGTGCGTAACTATAATCCCTGCGTAAAAGCACCAGGATATAGTTGCATGCATAAACTGATCTTTAGAAAAAGTATTTCTAAAGTCAGTTTACGAGATACTAATGACCCACCCCAAGGCCGTGGAGACTCGGTACCCAGGCAGTTGCTGTAAAGGGATGTCACTGGTGGCCTGCCCGGAGCTGTGGCCCTGGTGGTCACTTAAAAAAGTTGGGGAATTAAGAAAAATAAAAGAAAAAGGATAAAGTCTCGTGACGCCACCTGCGGCACCTGGTGATGGCACCAGCGCTGCCGGCAGACCTCTGGGGATGATGGGTAGGCAGCCAGATGATGTCAATCCCTGCAGGCAGAGTGCGGTCCCCAGGGCAGTGGTGCAGTGATGGGGAGTTTGCACAGGGGCTCGGCAACTGGGTCGTGGCTACAGTCTCTGGGCTGGACAAGACCAGGGCTGAAATGACTGACACACATTCTCAGAGTCGTTTTTGTACTTTTACTGATGTTATGACAGGCACGGTCCAGGGTACACTCCAGGTGGTCGGAAGCACTTCAGGATTTCCACTGTGAGTAGGTTATAAGGCCTCCTTGTCTCTTTCCCCTTGGTAAGCCCCTGACCTGTGTTGAACTATGCCCAGCCTCCTCTGTGTCTTTCTCTCACCTGTATTGTAGTGTTGAGAACCTTTTGGTGGCTACCGCTATTACTTGACCTGCGGCTCCTGGCTCTCGGGTTGGTTGCGCTACAGGTGTCTGGGAGACTGGGGTCTCCTAGGTGAACCGATGTTTTCTGCTGGGCTTGATGCTCTCCTACAGACTCGGACTCTGGTGTCAGGGTTGCTTCCTGGGGTGAAACGGTAAGGCTCCTCTGCCCCCAATCTGCTCTTTAACTTGTCTTTTGTCTTGCCTATGACCCTCACTCTCGGGCCCTCACATGGCTAGGCTGGTCTCTGGTACGAGCCTAATGCAGCACCGTTCACCAGATGGCCTTCACAGTACTACTCCGTACTGCACGGACTAACTAACTCCACCACCAGCACCAGTATTTATAGGGGATCTTGCTTAAGGGCAGCAAATGGAGCTCCCCCTACAGGTCTGGGGTGGAAGGTGTTGTGTGTGTAAGGGTACCTGTTGTGGAAATCCCTCCATGCCTTAGGTGGTTCTGTGGCTACCTGTAAGGACAGGGTGGCACAGTAAGTAGGGCTTTGACTAGTCAAGGGGGTGTTGGTTCCTTTGCCTTGTTGGTCAACTTAACATGTTATAATGTTCCCGTGGGCTTAATAACATGCTTTACAATGCCAGTGTTCTTTGCATCTTTATTCAAAGCCGCGCAGAAGAACCTCTGCAAATTGGGGCCTGCAGAGAAGCCAAGATGGGAATTGAACCTGGAACACCGGCTCATTTCTGTCTATGCTGCCACCGAACGGAGATGTAATAATTCAGAGTTTCAGATACAATAATGAATTTGTACCTTTCAGCATTGAGCATCTCGTCACCAAGTGTATGCACCCTGGCTCAGAGACTTTTACTGCGCGTGATCGTAAATTGTAGTGTTTCGGTCATGTGCCCTAGCCTTTCTGCAGCTGGGACGCATACACCTAGCTTTATCATAGTGTGCATGACTGAAAGTGTAGATGACTTCCGATCATGCACAGTAAGCCTCTCTGAAGCCAGGGTGCATACACACCGTGACAAGAGAAGTCCAGAGCTACTTATAGGCACTGTGACCAATACTCAGCCAAAAGAGGCTACATTCAAGTACAGTATCTCTCAGGGTAATGTCTATATTGTACACTATTCACCAATACCTCACCTATAGGGGCTCTACCAGGCTAAACAAACAGCTTTCTTTTTAACATGGGATTATAGTTACACTGTACACTTTATCTGTATAACAATACACTCAACATAGAGTACTATATCCCCTATAGCACTATCTTGTTCCTACCATTGTCTGCTTATCCCTCATTTGATCTAACATACAATCTTCTCTGCTAGGCATACTCTGTACCCTGTACGGACCATAAGGGATACATCGTGCTACTGAAACTCAAACTATTCTAAGGGTAGGCTTGCTCTTTTATTGGTTTTGCTTCTATCTCTACCTATGCTTTATGTACTACTGATTCTTACCCCTAACCTATTAGTACCTTTCTATCCTGTTTCTCATCTTTTGGATTTTCCAGACCATAAGTAGCTCTGGACTTCTCTTGGCATCCTTGCTAAGGACATCTCCAGTAACTAGACATTAGTGTCTGGACATTACGTGTATATTCTTTGTAAATATAATGTAAATATGTAACACTTGTAAAGATTGAGCACCTGATTGTATATATTTCTATCTTTCCAGCGATATTTGTGATCAAGGACCTAATCGTCCGAAACGTCATACTGTCGCAATTCTAACAAGAGCACCTTCCGAATAAACATTCACTAATAAGCAAAAAGACTAGAAGTGTGTGTGTGCAGTGATTCTAACAGACTTGAATACGGGACTCAAGAGCCCCCTTCACTGGCACCACACCCCCTCATATGCCGTGTGCTAACCATTGAATCAGCTAGATATACACACCGTGACAGAGACACTCAATGCTGTGAAGTATAAATTGATTATTGTATCTGAAACACTGAATCATTACATGGAACTTTCACCGGCAGTATAGACAGAAACAAGCAGGTGTTCCAGGTTCAATTCCTATCTTGGCTTCTCCACAGGCCCCAATTTGCATAGGTTATTCGGCCTCAATAGGATGAGAGGGAGAAGTCACTGAAACCCCATCAAATGTGCTTTTATCCTTAACATGTTTAGTCTAAATGTACTGCTAGTGACATATCTTTTTCCAAAGACAATAGATAGGGACTATGAATGATCAGATCTCAAATCTGGCTAGAAATATGTGGCACCCCAGAGTCTGGATGCCACAATGTCATTGCTGCCCTCGGGGGTTAGTGTCATACCTGAGAGCAACAGAGGGTATCCACACCAGGTGAGCCAAGCACACAACACCTTTCTGCCTCCAGGCCTGAAGGGGGAGCTCTCAACCCGGGTTCAGGGCAGCTCCCCTATAAATTCTGGTCTGGGGCAGAGTTAGTTCAGTTCCTAGGAGGACTGAGGAAGACATCCTGTGGACTTAAGCAGTGCTTAAGCTCATCCCAGGATAGCTGAAGTCTAGCTTGAGGGACCCGTAGGCGAGGGTCTGAGGAAGTCGAGGAGAGCTGGGGTGTGGAGTAGTGTCGAGCTCACCCCAGTGCAGAGTGCCAGAACTGGACACCGGAGTCCGAGGCTGTGCAGGGCCTAATGTCCCGACAGTCAACATAGGAGGGTGGGGGATTCCAAGTCCCCCAGCCACACTACAGTGTCTGCTGGCAAAGCAGCATAGAGAGCCCAGGAGCAGCTGCCTGAGAAGAGGGGCTGGAGAAGGGTTCAAGCTGCCTGCCATACTGGCACAACGCAGGAGAGGGAGAGAGGGTCGCAGCTCAGCTTAAGCAGCAGCAGGGACCCACAGAAAGAGCACAACAGGAAGGCCTTAGAATTTGCCAGGTGAGGAGAACCCCGAGTTGCTCCCAGGTTGCACAGACTCCAAGTAACATCACCTGTCAGTGTCCTGGCTTGCACCAGTACCATCAGTAAAGGACCTGAGGAACCAACATCCATGAGTCTGTCTCTTACTTTGTGCCCTCTGTCCTGCACACCAAATATCGGCTTTCACCAGTACCATCAGTAAAGGACCTGAGGAACAAACAACCGTGAGTCTGTTTGTTACTTTGCGCTCTTGGTCCTGCAACCCAACTACCTTCTGAACTAGCCTGGTTACGAGTACCCCACAGCCTTGGGGGCGAGTCAAATACCCTGGCAGAATTGACTGCAGAGAGCTGGTTAATCCCAGGAGGTTTATATTGCTCAGCATCTGAACTAAGAGTAGTAGTCCACCACTTTAAGATTTCTGTGAGCCAACCTCTGGATCACTGATTCTGCAACAGCAACTTTATGAGGATCGTCATAAATGGGACCCAGAGCAGAGAAAAAGAAGTCAACTGAGGAAAACAATGGAGAATCTTCAGGCAGAGAAAATTCCCAAGCCTGAGGGTTTCCATGAAGCAATGACAGAATAATATCCATGAGCTGACTCTTTCCTCCAGATGAGCCAGGACGGAGACAAAAATACAACTTACATGAAGAACAAAAGATGGAAAACTTAATTTGGTCTCCATCAAAACACTACAATCTGCAACTGACCCCGTTGATTCCTGTAAAGACTAGAGATCCCAACCCAAAAGCCCTAAGGGTATGTGCCCACATAGTGGTTTAGTGACGTGCAAACCGTCAGTAAACTGGTGGAAATTTGCAGGAGCCTAGAGTTCTGAGCTCTGAAGTCTCCAGCTGTTTCCCAGCAGTTTCCCAGCGTTTTTTTCAGCGTGTGCACAGCGTTTTTCAGTCGTTTTTTCCGGCGGTTTTCTATGGAGGATTTTGTTCATGAAAACGATCAAAAACCGCTGAGAAGAATTGACATGTTGTATGCTCCTAAACCGCTAGGAAACCGCTCAACCTCTGGCAGATCCGCTCACATAAACCCACTATGTGTGCACAGCATTTTCTAAATTACATAGGGTTACTTGTAAGTCCTAACGCTGCTTAGGATTTACATAAATTTAAATAAAACCTATGCTAAACCGCCGGCGGTTTTCGCTGCTAAACCGACGTTAAACCACTATGTGGGCACATACCCTAAGTGGTTACTGCGTGAGCTGAGATAGCCCTGACCACACACTAAACAATGGAAACTAACACCTTTTCTGCATGATCGGCCATCGAGCGCTTCACATTCCTCCTAAAGAACTAGAGGGCAGAGCAGAGTGAAATTTGGTTATGGAAGGAAGATGTGCTGAGATACAAGGTGGTCCTGAGTGAGTAAAACTAACAACAAAATATAAAATACACAAGACAAGGTATATATTGTGCAATCCACTTAACTAAGAGTGCCCACACCCAAGCTGGTGAGGCATCAGAAAGTCTAAACGCAGTATTCATTTCCCCTGTGCATTTATGGTCAAACTACTGTGTTTTCTCTTTTTAAATCGTAATGACAACCAAAAACATCCAAATGACCCTGATCAAAAGCTCGTATACCCTGGTAATTTTGGCCTGAGAAAATGTACAGAATTTGACACAAATGGGTTTGATTGGTTAATAAAGGTAACATTTTCACCTGTGACTTGTTTGCTTGCTGGGGAGGAGTCAGAACAAAGAGGAGCAGCGTTAGAAGCACAGAATCAATACAAATAAGCATAATGCGTCCAGATAACAACTTGAGATGACCTCACACATGATTGGGAATGTGGCACCCCTGCGGACCGGTCATCACAAGATGGCGCAGCAGGTAGGATTGGTAAATCGGCCACCCCACACACACACCCAACACATCCCCCAATCCCAAGTCTAAGTTACTCTATGTTTAGCAACGGGATAAGAGGAGAAGCCTGGTGGAGGGTGGAACGTTAGGACAGAACCAGGTTAGGGGTGGGAACACAACAACAAAAAGGAACACTCAACACCAAGTGCAGGATAGTTAATTAGTTAGTCAGTAGTTAGAGAAAACAACAGAGAGACCCATCAGCCAAGCAGTCAGTGAGACCAGACTGAAAGAACCCGGACCCAGCAGCCTGTGCCACAGTATGGCTAGCCTGGGTACCAGGCTGAGAACTGAGGAAAGACAGAGGGGGTCCAAGGTGTGTCCAAGCCAGTGGGGACACTGAGGGACCGGGCCGGAACCAGAGTGCCGGCTCTGCTGAAGTGGCAGGGAAGCTGTATGCCCCAACCACAAACTCTGGTGGGGTGCGGGGTCTTTATGTCCCGAGTCCCAAGCTCCGGCACAGCGAAAGGAAGGACGTTGAAATAGGGCTAGGAGAAACGGAAAGGTGACCACTGAGAGCCTGTGACCGCTGGACCGTAGCTAGTGTGCGGAATAAAATGAACAGGCCCAAAAGGAACATGAAAGGGGGTGTTGCAGACAAGCTGTCTCAGCTGCTGAAACCATACCGGAGCCGATATTGCATTGAACTGTGTGTGTTGTAAAATCTGATGAGCAAGAAAGTAAACCGGTAAAGCTCAGAACTGTGAAATACTCTGATTGTGCACCTGAGAGGTGGCCGACTGACATTGTGAGCTGGCAGCAAGAGGCTGCCTGAGGGTACTGAGAACTTAACACTTCACCTGCACTTTCCACGGTAGCCGTGGGGATCAGCCCTACCCGTTGAGGGTGCAACATCTCTGCTGCAACCCCCATCATCCCCAGAGGTTCCAACTGCAGCAGTGGCTACTCTTGGCCACAGACCACGGGTGGCAACACGACTACTCTTTATAAAAACTGTTTTTCCCCTTTTTTATTGACTCGCCCGGGACCACGGAGCCGGGTCATGACACCATGACATCCTGCAGCCCCAGATGATGATGAGAGGGCCCAGTTCCGAGTAACCCACGGCCCCGGTGGGTGACAACTTGGCGTCATGAACAAGATCTACCGATCCGGTAAAACTGGATCTTGTGTGCCAAAAGACTGTGTTTTTGGGCCCAAGACAATGGTGGCCCTAAAAGACTAAGACCATGTGCTGGCAGAGGGGCATGCCGCAGCCCCTCGTTGTTGGCCAGGTCAGTGCCGGGTGCAAAAAGATGTCCACACCCCTTCCATTCTCCAACAATTGGGAAGGCGGCTCCAGAGACTGTGTAATCCCGCCCGTGGGTGTGACAGCCGATGACGACTAAGAACGGCGACGCCCATGAAGGGAGGGAGGCAGAAAGAACAATGCCACAAGGAGCAGGGTGTGTGGCTTCAAAGGAGGGGAATGGCGGAGCGGGGAATGTGATGAGAGGACTCCCCGGTTCCCCGGAGGCCGGCCAGGAGTGAGAGATAGAGGAGCTGAACCACCGGCTTGAGCGGGCCCGCCCTGATATTGAAGGGGACGAGATGGAGAACAGTACCAAAGTAGGTACACTCGTCTTTATAGACTTTCCCAGCCACTTTAGCACCGGTACGGCAGATGCCAGCCCAGCCTGGGAAGACGTCATTGACCCTCTTGCTGAGCCCCTCGCCCTAGTGCCACCGGGCCAAGAGGCAGAAGAGGAGGAGACGCGAGCTGCACTGCCGTGGCAGCAGTCATAAGCCCCAGACAGGCCATGAACTTGTGAGTGAACTTTGCATGTTTTTCCCTTGTTTCCCCCAATTTGTCCCTGATTGAGTGCCCCCGTATTAAACATGAACATTATGGTTACGGACTATGGTTAACCAGGACTTAGGAGGATACTGTCAGCCACCCTCAGAGGCAACTCATATCTCCCAACACCGATGCTCAATCTCCTACAACCCTGACATGGGGGTGAATGTAGCATCTGCATTGCTCGCAGATGCTACAATCACCCCCGTGCCAGGGTTGTAGGAGATTGAGCATCGGTGTTGGATAGATATGAGTTGCCTCTGAGGGTTGCTGACAGTATCCTGCTAAATGCAATGATATTTGTAAGCGACCAAATTTGGTGAGTTTTTCTCTCTATTAGTTATGTAACTCTTCGGTGATTTTTCTTAACCAGGACTTGACTTGTATATAATTAGCGCACCACGGTGTGCCCCCTATTGGTTTTATTGCATGTTTTATGATGTATGCTGTTACGATGCGTGATTGAACTGTCTGCATAAATGCTTACATTTAAATGAACACTAGCACTTGTGACCAAGACGCTTAAAAACCCAGTGGCACGGCCGAAGAATCGGTCAGTTCAATCCCTGTCGCCACACCCAGGGCTTGCAAAAAGGGGTTTTCTTGTAGTGGGTTCACGAAGACCAGGACAAAAGAGACAAAGAACAATCAGTGAACTGCTTGAACTCTTGTTTTTTCACCTTATTCTATTTTTCTATCCCCTACCCCATAGATTTGATAAGATGTTTTTTTGTTATGTAACGTTAAAGCAACAAGCCTCCAGTTCCGCGAAGAAAAAGTATTCTTGTAACTTGTTAATGTTGTTGTTATTGTTTGATGCATAAAAAAAAATGTGTGAGCTTGTGTAACATCGTACTGTAGAGCCCACTGGGACGGGTTACTCGGTACCGGACTGGGGGTATCACGGGGGTTATCACAGCAGTCTTGGTCTGGACCATGTCCCCAGCCCACAAGTAAAGGGGTTATTTACAGGGATAGTCATGACGCCACCCACAGGTTGTGGTCAATGGGGGACCACTGCTGCTGCTTACTTCTGCCAGGAGGATGGATGTTGCTGCAGCCGGATGGATGAGCCCGCCGTGGGTCGGGCAGCTCCTGACAGGGTGAATATAACAGTTCATCATGCAGGGAATCACACACTGGAGACACTGGCAGGGTTCACCGGGTGTTACTTAAGTTCTTCCACAGTACAGTTCACACAGTTGTACAGTCTCTTACGGGTTAAACTCCACACTTCCAGTTACTACACTGCAGCTAGGTTCCTGCTTCAGACCCTTCTCTTTCTGGATTCCTTTCAGGCTTTCATCTAACTTCTCCCCCTGTGTACTGTATGGTAGGTGACTTGGGTTCTAGTGTGGCTTCTCCCTATGTGTGGGTAGCAAGCTTTGAGCCTTATTTGTCACTGTACCTCCTGCACATGTGTTAGGAGATCAGACTTGGAATCTGAGCTCCCCGTCGGTATGTCTGTGATCCAGCTTCTAGCTACAGTCACCTTATAGCCGACACTTTGGTCCCAGCTTAGCCTTCCAGTGTCCCTATGTTGCAAGGGATCACCAGGCTCTTTCCTACCCGTGTAACTAAGGCGTACATAGGGGATCCTTCCCTCCGGTTGTCCTCTGGCACCGCTCGGATCCAGCTGCACTGGTCCGGTCTTTCCCCTTGTGGAGCCCACTGGGACGGGGTACTCAGAACCGGACCGGGGTACTGCTGGGGATATCACGGCGGTCTTGGTCCGAACCGTGTCCCGGGTTCTCACAAGAGGGGTATTTACAGGGGATATTGTTGTCGTGACACCACCCACGGGTTGTGGTTTTACTTGCACGTCCTTCAGTTCAAGCAGTACCAACAGTTCAGTTCTTAACACAATCACTTTACACAGGTAACTCCAGACACTTTGAACCCACTGCAGCCAGGTTGTCTTCCTGAGACCCCTCACTCTCTCTGCTTAACCTTTCAGGCTTGTTCTCTCTCTGCTCTTCCTTGTGGATTGTATGACGGCAACTAGGTCCCTTTTGTGTGGCTTCCCCCTATGCGTGTGGGCAGCAAGCCGGGTCCTATAATGTTGCTGAGCCTCCAACCCGTGTAGTAGGAACACTCACTTGGAATCAGTGTTCCCCGCCGGTATGTTTCGTGTACCTGCTTGTTGCTTTGGTCACCCAGAGCCGACACTCTGGTCCCAGCCTAGCCTTGGGTAACCCTGTCTTGCAAGGGATCACCGGGCTCCTGCTTTAAAAATGGTTCAAAAGCACTCTGCAGTCTCAGTTCAAGTTACTGCGTACCCAGTCTCACTGTGCTCCTTGGTCTTAAAACCAATGGGGAGCACACCGGGTGCTCAACTATATACAAGGGCAGTTCATATCAAGTCATTGTCCTTGATATCAATTGTCTGTAAAACATTATAAGACAAACAGGGGAAAAAACTATTCACTCATTCAGGTATTGGAGGGGGTCAATAAGGATCACATCACATTCACACTTACTCTTGCTTGAAGAAGTAGTCTGGGTTCCTCACTCCTTCTCCTTCTTCCAGGGTAACACTTGTGGAATTCGCCGGGTTGGGAACAGTTCCAGTGACTCCAACGCACTACATAACAGGTGCCTGAAAGAAGTCTGGGTTGCCACGTCCACTGTAGCCTTTGTAGTGCTCTCCTCACAAGTAGTTGGATCCGGGTTAGTTTACTGGATCCGGGTGTTCAATGTCTTCTGGGTCAATTTCTCTTACGATCTTAAGGACAGTCTCTGTACGTGTATGCAATACAGGCCTCTCTCACCAGGTACAACAATATAGGAAACCCATTCGCCTATCTGCACTTCCCTGTCTGGGTGCTTTTCAAGAAGGTACTCTTCTACATCCCTCCGATTGATGAACACATCATGATCTGCGCCGGGTTCTTTGGTGAATGCAAACCCTTTATGCCGTATAATCTTTACTATTTTACCCTCATGATGTGGGGATTGATTGATATCTGCATCCCGCCGGGCTACAGTCTTGGAATGCCGAGTGCGAGCAATCATTTCTTGCTTCTGAACTAGTCTCTCTACTTCTTCTTTCTCCCATCTGCAGATACATCTTCTGTTATACTCATCCCGGGTTATGACTTCTACGGGACCTTTATCACCATCTGAATTCCCAGGGAAGCCCATTAATTTTCTTCTCTGCTATCCCGTTCCAACCAACAGCGGAGCTGCTCACCTCTCACTTCAGTCGATGCAGGTGCTGGTATTAAGAGCTCTGGCAACCGCAGGAATCTTCTCCCAAGGCTTCGAGCGGGTCGATTACATGGCTGGTAGTCCGCGTCACAGTCTCAGGGATTTTCGCATCCTCTAGATCTATTAACAATGGCTGTTCCCTGCTCCGGGTAACATCAGGGACATCGGGGACACGAGCCCAGCCAGGTTGTACAGTCAGGGATTGCTGGGACTGATGAAAGTCTATTTGTATCCTGGTTCTTTGCTCAGCTTGAACCCGGGTTATCTGCTAGGACAAAAGTCATAGTGTGACACCCCAAGGGTTAAGTGCCACAGTAACATCAACACGGGTTCACTCCCCACACAACACCTGACACTGCACTAGCACATCTAGGCCAAAAGGGGGAGCTAAAGCAGCTCCCTTATATATTCTGAGTCAAGAGGAAGTAGTTCAGTTCAGTTCCTGGGAGAACTGAGGAAGAGAGACTGTAGTGTAAAGAGGCTGCCTCAGGCTTCTCTACAGTCTGCTCCTCGATTCCAGGCCTAGCCAGGGTCTGAGGGAAGGAGTGCATGAAACAGAGGAACACATCTGGGAGACTGAGTTACCTCATAACTCGCCTCGGAGGAGTGCACAGACCGGATACCGGATCCGAATCTGTGACTGAAACACGCAGCACAGAAAACACCGGGATAGTGGAGGTTGTAGATCTACACTGTACCTCAGCGAAGCAACACGGTGGGGTCAGAAGCACATGGAAAGACTCAAGTTGCCTAGCAAAGGGGGTACCTGTGAGGAGAGACAGTACCAGCAGCTCAGCTAAGGCAGCAGCAGGGCCAAACAAACAGCGCAGCACTGGGAAGCTGTGGACTCGAACAGGGTGGGAGCAACCCGGCCCCGGTACAGACTCTGTGGACAGTACTCTGCTACCAACATCTGCAGAAAAGTCTTGGAAAACTTCAAAACTGTGAGTGTGTGTGATCCTTGTACTCAAGCCTTACTTTCCCTCTCAAGCAGCCACCGTCTCCACTATCATCCCTATCCTGCAGCATCTAGAGCATCCATCATAGACTTTAACTATCACTGCCCCAGGGAACCAGGCTCTACCTGCGGACAGCCGTTCCATCTCCAGCTGCCAAACATCATCCCCGGAGGTTCTGCAGCAGCGGTGGTCACCTTGATCACAACCCGTGGGTGGCGTCACGACAAACTCCCCTGTAAATATCCCCCCATTTACTTGCGGAACCCGGGACATGGTCCGGACATAGACCGCCGTGATATCCCCAGCAGTACCCCACTCCAGTACCGAGTACCCCGTCGCAGTGGGCTCCACAGTAGCACACCTCGCTGGGTGTCTCGGACCTCCAGACCTCTGTTACCACATTCCGCCATGTTGCCTCAGTCACCAAAGTTCTTTCCCTGGCCGGGTTCCTCTACGATCACTTTCTGTGTGCCCTCAGGGATCACTTGGGGTCTTCCTACAGCAGCGCTGTGCTCAGCGTCCTCTCCTTCTGTCCGGGTGTCCAGCAATGGCGACTGCACACCATCCGGTTTCCAGCCCCGCCTTCTTTGGGCGTCTACTTCCTTCTCAGCTCCCGCCATCTTCTCATTAGAAGCTGCACTTGGGAGCGGATGCTCTTTTTTGGGATTGATGGCTGGCTCCCCCGGAGTTAAGGGGAGCCAGGGCGGGCCTTGCTTTTCCCGCTCTGGACCGCGGTGGGGGGTCTGAGCACGCCTCCTCTGCACATGGTCTCAGGCTTCCATGGCCGCCATTAGGCGCAGATTTTACAGAAACGTCCAGAACACAAATCCTAGGCATACGGGATCCGGTTCTTTTGGACAGGGTCCATCCTGTTCGTGATGCCAAGTTGTGGAGCCCACTGGGTCGGGGTACTCGGTACCGGACCGGGGTACTGCTGGGGATACCACGGCGATCTTGGTCGGACTGTGTCCTGGGTTCTCACAAGTAAAAGGGGTATTTACAGGGGATATTGTTGTCGTGACGCCACCCACGGGTTGTGGTCAGTAAAGGGGACCACCGCTGCAGTGTACTTCTGTCAGGAGGATGGATGGATGCTGCAGCAAGGTGGATGAGCCCGCCGCAGGTCAGGACTGCTCCTGGACAGGGTGTAAAGTGTAATAAAAGTTCTGTATACTTGGAATCATACATGGGAGACTAAAGCAGGGTTCACAGTGTTTTACTTGCACGTCCTTCAGTTCAAGCAGTACCAACAGTTCAGTTCTTAACAACAGTCACTTTACAGAGGTAACTCTGGACACTTTGAACCCACTGTAGCCAGGTTGTCTTCCTGAGACCCCTCACTCTCTCCGTTTAACCTTTCAGGCTTGTTCTCTCTCTGCTCTTCCTTGTGGAATGCATGACGGCAACTCGGTCCCTTTGTGTGGCTTCCCCCTATGTGTCGGCAGAAAGCTGGGTCCTATAATGTTGCTGAGCCTCCAACCCATGTAGTAGGAACACTCACTTGGAATCAGTGTTCCCCGCTGGTATGTTTGTGTACCTGCTTGTTGCTTCAGTTACCCAGAGCCGACACTTGGTCCCAGCCTAGCCTTGGGTAACCCTATCTTGCAAGGGATTACTGGGCTCCTCCTAACCAGTGTGACTTCCAGATACAACAAGGGAAACTTTTCCCGCCTGTAGTCTGTCAACGCTGACGTACTCCTCGGACCCGGTGGCACCATTCTGGTCTCTGTCCTCACTTTCCCTGGGGCTGCAGGCTATGGACGAGCTTTCTCTCCATGGATCTGTGTCTCTGTGGATTCTGCGTCTCCAGTGAGCCTGTCCCTCCGGGAAGTGTCTTTCTGTCTGTTCTTGTCTGTTCTGGTCAGCTCACTATGGCCTCTAACTCCTTCCTCCTCTTTTCCTCCTTTTGTACTGGTCTACACCTGACCTTCCTTCCCACCAACTTCCCTCTAAACCCCACCACCCCTTTCCCGCTTAGAGTCGCGGGCACGGGTTGGGTGTTGTGGTCTTGTGGGTGTGTGTGTTGTGAGGGTGTTTGGTGCACAAACTGTCTACCTATCTACCTGGCTGCAGTTCCCTCATGTGACCACCTGTCGCAGGGGCGCCACACCCTTCCCTGTGCTTACGGACCTGGAGCGGGCTTTCTCTCCAGGGGCTTAGGCCTCGCTGGATTCTGCACCTCCAGGGAGCCCGAAACCTTCAGGGAAGTCGCTTCCTGCTCACTCTGCTGTTCTCTCTCTTTACTGCTCAGCACCTATTGGCCTACTGACTATTGCTTCCTGGTGTTCCCCTTATGTGCCCAGTCCGTCACCTTGACTACATCCCACCCACTTATGACTGGCCCTAACACCCCTTGACCCGCCTAGAGTCCCGGGGTCCGGGTTAAGTCTTTGTCTGTGGGTGTGTTTATGAAGGTGTTTGTGCAAAACTGTCTCCTCCTTCTGGCTACAGTTCTTACCTGTGGCCACCCTGGTTGCAGGGGCACCACATTCCCCCAGAGTTAAACTGGCGTGTCTCCATGCCGACCGGCATGGTTCCCCTTGAAAACATTTTTATTTTTCAATAACATTAAGCAATTCTTTTCTTCCGGTTACGGAGGCACAGTTCTTAAACGTTGCATAAATTAACTATTTACATTTCTAAACAGGGTTTACACTTTACTCCTACTGGCTATAAGTGCTGAGGCCTCCGGGCTCTTGGGTCACCAGCTTGTGCCCAAGTTGTTACTCTCCGTACAGGCAGCTTATACCACACTTTCTTTTTAACCCTTTCAGACACAGATTACACAACTTTACAGTCTCAAGAGTCCTGTGATATACCATACCGCTCTCTAAACACACCTATTTACCTGCTTAAAACTTTAAAACGTTCCAATTTAAAAGTCACTTTTCTTTCTCAAAAGTAATAAAACTTCCAAAAATGGGCAAACGTGTTTCACAAAGCTGTTCAAAAACACACTTAGCAGCCCCAGTGCAAGTTCCTTTTCCACAAAGTGCAAACAGTCTCTCAGTTCTGGCTGGTCATAAAACCAATAGAGAGCACACAAAGCACTCTAAACTATTTACATAAATGTTCATACCACTCACTGTTCATGGCATTAATTGTACATTAAGAAAAACACAAATGACAAACAGATGAAAAGACTATTAATTAATTCAAGGGTTCTTACTTCTTCCATGGCAACACCTCCGGCTTCCTTTTCGGGAACAGCTCAAGGGGCTCCAATGAACATGTCACTAGACGACAGTAGCAGACTGTGTTCCCGTGGTCGTCAGAGCATTTTCCGGCTCGTTCACTACGATCACCTCTGGGCATCTTTTAGTTGTGGGTCTGTGCTGACTTCAGTAGTTGAATCCGGTCTGCAGTCTCGGAGGACTCCATATCTGTCTTGGGTCTTAGAGATAATCTCCTTGCTTGGGATGCCGTACGGGCCTCTTTCTCCTTGGACGTGACATAGGAGATCCATTCTCCCACTTCTACTTCCCTGTCCGGGTGGTTTCCAGGGAGATATTCCTCCACATCTCTCCTATTGATGAAGACGTCTTTGTCCGCTCCGGGTTCTCGGGCGAAAGCATACCCATCTTTGGGTTTAACTTTTACGATTTTCCCTTCGTGTCACGGGGATCGAGTGACTGTGGAATCCTGCCAGCAACAGCCTTAGAGTATTGGGTGCGAGCCACCATCTCACGTTTCTGGGCCAGCTTCTCTGCTTCCTCTCTCTCCCATTTCCGTACACACACCTCTGTAAATACTGGTCCCGGGTTAATACCTCTACGGGGCCTACTCCAGACTCGGGGTCCCCTGGGAAGCCCATCAGATCTTCCTCTCTTTCACCGCGCTCCCGCCAACAACAGAGCTGCTCTCCGCTTACCTCCATGGATGCAGGGGCTTGCATCAGTGGCTCCTGTAACAGCAGACATCCCTCCTCCAGGGCTCCAAGAGAGTTGGATACATTAACAGTGCTTTGAGGCACGACCTCGGGGATGGACACATCCACCAATTCTGTCCTGCGATCTTCCTCGCTCCGGGTAGTGTCGGAGGTCTGGGCCCATTCACTCTGCTTAGCCAGAAACTGCTGATAGTGGTTCTTTATCCTGGTATGAGCCCGGGTGGGCTGGTATGGTAGCAGCCTCAATATACCCCTCCGGGTATCTCAAGCCTCTGCAACTCTTTCACCGCATTCGGCCATGGCTTTTCGGTCACTGAGTCTCTCTCCTTCTCTGGGTTCCTCCACTTCCAACTTCTGTGGGCCCGTCGGGATCAACACAGCTCTTCCGATATTGCCGCTCAGCCTCGCGTCCTGCTCTTCTGTCCGGATGTCTCGCAAGCCTCGCCGCATGCCATTCTGTTGCTCGTCCTGCCTTCTTTGGGCGTTCTCTTCAGCTCCCGCCGTATCATCATTGGTAGCCGGAGTTTGGGGCAGAGGTTCTTCTTTTGGATTGATGGCTGGCTTCCCCGGGAGTTAAGGGGAGCCAGGACAGACCTTTCTTTTCCCGCTCTGGACTGGACCGGCCCACGGCGGGGGCTCTTGGCACACCTCCTCTGCACATGGCCTCAGGCTCTATGGCCGCCATTAAGCACAGATTTAGTAGAACAGTCCAAATTTTGAGTTTTAGGCACACGGAGTCTGGTTCTGTTGACCCGGGTCCATCCTGTTCATGACACCAAGTTGTAGAGCCCACTGGGACAGGGTACTCGGTATCATGAGGGTTATCACGACGGTCTTGGTCCGGACCGTGTCCCGAGCTCACAAGTAAAGGGGTTATTTACAGGGATAGTTGTGGTCAATGTGGGACCACCGCTGCTGCTTACTTCTGCCAGGAGGATGGATGGTGCTGCAGTCGGATGGATGAGCCCGCCGTGGGTCGGGCTGCTTCTGACAGGGTGAATATAACAGTTCAACATGCAGGGAATCACACACTGGAGACACTGGCAGGGTTCACCGGGTGTTACTTAAGTTCTTCCACAGTACAGTTCACACAGTTGTACAGTCTCTTTCGGGTTAAACTCCACACTTCCAGTTACTACACTGCAGCCAGGTTCCTACTTCAGACCCTTCTCTTTCTGGATTCCTTTCAGGCTTTCTTCTAACTTCTCCCCT
The DNA here is from genome assembly GCA_033576535.1 of Allobates femoralis. NCBI lineage: Eukaryota > Metazoa > Chordata > Amphibia > Anura > Aromobatidae > Allobates > Allobates femoralis. The sequence continues at coordinate 287,560,228 of JARQOC010000003.1, read as the reverse complement.
TGTGTGCTGTAGGGTAGGTGACTCAGCTTTTTGTGTGGCTTCACCCTATGTGTGGGTAGCAAGCTCTGAGCCTTATTTGTGACTGTACCTCCTGCACGTGTGTTAGGAGATCAGACTTGGTATCTGAGCTCCCCAACGGTATGTCTGTGATCCGGCTTGTAGCTACGGTCACCTCAGAGCCGACTCTCTGGTCCAAGCCTAGCCTTCCAGTCTCCCTATGTTGCAAGGGATCACCAGGCTCTTTCCTACCTGTGTAACTATGTAGTACATAGGGGATCCTTCCCTCCGGTCATCCTCTGGCACCGCTGCCGTTTTACTCGGACCCAGCTGCACTGGTCCGGTCTTTTCCCTTCCCTTTGCTTATGGGCTGTTTAGCGGGCTTTCTCCCCAGGGGCTTAGGCCTCGCTGGATTCTGCGCCTCCAGTGAGCCCGAAACCTTCAGGGAAGTCGCTTCCTGCTCACTCTGCTGTTCTCTCTCTTTACTGTTCAGCACCCGTTGGCCTACTGGCTACTGCTTCCTGGTGTTCCCCTTATGTACCCGGTCCGTCACCTTGACTACATCCCACCCACTTGTGACTGGCCCTACCACCCCTTGCCTGCCTAGAGTCCCGGGCTCCGGGTTGGGTCTTGTGTCTGTGGGTGTGTTTATGAAGGTGTTTGTGCAAAACTGTCTCCACGTTCTAGCTGCAGTTCTTACCTGTGGCCACCCTGGCCGCAGGGGCACCACAGTACCAGGTCCTAGCACAAGGACATGCTAATCTTTGCTCAGGGGGAGTGTGGCACCCCTGCGGACCAGTTGCCATGAGATGGCGCAGCAGATTGGATTGGTAAGTCGGTTACCCCACACACACATCCAACAAATCCCCCGATCCCAAGTCTAAGTTACTCTATGTCTAGCAATTGGATAGCGGGAGAAACAAGATGGTGGGTGGAACGTTAGGACAGAACCTGGTTAGGGGTGAGAACACAACAACAAGAAACAGCGGTGGCTACTTCTGGCCACAAACCATGGGTGGGATCAGGACAACTCTTTATAAAAAACTGATTTTCTCCTTTTTTATTGACTTACCCGAGATCACGGAGCCGTGACATCCTGCAGCCCAGACAATGACGACGACAATGAGAGGGCCCGGTTCAGAGTATCCCACGGCCCCGGTGGGTGACTAAGGAACACTTTATGGCTAGAAATAACCAATATACTCCTTAGTAAGGATAAGGGGCTTCTGTTGTATCCATACACTATAGTATTCAATGATCCTATGGTGATGAAATCAGGGAGCACGCCAGGACATCAATATGGCCGGATGGTTGCATCACTCCAAAAGTGAGTAGAGTAAAACCTTGAGTATACAGAACCAAAGGAAAGATGAGAAAAAAAAAGAAAATAGAATAAACAATGGAGTAGAAATGACCAAAACACTTATAGAACTGCAGAGAATTGCACATTTTCATTGAGGCCTTTGGGAACCAATGTATCAAGAATCAGGTTCCAGTTCATCATATAAGCGCCACCCAATATCACAGATAAGGACAGGCCAGGCATAAAAATAATATGCCCTTATCTGTGATATTGGATGGTGATTGTATGACTGTATCTTTTCTCACCACAAGAGGGGTTTGATCTCTCAAAACCTCTCCTCTCCTCTTTTATCATGCATTTTTTTAAAAAGATAATAAAAATTACAAAATTCTTAATGCAAAATACTCCATGTGTCTCTATTGATTAAATAACTGTTTCATTTGGAGATTGGCAAAAATCCCTTATGGGCGACTTAGTCACCAGGGACTAATACTTAGAATGCTTATCAGGAACTATATACTAATCATATGTTTTTCTGTGTTCTACACAGGTATTCCTTGGGCAATGGCATTCAGGGCACGTGATAGCAGCTGGTTGGATTTGGTCGATAACATCTTTAAAAATGGTGAGAAGGGTGAACCCAATTCCGGAGCAGATGATGACCAATCACTTTCTGCCACAATTACAGATTATAGAAATTTGTTATGCAAATGCGTATGTATTTGGTGGAATCGGGCCTTCCTCACCAAAGATATTAGCAATGACCTTATCCCAAGGGTTGTTTACATGTGCAAGTGTTTCCATTATTTGAGATAGAGGATGAATAATTCAGAAATAGGTGGGAAGCAGTTGCAGACCCGTGTTCCAAGAATTTCTTGGAGTTTTTAGTAGAAGCAAACAGCTCTACCCTCGAAGAGATAGAGTCCATGCTATACGATTTGGATGAGTTAAGAGGCCTTAGGGACTTAGGCCTATATGTAAATTCATTGATTATCATTTGAAACTCAAGAAGATCCTCCCATACTATGTAAAAGACACAACGGACGTCCTGAAGCATGTTCATGGCATTTCTGTGGAACCAGACATGTTATTGGTCACAGCTGATTTCGGATCTCTCTATACGTGTATTTCTCACGCTGATTGTTTGAAAGTGGTCCGGTTCTTCCTTGAGGCTGGCAGTGTGGATGGTGCATTGAGTGCTCTTATTTTAGAGCTGCTCCGCTTTGCTCTGACCCATAACATCTTCATTTTTAAGGACGTCTTCTATTTACAAGAACGCAGCACTATGATGGACGCGGCCTGTGCACCTTCGTATGCCAATCTCTTCCTGGGCTACTGGGAGAAGTGTATTTTTGGCAATGGAGGCGTATCTGGTTGCGTCCAGGTGCAGTGCTGGATACGTTACATAGATGACATCCTTTTTATTTGGCAGTGCTCGGCAGGACAGATTGAGGCACTTATTAGGGATCTCTGCCTAAATGAGTACAACATTAGGTTGACCTATAAGTTCAGTTCGTGGTGGGTCGACTTCCTGGACATCATGATGGTGGTTGATGATTGTGGACTAATACAAATTGATGTCCACAGGAAGTCGTCCTCCTTGTACTCGTTGCTCTATATCTTATCTGGACATAATAAAGATACGATATGCGCCATTCCCAAGGTCTAGTTCTTGAGGATGAAGAGGATCTGCTCCATGCAGGAGGGCTTCGAATGTCAGTCTAGTGACCTTAGGTAAAAATTCTTGGATAGGGGTTATTCAAACCAGTGTATAAAGTGTGGGTACCATAGGGCTTGCCATACACCAATAGACTGCCTGCTCAACTACATACCGAGAAAGACCATAGCCAACCCAAAACCGTGCTTTTTGGGAACATATAACAATGACCGACAGACCATGAAGTCTATTTTTCAGAAGCACTGGGGTGTTTTACTTACCGATACATCTTGAAAAAATGCATACCTGAAAGACCACTTATGACACCATGTAGGACCAGGGGCTTGGAGACATCCTGGTGGACAGCCATTATGTGCTACAGATACTGAGCCTCTTTGGCTCTCTGGGACCGATGTTGAGCTGTTACCCATGTGATCACTGTGTGGCTAGCATCAATGACGAGTGCTCAACTCACTTTCACCCTTCTGATGGATAAGTATGAGATCATGTAACGTGTATCCTGCAGTTCCACACATGTGGTGTATTTTGCAATTTTGTGCTTGTTCTCTGATCTTCATTGGACTCACATCAAGAAAACTGAGGGTGAGAGTGAGGGAACATGTGCGCAACATTGTCAAAGCCAGACAAGTTGCCGATATTACGGTAGAACATTGAAGACAAAACCAAGGCACTTCAGACAGTACCACAGGAGCAGCCCATGATCCCTTCGAGTGAGGGGTATCGATATTGTACGTGGTAGCATCAGAGGTGGTGACCTCAAAAGACTCCTGGCCCAAAAGGAAACAAAGTGGATTGCGGTTCTTGATACACTGGTCCCCAAAGGCCTCAATGAAAATGTGACATTCTTTGCATTTCCATAAGTGTTTTGGCCATCTTTACTCCATTCTTTATTCTATTTTCTTTTTTTTTCTGATCTTTCTCTTTGGCTCTATATATTCGAGGTTTTACTGTACCCATTTTTGGAGTAATACATATTGATGTCCTGACACGCTCCCTTATTTCATCGCCATAGGATCATTGAATACTACTGTCTATGGACACAACAGGAGCCCCTTATCCTTACTAAGGAGTATATTTCTTATTTCTAGCCATAAAGTGTCCCAATCATGCGTGAGGTCATCTCAAGTTGTTATCTGGACGCATAATGCTTATTTGTTTTGATTCTTTGTCTCTAACGCTGCTCCTCTTTGTTCTGACTCCTCCCCTGATGGCAGACGCCTCTGTCCCTGCCACGCTGCTGGGTTGCCTTGGTGAAGTATCCCGGACCCAGGTGCATGGCGCAGCTGTGGGTGGATGTGACGTTGCCGCGGGGAGTAGGATGGATACCCGGGATTGGTGCACTATATAATGACATTGGGTGGTTTACTCGTCTACACCACTTCCCCCTGAGGAAGCCAGCCAGGCATGCACAATACGTGTAGTGGCTCTATGTGGGACCGATCCTTTACTTGGATTCTTCCCCTATTGTGGTTTGTTTGTTCTGTAAGGTATGAGGTCTCTGCCCTTGATGAAAATCTTATCTATATGCACTGGCACTTTATGTCTTGTTGTTACTAGGCTGTGTATATTTGATTGTCTCCACTGTACATGTTTCATTACTTAACTATGTAACAGAAAGCAATATTTGCACTGTGTAAGCTGTAATATGACAACATATGTATATGGGAGCCTATGTTATTCATTTAAGCCACTGCCCTTATCTGTGATATTGGATGGTGCTTATATGACTTTGTTCCTTTCCACCACAAGAGGGGCTTGATCTCTCAAAACTCCTCTCCTCTTTTATCATGCATTTAAAAAAAAGATAATAGATAATAAATTACAAAATTTTAATGCACAATACTCTAGTGTCTCTCTTGATTAAATATTTATTTGCAAAACTTTTTGAAGAAAGAATAGCACTCACCCATAGTAGACTGGCTCTTTAAACTTTAATTGCACATGAACAGTACATTCATGCGAAGAAAAGTGCAGGAAGGAGGGTGGAGGGAGGACAACGTTCACCGTTTACTACCGAGTTGGTACTTCTGCAGGTCCATCATGGATGAGTGCTGTTCTTTCTTCAAAACGTTTTGCTGATGTACGTCGCTTTTATTGAACAGTGCAACACCTATACTGCTATTTGCTCCTAGTCCACTGCTACCGGCATATTAGCCGGGGACCGATACTCCTTTGCTTTAACCTGCAGTGCCCAGCTTTCTCATTCGTACTTAAATATTTATTTATTGGTAGAATATTTTTTTCATTTTTTCTTATTCTTTATTTTATTTTTAAAGTATTTTACATTTTGTTTTACTATCTTACTTAGTCACTCTTGGGAATTTAACTTTTATTACTTTGATCACTGGTATAATGTGTTGTAATGCACAAGCATTGCGATACATTACACATCAGTGTGATGATGACAGAATGCCTTTTAGACCATGCTCCATGATCCCTAATGTAACAGGCCACCATAACTTGCAGACTTGGATGTCATTATTTGTCCTCAGTTTTCTATGGTAACAATTGGCAGCCAGCAAGTACATTGCGGTGGGGTCCACTCCCTTTTCCAGCCTCCTAAATGCTGTGACAATTTGTGGCATGTACAGCATTCAACAGCCAGGGGTGCGCGGATGTCTGCGACAGCTGAAACTCGCTATCACTTGCTGAGCTCCGGTGGTGATAGTGTGGCAAAGCTCCGTGCCCACATGATAGCTATGATGTACCTATATGTCATTAGTCAGGCATCCCAAAGGCCGGTTTAGACTGTGTAGTATCGCTAACGATATCGTAGCAATATTCCTTGTTTCGTGATTGGATTGCAGCGATCTCGCTATGTGTGACACTGTAACAGTGATCGGCCCCCCCCTGTGATATTTTGATTGTTAAGGAATGGCCAGCCCACTTTTTCGGTCGTCAGTCTCCCACTGGGGGTGATGCTCATCGTGCGTGACACCTCAACAACGAGTTGTTGGCGATCTTTGACGATTCAGAACACGGCCACGTAGGCGTGTTTCTGCGTGGTTCCCGATCGCGCCTCGACGATATCGTAGCTGCGTCGTTGACAACATCGACCTGTTTGACATGTCACCAGCGACCACGTAGCAACCGAGTAGCGATCACCTAGCGATCTTTATAGCGTCATATCGTTGTCGGCATCGCTGGAAGGTTGATACGTGTAAACCTGCCTTAACTGACCATAACGTTAGGTATATCAAATGTCGTGAAGGGTTTAAAGCAAATTAGGCTTGAAATTACTTAAGACTCCATCATACCACCTACATAATAAATGTTAAAATAAAGTTCTGTTCTGTATTTCCTTAAATTATTTCTACCTCACTTATACCTTTGAATATTTTCCAACATGCCATAATTAGACACGGATCCTTGCAATAATATTTTTATGATGTAACAGAAATGTGGAGGACTTACTATTTCCAGCAGATGCCTCATCTAAACAGGATCTTCGTGCATCTCCTAAACATAAATACAAAAAAAAAATGTCGTGCTACGGTATTTCAAAATGTAAGGGTGACAGGGACGGAAAAAGTCAAGTTGTGATTCAGAGATAGGAAGGAAGTGATCGTATACTCAAATAAAAAATTATCACAAACAAGAAAAAGTACAGAAGCAAGAAACACTGTGGATAATGAGTTCACCTTGTGAAATAAATTGTTTTTTAAAAGCTGCAATTAATGCTAAGTGCCTTCCTTAAGACAGTGACATGTACTTCTTGCATCATGTCAAAAATTTTGTGACTTCAATTTGTATTGTACTGAGAGAAGAGATAATGCATCACATCTAAAAAAAACATTTATTTGCTGATATATTTTAGAACATCAACATGATGTTTCCTTGACATGGCCGTACACAGGTCACTTTTTTGCCCTAGCATGACTACTGGCCTGAGAACCAGGCAGACAATTAATCCAGATGTTTACATTTTTTTCCTTATGGGCCAAGAACTTCCAGGCAGTTTGATGCTAATTACTTGCCTGTACTGCCCGACGCCAATCTCTGCCGGCTCAGAGAGGTCACAGACTTCCTGCCAGAAATTCTGCTGCTTCATGCGACCACATGTCAACAGATAAGCTCTTCCTATTTTGGTTTGTTATGTTAATAGAGCGTAACTGCCAGAATCATTCTGATTGACAACTGGCTCCCCACAATAGGCAGCAGGGAGCCAGATGTCAATCAGGATGTCATCAGCAGAGACACCTTGCCAAGAGAGCAGAAAGGAAAAGAAGCTGGTCTTTCAACAGGTAGCTAGCAACTACCTGCCTGTAAGTTCTTAGCCACCATAAAAAAATACAAATGTCCCAGATAACGCCTTTAAGGGCTTTTGTCATTATAGTATAATCCTTGATTAAAAAAGGTTCCACTCATGCCCCCTGTTTCAGTAACAATCTCTGAGGGAATTCGGTATGAAACGTTTATTTTTATCTGGAACACCACAGTGAAAATCAAGCGTTTCTTGTTGCCTATAGAAATAAAAAAGCTATAAATGTAATGAATAGACATGCTATGTCCTACAGAGAGAAAGGTCCCTTGGATGATGGCATCATAGAAAATGTCCCACTATTTAGTTGTGTCCTAATAATGTGTTTCAAAAAGGCTTTTCAAAACAGACAAACCCTTGAAAGCATCTTTATTTATTCTATTAGATTTCAGTACTAAATAGGATTTGCATGAAAATGACTTGGAATAGAGTACCTATTTGTTGCTACTGACTTGGCTATCTCCAGAGTCTTTACAGTTAGCAAAGGCTGTGATGGACATATACTTACTTTGGAAACATCCCGTATGCCAGAATGTCTTAATTATACTTTTTGGTGGTTACTGCATTTAATGTTATACCATATTTTTCACTTTATAAGACTGCACCTGATTATAAGATGCACCCCAAATTTGGTGAAGGAAAAGAGAAAAAAAATAATTTTTAGTGTTAAATGGGGTCCATCTTATAATGCCAGGGTTCGCCTAATAAATCATATAGGGTATATGCCCTCATGGCCCCCTCATCCTGGTACATTGTTCCTCATCCTGGGATATAGCCCCCCATCCTAGAATTGTCCCCTCAATCTGGATATAGGCCCCATTATATTGGATTTGCCCCTTGTGCTGGCACACTTCCCCCAGTGAAGCCACACGTCCCCCATTGATGGCAACACATCCCCTATTGATAGCCATACATCCCCTGTGCTGGCACACATCCCCCAGTGCTGGCACATGTCCCCCAGTGCTGGCAAATATCCCCTATTGATGGTACACGTCCCCCATTGATGGCAAATGTCCCCATTGATGACACACGTCCCCCATTGATGGCACACGTCCCCCATTGATGGCACGCATTTCTCATTGATGGCACACGTCCCCTCATTGATGGCACGCATTTCTCATTGATGGCACACGTCCCCATTGATGACCACATTCCCCCATTGATGGCAACACTCCCCATTGATGGCACATGTCCCTATTGCTGGCACATGTCCGCTATTGCTGGCACACAGCCCCTATTGCTGGCTATAGCCCCCCGTGCTTCTGCCCATAGTAAAATAAAAAGACATTACTTACCTTCTCCAGCGCTGTCCTCTTGGTGTCTTCCTCCATGCCGACTGCGTTTCTCCACTTCCTAGTTCTTAGTAATGCCGGTCATGTGATCGGCACAGCAGAGTGACATCATCTCTGCGTGCCTGATCACAGCGGCAAGCAGGAGCACGAAGGACAGGGCTGGAGAAGGTAAGAAAAGTCTTTTTATTTTACTATGGGCAGCCGCATGGGGGGCCATAGCCAGCACACATAATATGTGCCGCTCCCCAGTCCATCACCTCGGTGCGGTTTCAGCACCGTGGTGATGGAACAGTGGCAGTGCATATCTAATGAGCGGGGCACGTGAGCTCCCGCTGCCTCCTGCAGCCTGCATCAGCCCACCCCAGCCCCAGACAGGCTCCAGAGCTGCCCCACCTCCCCTGCAGTATATAACCATATATTCCATATATTCGGATTATAAGACGCACCCTCCACTTTCCCCCAAAATTTGGGGAACAAAAGTGCGTTTTATAATCCGAAAAATACAGTAATTTTTTTTCCTCAGTAATTACACCAGCCTCTCAAGTTTATGAAAAAAATGTCATAATGAATGCATTATTATAATATCAGGTGAGATATCTGCTTTTAAAGGCCCTAGAGCATTCAATAAATTATTATTGTTAATTGAGATGTATACAAACTGTACTAGGTTGCATAAACCATGACAATGATTCAAAATTGTTCAGTTATAGTGTATGAATGGAAAATGCTGAAGGTTACTGATTATATAGCTACCTTTTATGTCAAGGAACCAGCTGCTAAATAGAAGAGGTATTATTATCCTATCATAATTCTTACGCAAGCAATATTCCTTTCAGATAAGAATATGTAACGTTCACTAGTGCTGACGTTGGTTACTTCCGAAACTAATAGGGTTGAACTATGGGCAGATCACAAATCCATGATGCATCCGTAAGGAATTTCTAAGGTACAGGTATAGAATTTCTAAGTTCACATTGGCCTGGAAAATCATGCTGCCTATGTAATTATCACTGAGCCCTGGATGCCATAAAACAAAACCCAAAAAAGAATTATGTTTTTTTTGCAATTTCACCTGAAATAAGTTTTCCACCCCTGTGTCTAAGTTTGTTGCATGGTAAAATGGATGGTGCCATTCAAAACCACAATTTGAACCCCCAAACAAAAAGTTATGGCTTCTGCAAAAAGGCAAGGAATAAATGAAAGCTCAAAAACATAAAATTGCTTGGTCTATAAATGAAGAAAGTACATTTTAATCAATAGACCTTGAAATAAAAGTAGTTTCACAATTGGATGTGTTGAAAAAAATTATATTCCTGTGCTGAGATAATCTTATATACACTGACAAGCGAAATGGTAACAATGTTTTGACCTTTTGACTTTCAGGCTCCATATCTCACCATCCACTACAGCTTTCAGCGTGAGATTTATCTTCATTTTATAGATAATCATCATGGCTATCTTTATGCATAAATTAGGCTTGCAACTATTGTTACTGTTTCTATCTAAATATCTTAATTACATTTTTCATTATTTTCTTAGTGTCTTATAAATCCACTTTTGGTTTTAACACTGTCTGAATTCTTATGGGCATGACTGATCAGAATCATGCATGTCTTAACCAAATTCTGATCCCAGGTCTCTTCCAGGGGCGTAACTACAACAGGTGCAGGGGTTGCGATCGCACCCAGGCACTGGTGCTTGGGGGGCCTTAAAAGTCCCTGTGGCCTATAGAAAAAGACTGTTGCTATTAAAGATTTGCAATAATTGGGGGCCCCGTAGGAGTTTTCGCATCAGGGCCCATGAGCTTCACATTACAACACTGGTCTCTTCTACACATTCCCAATGTTGGTGCATACTGATTGACTCACTTGAGCATGTATACAGTTTTTTCTTCAACTCTATCTACAAGTCTTTGATTGGGTTGAGGTCTGGGGATCTTGGGGGTCAATCCAGCACCTCTACTTTATTGTCATCAAACCATTTGTTGCCAGTCTCAACGTATAATTCAGGCCATTGTCCTGCTGTAACACTATGTCTTTTTCATACCCATAGTACGCACACACACATTTGTATACATATATGTCATATTATATATACATATGCAAATAGAGTCTGTGGAGCCTCGGTTAGGAGTCTCAAACACAGGACTAGCCATATATCCCTCCAGGGAAGGACCCAGCCAAGGGTGTCTCCTTGCGGAGAACATCATAACCACCATATTAAGTGGCCCTTTTAGTCAATATCCAACTCTTTTACACGTTTAGAGATATGACAAGGGAATACCAAGGCCTCGTATCCATCCACAGACAGCTGTTTGCGGGTATTGCCCCTCATCAGTGTGGGGCAGGATTCTGGCTAGGTGGGAGCAAGCCCCAGTAGACCAACATCGCAAAGCATTCACTGATCTTATATATGCAGTCATGTCTGAAACCTTTGTTTGAATAGATTTTCTCTGATTTCTCTGGTTTCCTTCTACACTCCAAAGACAAACTGATTGGGAATTTAGATTGTGAGCCGTGTGGACAGTAATGATGATAATCTTTGTAAAGTGTTGTGGATTATGTTGGCACTTTAAAAGACACGCATAATAAATACTAATAATAATGGTTAAAGACTTTTAAAGATTATTTTCTTTTTTAAGTGTCTCCTTAGTCTTGACACTTAATCAATAGAGAAATGATATCATCCTCTTTTACAGATGTAGCAGGCACTGTGTCTCTACTTTCAAGACATTTTTCCTGGGCTGTGTAATTTTAACCTATGGAAAAAATAATAACAGGACACATTTTGCTTAGTGGAAATACTGAGCCGATGTCTGACCTCATTATTCATCTAACTGCAGGAGTCGTCATGTTCCTATATGGCTTGTACCACTAGGCTGGCACACTATCAAGGATAGGAGATGTCATTCCGGAAAGAAAGGAGATTCCATTTATTCTTCTGTTCTGAAAACAGAGACAGGTTACGATGGAGTGTCCAAAAAAAGAAATATCTATTTTGGGTGAAGTTTTTATCACATTGTTGCTGCAATGTGCAAACTATCTATATCACTAAGGATATCCCACATAACCACCCTACTTGAAAATTAAGTCATGTCGCCCAGGCGAGCAGTAAAATATTATATTTTTTATTTTTATTCCATTGATCAAAGATCTTTATACAAATATCGCACGAAATCCGTGAAATATTCTATTTTTTGTCCATTTGTAACTAACAGACTGGATAAGTAGTGTCTATCTTCTCCAGACTTTCATATTTGCCCTTTGATTTTCTTAGGTACCAATCAAGAACAGTGTTTTGCAGCATTTTTCATGAAGTTTTTAATGGTGCTTCAATTTACATTTATGGGTTAAACATGCTGCTGTCAGATTTAAGTCTAAAGTCTATAGGAGATTAAGGAAATGTATATATGCAGAGAATTCTTTATTTGGGCATTTTTAAGTATTTGTAAGCAGGGCCAGTGTCACCACCCGATTCACCTGTGCAAGTGTCGGGGCCCTGGAAAATCGGGGAGACCCACTCGCTGTTGGGACCTGCCTATTTCAATTGAAAGTGTGTCTTTGGATTCACATTTTGTTGAAAATATATTGCAGTGCACCACAATAGTTAGAGTAGCCACTGGCCTAAAAGACGTGCACATCACCAGCGTATGAGGTCACTGCCATATGCCATCGACATGTTCGCTGCATATGGAATAGGAAGAAGATGCTGCTAGATCGTGGATAGGTAAGAATTTATTTTATTTGTAATAATGCAAAATAAAAGAATGGAGGCCATATGGGGACCAGGGTTAAAAATATGGGGACTAGGCAGACATATCGGGACAAGAATGGAATATACATGAGGACCAGGAAGACATACAGTGTTGGCCAAAAGTATTGACACCCCTGCAATTCTGTCAGATAATACTCAGTTTCTTCCTGAAAATGATTGCAATCACAAATTCTTTGGTATTATCTTCATTTAATTTGTCTTCAATGGAAAAACACAAAAGAGAATGAAGCAAAAAGCAAAAAACATTGATCATTTCACACAAAACTCCAAAAATGGGCCAGACAAAAGTATTGGCACCCTCAGCCTAATACTTGGTTGCACGACCTTTAGCCAAATAACTGCGATCAACCGCTTCCGGTAACCATCAATGAGTTTCTTACAATGCTCTGCTGGAATTTTAGACCATTCTTCTTTGGCAAACTGCTCCAGGCCCTCTGATATTTGAAGGGTGCCTTCTCCAAACTGCCATTTTTAGATCTCTCCACAGGTGTTTTATGGGATTCAGGTCTGGACTCATTGCTGGCCACCTTAGAAGTCTCCAGTGCTTTCTCTCAAACCATTTTCTAGTGCTTTTTGAAGTGTGTTTTGGGTCATTGTCCTGCTGGAAGACCCATGACCTCTGAGGGAGACCCAGCTTTCTCACACTGGGCCCTACATTATGCTGCAAAATTTGTTGGTAGTTTCAGACTTCATAATGCCATGCACACGGTCAAGCAGTCCAGTGCCAGAGGCAGCAAAGCAACCCCAAAACATCAGGGAACCTCCGCCATGTTTGACTGTAGGGACCGTGTTCTTTTCTTTGAATGCCTCTTTTATTCTCCTGTAAACTCTATGTTGATGCCTTTGCCCAAAAAGAGAGAACATTCTTCCAAAACGTTTTAGGCTTTCTCAGGTAAGTTTTGGCAAACTCCAGCATGGCTTTTTTATGTCTGGGGTAAGAAGTGGGGTCTTCCTGGGTCTCCTACCATACAGCCCCTTTTCATTCAGACACCGCCGGTAGTATGGGTTGACACTGTTGTACCCTCGAACTGCAGGGCAGCTTGAACTTGTTTGGATGTTAGTCGAGGTTCTTTATCCACCACTCGCACAATCTTGCGTTGAAATCTCTCGTAAATTTTTCTTTTCCATCCACATCTAGGGAGGTTAGCCACAGTGCCATGGGCTTTAAGCTTCTTGATGACACTGCGCACGGTAGACACAGGAACATTCAAGTCTTTGGAGATGGACATGTAGCCTTGAGATTGCTCATGCTTCCTCACAATTTAGTTTCTCAAGTCCTCAGACAGTTCTTTGGTCTTCTTTCTTTTCTCCATGCTCAATATGGTACACACAAGGACACAGGACAGAGATTGAGTCAACTTTAATCCATGTCAATGGCTGCAAGTGTGATTTAGTTATTGCCAACACCTGTTAGGTGCCACAGGTAAGTTACAGGTGCTGTTAATTACACAAATTAGAGAAGCATGACAAGATTTTTCTAACAGTACCAATACTTTTGTCCACTCCCTTTTTTATGTTTGGTGTGGAACTATATGCAATTTGGCTTTACGACAATTCTTTTTGTGTTTTTTCATTGAAGACAAATTAAATGAAGATAATAAAACCAAAGAATTTGTGATTGTAATCATTTTCAGGAAGAAACTGAGTATTATCTGACAGAATTGCAGGGGTGTCAATACTTTTGGCCAACACTGTATGAGACTAGCATGAATGGAACATATATGAAGACTAGGCAGATATATGGAGGTCAGGATGAAATATATGGGGACCCATATGTTTGATTGGTGGAATTGACAATAAGGAAGTGAGGAAAGACTTTAAAACTCATCGAAAAAAAAAACCCTTTAATTCATAAGCCATCAGTTTGAACTTTTGTCTTTGCACTTCAGTGTAGGTTTTTTCCACTATTTGTGCATACTCGTCTACAATATGGGGACCAAGCAGACACATGAGGACCAGAATGGAATATATATGAGGACCAGCTAGACAGATGTGGCAACAAGGATGAAATGTATATGGAGAACTGGATGAAACATATTGGGACCCAGCAGATATATGGGGACCATGTAGACATATTGGGACAAGGATGAAATATAAGGAACAGAAAAAAAATGTTGCTGGACCGCAGACAGGCAAGAAGAATGTTTCCTTTTATAATTATTAACAAATAGGCACCAGGCAGATATATGAGGACCAGATAGACATACAGAAACCAGGATGGAATATACATGAGCACCAGGCAGACATATGGGGACAAGGAAGACATATGTGGACAAGTATGCATCACATATGGGGACAAGTTAGACATATGGAGACAAGGATGAAACATATATGGGGACCAGCAGACATATGGGGATCAGGATAAAACATCTATGGGGACTAGGCAGACATATGGGGACTAAGATGAAACATATAAAGTGTGGTATGTGTTAAAGGGACCCACTGTGACACTTTTGCCTGGAGCCCACAAAAACCTGGAGCAACCCTTGTTTGTAAGGCTGCTTTCACACTGCATTTTTGAGGATCCGTGTCTGGATCTGATTTGGCCCCCATGTATGCCTATGGGCAACGGATCTGATTGGATTTGCCCTTAATGGCATCTGATTTGTGACAGATCTGATTCTGTCTGATTTTTTGCTGCACAGTGGACCAAATCAGACACAATTGGATCCGACACGATCCGCAGCCATTAACATTGGGGCCTATGGAGCATGGGTCCAGAAAAACATCGGATCGTTTCCTGGACCTGATTTTAGTGTTCTGAGCATGCTCAGCACACTAAAACTGCTCTTTACCTGTTTAATTTCACTTCCGCAATATATATACATACAATGTATATACATACATTGCGGAAGTGAAATTAAATAACAAGGGGTTAAAAAAAAAAAAACATCCTCACCTCTCCGGCGTGTGTCCCGCGACATCTAGCTCCTGGGGTTTAAGGACCTGGCGGGCTACCCGATCAGCTGATTGGTCACATGACCGCATCAGCTGAGCAGTTTAAATCCTGCACCCACTAAAACCAATTGGCAGATGGGAGATTTAAACCACTCAGCTGATGCGGTCATATGACCGATCAGCTGATCGGGTTGTCACATGACTGCATCAGCGCGATTTAACTCTCCCGCCCGCCGATCAATATTGGTGGGGGCAGGATTTAAACCGCTCAGCTGATGCAGTCATGTGACCGATCAGCTGATCGGCTAGCCACGCCAGGTCCTTAAGCCCCGGTAGCTAGATGTCACGGGACACACGCTGTAGAGGTGAGGATGGTTTTTTTTTTTTATTTTTAATCCTTGCTTCACTTCCGCAATGTATACGTATACATTGTGGGAGTGAAAACGCCTGGCTTGCCTGTGCTTTGCAGGCTCGGGCTTTCTGTGTCCGGATCCGTAAAAATCAAGGACCTGTAAAGAGAAATGGCATCCGGAGGTCACCTCCGATGCTGTCCTTTCCTGTCTGTGGGGTCCTGTAAAAAGTAGGATCCCCACGGACAGAAAAAATATGCATTGTGAAACTAGCCTAAGTAAAAACTAGGAGTAGGTAAAAGATACAGAAATGGTGATGTGTTTCAATTATACTTTTCCTCTGATTGTTCCATTCCTGATTTTGGCATACAATTAGTGAGGTAAAAAAAACTCAACAAATACTCAATATGTGCACATGGCTTTAGAATTTGAGGCAACATTTTTTTTAAAATGCTTCATATTCTGATTATGAATTGCATTTTTCTGATATGCATTGCTATAGAACTTTAAGAATACTAGAAAAATACATGGAACAAATGTAACAAAATATTAGGCACACACTGGGCCTAATTTGCTTGTCAGAGAAAAGTCTGAAAGGAGATGTTGTATTCAAAAAGATATATTGGGATTATGAGTCTCTTACAATAAAAAGATTTGCATATCAGGGAATTTGCCTGCAAGTCATTGACACCTGTACAACAGTGTTTATGTCTTTGTAAATGGGCTCTTCTCCAGATAATGTGATATAACAAATGGCACTATAGAGAGGCCCCTCATCTGTCCATTAATGTTTGCTATAATCAATCCTCTTAAAAAATGTTACAGATTATACACCACCATAAAAGATTTTAATACCATCAAATATAACTAAATTAAAAAAATCCACCAAAAAGATTAGTTAAAATTCTATGAAAATCACTTGAAACTGTGAAGAAGACCTTCTATAGGTTTCATAGCTCTGGATGACTTGACCTGACCACGCTCTTTATGGAAATACTTTTATTTGAATTGTCACTGATTAATTTAATGCAGAGAAATTGAACATTATGCTTTTATTCCAGACATGAAGTAAACATGATATGTCCGAGGGACATATCTTTAAAAATATGTATACAGAGTTAACAAGACCCGGACATGGAAATCTTCTGTTCCAAATGAGGAGAAAGAAAATACATGGTGTGTGGTCTGTCTGTTCCTCTTTTATAGGGGGAGAAAAGAAGGAGGGGGATGTCCAGCCAATCAAAAGTCTGTATGTATTGCTAATTAACATATCTTCTGTTCAACTAGGTATTAAGGATTAACCCATTTGTGTGTTGCCGTAGGACCAAAGGAAATGAAAATTTCAGGTAAATAAATTTTAGATTGTAATTCTCATGTGACTTTATCAAGCTCAGCAAACTAAAACTTTCCGGAGCAAAGTAAATTTATTGACATACCAAAAAGTGAGAAAAAAACACACAAAAAATGCATGTAGAAAAAAACTCACTAAAAGCACAATAACAATCCACAAGTAAGAAAACAATGTAAATCAAGCCCAATACAAATACCATGAATGCAAATTTAAGGCCATGAGTCATGCTATGACCAATCATACAGTTAGGGCCAGAAATATTTGGACAGTGACACAATTTTCGCGAGTTGGGCTCTGCATGCCACCACATTGGATTTGAAATGAAACCTCTACAACAGAATTCAAGTGCAGATTGTAACGTTTAATTTGAAGGGTTGAACAAAAATATCTGATAGAAAATGTAGGAATTGTACACATTTCTTTACAAACACTCCACATTTTAGGAGGTCAAAAGTAATTGGACAAATAAACATAACCCAAACAAAATATTTTTATTTTCAATATGTGACCGCGAGCGCGATGACGCGGCACGCTTCCTGCGTCGCGGCGTCCGGGTGATGACGCGCACGCGATGGTGCACACCGGATCGCAATTCCCTTGGCTGGCCAGCCTTTTTAAACCCGCTCCTCCAGATTCAGGTGACCCCCTGATGAAGGTCGCCCGAAACAGCTGTTGGGGTCGGTACCCTCCTCCTGGAAGCTACTGCCACTAGGTATGAGACATTGGAGCAATAGCTCCACTGTTTAAGCTGCCAGAGACTGCTCTCTTCTTACTATGTGCACTGTGGATCTCTGCCATTGTTATCAATATAGGTACAATGATCATTGTTTATGTAAACCCTGATAAAATCATTATATTATTATTTGCCTTATACCATGGTACACTTTGGTATTATACATTTGTTCAACTATAATCATTTCTTTGTGCCTTGTATTCTGTGGCTGTGTGCACCCACAGTAATTTGTTGTCATCAATTTGTAAATTTACATCTGTTTGCATGTCTCAGCTGGCAACTAGTTCAGCAGTGAGGTTACCTCCCACCTGAGGTTTGTTGACCCAGGTCCCTCTGCCCCCTTCCCTGGTTCCTCTGGTTTTAACCTTGAATAAAACATACTTTTGCATTATACTGACTGTCGCATATTTTCTCTTGTCTGCTATTTTCAATATTTTGTTGCGAATCCTTTGGAGGCAATCACTGCCTTAAGTCTGGAACCCATGGACATCACCAAACGCTGGGTTTCCTCCTTCTTAATGCTTTGCCAGGCCTTTACAGCTGCAGCCTTCAGGTCTTGCTTGTTTGTGGGTCTTTCTGTCTTAAGTCTGGATTTCAGCAAGTGAAATGCATGCTCAATTGGGTTAAGATCTGGTGATTGACTTGGCCATTGCAGAATGTTCCACTTTTTTGCACTCATGAACACCTGGGTAGCTTTGGCTGTATGCTTGGGGTCATTGTCCATCTGTACTATGAAGCGCCGTCCAATCAACTTTGCAGCATTTGGCTGAATCTGGGCTGAAAGTATATCCCGGTACACTTCAGAAATTATCCGGCTACTCTTGTCTGCTGTTATGTCATCAATAAACACAAGTGACCCAGTGCCATTGAAAGCCATGCATGCCCATGCCATCACGTTGCCTCCACCATGTTTTACAGAGGATGTGGTGTGCCTTGGATCATGTGCTGTTCCCTTTCTTCTCCAAACTTTTTTCTTCCCATCATTCTGGTACAGGTTGATCTTTGTCTCATCTGTCCATAGAATACTTTTCCAGAACTGAGCTGGCTTCTTGAGGTGTTTTTCAGCAAATTTAACTCTGGCCTGTCTATTTTTGGAATTGATGAATGGTTTGCATCTAGATGTGAACCCTTTGTATTTACTGTCATGGAGTCTTCTCTTTACTGTTGACTTAGAGACAGATACACCTACTTCACTGAGAGTGTTCTGGACTTCAGTTGATGTTGTGAACGGGTTCTTCTTCACCAAATAAAGTATGCGGCGATCATCCACCACTGTTGTCATCCGTGGACGCCCAGGCCTTTTAGAGTTCCCAAGCTCACCAGTCAATTCCTTTTTTCTCAGAATGTACCCAACTGTTGATTTTGCTACTCCAAGCATGTCTGCTATCTCTCTGATGGATTTTTTCTTTTTTTCAGCCTCAGGATGTTCTGCTTCACCTCATTTGAGAGTTCCTTTGACCGCATGTTGTCTGGTCACAGCAACAGCTTCCAAATGCAAAACCACACACCAGGAATCCACCCCTGACCTTTTAACTACTTCATTGATTACAGGTTAACGAGGGAGACGCCTTCAGAGTTAATTGCAGCCCTTAGAGTCCATTGTCCAATTACTTTTGGTCCCTTGAAAAAGAGGAGGCTATGCATTACAGAGCTATGATTCCTAAACCCTTTCTCCGATTTGGATGTGGAAACTCTCATATTGCAGCTGGGAGTGTGCACTTTCAGCCCATATTATATATATAATTGTATTTCTGAACATGTTTTTGTAAACAGCTAAAATAACAAAACTTGTGTCACTGTCCAAATATTTCTGGCCCTAACTGTATAAAGAGCGGATCACTGCTACAATAGATATAAGCCAATAGAGAAATATAGGAATCGAAAGATCCATCTAAAAAGTAAAAATAATCTCAAAAAGTATTTATAGCGACGTGGTACAAAATATGATAAAACATTAGGAGGAGATCCAGGTGCACATGATAACAGAAGAGGAAAATGATAGAGGACAGGTGTCACATTTGAGGAGTTATGGGTAAGTGGTGGGGATCATATGCACTTACATTTTTCTCTGCCTGGGAGTATGTCAGCATGCTCTTTATATACTATTAGTATAGACTTGTCTAGTCTTACCCCTGGAGCATTGAATTATATTGGGAATGTGCAATATATTATTCCATAAAACTACCCCTCAGCATTTATGATGTGACCCCCACCTTTTCCTCCTCTGTTATTATGTTAACCTAGGTCTTCTCCTTATGTTTTATCATATTATGCACCATGTTGCTTTTAACAATTTTTTAAAATAAAATCTTAACTTTTGAAATGGCTCTTTAGATTCTACAATTATTTCTCTGTAGAATTACAAATATCCACAAGTAACTTAACTTAGCTAATGGGCACAAAAATGCTGCAGAAAATTACACCTAATACACTTTGGGATAACTTAGCTTTAAAAGGATTTAAGGTACCATCACACACCGCAATCTCGCCTGGAAGTCATAAAGGTGATATGTCGCCCCGGAGCAATCGCCATGAAATTGCCTCACGGTTGCGGTGTGTGATTTGGGAATTTCACAGCAATAAATCTCCCCTCTGCCGTCGCCTGATTCCTGAACAGTGCTCAGTAATCAGCCGCAATCGTTAAGGTGATATTTCCGTGTTGTGGCGTGTGACAGGGCGATAATGATGGAAAGAGCGTTGTCTATTATCTCCCGTAGGCGTGCCTCAGCGTGCTGAAGTCCACGCCCCGTCTGAGATGATTGGTGTGGACTACTGTGTTCCCATTGGCTGTCAGTTGACACCGCACCCTATTTGAAGAGCTGTTCATTCAGCACCACACACATCTTCACCTACACAATCGTCCACAAACTCAGTGCAAACTCCGATAGACAATAGCGACATGTATTAGCCAGCCTCCCAGAGCAGGCTGACCAATCGTAATGCTTTGGTAACAATCAATGTTATTGGCAGCACACGACTCCGAGTAAACAGGATGTTCTGGCAAAAACATGATGCTAAATGGGAATAGAACAATCAATTGTTGTGTTCCCATCAGTATTAATAGTTCTGTGTAAACAAACCAGTAAACAAACTCTGATTGACTTGTATACACATGATCTGCATTCATTAACGGGACAAGATCGCCATCTAAATCTACCCTCACTTGCCTGTTTTCTTAATTCCCATAGCATTTATAATGATCAGTGGGGATACCTATTCTATCCAGTGAATAGGTATTAAGAACAATTAAATCAAATTGAGTAAAATTGTTAAAAACTAAAACATGATGTGTGCTTTATTTTTTTGTAGTCTTAAGGTCCTGTCACACACAACGACGCTCCAGCGATCCCGACAGCGATAACGACCTGCCAGAATCAGGCAGCGTTAAGCAGGGAGGATGCTGCCAACTATGATAAACAGCGGGTATCCAGGCAGGGCACGCTGCCTGGATACAAAGTGTTTACCATGGTTACCAGCCAGTTAGGTCACTGATCGCTGGTTTCTCGCTGTCATACGCAGCGATACGTACTGACCAGCTGGCCAAACGCCAGTGTGAAACCAGCCTAATATGGACACATTGATGCTATTTTCGGACCATATTGGTGACCATCACTGGTCACTTTTGGACTTTACATGATTGTTTTATCCCTCATATCAGAACATATACGTCACATCAATTCCATTTCAGTCTGTGATTCTTTGTGTGTAGAATGGCTCTTTAGGATATTATCCATTTGTAAAGTAAGCAGAGGGATCATTGTGACCTACAGTAATAGCTTTTACTGCAGGCATGACAGATAATTTTAAAACACATTATGAAGTAATTAGCAAAACTCTAAGTAAATAATACTGTAATTGTTCAAGAAGAAAATTAAGTGAATCTCAATTTGTCTAAAAGTATATCATATTGGCACCTAAGTCTGTGAAGTAGGAATGCAAAACATTTATCCAGTTTTTATAGTGGGTGGACAGTTAATGACTAAATGCATAACAACTTTATTTTAAGTTTAACTTCTTTAATCAGTAACACTAATGATTCAGTTGAAGTAAATATAGAAAATATTCAAGATAAGCGGAGGATAGTCCTGGGAAAATATCAAGCAACATGCTGTGGGCGGAAAGTAAGATACTGTTAATTAAACTACTAGAAAAATACCTTGATATACTGGTGCACAAAAACAATAAAGTTAAGGTAGCATTTCAAAAAATGTTATAAGGTTAAAAGTGAAATGTAAGAGCCAATATGTGTCATCTAAGATACCAATGATGCAAACGAAGCTTGAGTCAGTCTATACTATTCACTATACTATTTACTTTACAAGTGACATATAAATTGCTTATATTTACATATATGAGTCATAGAGGTCACCTACTTTCCGTGGTTTTGCTTTGTTAACGATAATTACATTACCGTTATCAGAACATTTTTATTGTAAATGAAATTCCAGGGTTTTTCCACTTTTAGAAAATACTGAAACAAAAAGTACCCCTAAAACCGCATCCACAATCCAAGTGTAATTTCAATTATGTTCAGTTCTAGAAGTCTTTTCTTAGAGGGAAAGTATTAGGTCCTGATTAATTAAGGCTATTACACCAGAAAATCGTAGTAAAAATTGTTGTGCAGTATAAAGCTTAATAAGCAAAAAGGACGTAAATTCGAAAAACTCACTATCAGCAGCTATATGATCTGTAACCAAATGCACTCAGCAGGTTGCAGTAAACCCCAGTTATATAGGAAAAGGTAACAAAGGTGCAGAATACCAACATTCCAATCACTCTTAGCCTCCTTGTCTTGGAGGCAGTGATTGTTGGTATTTTTTAGCACACAGAATGAGGTTCCCATAGGGTGCCAGTAACACAGACGTGATGCAAAGTGTACCCTGCCTATTACTCATACCCCTACTATTATACTAGTCGGGCCATTAGGCACTACATCAATGCATTACAGCATAACAGATGCCCTATATGGCCCAGCTGCATCCTGCATAGAGAAAAAGAGTGCAAAAAAACCCCAGAACATAAATCATGTGAGGTATTGGTAGGTAGTTTAAAGCAATATATGTAAGCTCGTAACCCATGTCAAGGATCCTCACACTTACGAGTCCCTAACAAATAAATTAATTAAATTTTCTCTATGCAAGGTGCATATAGGGTGTCTGTTATATTGTGATGCATTGATATAGTACCTAACAGCCCACCTAGTCTTATAGTAGGGGCGTGAGTAATAGGCTTGGCACACTTTGCATCATATGTGTGTGACTGGCACCCTATAGGAACCTCATTCTGTGCCTTTTCTTATATAACAGGAGCTTACTGCATCCTGCTGAGTGCATTTGGTTACAGGCCATATACCTGCTGAAGGTGTGCAATGTGAAGATGCACAAATATTTAGCGAATTCTGGCATTTTGGCACCATTTTCACACATTTCTGACAAAATGGGCATAACTGGAGCTGGACTGGGCATTAATTCCTGATGAATGATGGTATACCTTAGGCCATAAATCTTAGGCTACTTTCACATCTGCATGTCATGGCATTTGCAGAAGATCTGACATTTTGCTGCATGCTGGAACACTTGCGGTAAGACTGCGTTTGGCCTAATGCATTCCCTATGGGACTTGCGGACATGTGCAGTATTTGTGGTTTTACACTTGCAGTACTTGTGGTGAGTCAAAGCTATGCTAGCTGTATTTTTTGTCTGTTGTCACAAGTGCTAGATTGGCCAGATCGCGGCAAAACCGCGAGTGCCGCACATGTACGCAAGTCCCATACGGAATGCACTAGGTCGAAAGCAGACTTGCTGCATGTGGCAGATCAAGCAAAACTGCCAAGTCCCCTGGAAATGCTGATAAACCCTGTGTGACGACCATCCCCTGTGAGGCCGAGCTGCAGGTAGGCAGCACCCGAGAAACCCCGAGACCCTTAACCCCTATACAGGGATCTGGAATTACAGCGGAGCCCAGGGGGTAGCTGCCTATATGAGCAACAGAGCCGGGGAGGTCGCCAGGGGAAAATCAAGACCCGAAAAACGAAGTCAGAAGTCCGAGTCAAAACCGAGAGGGCAGCAAAGGTACAAAATCGTCAGGCAGTAGCAGAGTCAAAAATCCAGGCAAAGGTCAAGGGCAAAAACCAAGAGGGCAGCTGAGGTACAAAATCAATAGGCAGAGGCAGAGTCAGAAATCCAGGCAAGGTCAGACACGAAACTGAACACACACACTATCACTGGGGAACCAAAACTATATCTGGCGGCCTGCAAGACAGGCTCCAATGTATTTGAAGGGCGCGGTTACCTCCCATAGGCTGGAGCTCACAGCCTGATGACCTCATCCGGACCGCCCCTAGATCCAGGCCAGATGGAGATGCACGACTGGCTCCACCCACGCCACCTCTGACAGAAGAACGCAGGCTGCGCCTAACGGACACCTCTGAAGGGCCCGCTCCTCTGCGACCAACACCAGCCAGAGGGGAAACACAGCGGCGCTCAGCGACAGAGGCAGACGTCGCGGGAGCAGTTCCATATGAGGACAAGGCCCTCCTGTCACCGGCGCCACCAGTCGAAGGAATCCGGCTCCTCCCAGCGGCCGAGGCAGGAACACCGGCCACCGAGTCCAATGGCGATGTGACAGTACCCCCCCTTCTACGAGGGGCCTCCGGACCCAAAAAACCCGGTTTATTGGGATGAAGAAGATGAAACTTCCTGATCAAACCCTTGGCATGGATATTACTGGCAGGCACCCAGGACCTCTCCTCCGGACCATAGCCCTTCCAATGCACCAGATACTGCACGGATCCTCTCACTAAACGGGAATCAAGGATCCGTTGAACTTCGTATTCCACGGCACCCCCGACCAAGACCGGAGGAGGAGGGGACCGGACAGGGCGAATCGGAGATCGGTACAATTTGAGAAGGGATTTATGGAATACATTGGGCAGTTTGAATGATTGAGGGAGCTTCAGACGAAAGGCTACAGGGTTAATCACGTCAATTATTTCATACGGACCAATAAACCTGGGACCTAGTTTAGCAGACGGCACTTTGAGCTTGATATTTTTCGTAGACAACCAAACTTTGTCCCCAACTCCCAGGTCCGAACCCTTGGAGCGCCGTTTATTAGCAGAAGACGCCTGCCTAGTCTGAGCCCCCTTTAAGTTTTTGTTCACTTCAGACCAGATAGTCTTTAACTGATCTACGGACCTTTCTACCCCAGGGACGTCAGAAAGCCTAGAAGAAAATGAACAAAAGCGCGGGTGCAGCCCATGATTACAGTAGAAAGGGGTGGTCTTGATGGACTCCTGGTACTGGTTATTCATGGCAAATTCTGCTAGTGGCAGATGTTCCACCCAATCAGATTGATGCTCAGAGACATAACAACGTAGATACTGTTCGAGAGCTTGATTTGCGCGCTCGGTTTGACCATTGGTTTCAGGGTGATAGGCAGAAGAAAAGGAATAGTCAATTCCAATCCGTTTACAGAATGCCCTCCAAAACTTAGAAACGAACTGGGTGCCCCTGTCAGAAACAATATTCACAGGAACACCATGCAATCGCACAACATGATTAATGAATACTTTGCTCAGGGTCTCGGAATTAGGTAACCCGGACAGCGGAACAAAATGACACTGCTTGCTGAATCTGTCTACCACTACCCAGATACAAGTCTTCCCTTCTGAGAGTGGCAGGTCAGTAATAAAATCCATGGAGATATGAGTCCAAGGACCCTCAGGGGTAGGCAAGGACTGGAGCAACCCAGCAGGGCGGTTGCGGGGAGACTTAGCGCGAGCACAGGTTTCACAAGCCAGTACATATTCCTTACAGTCCTTTACTATGGTTGGCCACCACAAACTCCTGGTTACAAGTCTGATGGTGTTATTGATACCAGGATGCCATGCGAGGACGGAATCATGAGATTCCTTAAGAACTTGGAGGCGGAATTTGGTAGGGACAAATAGTTTCTGGGCAGGAGTAGTGTCAGGGGCCTGTTCTGGAGATCTAACAATCTCTTCCAGAAGATCCAAAGACACAGCCGAGACAACAATCCCCTTGGCTAAAATGGGAGTCGGTTCCATGTCCTCGACTTGTAAGGGGCAAAAACTTCGAGACAGGGCATCAGCCCTCACATTTTTAGTACCCGGTCTGAAAGTGATCACAAAATCGAATCTGGAGAAGAACAAGGCCCATCTAGCCTGTCTAGGATTCAGTCTTTTCACTGACTCCAAATAGGTTAGATTTTTGTGATCAGTAATTACGGTAATCCTATGTTTGGCGCCTTCGTGGAAGTGGCGCCATTCTCGAAGGCCCATTTGATTGCCAACAATTCCCGATTACCTACATCATAATTCATCTCTGTAGAGGAAAATTTTCGGGAAAAGAAGGCACACGGACGAAGTTGAGTGAGAGATGCGGTGCCTTGTGATAGCACTGCTCCCACTCCAACTTCAGAGGCATCTACCTCTACAATGAAGGGGCGGTCCAAATCAGGCTGCACCAATATTGGATCCGCGGAGAAACACTCTTTTAACTTAGAAAACGCATGAATGGCTTCAGGCTTCCAATTAACCACATCCGCCCCTTTACGTGTCAAATCAGTGAGAGGTTTGGCTATCTCTGAAAACCCTTTAATAAATTTACGATAATAGTTAGCGAAACCCAAGAATCGCTGCAGTGCCTTCAGAGACTTGGGTTGTACCCATTCCTTAATGGGTTTAATTTTGGCAGGATCCATGCGAAAACCTTTAGCCGATATAATATATCCCAAAAAATTTATCTCTTCCTCCATGGAGACACATTTCTCTAATTTGGCGAATAGAGAATGCTCTCTGAGTCTCTGGAGTACAGTACGGACATGTCGGACGTGTGACCAAAGACCAGGAGAAAAAACCAGAATGTCGTCCAAATACACGACCACATATACACCACTGATATCTCTGAAAATATCATTGACAAAATTCTGAAACACTGCAGGTGCGTTACTTAATCCGAACGGCATTACAAGATACTCAAAATGGCCGAGAGGCGTATTGAACGCGGTCTTCCACTCATCGCCTTCTTTTATACGGACCAGGTTATATGCTCCCCTGAGGTCCAGTTTGGTGAAATACTTGGCTCCCAACAGCTGATTATAAAGATCAGGGATGAGTGGAAGAGGATACTGGTTTTTTACAGTGATCGCGTTTAATTCGCGGTAATCAATGCAAGGTCTGAGGCCGCCATCTTTCTTTCCCACAAAAAAGAAACCAGCTCCTACTGGTGAGGTGGACGGTCTAATATACCCTTTTCTCAGACTGTCTGCTGTGTAATCATTCATGGCCTGACATTCTGGACCAGAGAGGTTAAATATTCTCCCCTTTGGGAGACGAGAAGCAGGTATCAAATCTATGGCGCAATCATACTTTCTGTGAGGGGGTAATTTCTCTGATTCCTGAATAGAAAACACATCCTCAAAATCTCTAAAGGCATATGGTACAAAGGGAGGAGACTTGACCTTCACTTGGTTTACAGATAGCGAGATAGTGTTCCTGACACTTTGGGCTCCAGCGCACGATGTCACCCAAGTGCCAGTCTATGACTGGGTTATGTTTACGTAACCATGGCATGCCAAGGATTACTGCAGATGATAAATTATTGATAGCAAAAAATGAACATTTTCAGCATGTAACGACCCCACCAGCATTGACACTTCCTTAGTGACAAATTCCACTCCACCCTGGATGAGGGGAGTGCCATTAACTGCAGTGGTTCTAATGGGGGCATTAAGCCTTAGTAGTGGTACACCAAGAGTTCTCGCTACCTGGAGATCTATGAAATTCCCTCTGAACCACTGTCAACATAAGCCTCTAAACACACAGATTTCTTAAGGTAAGATAAAGAAATAGGTAATAAAACTTTGGCAGCATCCGCTGGCAATACCTGTGCACCCGGGCAGGCAGAGCCAGAGCCCCCAGGTGCTGACATCCAGGGTATGAGGCCTTCTGATCTCCAGTGTTCATGCAGAGGACTCCAGCTTGTGGCTTGTACAGCATGTTTGAATGAGATGATGGGAGTGTTCCTCCACAGGACTGAGAAGCTAGACACAGGTGCTTTGAGGGAGCAATCAGCAGACACAGCTCAGAGAAAAGAAAAAAAAAAAACATTGGGAAAAAGGAGAGGAGAAAAAAAAAAGGTAAAAGGAATGCTTTATATATAGTCTATCTATATATATAAGGAATGGTATGGCCAGATATAATGTGACGACCATCCCCTGTGAGGCCGAGCTGCTGGTAGGCAGCACCCCGAGAAGCCCCGAGACCCTTAACCCTATACAGGGATCTGGAATTACAGCGGAGCCCAGGGGGTAGCTGCCTATATGAGCAACAGAGCCGGGGAGGTCGCCAGGGGAAAATCAAGACCCGAAAAACGAAGTCAGAAGTCCAAGTCAAAACCGAGAGGGCAGCGAAGGTACAAAATCGTCAGGCAGTAGCAGAGTCAAAAATCCAGGCAAAGGTCAAGGGCAAAAACCAAGAGGGCAGCTGAGGTACAAAATCAATAGGCAGAGGCAGAGTCAGAAATCCAGGCAAGGTCAGACACGAAACTAAACACACACACTATCACTGGGGAACCAAAACTATATCTGGCGGCCTGCAAGAAAGGCTCCAATGTATTTGAAGGGCGCGGTTACCTCCCATAGGCTGGAGCTCACAGCCTGATGACCTCATCCGGACCACCCCTAGATCCAGGCCAGATGGAGATGCACGACTGGCTCCACCCACGCCACACTCTGACAGAAGAACGCAGGCTGCGCCTAACGGACACCTCTGCAGGGCCCGCTCCTCTGCGACCAACACCACCCAGAGGGGAAACACAGCGGCGCTCAGCGACAGAGGCAGACGTCGCGGGAGCAGTTCCATATGAGGACAAGGCCCTCCTGTCACCGGCGCCACCAGTCGAAGGAATCCGGCTCCTCCCAGCGGCCGAGGCAGGAACACCGGCCACCGAGTCCAATGGCGATGTGACACCCTGATGTGAAAGCAGCGTTACTCTAGTCCTTGTCCTTGAGTTGGTCCTGCTCTGTCCCCATCTAATTTGAATATGCAAACGGAGTTCATGGAGCCTCGATTAAGAGTCTCAAACACGGGACTAGCCAGATATCCCTCCAGGGAAGGACCTAGCCCTGGGGTGGAATCCTTGCGGAGACCACCATAACCACCATATTAAGTGGCCCTTTTAGTCAATAACCCAGTCAGTTACGAGTTAAGGATATGACAAGGGAGTTAACAGAGCCAGTTATCCATCCACAGACCCTGTTTCGGGGTATTGCCCCTCTTCAGTGTGGAGTAGTATTCTGGCTAGGTGGGAGCAATGCCTGGTAGACCAACATCACAAAGCACTCACTGATCTCAGGGAGACCAGTCAAGGAAAACACTGCGGGCAGCCGGCTAAAGCGCTCAAACACAGTGAAATCCATGATGCATTGCCCCTGGGAATTTGAATATGCAAATGAAGTCCGTGGAGCCTTGATTAAGAGTCTCAAACACAGGACTAGCCCCCTTGTCATATCCTTAACTCGTAACTGAGTGGGATATTGACTAAAAGGGCCGCTTAATATGGTGGTTATGGTGGTCTCCGCAAGGATTTCACCCCAGGGCTAGGTCCTTCCCTGGGGGGATATCTGGCTAGTCCCGTGTTTGAGACTCTTAATCGAGGCTCCACGGACTCCATTTGCATATTCAAATTCCCACGGGGCAATGCATCATGGATTTCACTGTGTTTGAGCGCTTTAGCCGGCTGCCTGCAGTGTTTTCCTTGACTGGTCTCCCTGAGATCAGTGAGTGCTTTGTGATGCCCATCTAATTTGAGGCCTAGATAGCACCTAATGAGGTGAGTTTCTAGAGGATGGACCATCCTAATTGTCTATAACTTGTTATGGTAGGATGGGTTTTTCGTTCTTTTTTAATCAAAACAAGTCAACAAAGTATCATATGTTTGATGGCCACGGTGTATATGTGCGGATAAATATCTTACATATGTTATCAGGTGTTCTGGCTCTTGTTAATGGTTTTGCTTTAGTTACTTGTATTCTGTACATTTGGGGGGTTGCCGCCCCTATGGGCTGTGCATCATTATATATTCAGCTTTCCATAGGCAGATCCCAATAGAGTGCGGTGCTGGTCCTACTCTGCCCCATCTTGAGGCTTGCTGGCATGTAATGAGGTTAAGGAGGTGACTCAGTAGAGTATGGACTGATTTGGTATACTTTGTAGCAGTTGGAAGGACGTTATGCTTTTTCGATCAAACAATAATAACTAAGTATGCTATGTTTTTTTTTTTTTACAAATGTGGCTATTTATTTACTGAAATGTGCTTACAACATATTTTTTTCTAGGTTATATTTGTTTTTAATGACCACAGCTTACATGTGCTCCAGCATATTACATTTTTTCTAACATATTTTGGCAGATGAGTTTTCAACAGCTGTCCAACCAAGAACATAGTAGCATCTCCATGTTTAATGTTTTAGGGCCGCAAAGCTAATGTATTACTCTATCCCTCCCAGGCTGTACAATGCACAGGTCAAAGGAGGAGAATGCCACAGTCAGAGATTCTGTACAAGAAATAATTCTGAACAACCATATCATTGTCTTAGCTTTAGTTTTGCTCAACTTAAAGGGAACCTGTCACTCAAAATCACCTTCCTAATCTCTTAATACCTGTTCATGCAGCCTTACACTACTATCTAAGCCATCCCTGTGAGACATATTTTAGCAATATAGGAGTAGAATAAAGTAGTTTGCAAACTTACAAAATCCAGGACAGAGGGGCGTTCCGCGCGGTGTCTGTGACGGGTAAGCGGATCCCCTGTGCCGCACTACCCCCACCTCGCCGCTCTATTACGCCCTAATGGGCGTCATTCCAGCCTGCAGAGCGTGGGCACGATTAAAATCTCGTGCCCGCAACATCACCGCTGCGACACGGTCACGTGACTCCGGGATCGCGTCACTTCCGGTCGCCACAGGTCTCACACAGGCTGACTAAGCACATGTGCAGATTGCATGCTGAAGTCGGCCTGTGTGAGACCTGCGGCGACCGGAAGTGATGCGATCCCGGCGTCACGTGACCGCGCTCTGTATGCTGGAATGACGCCCATTATGGTGTAATAGAGCGGCGAGGCAGGGGTAGCGCGGCACAGGGGACCCGCCTACCCGTCACAAACGCCACGAGGAACGCCCCTCTGTCCTAGATTTTATAAGTTTGCAAATTACTTTATTCTACTCCTATATTACTAAAATAGGTCACACAGGGATGGCTTAGATAGTAGTATAAGGCTGCAGGGACAGGTATTAAGAGGTTAGGAAGGTGATTTTGGGTGACAGGTTCTCTTTAATCATTCCAAATTTAATGGGGTTTTCTGGGGTAACTCAATCCCATATTGGTGGTGAATGGTGCTGATGACATCATGACCTCACACACCAGCTAAGATGGGTTCAAGATCAGCAAGGTATTATGTATGTGTCCTGTATTTGATGAGTTTTCTACCTCAGGATTTGTAGACAAAACCAGGACTGGAACAATCATAGGAAAAGTATAATAGAAACACCTGCACCACTTCTGTATTTATCACCCACTCCTGGTTTTGACTACAAATCCTGAGTAAAAAACTCATCAAATCCTCAGCGTGCGCACGTGGCCTTAGAAAAGGACTTGTGCAAATTGTCTGCTGATCATTCATGTATGTCAGCAAATGTGTGTGGTTATAATGTCATTGGCACCGCTCACCTATGTGGAAGTGAGCGGTGCCAGACAACTCTTCTAACAGGATGTAGTGATTTCTACAATGATAAGTGCTTTGCTTTTTTCTTGAAAAATGTTTGCTATTTCGTTCGTGTTACATTTCGGTGATTCTCAATAACATGTTAGCACAATTCACGTCACTTTTTAGTCCTTGTATTGTTATCACCAACATTTACAACATGGGTCATTTCCAGTGAGGTGGAAAATCCTTGTGAAATAGCTTCAGCTCAGTCCTATAGTGAGAATACTACGGGTTGCCATAACAAAACAACATCAGTCCTTGTGACAATAATACCTTGCAGGCTGCTACTTAAACTGAGGTGTTGGCCTTTGTGTCGGTCGCAAAATCAATGATTGCTATCAGCTCTCAGTCATAGACATACATATCTTGTTCAAACTAAGGAATGTCGATGAAAATCAAAGCAAATAAAAGTCATTGGCCTTAGTTATGTATTAGTTTACGTCAATTTTAGGCATAAACTGAGCCCAAAATATGTTTTCAACCATTTTTGCTTAAAAAACTATAATCTTATTAATTGTTTACTGGTTTGAAAAAGTAGCAAAAAAGTGGTTACAACTAAATGGTAATGAGGGTGTCTTCCAGCTTTAGGTGTAATATATGTATGCCATGCCTGGGGATATCTTTTAGCTTTGATTCATTCTTTTTTGGTCACCAGGTGTGTTCATTTAGTCTGCCCTATCACATGCGTGTGTGGCTATTTATACCTTCCCCTTGCTAGCTTAAGTGCTGGTTATATCTTTAAGTGAATCCTGCTCGGAGATCCAGCCAAACTACCAAAATTCTATGCCAGCCAGACAGAGACCACCAAGGGTTAATCTCTTTGTTGTCACATCTATCTTTCTTTTTCCTTCTTCCTGCCAATAGTTAGCTAGTAGAAGGCTATTCTTGCTTGTGATAAGAACTTTATTTTTGCCACCAATTATGTATATGTTTCATCACTTTGGGTACCTTTACATGCCGCTACTGGAGGATGGATACAACCCGCTACAGGCTACAAATGTAGCTTGTAGCGGCAAAATACCCCGTAGTAGCGGCGTGTAAAGACGGTAGGAGGCACCCGGCCACAGATACATCTGTTTCCGAGCACTGCCCGGAAACAGGTGGCTACACAGGCGATTGTAGCGAGCTGTATCGGCGTGTAAAGAAGCAACAGAAGGGATGTGTCGACACCAGGCAATGTACCTGGTATGTAGCTGGGGCGTGACACAGGCTCCGGGATACCGCCCCCCTTCAGCGATCATTGGTGCAAGCTCCTGCTTACGATTGGTAGTCGCTGCATAGGGCGGCATATTTAAGGAGCTGACCAGTCACACTACACAATTGCTCGAGCGTCATGTATTAATCAGCCTCCTGTGATGCCGGGCCAATCATGGGTTTCTTGCTTTGTCCTATCAGCGTACGGACGGCTCTAATCCACAATTGTGGCACGCCTATGTGCTGTCCTGCTGCACCAGGTCCGCCCATATTAGCTGGTTGTAGCGGTGTGTAAATGAGGTACGATGAGCTACAGAAGGTGACTTGAGGCACCCGGCGGTTATCCAGAGATAGATGTCACGTAGCATAGCGTAGCTTGTGGCGGCGTGTAAAGATGGTGCGTTTACCGTTTGTAACCGTTTGTGCGTGCTCGTGCACGTGAAGTAGCTGGTTGTATCCATCCTCCAGTAGCGGCGTGTAAAGGTACCCTTTGGGTTGTTTTCTATCTCTGCATGCCTTTACTATTTTGGGTACTCTACATCTCCCCCTGGTTCCTAAGGAGGTATGAAAAATACTTGATGGCTTCTTAGACAGCCAGTTCAGACTTTTGATCCACTAGCTTTGTGGTCAGGGTTTTTCCAGCTCACTCAGGTCACAACAGGGTATGTGTGTCTAGGAATATAGTCTATACAGGAACAAGTTAGGTCAGGCACATAGTTAGAGATAGGCCCTGTCCTCTTTTGTGAGAAACTAGTGTGCATATCAATGTACCTTGTAATATATTTGGCACAATTCGCTCCATTTTTACCTTTTTTTAAACTGGCATATAAACAGCCAGTCTTAGGCTGTGCTCACACATAGCGCTTTTTTGCACTTTTTTGCACTGGGCTTTTTTCACCGTGCAAAAAATCGCAAAAAAGTCCCGTAAAAAACACGGTGCATTCACACACTACGTGTATGTCACAGGATGGGGGGAGGAAGAATCCTGTTCCTCTTACCCTCTGTGACATCTGTCACAACCCCATTGATTTCACAGTGCATTATACACTGCGAAATCAAATGTAAAAGTCAGTCAAAGGTATTAAAAATAATAAAGATTTTTATACTTACCCTCCGTCATGTGTTGTCGGGAGCTGGGAGCAGCAGCAGGCATCAACCTGCCAGGACCTTGCATGATGTCATAATGGCATCGGGCGCTGTGATTGGCTGCTCGCGGTCATGTGATATGTGCGTCACATATCACATGACCGCGAGTGGCCAATCAGCGCCCATGACGTCATGCCAGGTCTTGTCACATCGGTACATGGCCTTAGCTCAGCTCCGGATAGCACGAACAAGCCGTTGGAGGGGTAAGTATTAATTCTTTATTATTTTTAATACCTCTGCCTTTCTTTAATTTAGCTTTCGCAGTGTATATTAATACACTGCGAAATCAAATGGGGGCTGGCAGACATGTCACAGAGGGAAGGAGGAATCAGGATTCTTCCTCCCCCTCTGTGACATCAGATGCAGCAGCATCGCCCCCTATGGGAAAACGCATCGGCGCTGCTGTGTAAAGAATTGACACGTGAATTCTTTTTATGACGGCGCTTTTTCCATAAAAGCGCTGCGTAAATCTCACATTCAATTTGCCAGCAGACAAAAGGCACATTGCGCATTTTTGAAAAGCGCTTGTAAAAAAGCAAAATGTGCAATGTGTGAACGTAGCCTTAATATAAAATTTAACAAATGATCAGCAGCATCCTTTGCATAGCTATAATTATGGGATCTACTATTTAAGATCCAAAACGTATATACAAAACATAAAAGACTTACGATAGATCACCAATTTATACTCATAAACCACCAAAGAAAAAAGCGATTCAACATCCATGAAAATCAAGTGCAAAAAACGTTATTGAATCAGGGTAAAAAAATGGAAAAGGTATACAAACAACACAGAAAGATAAAAGGGTACACATTCCAGGAATCCTAAAATGTGATGTCAATAATAACATTTGGCCATGTGACCATAATGCATATGGTCAAAAAAGTATTCATAACATCAATGAATATCCTTATATAGGTGATTTATATATAATGGTACCTTTACACGCCGCGACGGCAGGCTGGATACATCGCGCTACAGGCTACAAATGTAGCTTGTAGCGTCAATGTAGCCCGTCGTAGCGGCGTCTGAAGACGCGACGCTACAGCCGGCGACAGATACATCTGTTTATGGGCTCTGCTCGAAAACAGATGGCTATATCGCCGATGGTAGCGAGCTGTATCGGCGTGTAAAGAAGCAACGGAAGGGAACTCGGGACAGCCTGCGATGTAGCTGCAATGTAGCTAAGGCGTGACCCTGGCTCCGTGTTACCGCGCCCCATGTGCGATCATTGGTGGAAGCTGCTGCATGACGATTGGTAGTCGCTGCATAGGGAGGCATATTTAAAGGAGCTGACGAGTCACACTACACAATTGCTCGAGCGTCATGTATTACTCAGCCTCCTGCGTTGCCTGCCCAATCAGGATGTTATTGCTTCGTCCTATCAGCGTACGGACGGCTCGCAATCCACAATTGTAGCACGCCTATGTGCTGTCCCTGCTGCACCAGGTACGCCCATAGTAGCTGGTTATAGCGGTGTGTAAATGAGCTACAGCTGGCTACTTGAGACACCCGGCGATGTAGCTAGCTATAGATGTAGCGTGGCGTAGCGCACCTTGTGGCGGCGTGTAAAGAGGGTGCGTTGACCGTTTGTAACCGTTTGAGCGTGCTCGTGCACGTGAAGTAGCGGGATGTATCCAGCCTGCCGTCGCGGCGTGTAAAGGTACCATAAGTGATAAATATCACAGTCCCCAAAAATAATTTTATCTTAATAAATAATCAATAAAATATTCCAAAAACATGCACTGGAGCTGATGTAATTGAGATATCGCAGGGGGAGCTGAAGTCAGACAAGTAACTATGATAATTATTCACTCCATCATTATATTAACCTATACAAAGGCAAAACATCCTGTGTGTGGCTAGGAAGAGCCTATACAGGAATGAGTTGAGTCAGGTGTATAGTTAGAGATAGGCCCTGTATTCCTGTGTGAGCAACCATGGGTGCATTAACAATGTACATCGTAATATATTTGGCACAATTCACTCCATTTCTAACTTTTTTTAAACTGGCATATGAAACAACCAGTCGTAATATAAAACTTCCAACCCCATTTGACTATCTTTCTGGTGTTGACCATCTTTTTTTTAATCAAACGCTAATGGTACCTTTACACGCCGCGACGGCAGGCTGGATACATCCCGCTACAGGCTACAAATGTAGCTTGTAGCACCAATGTAGCCCGTCGTAGCGGCGTCTGAAGACGTGACGCTACAGCCGGCAACAGATACATCTGTTTCCTAGGTCTGCTCGAAAACTGATGGCTACATCGCCGATGGTAGCGAGCTGTATCGGCGTGTAAAGAGGCAACGGAAGGGAACTCGGGACAGCCTGCGATGTAGCTGCAATGTAGCAAAGGCGTGACCCTGGCTCCATGTTACCGCGCCCCATGTGCGATCATTGGTGGAAGCTGCTGCATGACGATTGGTAGTCGCTGCATAGGGAGGCATATTTAAGGAGCTGACGAGTCACACTACACAATCGCTCGAGCATGCTGTATTACTCAGCCTCCTGTGTTGCCTGCTCAATCAGGATGTTATTGCTTCGTCCTATCAGCATACGGACGGCTCGTAATCCACAATTGTGGCACGCCTATGTGCTGTCCCTGCTGCACCAGGTCCGCCCATAGTAGCTGGTTATAGCGGTGTGTAAATGAGCTACAGCTGGCTACTTGAGACACCCGGCGATGTAGCTAGCTATAGATGTAGCGTGGCGTAGCGCACCTTGTGGCGGCGTGTAAAGAGGGTGCGTTGACCGTTTGTAACCGTTTGAGCGTGCTCGTGCACGTGAAGTAGCGGGATGTATCCAGCCTGCCGTCGGGGCGTGTAAAGGTACCATAAGACTCAGTCTACTGTTTTTTCATGCAGACTACCTTTTATGGCCACTTTACACGCGGCTACATTTCTAGCTTATCCACAGGTAACTTACTGGCTGCAGTGAAATCATGGAGACATGGTTCTATCTTGTTGCTGTGTACAAATGGAATAATGTCTCCATGATTTCACTGCAGCCAGTAAGTTACCTGTGGATAAGGCTGGTTTCACATAACGATTTTGTGCCTGTCCGTGGGATCCGACTTTGAAGGGGGACCCCACGGACAGGCACGGATCCATACGGATCCCTGCAATCGGATGGCAAATAGCCATCTGATCTGCAGGATCCGTGTGGATCCTGCGGTCCCCTGTCTCTCCCTACTCCTGCCTCCTCCATCTTCTTCCCTCTCCTATGCTACTCTGTCCCCCCGCTATTCTTTGCTGTGCCCCCTGCTATTCTATCCTCCTCTATCCCTATCCTGTCCCCTGTCCTCTTCCCTGTCCTCTCCCTGTGTGTAAAAAAATAAAAAAACCTCCTCCCGGAGCATACATCACCTCTCACCGGCTCCAACGCTGCCGCACGATCAGGACTGAAGGACCTGCGATGATGTCATCTCTTACATCATCACAGGCTCTTCAGTCCTGATCGTGCGGTAGCGTTGGAGCCGGTGAGAGGTGATGTATGCTCCGGGAGGAGTTTTTTTTAAATTTTTTTACACACAGGGAGAGGACAGGGAAGAGGACAGGGGACAGAATAGGGATAGAGGAGGATAGAATAGCGGGGGCACAGCAAAGAATAGCGGGGGCACAGCATATAGAATAGGAGAGGGCAGAAGATGGAGGAGGCAGCAGCAGGGAAAGACAGGGGATACGGAGCCGACATCGGATCCGAGGTGAGCTCGGATCCGATGTCCATAGGCTCCCATGTTGTGGGCACTAGGATCAGCCTCGGATCAGCAGTGATCCGATGCTGTCCGATGTGAGTCACGGACACAAAATCGTAGCAGGCTACGATTTTGTGCCCGTGATTACATCGGATGGGATCGGATGATGCCAAAATCGGATGCTAATAGTGGCACATCCGATCCCATCCGATTCCCATAAGGGAACATTGGGTCCGATTTCGGATCCGATTGTATCCGTTTTGGAACGGATACAATCGGATGACCGAAAATCGTTATGTGAAAGCAGCTTAAGCTAGAAATGTAGCCGCGTGTAAAGTGGCTATTAGTGTCTAGCAAAAAGTGTCCGAAGTTTCATATCAAGAATTCCATTTGCCTTATTCAAGTGAATGACTATACCAGGGGATCAAGCCCAGCAGTGAATGTTGACAATAGATAAAGTAAAAGACATAAAACTTAACTTTTACTAATCTAATTAAAAACTTAAAATGACAATTTAAAACCAGTGCAACAAGTGTCAGTGGATCCTTGTAATGTGATACTAAGCTCAATTGATCAACATTCAAGGACCACAATGATTGTGCTTGAGTGTCAGCTAATCACATACAAGACTTTGCTTCTTACTGTGCCTTTAAACATGCGTAGCCAATAACTCCGGACTATTGTCCTAAAGATTTCTAACAAGTCAGAACGTTCTCACCCATCTTGTGGACGTTCTGATGATGAATGCATAGCCAGCTGAACCTTCTCTTCCAGAGTGTGTCCTTTTCTATGACAGCCACTTCATCCAGCTCAGGGTTGCAAACATCCCTCCACGTGCCTCCTGACGCGTTTCTATACAGGGTATTTCATCTGTGGAGTTTCATTTGGCTTGCTTGCCTGCTTAGTATAATGCCAGGCTTGCAGAGCCCACAAGTGCACGTGCCCACAGCAGCAGAGTTTATGCCATGTGTGTGGGCACGTGCACTTGTGGGCTCTGCAAACCTGGCATTATACTAAGCAGGCAAGCAAGCCAAATGAAACTCCCCTGTTGACATACCCTGTATAGAAACGCGTCAGGAGGCACGTGGAGGGATGTTTGCAACCCTGAGCTGGATGAAGTGGCTGTCATAGAAAAGGACACAGTCTGGAAGGGAAGATTCAGCTGGCTATGCATTCATCATCAGAACGTCCACAAGATGGGTGAGAACGTTCTGACTTGCTAGAAATCTTTAGGACAATAGTCCGGAGTTATTGGCTACACATGTTTAAAGGCACAGTAAGAAGCAAAGGCTTAGGCTGCCTTCAGATTTGCAGATGCCTCAGCAGCATTTTGCGGAGGCATCTGCAAATCTGAAGGCAGCCTTATATTTGATTAGCTGACACTCAAGCACAATCATTGTGGTCCTTGAATGTTGATCAATTGAACTTAGTATCACATTACCAGGATCCACTGACACTTGTTGCACTGGTTTTAAATTGTTATTTTAGGTTTATATTCCTTTTTAATTAGATTAGTAAAAGTTAAGTTTTATGTCTTTTACTTTATCTGTTGTTGCCATTCACTGCTGAGCTTGATTGTTTATGTTGATGACTTGTCTGCTCTTAAGGGGTGTCACACGCGTCAATATCGCCTGCACGATATCGGTTGCACGTGACGTTGCAGCGATATTGACGCGTGTGACATACTGAATCAACCAGCGATAAATCGCTGGTTGATGATCGCCAGGTTTCAGAACCAGCTCAGAAACCTGGTGATTGTCGCCCGGTGGACACGCAGCATCGCTGCGTGTGACACCGGGACTAGCGATATTCCAGCTCCCAGCGCCTCTCAGAAGCGCTGGGAGCTGGTGTCCAAGGTACACGTCGGGTATCTAGGCAGCGCGCGCTGCCT
The DNA here is from genome assembly GCA_033576535.1 of Allobates femoralis. Taxonomy (NCBI): domain Eukaryota; kingdom Metazoa; phylum Chordata; class Amphibia; order Anura; family Aromobatidae; genus Allobates; species Allobates femoralis. The sequence goes on along the minus strand of JARQOC010000003.1, from coordinate 287,520,873 downwards.
AGTTACCCGCAGTTTACCTTGGAGACCAGTCTGCTCCCGCTTCCAGCAGGCTGGCAGCGGGAGCAGGACATCGTGGAAACGATATTTAAATCGTTTCCATGATGTCACTGGTCAATTGATCGCTGGTGAGTCTGTCTGTGTGACAGCTCACCAGCAATCAGCCGTCAATGTCGTCAGCGATCATCTCGCTGACGACATTGACGCGTGTGACACCCCCTTTACCCAAGTGGATAACTATACCAGGGGATCACCTAAATAATGTTTGTTAGGAATTCTGACCTAAGCCTATCGGAGTGTTAACATGGTGGTTGATGGTGGTATGATGGTTCCACTTTTCTTGTTCTTCTATGCCTGGCTTGAATATACAAGTATCTGCTTTCTGAATGACATAGAAGTATCACATACACCATCAGGCAGAGGTAGGCCACCTAATGTTCTATTCTGAAGTTAAGGCTATGTGCCCACTGGGCGTTTGTGCTGTGTTTTTTTGCTGCATTTCTGGTGCTGTAATAGCCTGTGTTTTTATAAGTCCCTGTCAATTAGCATCACTGTTTTTGGGCTGCATTTTTCCCATAGACTCCATTCTAACTCCCCAAGAAAAGCATCACAAATAGATTGGTATGCCCACAGTCTGTTTATGAGGCTTTGTTCCTGTGATTCCCACAGTAAAAAGACTGCAATAACTCACCCTCCCCAGTGAGCCCATGGCAATCCCTGGTTATTAGGGATGGGCGAATCTACTCGCTAGGACTCGTTACTCGGCGAGTAGTAAGGGACTCGCAGGACTCGGTACTCTGCGAGTTTCCCAGCGTTTACTCGCACAGTAACGAGTCCAATGCAAATCAATGGCAATCCTAGTTTTGTCAGAGACTCTGACAAAACTAAGATTGCCATTGTCTTGCATTGGACTCGCTACTGTGCCAGTGATAGCAGGGAAACTCGCAGAGTAAGAGCTGTCTGCTCTGTGCAGCTCCAGGGTCCTAGAGCCCGCCTGCTGCCTGATGTAGCAGAGCTGAGAAAAAAGAAGTTTTCAGAAAAAAAATGATGTAGGCTTCGCCGTATTTCTGGAACCAGCCGGATCCAGCAGGCAGCGACGGGCTGCCCCCAACCCCCAGGTGCCTATTTGTACCTGGCCGGACACAAGAATATAGGCGAGCCCTCTTTTTCTATTATTTCATGAATTTCATGAAATAATTAAAAAAAAATGCGTGGGGCTCCGCGCAATTTCTATGTCTAGCCAGGTACAGCTAAGCAGCTCGGGGCTGGAATCCGCAGCGCAGGGAGGCCCAAGCTTTCTGGGCAACCCCCGCTGCAAATTGCAGCCTGCAGCCGCCCCAGAAGATGACGCGTTCATTGAAGCACCATCCTCTGGCGCTGAACCCCGCTCTTCCAGCGGCCCTGGTGGCGGTGGCACGCTGGGTAATAAAGGGGTTAATACCAGCTTTGTTATACAAGCTGGTATTAAGCCCGAGATTCTTAATGTCAGGCCAGGTTTGACACGGTCAATAAGAATCTCCAATAAAGGGTTAAAAAAAACACAAACACAGAGAAAATTTTTTATTAGAAATTAAAAAAAAAAGCCATTAGGGACTCCATCTTTAATTAAAAAAGTCCTCTTCCGTCCGACGTAGTCAAAAACGCGATGTCCTCTCTGCTACATCCCCTGTGCATAGATATAGATGTCTATGCACAGGGAATGAGCAGACTGAGAACAATCTCAGCTCTGCTACATCAGGCAGCAGGTGGGCTCTAGGACCCTGGAGCTGCACAGAGCAGACAGCTCTTACTCTGCGAGTTTCCCTGCTATCACTGGCACAGTAGCGAGTCCAATGCAAGACAATGGCAATCCTAGTTTTGTCAGAGTCTCTGACAAAACTAGGATTGCCATTGATTTGCATTGGGCTGGTTACTGTGCGAGTAAACGCTGGGAAACTCGCAGAGTAACAAGTCCTAGCAGATAGAGCCTGAAGCTTCCGAGACACATCTGCAATTTGTAAATCGCACATTACTCGCTATTACTCGCTTCCCCATTCATTAACATTGGACTCGCTAGACTCGCAACGAGTAGCGAGTCCCGGGCTCGGACTCGCTAGAGTCAAGCGATTCCGAGTAATTTAGGACTTGCCCATCACTACTGGTTATGCCTTTCTCTATGCACCGGCAGAAGATGTGTGTATCCATCCTTTCAGGGCCTGCACCATGTGACTGGTCATGTGACTCAGGCTGTCACATGGTGTGCAGGCTCTGCAGGTTTGATAAACACAGCTCCTGCTGATGTACAGAGGAAGACATCTCCGTGGATCGCCGAGGGCTTGCTGGGGAGCTTGAGAAAGTGTGTCTGTCTGTGTGTTTGTGTCTTTGTGTGTGTCTGTCTTTGTGCTGCATTTTGTGCTGCATTTGTATGTGCACTTTTGTTCTTACACAGCTGCGTTTGTGCAGCTGAAAAACACAGCACAAATGCAGCACATAAAAATGTGTCCAGTGGGCACATAGCCTTATAATATCACTGTTACTACAAATATGATGCCACTGACTGCCACCTCTGCCAGCCCCATGTGTTCCTTCTAGTTATACCACAATGCCATTTTCATGATGTTGATAAGTGTGCGTATAGAATGTATTATATTTGGTAACCATTAGAAGGCGCTGGATTAGGACATCTATCTATAAACTATTAGGCACTATGTTGAGAGTAGAAGGGTTAAATGCTAATGAAATCTGATAGTTGGGTCCAGGGAGCAAAAAGGAAGAGGCATTTCAGTTTAAGTTTAGTGAAACAGTGCGCCTGTACGTGAGCAGACCACAGAATGGGCCAGACCAGACAGAGAAAAGTGTACTGACTATAGCTGGGCACAGGCAGAGTGTCTAGGGGTAACATGGGACTCACCACCCTACTAAGGCAGCATTCTCTGTATGTTTGGGGATGAAAGCCTGAGTAAGGTGGCCAAGAAGCACCTGAACCTCCCCTGCTCAAAGCGGTACAAGCATGGGAGAGCTGAAAGCATGGGTCGTGGGGTCCCTGAAGATACTGAGTAAGCAGTTAACCCTTACTTATCAGAGCTCTGTGGGAGTTTTCTAGTCAGGAAAGGAGTGCAGGTATGATCTTGCAGGATGGTTTAACCCCTTAGTGACGAAGAAATTTGTCATTTTTCATTTTCGTTTTTTCGCTCCTCGGCTTCCAAGAGCCATAACTTTTTTATTTTTCTGTCGACACAGACATATGATGTCTTGTTTTTTGCAGGACGATTTGTACTTTCAGATGCAATAATTTGTTTTACCATATAATGTACAGGGAAATTGCAAAAAAATTCCAAGTGCAGTTAAATTGCAAAAAAAGTGCAATTACCGTTTGTTTTTTGGGTTTTGTAGTCGCCGTGTTCACTATATGGTAAAACCGACATGACCATGTGATGCCTCGGGTCAGTACGAGTTTGTAGATATCAAACATGTATACCTTTACTGGTATCTAGGTGGTGGAAAAAAATTCAAAAGCATGAAAAAAAAAAACATTGCACTTTTTGCGCCATGTTCTGCGACCCGCAGCGTCCTCATTTTTTGGGGATCTGGGGCTGGGTGACGGCTTATTTTTTGCGTCTCGAGCTGATGTTTTTAATGATACCATACTAGGGTGGATGTGCTGTTTTGATCGCCCGTTATTGCATTTTTTAGCATTGTTGCAGCGACCAAAAAAACGTAATTTTGGCGTTTGAACCATTTTTTGCGCTACGCAGTTTATGGCTCTCATTATTTGATTTTTTATATTGATAGATCAGGCGATTCTGAATGCGGCGATACCAAATATGTGTATTTTATTTTTTTTTTATATACTTTTATTGTGGATGGGAGAAAAGCGGGGTGATTTGAACTTTTATGTTTTTTTTTTTTTTCAACTTTGTAAAAACTTTATTTGCTTATTGATTCTTACTTTTACACAGCCCCTGTGAGAGGCATGCAACTGCACAGTCCGATCGCTTCTGACACATACAGATGAGCTGCAGTTCATCTGCATCTGTCAGAATCTGGGACCTGTTGTGGTTGGCAGCCCCTGCCAACCACAACCCGGAAGTGCTCCGTGACAGGCTCCAGGGTCAAGCCAGGACCCCGGCCTGTCACGTCAGCACGGGAGGTCCCGCGATACTATCATGAGATCTCCCCTGGAGCCGGGTAAGCGCGCACTGCACGCTCCTGCTCCCTTAGATCCCGCTCTCAGAGATTGATGGCGGGATCTAAGGGGTTAAACAGTGCCGATCGGCGGCGGGACCGATCGGAGCTGTTACTCCCACATCTCAGCTGCTGAGAACAGCTGAGATGTCGGAGCTTTGATGTGAGCTCCGTGCAGGAGTCACATCAAACTTCCCCTAGTGGCAGCCGACTTATATATACGGCAGGCCATCACTAAGGGGTTAAGGAACAAGGATAAGATGGAGGTGATACCCAGATTGGTGCTGTCAATAACTAAGCAAATGTCTACAATGAAACCTATATTACGAACTGTTCTAGTAAAAAAGTTAAAGAACAACAAATTGGCCTGACACTCTGATTTGCTGAGCAAGAACTTGTTAGCTCCCTTGCTGAGGCTGGGGTTGAGAAACAAGTAGCACCAGCTCCTCTGGTGCCAGCCCAGGTACATAATTGCATCCTGAAACAATCTTTAAGAGGAGAGCAAGCCAGGGGGCAGTATCCATTCCACACCCCTAGGTCACAGTTATGGTGTCCCATGACCCCTCCTTAAAAGTGTCACAAAGGAACAAGTCCAGTGTTTGGGGATGTCCATGGCTTCTAGGCATCAGTCAGTCATTGCCTGCAAAAGATTCTATACAAAGTATTAAAAATTACCATTTTATTTTTACTTTGTCCAATTATTTCTGAGCCCCTGAACAGAGGAGGCCTTGTAGAAAAAGAGTTGCAATTCCTAAACATTTCACAGAATATTTTTGTTGAACACCTTTAATTAAAGTCTACACTTCAATTTAATCTCAGTTTTTTCATTTTAAATCAATCAAAAATAGTGGTGTGCTGAGCCCAAACCAGGAAGATTCGGTCACTGTCCAAATATTCTTGACCTAACTGTGTATATCTGACAGAAAAAAATTTGGAGAATCCTTCATTGGACTTTATATGTACAGTCTTTATCACTAGAAGCCTGTATAGGAGAAATTCTCCCTACACACAGCGCACACAAGTCATAGTACCTCTGCACATAAATGAGCCACACTGCCATCATTCACTATATTGCAGGCTGTGCACACAGGGTTCTGCTATGTACATGAGCATAGTGAAAAAATAGCTACCATATGCTGGATTTCTTTATTGATAACAGATGTTAAAAAGTACCGGTGTCACTATTGGCAATCATTAGAGTATTCAAAAGGTAATCACATTGCTTTCTGCAGACACTGAATTCTTTTCCAGAGCTATACTTCTCTGTGCCATCTTTCCAGATAGCGAAATGTTAAAAAGAAAGAGTAAAGTGTTATCAATACCGTAGTAATGTTCCCATTCTAAATTAGAAATGAGGGAATGTCTGGGAGATTTTGGTCAACAGCTTCCCTTGGGGGAAAATCCTAGACACGAAAGTTCAATTCTACGTTTCTGTCTGGATCAGTCAGGGCTGATCCTACAGCCTTGAGTCCTTCAGCTTAGGTCATGTTAGAGGGAAGAAACTAAGAAATTGATCAGATAAGTCAGAAACTGCGTGAGACACGTAATTTAGTACTCAGTATGCAGGTTCCCCCACGTGTGATGTATTTTTATAGCATCACTGTACTTGTACTATGTGAGTAATGGTCTAAGCACTAGGAGGCATTCCAAAAAGAAAAACTACCACTTTAGATGTAAGGCTTTTATGTGCTATCTATCGCTGATAACAGAGCAAGTGGTCAGAATGGCGCTATAATATGAATAGTACACTTACAAATAGTAGAATGCAATAAATCTGTCATAAAACACACACCCATTTAGTATGAGTGTACTAGAGACATCTCTTATGTCACAAGCACTCCTTTTCCCTGTGAGGTGCTTACATAGTCTATGCTCTGGATTAACCTGCCACATCTAGAGGTGTAGATGCACACCTCTGTCTAATAGAGGAGATTAGTTTCTACAACTGCTAGTTAATACTTATTTCTGAAACATTATTTGGGAATTTTTAAGGCCAGCTTCACACCACGACACTATCAGATCCAGGGCTGTCAGGGGTGAACCTGACAGCCACGGACCCAATTTTGCCATAATGCAGCCCTATGGGGTCGGATGGGGCGGGATGGAGCCGGATAGCAGCTATCTGCCATCCGGTTTCCATCTGTAGGGTGGATTCAGTTGTATTTGGATTTTTCTCCCGGACACAAAAATGCTGCTTGCAGCATTTTTGTGTCCTGGGTGAAAAATCTGCCGAAAATGTATCCTCCCGGATCCGGGGCAATCCGACGCTCCCTAACATGGGAGTCAATGGCACCGGATTGCTACGCCGATCTTCAGCAAAAGGGAGCTGTCCCCTGTGAAATGGTTCAACACCATTTCGCAGGGGACAGCTGCGCTCGGCTGAATCCGGCTACAAACAGGACCGGGGCTGTTAGGTTCACCCCTTAGGGATGCTATGTGACATTATCAATAGTCATTCTATCTATGGGCACTACATCAGTATTTTATCCAGCGTATATGATATAATCTTGTTTTTATCTTTCACTATGTGTCCATTCCTAGACCCATAAACTAAATAGTCAGAATGATCCTTCTAATTTCCATTATCAAAACTACTGAATATCTGTGCCTGATTATAAAAAGCATACCAAGTGCAATGTACAAATGAAGGTGACTATTTTCTTTGTAATAATAATAATCATAATCATTTTAATAATAAATTAAATTAATTAAAGCCAAAATTAAATTAACAAATTATTATAATCAAACTAAATTAATTAAAGCCAGAATTGAAAAATCAACTACAGACTCCAAATGTTGACTGTGGAAGGAAGCAGATGAAACAACGGATCATACACTGAGCTGCTGCACGAAGACTACATAGACTACAAGCAAAGGCATAATACAGTTGCTCAGATGATTCACTGGAACCTATACCACAATTACCATCTTCCTGTCACAAAGAACTGGTGGGATCATAAACCTGTAGCCTCCCTGGCGGTCTGTTTATTTCTGGATTTTGTTGCTAAAAGCGGGCTACCCGCGTTCGCGGTAGATGCGGTTAAAAAACCGCATCTACCGCATCTGCCGCACTTGTGCCGCACTTGTGCCGCACTAGCGGCGCGGTTGCGGCGCGGTTGCGGTAATCTGCATAGGAACCAACCACCTCTGATGACCCTCATACATTGTTAGTATGTGCCCCTGCAGCCTAGTAAACCATTAGCAGCCCTGTTGTTGTGGGCAAAGTGGCTGCAGTAGAAGTGCGATAATGATGGTATATACTTACATGGCTGCGTACTTGAGGCCGTCTCCCTGTGTGTGCTGGGACTTGTTGTGCTGTGGTCATCATGTCTGCTCGCCCCCTCCCTTATGCACGCCCCCTCTCAGCCTGCTATAGTGCTGTGAGGCTGATTGCGTCATAAAGGGGCGGGGCTACCGTGATGCTGCGATTTAGCCCCGCCCCTTTATGACGCAATCAGCCTCACATCACTATAGCAGGCTGAGAGGGGGCGTGCATAAGGGAGGGGGCGAGCAGACATGATGACCACAGCCCACAAGTGCCAGCACACACAGGGAGACGGCCTCAAGTACGCAGCCATGTAAGTATATACCATCATTATCGCACTTCTACTGCAGCCACTTTGCCCACAAAAACAGGGCTGCTAATGGTTTACTAGGCTGCAGGGGCACATATTAACAATGTATGAGGGTCATCAGAGGTGGTTGGTTCCTATGCAGATTACCGCAACCGCGCCGCAACCGCGCCGCTAGTGCGGCACAAGTGCGGCACAAGTGCGGCAGATGCGGTAGATGCGGCAGATGCGGTTTTCTCACCGCATCTGCCGCGAACGCGGGTAAGCCCGAGCCTGACTCGGGGTTAACGCTTCTGGTAGTGAATGTTAACCCGAGTCAGGCTCGGGAATAACGCTAGGAAGGTTAAAGGTTATTGAAAATGCACATGCAAATCTACTATGGGACTTCCGAATTCAGACTGATAAAATCTTGGAACACAATACTCTGAATCTTACCATTGTAAGAAAAAAGGAAGTGTGGATCGTCAATGTGTCAATACCAGGCGACCACAGGATTGAGGAGAAGCAATTGGAAAATCTGATACGATATGAGGATTTAAAGATCAAACTGCAAAGCGTCTGGCACAAGCCAGTGACGGTGGTCCCAGTGGTAATTGGCACACTGGGTGCGGTGCCTAAAAACCCTGGCCAGCACTTGAAAACAATTGGAGTTTACAAAATCACAATCTGTCAGCTGCAGAAGGCAAAATGCCACCCTACTGGGCTCTGCACACATCTTTTGCCATATGTCACGCAGTCCTAGAGAAGTATCCGACTAGTGATTTAATACAAAATCCAGCATAGTGATCTTATTTGCTGTGTGTAGCTGTGGTATAATAATACTAAATTATTATTATTATTATTATTAGTATTATTATGCCGTAGTACTGAAGATTCAATATCTGTGCCCAAAAAAAGTTCTCAAAATGGAAATGTAGGAACATATTTGCAGAAATTATTTTAGTTGTTTTAATAAGCTAGGGTCACATTTACGTTTTTACCCTAGCCTACAGGATTGCGCCTTTATCTTAGTACTTTTCCCAGCACTGCATAGCGTTACCGCTATGGGGTGCTGGATAACGCTGCCCCTAGTTACCCGATATTTACCTTCCCAACCAGTCACACAGGAAGCTGCTGGGAGTGCGCTTTACAGCGCCGCACAGAAAACACTGTCTGCAGCGTTTCCTGTGCGGCGCTGTAAAGCGCACTCCCAGCAGCTTCCTGTGTGACTGGTTGGGAAGGTAAATATCGGGTAACTAGGGGAAACATTATCCAGCACCCCATAGCGGTAACGCTATGCGGTGCTGGGAAAAGTACTAAGATAAAAGCGCAATCTGGTAGGCTAGGGTCAAAACATAAAAGTGACCCTAGCCATATAAGGCCATTTTTTATAAAATCTATATGAATATAATAAATTAGTTTTAGAGAATCTATCACAAGCTTTTGCTATCCCATCTGAGAGCAGCACGCTATTTGGGCAGAGACTCGGATTCAGCAAAATATAACTTATCGGGCGCTTGCTGCAGTATTGATAAAATTTGTTTTCTCTGATGCAGATCTATCTTTTCTCTAAGGGCCGCTTTACACACACCAACTTCTGAACAGATCTCTGGTTGCAGTGAAATCATGGACACATTATTCCATTTTGTGGCTGTGTACAAATGGAACAATGTGTCCATGATTTCACTGCAATCAGAGATCTGTTCAGAAGTTGGACACAGAAGTTGGTGTGTGTAAAGCGGCCCTAAATGCTAAACTGTATAACCCCACCCACTCCACTGAGTGACTGCTTTATATATATCACTGTGCATAAGCAGAAAGCTGCCAATGAGTGGTGGGGGCGGAGTTACATAGGTGATTTATATGGAGCAATACATGGCAGCAGGGTTACTAGTCCTCTAGTGGTAATCCTGTGTTTATAAAACAGTGATTTTTGCCAAAACTACACTAAGCAGCACAGTGATACTGGTGACAGATTATCTTTAACCCCTTTAAAACCAATGACGTATATGTACATCATTAGTCGTGTCCCCCGGATTGATGCAAGCTCACATGCTGAGCCCACATCTTTCCCTGCACATGCTGATGCACGGCTCTGTACAGCACAAGTGATCGGACAGTGGCAGCTTCAAGTTCCCCAAGGGGACTAGTAAAGACAGTAAAGAGAAAAAAAATATTTTTTGAAAATATAAAAAAAACCACAAAAATTAAAATCACCCTAATTTTTCTCCTTTGAAAATAAAACAATAAAAAATACACATATTTGTTACTGCTTCATATAGAAATGCCTGATCTATGAAAATAAAAATTAATCCAATCAGTAAACTGCGTAATGGAAAAAAAGTCCAAACAGCAGAATTAAATTTTTATGGTTACTGCAACATTGTAATAAAATGCAATAACAGGCAATAAAAACATCAAATATATACCAAAATGGTATACGGTAATTAGAAATGTCAGTTCAGGATGCAAAATATAAGCCATAAACAGCCCAGATCCTGAAAAATTGTGAACTTTCTGTGCCCCGGAAAATGGGGACAAATGCACAATTTTTTTTTTTATAAATTACTGAATTTTTTTCCCACTACTTTTTTTTTGAAATGATAAAATGTACTTTTCTTCCCTAAAATTTGGGAGGAAATAGGAGGTGCATTTTATAATCCAGTTGTATCTTACCAGGAGGGGGGCACGCGATGGAGCAGGGTAACAAGAGGCTTTGTCATGGGTGGTGCTGCGGTCGGTGTCACATGCGGTGCTGTGGGTGTCCCTGTGATGCTGCGGATGTTGTGAGGCAGGATCCAATCCCAGAGGTTGTGTTAAAGTAAATGTCAGAGGTGCAGGCTTCAAGGAAATGGCTTCCAGAGGCGGTGCGTGCACTGATTGAGATTCGCACGACTGACATTTACTTTAAGGGTACCTTTACACGCTGCTACCACAGGAGACAATTTAGGCGGCGATATTTCTCTCTGGTCTGATTGCCACCCAATTGCCTCCATATTGCGGTGTGTAAATAGGGAATTTCGCGGCGATAACACCAAGGTTGCCTGGTTTCGTTTTTGGAGCAGTGCTCTAAAACCAGGCAACCGAGGGCAGCCGTCATATTTCCGCCAAATTCCCTATTTACACGCCGCAATAAGGAGACAATTGGGTGGCAATGTGGCAGCGATATTGCCAGGTCACAATATCACTGCCACAGTTGTCTCCTGTGGTTGCGGCGTGTAAAGGTACCCTAACACAACTGCAGCACCGCTTGTGCAACACAACACAGCACCACCTGTAACACTTGCCATACCGCCCCTAGCATTGCCCTGACCTCTGCCACATCACCTGTGACAAAGCCTTTTGTAACCTTGCTCCACCACTGCTGGCTACCCCCCCTTCCTCGGTAAGCTGTCTAGATTATAAAATGGACTCGGATTTTATGACAGACCCTTTTTTTAATATTAAAAATTATTTTACCCATTTCTGTCCTCCAAATTTTGTTTTTTTTAAAAACTCCTGTGTTTTATAATCAGGTGTGTTTAATAATTCACATAATACGGTAAATTATAAAAAAAGCCATATAAGTTTGGTATCCACAAACTTGTACTGACATGGGGAATCATACTGACAGGTCAGTTTTACCATATAATTAACATGGTAAATAGAAAACCACTGTGGAATTGCATTTTTTTTTTTTTGCAATTTCACCGCACTTGGAATTTGTTTCCCGTTTTCCAGTATGGTAAAATGAATGATGTAAACTAGTCACTTTTTACCTGGTGACAGATCCTTTTTAAAGAGGACCTGTCACCAAACCAGGCATGGTGATTTAATTACAGCACTGGATGCAGCATGTCTGCAGCATGCAAACAAGGGGTCCCCAGCACTTGAGCAGCCCTGTACCCTGAGATAATACAGTTAGAAAACTTACATGCTCCAGCCACTAAGGAGGTGGCTAGGGGCTGAAGCCGAAGGGCAGATTCACACCCCCTGCATGTTTAATCTGCCTACATCTGCCAATCATTCTCTCCCTCTTCAGCAGCATTTAAACAGAGTTTTTTTTTCTCTCTCCCAGAAAGTCTGTTTAGCCCCGCCCCCTGAGGGGCGGGGCCAAATGGCAAGTTCTGAAGAAAAAAAACCCCTCTGTTTAAATGCTGCTGAAGAGGGAGAAAATGATTGGCAGATGTGGGCAGATTAAACATGCAGGGGGTGTGAGTCTGCCCTTGGCTGCAGCCCCTAGCCACCTCCTATTTGGCTGGAGCATGTAAGTTTTCTAAGTGTATTATTTCGGGGTACAGCAGGGGCGTAACTACCGGCATAGCAGACGTAGCGGTCGCTTTGGGGCCCGGCGCTTGTGGGGGGCCCGGACCCAGCGCCGCTACGCTGCTATCCGGTCAGCTACAGGCCCCCAGTGGGTATATACAGGTCCCCAGTAGGTATATACAGGCCCCCAGTGGGTATATACAGGCCCCCAGTGGGTATATACAGGCCCCAGTGGGTATATACAGTCAGGGCCCCAGTGTGTATATACAGGCCCCAGTGGGTATATACAGGCCCCCAGTGGGTATATACAGGCCCCCAGTGGGTATATACAGGCCCACTGGGGAGGCTGCTGTATACCACTGGGGCTGCTGTATATACTGCTGGGGCCTGTATATACCACTGGGGAGGCTGCTGTATACCACTGGGGCTGCTGTATATACCACTGGGGAGGCTGCTGTATACCACTGGGGCTACTGTATATACTGCTGGGGCCTGTATATACCACTGGGGAGGCTGCTGTATACCACTGGGGCTGCTGTATATACTGCTGGGGCCTGTATATACCATTGGGGAGGCTGCTGTATATCACTGGGGAGGCTGCTGTATACCACTGGGGGTACTGTATATACTGCTGGGGCCTGTATATACCACTGGGGAGGCTGCTGTATACTACCACTGGGGAGGCTGCTGTATACTACCACTGGGGAGGCCTGTATACCACACTGCTGAGGGCTGTATACCTATGCTGGGGTCCACCCTCGGCTTATACACGAGTCAATAGGTTTCCCCAGGTTTTGGGGCAAAAGTAGGGGGTCGGCTTATACACGAGTATATACGGTAAACTGGGTGGTGTCAGACATTTAACACCGATTCGGTAAAGGGGTGTGTCTGGAAGGGGCGTGTCATTGGGGGCGTGTCTTGGAGGGGGCCCCGTTCAAAAGTTTGCTATGGGGCCATGCCAGTTCTAGTTACGCCCCTGGGGTACAGGGCTGCTCAAGTGCTGGGTGACCCCTTGCCTGCATGCTGCAGACATGCTGCATCCAGTGCTGTAATTAGATCACCATGCCTGGTTTGGTGACAGGTCCTCTTTAAAGGGAACCTGTCAGGTGGTTTATGTCCCCCCAGCTATCACTATCTGTACCTGTAGCTTTATAATACTATTCTAATCATCCCTGTTTGAGATCATAGTGTAATGTGAAAGGTGAAAAAAAAGCATTTACACACTTACATTTCAGTCCCCACCTTGGAGGAGGGGGACTGTCTGGCAGGATAATAGTTAACTCACTTTTAACTTGGATGGCTAAAGGACCTGTGTGATGTAACGATCATGTGACCACAGTGGGCGGAGCTAAGCTAGCAAACGTATTATGTTCTATGATAACTTAGCTCCGCCTATTGTAGTCACATGGTTGTGACATCACATCAGGTCTCCCAACATGTTCTAGCACAAGGCTGAAATGTAAACTATTAACCTGCCAAACAGTCCCCATCCTCCAAGCTGGGGACTGATTGCCTCATTACATAAGGAAATGTAAGTGTATAAATGCTTTTTTTTCACCTTTCACATTACACTATGAGCTCAGACAGGGATGATTAGAATAGCATTATAAAGCTGCAGCTACAGACATTGATAGCTGGGGAGCATAAACCAGCTGACAGGTTCCCTTTAATGCCTCCAAAAAATGTATTTACAGTAATTTTGTTTCCATAGGTATTGGCAACTTTTGAGGCAATCTTTGAGCATTATGGGTGGTAATACTCTAAACGTACCGTCACACGCCGCCATATCACCGGCGAGAGTGCCGGCAATCCCAAATTCGGCGATGTGGAAACCACATCGCATGTGTGTAGTGGCATGTGACTCTGCGATTCTACGGCGAGAAATCGCTGGTGAAGCATTGCCTGATTGCCCTGCACTGGAGTGAAAACAGGCGATATACACCAGGCGATATACACCAGGCGATTTGAGCAGATCATGCCATGTGACAGGGCGATATTGAAGTACACAGCGATCCTGAAATAAATCCCATAGGCGTGCTTGGATGTTGTTTTTTTCGCATCCCATCTGTGGCGATTGGTGGGTGATACTGCGTTCCGATTGGCTGGCTGTGTCCGAGGCACCTCATTTGATGACCCGTGCGTTCACGCAAGACTGACCAATGGGAACACAGTTCCGTCCACCAATCACAGAGATAGGGGTGCAGTGAAACACAATCTAGCATGCCCCTATCGAAACAGTATGGCCACATTGCTGCTACGATTGTAGCATGTGACGCAGCGTTGTGGGAAGGGAAGATTGCTTCCGGTCTCCTGCAGGTGATTTCCGGGACGCAGGATCGCCGAAGATCGCATGCTAGATAGCTACGTGTGACAGCTCCACAGCGATCTCAAAAAAGTGCCCGAAAGGTGCGCGCTCACGTCAAATCGCCAGCGATATGGAAGCCATATGGCGGCGTGTCACGGTACCCTTAAAGATCTTAAACTAAGAGCAATTTTTTGTGGGCAGTTTAAGATCATGCCAACCTCCCAGGTGTAGAGACAATAATGCAGACAATAATGCAGCAGAAAATATAGCCCTTCTGTATGCCTCTGATTTCATATGGAGACAAACAATCTGTGTGTTTTTAGATTAAATTGTATATGAACATTATTTAGAGTTAAAGGGAGGTGAAAGTCGATTTTTCATAGTTTTTAACTTTTTTGTAATGTCCTTTAATGTTTTTTTTCATGCTTTTGAATAACAGTAATTGTTTATAGAATGGCGGGGACTCTGGGTCCTGAGACACCCACTAATTCCTCAACAAATAGCTCAGAATTGTGCAGCTCGGGAAACAGGGGTGCACAAAACCTGCAGAATCGAGGGAACAGAGCAGATTATGTATTTAATAGAAAGCCTATGCCCCTCTATTGAATCCGTACTCTGTTGTACAGGTTGTTGTTGTCGAGCCCACTGGGACGGGGTACTCGGTGCCGGACCGGGTCGCTGCTGGGGGATGCGACGGAGGTCCTGGTCCAGACCGTGTCCCGGGCCCACACAAGTAAAAGGGGATATTTACAAGGAATTAGAGTTTGTCGTGATGCCACCCACGGCTTGTGGTCAATAATGGGACCACCGCTGCTGCAGAACCTCCGGGGACGATGTTAGGCAGCTGTAGATGGAATAACTGTCCGCGGGTAGAGCTGGGTTCCCCAGGGCAGTGATGGTTAAAGTGTATGATGGTTGGTGGTGATGAGTGCAGTTCACTTACTTTCCTGCTGCTGCAGCCTTCTTCCAGCCAGTGCCCGGAGCTGACAGGCTGTGGCTCTCCAGGTGGGACCTTTCTGCTGTCCTGCTGGAAGAAGTTAGTCACAGGCAAGGGAACAATGGTGGCATAAAGTTCTGTTTGCAGATAATCATACAAGGGAGACAGAAGCAGGGTGTTTACTTTGCAGCTTTCAGTACAGCAGTTCAGTTACAGTTCAGTTCTTACACGGGTTACAGACTTTCCCCTCCGGGTTCCTTTCTACTCCCTGCAGCCAGGTTGTTACTCTGTGACCCCTCACTCTCTCTATCGTCCTTTCCAGGCTTTGTTCTCTGTCTGTGTGTGTGTCTCCGGACAGCGTAGCGTTAGCTCAGACCCCTGTGGGTCCTCGTGGTCGCCACTGAGCTGTCTGTCCTTTGGGTGGGAACTCCAACCTAGAATTGGAGCTCCCCGTCGGTGAATCTGGGGAAAACGGGTAACTCTTCGGTTCCCTTCAGAGCCGACACTCTGCATTCAGCCTAGCCTCCATTAGTCCTTTCATGCAAGGCACTATCAGGCTCCCTCCTGTCCCGTGTGACTCTGGTTTCAATATGGAAGGCTACTCCGCCGGTAGTTGGTCGTTTCAGCTGTGTTCCTCAGATTCAGTGTTGCTGATCTGCCTCTTTTCTCACACTACTGGGGTGCTGGCTATGGACGTGCTTTCTCTCCCTGGTTTCACTGGCACTTTGGATTCTGCAGTCCATCAGCCCCACTCCTCCAGGACGTATGCTTCTCTCTATGCTTCTCAGCCTACCTCGGCCTACTGCGGTCTTTTCAGCTCGGCTCACTCGGGCCTACTGACCCCTTCCTCCTCTCCTTCCTCTATTTCTTCACTATCTGTCACCTAACCTCCATTCTGTCCCACCCACTGTTCTCTAAACCCACCACCCCTTGCCCGCCTAGAGTTCCGGGCTCCGGGTTGGGTGCTGCCTCCTAGTGGTGTGTGGGATATCTGTGAGGGTGTTTGTGTAAACTTACTTCCTTTCTTACCTGGCTGCAGTTCCCTATGTGGCCTCCTGGTTGCAGGGGCGCCACATTCCCCCAGAGTTAAACCGGCGTGTCCCCACGCCGTCCGGCATGTATCCCCCTGAAAACATTTTTATTTTATGCAAACATTAAACATTAGGCAGTCTTCTTCCAGTTAAGGAGGCACGGGTTGTTGTAATGTTGCTTTACATTAACTATTTACATTAGCTCACGGGTGTATTGGCTTAAGAGTTACAGCACCCTTCTAGACCCCTTTTCCGGGTCAAATGCTATAACACATTCGCATTACCACTCTAAAACACATAAATAACATTACTTTTCTATCAAAAAGTATAAAAGTTCTTTTCTCCAGTGCGAAAACTTCAAAAAAGTGCAAAAAGTCTCAAAAAGGCACAAGTGCTATAAATACTGCGAACCAGCACTCTGCAGTCCAGTTCAAGTTCAAGGCACAGTCTTTTAAGTGCAAGCTGGTCTTAAAACCAAGGGGGAGCACACTAGGTGCTCAACTATATACAAGAAATTACGTATCAAGTTATTGTCTTTGGTCTCAAATGTTCAAATAACTTATTGGACAGACAGGGGAAAGCTATCATTCATTCAGGATTGGGATGGGAGCATTAAGGATTACATCGCATTCACACTTACAGTTCTTTGCTGAATCCGGGTCTTCATTCCTTCTTCATTTCTATCTTCCATGGGAGTACTTGCGGTGCTCTCCGTCTCGGGAACAAGTCTAAGTCTTGTAAGGCATGGATTAGTAGATAGCTTTCAAGCGTTTGGGTAGTTGCATCTGCCGTGGATTTTACTGCAACAGTCTCTGGTTGAATTGAGTCCATGTTGGTTACTGGACTCGGGTGTACTGGCGAACCCGGATAAACTGCGGGATCTGGATCCGCTAAAGCAGGGGGTTCATCTTCATCTGATGCTACTAGGGTTGGTCTCCTCACTTTGACCCCATATGGACCTCTTTCACCAGGTACCACATTATAAGAGACCCATTCTCCTACTCGCACTTCCTTGTCCGGGTGCTTTTCTGGAAGGTGCACTTCCACATCACACCTATTAATGAAAACATCTCTTTCTGCATTGGGCTCTCGGGCGAATGCAAACCCTTTTGATGCAATGACTTTTACAATCTGCCCTTGGTGTCTTGGAGATCTCTGCACACTGGTATCGCGCCTGGCTATGGCTTTGGCCTCTTTGGTGCGGGCTATGACAATTTGTTTGTGCACCTGCCGCTCTACTTCTTCTTTCTCCCATTTGCGCACACAGCGTTTTAAATATTTCTCCCGGGTAATAATTTCTGCAGGGCCGTCTGGGTCACCTAGAAATCCAATCATGTCATCACAGTTTTCATCTTTCTCCCACCAGCAACGGAGTTGCTCTCCTCTCACCTCTGAAGTCATTGGTGCGGGTATCAGGGGCTCCGGTAGCGGTAAACATCTTTTTGGCAAGGCTCCGAGCGGGTCAGTCTCTTTCACTGCAGGACGCGGTGCAGCTCTGGGGGTGGATAAATCAATCAACGTCGTGGTGCGGCATATCTCCTTGCGCTCCATGCGACTGTTAAAGGCACCAACCCAGCTGGGTTGCGTGGACGAGATTTGAAAGTTCTGATGAATATCTACATGAATCGAGGTCCTCTGCTCCGCTTGGGCACGGGTCGTCTGTAAAGGCAGCAGTCGCAGCACACCTCTCCGGGTGTCTTGGATCTCAGGACGTCGTTCTCCGCCTTCCGCCATGCTGTCACAATCACCATCGCTCTCTCCCTGGCCGGGTTCCTCCACGAATGCACTTTGTGGGCCCTCCAGGATCACTTCGGGTCTTTCGGCTACAGCGCTCTCCTGGGCGTCCTCTCCTTCCGTCCTCGTGTACTCAGATCCTGATGGCGACTCCTTCTCTTCCGGTTCTTTGTCCAGCCTCTTCCAGGTGACAATTTCCTGTTCTTCTGCCCGCTTTTCATTGGTAGGTGGTCTTGGGGGCGGAGGCTCCTCCTTTGGATTGATGGCTGGCTCCCCCGGAGTTAATGGGAGCCAGGGCGGGTCTTTCTTTTCCCGCTTTGGACCGGGCTGGCCCACGATGGGGGGTCTGGGCATGCCTCCTCTGCACATGGCCTCAGGCTCCTACGGCCGCCATTAAGCCCAGATTTGGCGGGAACAGTCCAGAACACGTTATTTAGGCACACCGGGTCCAGTTCTTTTGGACCGGGTTCATCCTGTTCGTGATGCCAGGTCGTCGAGCCCACTGGGATGGGTACTTGGTGCCGGACCGGGTCGCTGCTGGGGGATGTCACGGAGGTCCTGGTCCGGACCGTGTCCCGGGCCCACACAAGTAAAAGGGGATATTTTACAAGGGATTAGAGTTTGTCGTGACACCACCCACGGCTTGTGGTCAATAATGGGACCAACGCTGCTGGACGATGTTAGGCAGCTGTAAATGGAATAGCTGTCTGCGGGTAGAGCTGGGTTCCCCGGGGCAGTGATGGTTAAAGTATATGGTGGTTGGTGGTGATGAGTGCAGTTCACTTACTTTCCTGCTGCTGCAGCCTTCTTCCAGCCAGTGCCTGGAGCTGACAGGCTGTGGCTCTCCAGGTGGGACCTTTCTGCTGTCCTGCTGGAAGAAGTTAGTCACAGGCAAGGGAACAATGGTGGCATAAAGTTCTGTTTGCAGATAATCATACAAGGCAGTCAGAAGCAGGGTTCACCGTGGTTACTTTGCAGCTCTTTCAGTACAGCAGTTCAGTTACAGTTGGGCTGTATTCTTTGCTCTGCTCTCTGTGTTTGCAGCCCAGCAAGAGGTCAAATAAAACACAGAATCTGTCACAGCCCAACAGAATATCTGCTTACAGAAACAAGTGAAGTAGGCCCCTTATCTACATCAGGTAAGGAAGACCTGCAATAGCTCTCTCCCTTAGTGTCCTCAACAGAACAGAAGCTCCTAATGGAAACTGAAACCTGACACTGCACTGAGAGCCAATGAATGAGGGAGAAAGGAGGAGAGAGCTGCTGAGAAGGCATGCATAATAAATGAACAGTGTAACACAGCTGGATTAATCGTCTGTGCTTATAATGGACAAAACTAATGCAGGAGGTCCCTGCAGGGTCTAAAAATGCTTATAATAAGGAAACTACAAAGGGTAGAATAATGATTTTACATGTTTTTAAAAGGTCTGCTCAGGCACTATTCAAGGGTAATAGTAGTATAATACTGAAAAATTACCTGACCGTGTCTCTTTAAGGGTAATTCCCCTGTTTCAAGTGTTTTACTCAACATCTGCCGCCTTCATCCTTTTTCACTGTTGCTCTGGTCAGTCTGCAGTGAAAACTGACCACTTGGCAGCTCCAGTGTTTTATGGAGCGAGTCGGAGGATACTTTTCAATACATCTCTATAACCTCGTTCTGGCTTTCATAGAGATGCAGTCAGTTCTTGTGATGTAACTTCTGAAGTCTAGGCAGTCAGAAGTTATTGGAACAAGATGGTGCTGCAGGAGAGGTGCAGTATTGCTAACAGATGAAGCCGCCATAAGGTGATATGACCAGGGGTTTACATTTAACCACTACTCCAGGACTGAAAAATGAATATATAAATGCTGTAGTGGTGCTTTTACCATTGTGGGGGTCATCCAGGAAATTCAGAATTTCTATTTTTTTCTGTGGATTATTAAAAATATGTTCCATATTCCCTCTTTTAAGGCTATATCTGTACAGAATGAATATGTAACTTCTTTAATACCAACTCTTCAGATAACCATACACTGTACATACAGTACACACTCTGCTAGGATGTGAAAGCATGTTAAAACAGGATACAGAAGGAATGTTTTGTTACGCACTGAATTACGTATTCCTAGCCAAACACATTAGCGCAGGTGATGTTTACAGGTCCTTTAACTCTATGTTATACCAAATAGGATGTATCTATAGAGCCTATGAAAAGCCTATAGAGAAATCATAACATAAACATAATTGTGAAAAAGAAGCAAAAACTGGGCACTATCAGGTTTGTTACAGACTGGGTTGCAAGTTATGCTACACCCAAGGCAACAGTCTCCTTGGTATTGCACGCTGCCAAGTAAAATCGACAATGTTCATATGAAAGGAAAAAAGAAAGCGCCACTCACCGGAGATGATCTTTATCATTTATTCATGATTCCAGATAATCATAACGGAAAATGAACAGCAAGGGAGGGGTGCATGGACAGCATCAAGCCGCAGAACGGCAGGCCGTCGTCCTATGTCCATGCACCCCGTCCCTTGCTGTTCATGTTCCGTTATGATCATCTGGAATCATGAATAAATGATAAAGATCATCTCCGGTGAGTGACGCTTTCTTTTTTCCTTTCATATGATAAATATAATTGTCCGTGCCCTTAAGGTACCTTTACACGCCGCCACTGTGCCTAGCAACAGGTATCCACCGCACGTGCACGCGCACGTTTTTAACGGTGGATACCGATCGCTAATGCCGCATATAGACGCCGCCATTGCGTTGTCCACTGATGGTATCTGTGTTCCCCGGAAGTGCCGACAGATCCTGCGGCTTACTTCCTGTTGAATACCTTCCCTGGTTTACACGCCGCTACCACAAAGGAATATGGGCGTACATCTTTCGCGCCGCAAGTACATAGGAGTGACAGAGTTGTGTATTCCGTGACACTCGTACGCTGATTGGACAACGCAATAGCATCATGATTGGCCAGTCTGCACAGGAAGGCTGACTAATACATGACGCCATTGCAATTGTGTAGCGTGAATGGTCAGCTCTTTAAATATTTCAAGAGTTTTCGGGTCCACAGGTGTACTACAGTCCGCGCTGCCCGGTCATCCAAGGAGTCACACGGGAAACAGTGTTCCAAGAAAAAGTTCCTTTATTCTTCAAATAAAGGAACTTTTTCTTGGAACACTGTTTCCCGTGTGACTCCTTGGATGACCGGGCAGCGCGGACTGTAGTACACCTGTGGACCCGAAAACTCTTGAAGTACCCACTATAGTGGTGGAGGTGGAAGTCCAGCAGCAGCCTACAGACATTAAAACCAACGCTTCTATTCCAGTTGTGGGAATCACAACTGGATCAGGTTAGTGTAACCTGTTTACACCTATAAGACCCTATTTCTTATCGAGTGATAGGGCACTATTGCGCCTCTGTTGTCTCCCCTTATATTTTTTATATAGCTCTTTAAATATGGCGCCCTGTGCAGGGACAGCCAATGGTAACACAGTAGCCCCCACCAATGATCGCTGATGGGGTGTGGTATCCATGACGCTGTGGCACGCCCCTGTGAAATCACTAGGCGACGCAACATCCATGCCTGTGCCCCGTTTAGACGCCACTACCATGGCAATTGTGCCTTTCTGTTGCCTTCGGTTTTTGAGCACGGCTCAGCAACAGGTATCTGAGTCAACTGCAGGACACAGGAAGGAATTTCCCTATTTACACGCCGCCATTTCGTAGCAATTTCATGGCAACAGGCATAAATATCCCCAATGCCAGACAGTTGCTACCTTTCAGTGGTGACGTGTAAAGGTACCTTTATGCACAACTATCAACTCTTCAAGAGGTGGGGGGGCACCAAAATTATCATTACAAAAAAATGCAGGTATATACTGGGCACTGCTGTGTTGCAGGGACCGGTGCTACTACACATGTAAGGGTGCGAGTAAAGCAGGTTCATGTGCCTGGGTGCACGCTTATTAGACAGCAAATAGCAGTAGATAAGAAAAAAACAACTAGGTCCGTAGAAGGGGCAGGTGCTCCGAAACGGAATCCGTCACCTGTGTGTCTCCCCACTCCCTCCCCCAACGCAGAGAAATCATGTAAAGAGGACTCTGAAATAAAAAAGGAAAAATTATCATTACAGTGGCCAGTTCAGACCAGGTTTTTATGCCTTAAGAATGGCCTTTTGCAGCGCAGAAACACGTTGGTATTAATAAAAACTGGTTTGGAATCCCCAGGATCTACATTCCCACAGCTCAACCCACTTATATGTGACAGCTTCTATTTTTGCCAATATACAGTGTGTACATAAAGTATTCAACCCCCCTTAAATTTTTCGCTCTTTGTTTCATTGCAGCCATTTGGTAAATTCAAAAAAGGTCATTTTTTTTCTCATTAATGTACACTCTGGAACCCTATCTTGACTGGACAAAAACAAATGTAGAAATTTTTCCAAATGTATTAAATAAGACAAACTGAAATATCACATGGTCATAAGTATTCAGACCCTTTGCTCAGACGCTCATATTTAAGTCAAATGCTGTCCATTTCCTTGTGATCCTCCTTGAGATGGTTCTACTCCTTCATTGGAGTCCAGCTGTGTTTAATTAAACTGATAGGACTTGATTTAGAAGGCACACACCTGTCTATGTAACACCTCACCGCTCACAGTATATGTCAGACAAATGATAATCATGAGGTCAAAGGAACTGCCCAAGGAGCTTAGAGAGAGAATTGTGGCAAAGCACAGATCTGGTGGCCAAGGTTACAAAAGAATTTCTGTAGTACTCAAGGTTCCTAAGAGCACAGTGGCCTCCATAATTCTTAAATGGAAGACGTTTAGGACCACCAGAAGTCTTCCTAGACTTGGCCGTCCAGCCAAACCGAGCAATGGTGGGAGAGGAGCCTTGGTGAGAGAGGTAAAGAAACTCCAGAGTTGCAGTAGGGAGAAGGGAGAAAGTTCCACAAAGTCAACTATCACTGCAGCCCTTCACCAGTCGGGCCTTTATGGCAGAGTAGCCCGACGGAAGCCTCTCCTAGTGCAAGCCATATGAAAGCCTGCATAGAATTTGTAAAGAAAAACACATGAAGGACTCCCAGACTATGAAAAATAAGATTCTCTGGCCTGATGAGATGAAGATAGAACTTTCTGGTGATAATTGTAAGTGGTATGTGTGGAGAAAACCAGGCATTGCTCATCACCTACCCAATACAATCCCAACAGTGAAACATGGTGGTGGCAGCATCATGCTATGGGGGTGTTTTTCAGCTGCAGGTACAGGACGACTGGTTGCAATTGAAGGAAATACGAATGTGGCCAAGTACAGAGATATCCTGGATGAAAACCTCAGACTTGGCCGAAGGTTCACTTTCCAACAAGACAGTGACCCTAAGCACACAGCTAAAATAACAAAGGAATGTCTTCAGAACAAACTCTGTGACCATTCTTGATTGACCCAGCCAGAGCCCTGACCTAAACCCAATTGAGCATCTCTGGAGAGACCTGAAAATGACTGTCCACCAATGTTCACCATCCTACCTGACGGAAATGGAGAGGATCTGCAGGGAAGCATGGCAGAGGATCCCCAAATCCAGGTGTGAAAAACTTGTTGCATCATTCCCAAGAAGACTCATGGCTGTACTAGCTCAAAAGGATGCTTCTACTCAATACTGAGCAAAGGAGCTGAATACTTATGACCATGTGATATTTCAGTTTTTCTTTTTCAATAAATTTGCACAAATATCTACACTTCTGTTTTTTTTTCACTCAAGATGGGGTGCAGAGTGTACTTTAATGAGAAAAAAATGAACTTTTTTGAATTTACCAAATAGCTGAAATTAAATAGAATGAAAATGTAAAGGGGTCTGAATACTTTCCGTATCCACTGTACAACTGAAATAATTTATTCCTACAGCCACAGGCCTCCAGCAGTAGTTTTCCTGCCTTTATAGGTGTTGTGCATGCACACCCCTCCAGCGCTACAATTACTTATACTTTCTTGTCCCCAGATTGGATTACCTTATGTAGTGTGCGCTTCTATTGCTCTCCAGAGCTTCTCAGACAGGCCCAGAAACTTCCAATTCAGGAAGCCTGATCTGTAGGCAATATGACAGATACATCTAAGGCTGGTTTCACACTACGGATTTTTCAGATCCGATGCTGTCCGATCAAAATCGGACAGCATCGGATCCGAATTTGGCCCCATGCAGCCCTATGGGCATCGGACCGAATCGGATGTGCACTAAATGCCATCCGATTTGGTCCGATCCGATTCTGTCCGATTTTATTATCGGTGCAAAAATCGGAGCCTGCTCCGATTTTTGCACCGAAAATAAAATCTGACAGAATCGGATCGGACCGAATCGGATGGCATTTAGTGCACATCCGATCTGACCCGATACCTATAACATGGGGCCCTATGGAGAAGGGTCCGAGGAAACATCTGATGTCTCCTCGCACCCGATTTTACTGTACTGAGCATGCTCAGTACAGTAAAACTGCTCCTAACTGGGAGCACAAGGATTAAAAAAAAAAAAAAAGTTTATGCTCACCTCCCCTCGAGCCCCCGCCGTCTCCCGCCGTCTTCCTGCAGGCTCCCAGTGGCTCCCGGTGTCTGCAGAGGTCTTCTTCTGCTGTTCAGGACCTGCGGTGATGTCACAGTCATGTGACCGCGGGTTACCATGGTGGAACCCCTCGGTCACGTGACTGTGACATCACCGCATGTCCTGTACACATGAAGAAGACCTCTGCAGCCTGCGGGAGCCACCGAGAGCCACCGGGAGCCTGCAGGAAGACGGCGGGAGACGGCGGGGGCTCGGGGGAGGTGAGCATAAACGTTTTTTTTTTTTCTTTTTTTTCAACCCGGAGGCTACAATTTAATGCCGGAATCGGATGTCTATTTGGCATCCGATTCCAGGCATCAGAAGGGAGCCGATGCTGTCCGATTTATATCGGACAGCATCGGCTCCCTAAAAATCGTTATGTGAAAGTAGCCTAAGGTTGCACACACAATGGTGCAATATGAATAGTGCGACGTAAAATAATCCAACTAATCACTCTCTCTGAAATCTACTGCCAGTGTGTAAGGCTGCCTTCACATTAGCGTATGTGAACGCAGCTTATGCTGCGTTCCCATACGCAGTCAAACGCATGCGCACTGCGTTCCTATGTTTAACATAGGAACGCATAGTACCTGCGTTTGGCAGCGTTTGCTGCGTTCGGGTGTGGATGCGGACGATATCTGCTCCTTCCGGGGTCCAGCGTCCGCACCCGGGACGCAGCATGTTGCATTTTTTGTGCGCTCGGGGACCTTGGAAAATCAGCAAGCGTCCCCAAGCGCACAAAAAAAGCATTGGCGTCAATAGGTCCGCAGTGTTCTGCGCTTGACAGCGCAGGAGAACACTGCGGACCTATTAAAAAATCTCCTGGTGGCCGCCAGTGATGTCACAGGAGCTCACCGACGGCCACCGGGAGATCAGCTCATCCACTGATGATCTCCTCCTGATGTGACAGCTGTTTGAATCTTCCCGCGCCGACATCTCCTCTCAGTGTCGGCGCGGGAGATTCAAACAGCTGTCAAATCAGCTGTTTCTCCCCGCCGACATGTCCCGGAGCTTACCGGCGGCGGGGAGGAGGAGATCTCCGGCGCTGATCTCCGCCCCCGGACACCGCCGATTGGCTGCCGGGCTGCACAGTGATGTGTCCGCAGGCGGACATTCTCCGCTGCGGACACATCAAAATGACACCGCGTTTGACTGCGTTTGTGTCTGCATGCCATCAGCATGCAGACACAAACGCTAATGTGAAGGCAGCCTAAAAGAGCATGGCTACAGCATAGGGTCATAAAATACTCTAAGGCAATATGCACACAATCAGTATTTTGTGCGTTTTTTACCTCAGAATTTGTAAGCCAAAATCAGGAGTAGAAAAGTATAATGGAAACACATCACCACTTCTGGATTTTTCACCGAGTTCTGGTTTTAGCTTACAAATACTGAGATGAAAAAGTCACCTCAGCATTTGTAGCCAAAACCGGAAGTGGAGCAGTCAGAGGAAAAGCATAAAAGAAACACATTCACTACGGCTGGTTTCACATATGCGTCTAGGCCAAATCAGGCCAAGACACATATGATCTGCATCAGGCGCGGGACATTGAATGCTGCCGCCACAGCGTCTTTCTGTCTGCTTGAACTGTTAGATTTGATCATCCTGGAGGGAAGGGGAAAGAGTATACACCCTGAAGCTGATCTGAGCATGCTCAAACTACTTTGAGCTTGCTCAGAGTGAACCCCTGATCTGTCCTGGCTGCATTTGCTGAGCCCCAGGCCCTGGGGTACTCGGGTATCAGGCTCCAAGGGGTTAACGGAGAAGTCACGGGTGGCAGCGCCTGAGCCCGTGGCCTGGGTGACACTTCAAAAAGGGTGTATTTACAGGGGATAAGAGTTTGTCATGTGACGCCACCTGTAGTACCTGGTGATGGGTCACCAGCGCCGCCACAGTCCGCCGGAGGTAGATGGTAGTGCGGCTGAGATGGCAAAGCTCCCTATAGGTAGAGCTGGTCCTCCGGGGCAGCGTTCTTTCAGGGGAACAGGTAGATGTAGAAACTCACACAGAGGCAAAGTCACTTTCTCCCGGGTACTTTACTGTCAACTTGTAGCAGCATCATACAAAGTTCACAGTCCAGCATCAGATGTTAAAATAACAGGTAGCTCTACGGGTGGATGCAAGTGGATCCCAGGTGGTATGGTGGAACCCGTGGTGTACCTTAGTTGACGAACCTGTGTCCTTTCTTCCCCGCCTAGGATGGGCCTATACCCAATGGCTCTGTGTAGGTAGTAATGTGGGTCCTCTCCCTTGAGGTGAGGAAGCAGGCAGACCACTCCGTCTGGCAGGGTGCTGTGGCGATATACAGACCACAGGAGCCGGTTGCCGACTTCAAAGATGGACTTTGGCTGGATCCTCGGGCCCGACGTTCCCGTGGTGGACTGGAGAATCCCCTGGAGTATGGTCGCTCAACTCTGGGGTTCTCCCTTTCTCTCTAGGGCCTCGACTCCGCTCGTCGGGCACCCTCTTTCAGGATCTCCTCAAGACCCCTTCTCCTTCCCTCCAAATCAGCTTGAAACCGTCCGGGTAACCCTTCCACCTCTTTCCACACTTTTTCCAACTTTCCTCCTTCTCCGACTGTTCCGACCCTCTCCCTCTCTCACCGACTAGAGAGAGACTACTCTTTCTCCTAGCTGGCCATTCTTTGTTCTTTCTTCGAACTCTGACTGTGTGCCCCTCACAGTCTCACTCTAACTACTCTACTCCCCCTAGAGGTGAATATATCTCCCTCCCGGGTAACCTCCCACTGCTCAGTTAATGTGGGAGTGCTGGAATGGGTCCCACCCACCAACCTAGGGTCCACTTGCAGCTGGGGCAATTACACCTCTTTTACGAGTGCAATACCCCTCTGTGACGCCTGACTACGTGGGGCGCCACACATTGACCAGTGGCTGGATGCAGCTTCATAGAGAACAATGCGTCATTTCGACGCATTGCGTCATATCTGGACGCAGCAGGGTTTTTCAAGCGGCCCCAAACCACAACATGCTGTGGTCTGGGGTGCGGCGGGAATGCCACACTTGTCTGCATCAGGCGACATCCTGATGCCACCTGATGCCCCTGCATCCCCATATTAAATATAGGAACACAGGCCTGATCAGGAGGTATTAGGGCCGCTTTACACACACAGATATCTGTGACCAACTTCTGAACAGATCTCTGGTTGCAGTGAAATCATGGACATATTGTTCCATTTTGTGGCTGTGTACAAAATGGAGCAATGTGTCCATGATTTCACTGCAACCAGAGATCTGTTCAGAAGTTGGTCACAGATGTCTGTGTGTGTAAAGCGGCCCTTAGGATTACACCTGAGACCGACACAACCTCCAAAAACGCAGATGTGATAGCACTCTAGTATTTTTACTCATTCCTGGTTTTGGCTTACAAATACTGAGGTAAAAAAAATCACCAAATACTCACCGTGTGCACATGGCCTAATCGCTCTACCATCCAGAGCCTACATAATACTTGTGTGTTTTCCAAAATTCTGCAATCATTCGGCACAGCGTGGTACTGCAGTTCAGCCAGAGCGTAACTACCTGGATCAGGGGTGCAGGGAAGGCCTGCCTACCCCAGCTACCACTTCAGCTGGATGTGCGTCTAAGGATGCACATCCACTATAATCATGCGCTAGAACCTTTGGTCCCTGCACTGTGAAAACAGTTGCCAGTCACACTGGCGGGCAGCTGAGACAGTGATGTCAGCTGCAGCCACACATGGTCGCAGTTTTATCACAGTGCAGACCCAAGGGTTCTAGACAATGCATATATGGATGTTCATCTCAGCGCAGTCAAACTTTATTTTTAATTATCATTAGAGATGAAAGGGCATGAACTAGTATTATGACCATCTATACAGTACCAAGCTAGTGAGCATATATACCAGAAAGAACATATATGCCAGGATGAGGAACATATATTCCAGGATGAGAGTCATATATACCAGGATAGTGACATATATGGGGACATAAATACCAGGTGGGGACCATATATACCAGGATGAGGACCATACAGAACGAGCTGAGGACCATATATACTAGGATGGGAACCATATATACCAGGATGGGAACTATACATACTAAAATGAGGACCATATATACCAGGAGGAGGAGGATCATATATGCCAGAATGAGGACCATATATACCAGGAGGAAACCATGTATACCAGGATAGTGTTTGCCACATGTTTTTTTTTTGCTTCCTCTGGATCAACATGTTAGGCTATGGGTTGAACTAGATGGACTGAAAGTCTACCTTCAACCTTAAAAACTATGAAACTAGAATGGGGACCATGATGAGGACATACATACAGGATGGGGAACCTATACAGGATGGGCAACGTTTAACAGGATGGTGGGGGGCCTTATGCACCTGGATGAGGGCATATTTAGCCAGATGTGGACCATATATACCAGGATGAGACATGTATACCATGAAGGGGACCACATATATCATGTATATCAGTAAGGGGTACATTATGAAGGGGGTGGACACACATGCCTTTATAGGATTAGAATGCTAAAGAGCCCTACATCTGACCAATGTGTGTAGGGGAGGGGGTCCAGGTACAAATTTTGCACCAGGGCATATTGAACTCTAGTTCCACTTCTGGGTTCAGCCTGCACAAGGCCCATATATTTATTGTCAGTGATAAATGTTAGGCTGGTCCAAGTTTCATCAGTGTTTGGGATCAGTTGTTATCGGAGTTTGTTGAGTGTAAATTTTTACCACCAGAGTTTGACCAGACTTTCATTATGAAAGTAAGTTTTTTGGACCACCGTTTTTTAGGTCGTTGTCAGTAAAAGCTTGCCGGAACGAAAATGTGTCTAATAAATCAGGGGTCTCAGTAAATCACATCTATGCCAATGGTCTGCTGTATATTTTACATAGAACTCTAGTGCAAATGATCTGGTAATCTCTCAGCCTTCCTGTAATTACGCACCCCTTTTTCAGAAAGCAGTGGTGGAAAAGTTAAATAAAAACATGTTCAATTACTGGCAAATATGACCATACCATAACTTGTGATTTGTTTCACGCCATATATTGACCACTGGACTGTGTTGGGAAAATCATGAACTGTTGTAAAGAAGAAAGAGTAATGGCAGAACATTAGCTTTACCACAGTGCAGACGTATGACCCACACACAATGGCACAGGGAAACATTTTATCCCTATCATGGTCAGCTCCCATTTTCATTCATGGGGAAGTGCTGCAATACCACACACGTCCTGTTGCAGGCTGTGGCACTCTTTTTAGTCATGTTTTTCTAATTTTGGGCAACCCTTTATTTTAAATGGGCTCTCATTATTGGAGACAAATAGTCAACACTGAAGAGCCTCCTGCATATCACTTTGCATAGGATATATGAGTGCAATCCGGAGTGGAGGGATTGCTCACAGCAACCAATCAGAAACCTGTTCTCATCCTTAAGAACCCTTTAGGAGAATGAGAGCAGTCACCCGATAGGTTGGTGACATTGGTAAACTTTGTCTCCCACATTGTGAAGGAAAGTCGCAGTGAACCTTGAAGTACCGGGGGCTTGTGACGCTACACAACGGGGGCAGCCGACGTGACAGCGAGGGGAATCCTAGCCGAGCCTAAAAACGCTCTACAAGTAGAAAGCTTCCGGTACGTCATGAAGCGGTCACGTGACCAGCCCCGTGCTATATAAATACGAGCGCTGGCGGCTTCAGCTCCCATTCACAGCACAGCGCTGATCAAAGCGAGGAGAGAGGTCCAGCCATGGCTCAGCTGTCACTACTGAGGAGCATCTTGCTGCTGTGCCTGGGTGAGTGCAGGCTGCACAGGGGAAGCTGCTACCTTTGCCCTTTATTATCTAGTTTACTTTACTTGTTTCTAACGTATAGTGATTTAATTTCTTTATTTTTAAAAGCCCTTCATCCCTATGATTTTGTTGAATGTAACTTTACTTAGAAAATCTTCCTATAGAGAGGATCAGACTCTGACTTATGATTTATTTTATATATATATATATTATATATAATATTTTCATTTTCATTGGGTTTTCATTGTGCTATGGAATGTGGTGCTATACAAAATTAATAATATATAATTTTTAATCCATTGCTTTGGGATGAATAAGAAATTATATGGGTTTAGTTGGGGCTATTGGCTCCTTCTTGATGTCTCCACGCTCTCCGCTGGTTATTTTGGCTGTGTTGCCTGATGCTTGTAGCAAGTCCCTGCTTGTCCTGTTGTGCGCAGGTTGAGCACTTTGTGAATGAAAAGTCTGCCATAGTTGCCTGCTGAGTAATGTTTGCACAGCAAAATCGATGACCGCTCTTTAACCCTGTCCATCCCTGAATTTTCCATACTGATGGGCAGGCCGGAAATGATACCTGCGGTTGCTAATCTGTTACCTTGTGTATTGTATATTGCCCAATATCATCATCTTCTGTTTAGATGTAGTGAAACAATGTATAGGCCCCCCCCCCCCCTGCTTTTCTTGCTGTACTTTAACTTGTGCCCTTTACATCCCACAGCTTGTGAATACACCATACGATGTTCTGACCTAAACTCCACTGGGAATGAGATCAGGGTGACGCTATCTGGGGCAGGTGATGGTGTCTCCGCTGGGTTGGAAAATGTCCATGAAGTTGATTATGATGAATACCATGAAGATGAGGACCTCTCTGGGTACTATGTGGATGATTCTATACGAGGTATGTTTAGGAAATTGCAATATGCATAAATCAAAGTGATGACTGTTGGGTGTAGATATAACATACACCCCAACGTCTGTTTGAGAACTTTATCTCGAGTTCTGCAATTCAGCTGCTCGGTGCATTCTGCCATCAACTGTGTGGGACCTAGAGACCCTGCAGAGGTTTCCTCTGCTGCCAGGAATGAATCACATAACTCAAGACTTGCTACTTTCTCATTAGCATCTGGGATGCCATGTGTTTGCTTTTTGTCTATTTAATAGATATGATCTGTTCACATGGATTATTACTTCCAAATATCCAATAAACCTAATTCTGCAATTTCCTCATGCTTAAAAACATCATCTGACCAGTACTGTTCTGCTAACTACACACCGGTCTCTAAGCTTCTCTTTATCTCTAAAATTCTGAACTGCTTGCTCCACTCTAATCTGCTATCTCTCATAACTTTCTTTTGATCCTTTACAATCTGCTTTCTGCTTTTATGCTAGTAAGGGCAGTTTCTATAATGGTCACTAGTCCCTGCTGATTCTCCTCTGCATTTGATGCTGTGCTCTGCTCCATCATCCTCAAGGACACCACTCTCTCCTGGTTATCCTGTCTCAATGATGGCCTCACTATCTTGCTGGCTGATCTTCTTCCTGTTGGGGTTCCTCAGGGTTCAGTCCTAGGTACCCTTCTCTATAAAACTTCCCTTTTGGCCATATAAGTAGCAGGCTTGGTTTCCAGTAGCATCTCTATTCGAATTGCACAAGTCTCCAGACATCACCCCTGCATTGCTTCAAAATACTAAGGATTGTCTGTCTCTCTCAATGCAGTCCCCACCCTACATTTGAAACAGAATCTATCCAAAGTTGAACTACTTGTTTGCTCCCTCTATTACAACTTGCCCAAATTTCGTAATCTATCCTAGTAACGTTTCCCTGATGCCTATCAGTACATCAAAGACTGGTTTAACACTGCAGTTTGTTTCATCCAGTTTGTGTGCCAAAACCAGGGGTGTCTCCAAAACTCAGGACAGGTGTCAATCTTTCAATTATAGTTTTCTCTGCAAGTTCCTCTCCTGGTTTTGGCGCACAAACTGGATGGACACTGATCAGGGAAAATCCTGCAGTGTGAAACCAACCTAAACTAACAATGCAGACTGTTTATGGCAGCCTGTATTCTGCATATCTATATCAGACAGACTACTGCCAACCTTCTCCTCATTGTATCACCTCCCACTTGCATTACGTTTCTTGTGAAATATTGCAGTGTCTTGATAGTCTAATAGATGAAGTAGTGAACTCAGGCTTAATTTGGGTCATTTATTGAACTAATGGCATAGAAATGTGCTGAGCACCAGGGATCTACACTGGAGTAAACTTTGCTTATAACCAGGTCTATCTACAAATGTGCTGTCCAAAGGGCAAATTCTTAAAGTTCCACACTGCATGCTAATGGCTTTTACAACATGGTGACACAAAGACGCAATACCTTTCATTAAAAAAACTTTACTAATTCTTTATGTGGGCAATAAAGTGTCTTGCGCTTGCAGTATATATACACTTGCCAGTGTGCAATACATTTCCTTGAGGAGGCTTGGCAGCTGCATAACGTGGTAATGCTCAAAGCGGATTGTAAAGCCTCACCTCAGTGACTCACTGCAGTAATGAGACATGTCTAATGCACACAACCGGTGACACTACCTCCTCCCAACCCTTCCTTCAGGGCTTTTCTGTATGGAATTTCTCCCATTCCTGAAAGTGACATTTCCGATTCAAATAAGACAGTTCGTGCTCCTGGAGAGTATGAAAGAATGTGGAAAGGAAATGGGTCTTAAGTTACCGATCCATTCATGTATGACATCTAGTTAACCCACACAAGTTATGATTTAACTAGATTTCTCATACCTTGTGTAGGATACGGCATATAGACTCAGTCATGTGTCTACTAAGTTGTGACTCATTACCTATGTTTATAACCTTGTAACCTAATTAGCATTAATTGGCTTTGGTTTGAGCTGTATGGTAGTAAATTTTGTTTGCTTTGCCGAGTCACATTACACACTATCAGTTGGGTTTCTGATATAAATAAAATATTGCCTACAAGAGTTCTCACTTAAGGGGCCGTCACACACGTTAATATCGCTGCTGCACATGACGTTGCAGCGATATTGACACATGTGACATGGTATATAAAACCTGGCGATGGTTGCCCGGTGGACACGCAGCATCACTGCGTGTGACACCGGGAGACGTGCGATCAGCCAGCTCCCAGCAAGCACTGGGAGCTGGTATCCATGGTAAACTGCAGGTATCTAGGCAGTGCACGCTGCCTAGATACCCGGTGTATACCTTGGATACCAGCAGGTGAGCGGAGAAGGCTGGTAACCAAGGTATACATCGGGTATCTAGGCAGCATGCACTGCCTAGATACCTGCAGTTTACCATGGATACCAGCCTGCTCCCGCTAATCGCAGCCTGGCAGCAAGACATCGTGGAAACTATTTCCATGATGTCGCTGGTCCAATGATCGCTGGTGAGTCTGCCTGTGTGACAGGTCACCAGCGATCAGTGGCGTAACGGTCACGGCTGAGACCAGGCCTGGACCTATAGGGGGGGCCCGCACCTCCTCCCGCGATCACAGCCCCGTGTGTTAAAGGAGAGGAGGTGAAGGGAGGGAAGCTTCCCTCCCTTCAATCCTGCCCCTCCTCTGCTGCCAGCTCCCAGCCCTGCACGCTCCATCGGGGTTACCGTGGTAAGCAGTATCAACCATCCCCCGCCACTGTGTGTTGTGTGTGTGTGTGTGTGTGTGTGTGTGGTGTGTCATAACTAGCTTATCAGCAGATCATACGTTCTTCAAAAGTAAGATGCTGATCCATTCTTTCTCTTCCAGTGCAAGCTGTCGTCAAGCCAGCTAATGGGGAAGTGCCTGCCACAAAAGTGGAGAAGAAAAAGGCAGATAAAAAGAAGGCAGAAAAGAATAAAAACAAAAAAAAGAAAAAGACCCCCTGTCAGACAACACATAAGAACTTCTGCGTTCATGGAAAATGTCGCTATCTAGCAAACGTATCGGAAGTATCATGCAAGTGAGTACAAGTATTAGTGTGCGGGTTTATTTGCCACTTATATTTTTTTCTTATGGATAGACCTGCAGTAATTTTACACTTGATACTGAATTCCCAACCATATCTACTGAAAGTTTGTTTCAAGCATTCTGCAGACAGCTGTATTGGTTGTGTATACACATAGGTGCAGGGGGCCATTGTGCTTTTAAAGAGTACCTGTCACCCCCTCCCCTCCCCTGGTGCATGGCAAATTGCACTCAGGGAGGAAGTCCCCAATGGCCCTAATCATCTTCCCCCCCCCCCCCCCTTCCTCATCTGTAAGCTTTAAAAGACTTAAACCTTACAGTTAAGATCCCACCCAGGTGACCTCTTAAGAAGTCCTGGCTGCTGGCACAATCCTCCTTGTGTATTCTGCCCACTCTGTCTGCCGCCGCCTTGGTGTTCCGCCCTCTTCTGCTCCTGACATCACAAGAAGCAGAAGAGGAGGGCAGACTCCTAGAGGGGCGGAACACACAAGGAGGAGGCAGGGAAGATTGTGCCAGCAGCCAGGACCTCTTAAAATCCCACCCAGGTGACCTCTTAACTGTGGTTTTTCTTAAGCTTACAGAGAAAATGGAGCCATCGGGGACCCCTTCCCTGAATGCAGCAGACATGCTGCATTTAGTTTGCCATGCACCGGGATGGGGGGGTCGTTGTGACAGGTCCTCTGAGTCCTTACCCCATATATTGCCACCAGCTGAAAATTTGTAGTGTGACTAAATCATTGTGATATGCAAGGCCTATACACTTTCATATTAAAATATAGGGGTGTGTATGTATATATTTGTGGAAGAAGAAAATTGAATCTTCTGTTTTGTAGGTATATTTCAACTTATGGCAGATATCATGACCAATGCAGTTGTGGACATTGCTCTAATGTGAGTTTTTCTTTTACAGATGCCATGAAAACTTTTTCGGTGAAAGGTGCACAGAACAATACTTGAGAGCAGGGTCCACAAGCCCTCATGAGATGACTACTACAACAATACTGGCAGTTGTAGCAGTTCTACTATCAACAATCAGCATTACAGCCATAATCATAATCATTGTTGTACAGTAAGTATTTAATCAGTCTGATTCTCTAACATTAGTATAATGGATTCATGTGGCTTCATTGTCATGTGCATGGTCATAAGAATTATTATAGGTTTTGTAAAATGGTGTAGGTAATGCCTACAATACTAAATATACTTTCCTTCTCTTTAGCACAAGAAGGAAGTATTCCTCCTATGATTGTGAAGCAGAAGAGACAAAGAAATTAGGACAAGAAAGTGGAAGTGAAGATGTCTGACTTAAAGTGAGTATGGGACTATAAAACTGAGTGCTAGACTGCAAGAACAGGTGCACTCATTGCTTTTATACTCTTTTGTATTTTTTTTGCAGAATTTTATATTTGCCCCATGTCCTTTCTTTCAGCATTTTTAGTATTTGACAAATAATAAATTTGTCCTAAGATGCGGAAACTTGAGCTGCAAATACTTAGCCTTTACACTCTAAATCTGTTAATGCGCTATCCGACCCCCGCCTCAACTCCAGGATTTCGTTTGTGTTGCTCAGGTGTTAATTTAATTACATGCACAGGGGATGCTTCCCTCATCTGCATAATGCTAAGGAAATCCTGAAAACAAGCCCTGTTGGCGGCTCTTGAGGACTGGAGTTGGGGGAACACTACTGGAGAAAGCAGTTGCAGCTTTGTATGGGCATAAATCCTTACCTCCTTCCCCCAT
The DNA here is from genome assembly GCA_033576535.1 of Allobates femoralis. Classification (NCBI taxonomy): domain Eukaryota; kingdom Metazoa; phylum Chordata; class Amphibia; order Anura; family Aromobatidae; genus Allobates; species Allobates femoralis. Next base: position 287,484,835 of record JARQOC010000003.1, on the reverse strand, counting down.
ATCCGGAGCATTAAATTATATGTTCTGCTATAATTAATAACTAAATTCCAGTTCCTGAAACTAAATTAATGTGGGTTTATTGGGAGAAATGGAGTTGTTGCTTATGGTGCATGCGTATGCTGCCCTAAACATTGTAAGCACCTAGTGACGTCTTCAAGTATGTGCAGGATCAACATAGTCATAGATCTGTGATCAGGGTTCCTTGCTGTTCAATATTAATGTGGTGTAGGGTTATTAAATCATAGTAATGATGGGCAAAAAACTACAGCCATGTGAATGGAAAATGTCTGCACACCATGCTGGAATGTAAGGCCGGCATCACATCATGATTTCCGGCTGTCAGGTTGTGTCCAGTGTTTTGCAGGATGCACCTGACAGAACTAGAGGGCAAATCTGCCCGCCGATCCTGCTTTTTGCCGGTTTCTTTTCTGCCACTGTCCAGTGCTGAAATTTCAGCACAGAGTGCAGGGGAGCTGGCAGCAGTGCTGAAATGTCAGCTGTGGGGCTCTGTCCATGGCACTGAATGAGCATGGCTGCTTCTAACAGCCGCCCGCTCTTCAGTACCATGTATCCAGGAACATTTATTTTATTTTTTTTCCGGATTCAGTTTTGTCTGATTTTTGCAGTGAACACGAGATGCTGCAGACTGATGGTGTCTGATGCAAAAATCGGACAAAACTGTATCTTCCCAGAAAAGCGCCACATAAGGCCAATCCGGCACCATGGGGGATACATGGGGGTGGATAATTTCATTTCCAGGTCTGTCCAGTTCACACCAGACAGACCCAGACCAGAAAAAGTGTGGTGTGAAGCCGGCCTAAACTGTAGTTTAGGTTTTATCCCAAATTTAAATTACTGTTTCTCACAACCCAGCAAATGTGCTAAACTTTGTATTTAGTGTCTCTCACCACTATACAATACTAATAAAGTTCTTATTTTTCTAGATTGTCTTCTAGATTTGCAACAATGCACTGCCACACCTCAAGTGAATGTGAAGATGAATTGCTACGTTTTATGTATTTTTCTTTGTATATTTATTGTATTTATTATTTTATATATAAATCTAATATTTTACAAAATAAATATTTTTATAAATTAAGCAAGAGTTATCACTTAATCCCTTTCTTACATGATTTCTTAGCTCTAGAGTAACAATCCTAATTTAATTTTCCATGTAAATAGCATTTTATATTATTCATCCACCTCTTTCTGCCTCTTGATATTTCATTCTCAAAGTATAAAATATATTGCACTAGCTCCACATATACTGTGTGTGTATGAGACCTGATGTAAAGAGTGCAGCATTATAGCAAACCTTTACCACCCCTATTTATTATATCCATATGTATATAAAAAAAGAGGATCACACCAAGCTCACGGAGTATACATGAAGAGAAAGGTTTGGTTTTACAAACATGCTTGGGTGACTCTCATTTCTGAAGCATAATGATAGTATGGGCGCCTTGTTTATGGGATTGCTTGTAACAACATGCGTGTTAGGCGGCCGTCACACGCTACAATATCGAACGATATCGTTTAAGCGATCTGCTTTTTGATCGCTTAAGTGATATCGTTTGTGCATCGCTGCGTGCGATCAAGCGATTTTACAATGTAAAATCACTTGATTGTGACATCGCAGATATGAGAGCCGGAGCTCATATCAAGCGATAAACGCTTGCTCAATCTGCTTCATCGTGGTATGTGACACCACGAACAATCTCCCAGCGGCAGAGCCTATGCTGGGAGATGGTATCTATGGTAAACGTCGGGTTACTAAGCGCCACGTGGCGCCTAGTAACCTGATGTGTACCATAGTTACCAGCGATCTCGCTGGTCCACATCGCTGGTGAGTCTGACAGCTCACCAGCGATGTGAGCGATATTGTTAGCGATCACTAACAATATTGCTGTCGATACGTGTGACGGCCGCCTTATCCACAAACTAATCAATAGTAAGACAAATATATTGTCACTAGAATCTGGTCCACATCTATCGCATTGGGAGTGCAGTCACTATATGCTGTCTCATCTGTCTCTCCCCTGTGTACACTCTCTCCCCGCTCCCCCTCCTACTTTTTGTGGCACTGAGCACAGTGACTGTCACATTGTGATCGGTCGTGTGAATCTGGCTCTGGCTGGTCATGTGACTCAACCGATGACCATGACATCACATGGGTCCTTCATTCCTCAGGAGTCTAGTAAGTTGGGGTGCAGCGGGAGGTGTAGCATCAGGTGTCTGTCCGGCGGTGCCATATTGGCATACTCATCACTTGGGTGTGCTGACATGGTGCGGCTTCCAGTAGGCTTAGTGAATTCTGGAATTTGTGGACATTGCTTTGGAAGTCGCTGACACACTCCACTAGGTAAGTATATATTAGATACAAGGACACATTGATAATTCCATCCAATAACTTGCTATCGGTGTTACAACATCTAACATTTTATGATGCTTATGAGTGATCTAACAAAAAAGGTCACCAGCAATGGTCACGCTTCATAACATATGTGAAGTGTGACCATTGCTGGTGTATTGCGATATCTTTGGCTTACTATTGACTGGTGTGTGGATAACACACGTTACAAACAGCCTTGTAAGCAAGGTGCCCATACTATCATTAGACTTCATAAATGTCAGCCAACCATGTTTTGTAAAATACATTTCTTTTTTTTTTTCCCCCTCTTTATGTATACTATGGAGAATGTTTTTATACATTAGTAGAAGTATGATTTTAAATATACAGAAGACTGTTATAGCAATGCCTGGAATGTAGAATCTTATATTACTTTCTGCTATTTAAGTCAAAAGACAAACCAAAAACAGGGAGAAGGAGGGGGAGAAGTCGGGTAATGTTTCAAAGAGGGGTGCATGACCTTAGTCTCTCCTTGAGTTGGGTGAGACCCACTTACGCCAGGATAGACACCCCGCGCCGCCCCCCCCCCCCCCCCCCCCGACACCCAAATGTATCTCTACACAGAGGATCTACCAAACATACTTCTACACAGGCGTTTCCCTCACTAGTAGCTGCTCTTGATACCACACTAGGTTGGAAACAAGTTCTCATGTCATCCTGGATGCGTTGTGCAAGCAAAGAGACAAAACGTTCCCAGGTTTCGAAGGACACTGCCTTTCCCTCCTTAGGCAAGGAGCCCTCAGCCCAATCCATATGAATGAAGAATGAGAGTTTGCCTAAAGATCCTAAAGGGAGGAGCTTGGTCGTGGATCCACACCTACAGGATGACCTTAACACTGGCTTCAGCCACCATGTGCAGTAGTTTACGGGCCCCTGGAGAGCAGGTGTATTTATCAGGCTCTAGATATCCAAAGATGGTTCATCAGGAGCAAAATTTGTCAGATGCGTGGTGGTAAATTGTTGTTTTCTGGTCCACAAGGGCTGAATAAAGGCAATATGATCTGACAAATTTTCATTCTCATTTCAAAAAAAAAAAACTGGAGGGAGGAACTTGTGGGTTTGGTCCAGAGACTTCAGAGTTGTGCTGTAGGATAAGGTGGGATCATTGATCTGCGGTTTTGTTAGCGGAAATTGAGTGATCAAAGGCCAGGGCGGCATGGATGAATTTATAATTGGAGGTTATTTGGCCAGGCCAAATGAAGTATTAGATGTAGTGAACCATCTAAGCAGGTATGGATCCCACTCCCGCTTAGGAAGATGAGTGATTATCTTTGTCACATAGATCTCAGCCTGCAGATATTGGAATGGGGAATATAGTGGTAGGGTATTTAAATTGCATTTCCTTTTATAAAATACATACAGCGCTCCCTAAGTGGATCAAATGTTTAATGGATGTTATACCCTGAGAGTGCCACCGATAAGACGGGATGGGTGTGCCTATTCTGGAAATGGGGGTTACCAATGAGTGGAAGAAAGATGTCTGAGAAGAGAGCTGAAACTGTCGGCGTATTTTCTACCATGCTTTCCATGTAGACACCAGGAGACTATTTCCCCTCACCTCAGCCAGCAATTCAATATAAGGGAGGTGTCGGAGAGCAGGAAGAGCCAGCCCTGGCGTGAGAGCACTTCAAACCATACTGGGCATAGCAGGAGGTCCACCCCAGCCAGTCCACCTACACCCAGAATAGGGATGCTAAATTAGGGTGTCTAATATCAGGGAAGTTTATCCCTCCATTTCTCTTCAGCTGTTGGAGTAATCTATAGGCAATACTGGGTTTCTTTCCCTCCCAGGTAAATGAGCGGTATAGTTAATCCGTTTCTCCTCTTTAGGAGCTAACTTGATTGCTAGTGTGTGAAAAAGATGGAGAAGACGTGGGAATTCTGTTATTTTAATTACGTTGGCTCCACCTAGGTATAATAGACTAAAGTATTTCAATTTAGCTAAAGTGGATTCTAGGTTGTTGAGGTATACGTTGATGTTGGTTTTATACAATTTAGCTGGATGATTTGTCACCTGCACGAACTAGTAGCCCACTGACGGGAGCCCCGATGTCCACAACAGTCTGGAGAAGCTGTGTAGCATCATCACCTCTGTTTTGTCCCAGCTTATAGCCCAATAGGCCTCCCACGTCCTCTAGCTCTCGTATAAGAGCGTGCAGAACCTGTTTGGGGTTAGCTACAACCAAAAAAAAACTCACCACATTTGGCCACTTACAAATATCCATTGCATTTAGCAGGACGCTGCCAGCCACTTTAAAGGTACCGTCACACACAGCAATTTTGCTAGGCAATTTCACTGGCAATTTGCTGGTTGCAGTGAAATAAATCATGGACATATTTGTTCCATTTGTACACAGCAACAAAATAGAACAATGTGTCCATGATTTCACTGCAACCAGCAAATTGCCAGTGAAATTGCCTAGCAAAATTGCTGTGTGTGAAGGTACCTTAAAGGTACCGTCACAAAGGGACATATCGCCGGCGATGTTGGCGGGGATCACGGGAGCGCGCATCCCTGACAACAATACCGGTGAGATGTCAGACAGAGCAACTTACCGGCGATGTCGCCGGCTAGTTGCCGCGGCTATCGCTCGCTGGGTTGCCCAGCAACCCAGTGAGTGATAACCCGCAATGTTGTAGATAGGCGGAATCGCCCGTAACATTGCGGGTTGCCGCGTTACACAGGGCGATCAGGCATGATCGCTTGACCAACATCGCCAAGTTTCCCAACAATGTTGGGAAACCTGGCGATGTGACTCAGGCGATTCATCGCCTGATTATCGCCCTGTCACACGCGGCAATTCGCCGGCGATGTCGCTGCAACCTGGCCACGCCCCTCAGTTGCCGGCGATATCTCCCCGTGTGACGGTACCTTAGAGGCAACTCATGTCACCCAACACCGGTGCTCAATCTCCTGCAACCCTGACATGGGGGCGACTGTGGCATCTGCATCCAGCCATGCTACAAGGAGGAGACTGGTGGTATCACCGGACATGAGATCACCATAGGATGGCAGCCACTCCAGTCCATGTGAAGCACAGTGTCAGAACACAGCCTATTAATGACACCCAGCTGTTAGACAAGTCGGGCAGCTCTGCAACAGTTATATGCATCACAAGTGACTGACACCCCCTAGAGGGCTCAGCCTCAAACTGCAGGAGGATAAAATAATGCAATATTTTATCTATAGATGAAATGTGAGGTGTTGGTTTGATATTTTGGACCAAAATAGCGTAAGCTCGTAGCCCCCTTCACTGACCCACATACCTAAGAGTACCTAACCATATGTTTGACCATATGTTTCATTTAATTTAGAATTCACCGAATAGGTTACATTGTTAATAGAGAAAAAAAACTCCCCACATGAGGCTGGACCCCCTAGGGGGCGTCAGTCACTTGTGATGCATATAACTGTTGCAGAGCAGCCCCCCTTCTCTAACAGCTAGGTGTCATTAATAGGCTGTGTTCTGACACTGTGTTTCACATGGACTGGAGTGGCTGCCGCCCTATGGTGATCTCGTGTCCGGTGATACCACCAGTCTCCTCCTTGTGGCATGGCTGGATGCAGATGCCACAATCGCCCCCATGTCAGGGTTGCAGGAGATTGAGCACCGGTGTTGGGTGACATGAGTTGCCTCTTAAGGCACCTTCACACACAGCAATTTTGCTAGGCAATTTCACTGGCAATTTGCTGGTTGCAGTGAAATCATGGACACATTGTTCTATTTTGTTGCTGTGTACAAATGGAACAATGTGTTCATGATTTCACTGCAACCAGCAAATTGCCAGTGAAATTGCCTAGCAAAATTGCTGTGTGTGAAGGTACCTTTAAAATGGCTGGCAGCGTCCTGCTAAATGCAATGGATATTTGTATGTGGCCAAATGTGGTTAGTTACAACCAGCAGGATATCGTACGTGAATGCAACGACCTTGAGCTCCGTAGAGACCACCACAAGTCCCCTAAAAGTAGGGGTCTGCAAGAAATGACACAGTAAAGGGTCAATAGAAAGATTAAACAGGAGAGGTTAAAGAGGTCATCTCTGATTGATGCCTCAAAAGAGGTCTATGGATTGTGCACTGCATCCATTGACCGCCACACAAGTATTTGCATTCATATGAAGGTAATGAATATATTGCAGAAACCTTGGGCCAAAATTCCCCCTGCCCATAATTTCATACAAAAATGGCCATGCCACTTTATCGAAGGCCTTTTCGGCACCTACACTCATCAGCATTGCGGGCGGTCTCGATGCGTCTTGGGCCAACACATAGCAGCGACCACCAGGCGTATGTTTGCCACACCACTCCGCACCTGAATAAAGCTCGTTTCAGCCTCACATAAAAGTAGTAATAGTTGTAGATGGCTTGCTAAGTTCTTTGCTGAGTGTTTGTAGTCATGGTTGAGGAGTGAGATTAGGCGGTATGATTGTGGTAGTAATGGGTCTCTATTAGGTTTAGGAATAACTATGGTGTGTGAGTCAGTAAATCGATCGATGGGGACCCCTGGAGGAAAGCAGTGTTGAAGATGTTAGTCAGAATAGGTACTAACTCAGGGGATAGTATTGTAATATTCTGCAGAGAAACCATCAGGGCCCAGAGTCTTATGGCTGGATTCGTCTGCTACAGCTTGTCTCAATACTAATTATTATACTCTGAGCTCGGATGATTCTCCTTGTCTGTTACTTTTTTTTTTTATTAATAGTTTGTTCACGCTGATGAAACCCCACAGTAAGGCTATTGCTTCTTGAAAATGTGCGATCCCTATGTCATGACTTTCAGGGATGGGGGTGCATTGCCTGGTGGAAAGGTAAAAAATGGGTGCAGCATAACAGTGGCGGGGAATCAAGAGTACTGAAAAAGGAGAACCTCCGTATTAAACGTGCACAACCATTGCTGGTGAAACGTGATTTATTAGCAATACATTGACACAACAGAAAAGTGGAATAATCCCTCAACCATATCAAGGTCGGGGAACTTGCTATCTACCTTATGGAAAGAAGTTTTCCTGCAACCATAAGAGTGCGTGCACACGGTCCGGAGGAGCTGTGTATTGGATACAGCTCCTCCAGACCTGAGGGAAGCCGCGGGTGACCACAGGGAGACCGCAGCCGCCCTGTACTCACCGTGTGTGCCGGGTGCGGGGCAGCTTCTCCCTGCAGTCACCCGATGGGAGCCGCTTCCGACTCATAATCGCTTTCCAACAAGCTTTTAAATATGACTAAGGGATTTGTGCCAGGTCAGAACCCCAAACTACAGACGCTGCGTTTCGGGGTAACTACGTTTTCTAATACTTTTATTGTGTGTGGGGGAAAAGGGGGTTGATTTTAACTTTTATGTTTTTTTTTTTTTTTTTTTAACTTTATTAGTCATTCTCATTTTTACACTGCCTCTTTAAGAGGCACCTTGCTGCACAATCCGATCGCTTCTGGGAGATACAGATGAGCTGCAGCTCATCTGTATCTCCCAGAATCGCGGCTGTGTTGTGGTTGGCAGCGCCTGCCAACCACTAGATGTAACTGCGCTCTGACAGCATCTGGGGTCTAGCCAGGACCCCGGGCTGTCACGTGAGCACCGGAGATCTCGCGATACTATCGCGGGATCTCCGGAGCAGGCGGGGGACAGCGTGTTCCCTGCCGCGACCGCCTTGGATCCCGCTGTCAGCGATTGACAGCGGGATCCAAGGAGTTCACAGCGCCGATAAGATCCCGGATCCGATCGGTGCTGTTACCCCGACATCTCAGCTGATGAGATCAGCTGAGATGTCGGAGCTTTGATGTGAGTGCCGTGGCGGAGCTCACATCAAAGCCCCCTTACCGGCCCAGGACGTAGTACAACGTCCTGTGTCAGCAAGGAGTTAAAGGTGACACTGGACATCTCCTTACTGAAGTGCAAATCAACCATATCAAAATGATTAAAAACATACAGATCTCCGTCCTCCACATACATGGTATAGAAGGTCATATACAAAAGGTAGGTATACCATAGCAAACAATGGGTAATTGGCAGAAGGCAGTAATTTGGGTAGACAAGGAGTGGCAATTAAAGGAGCGGATATTTGAGGGTAGAATAGCAGAGTAGGCAGAAGTCAGTTCATGGAATGGTAGAACACAGGGTTAGGGGAGAGAGACTAGGAAGGTGTATATATATAATTACAAGGTTAAGCGAGTTCAGCACCTTAACACAATTCCCTTGTTGGTATAGCCAAGTAGGTCCACCAATGCCCACCAGGTTCATACAACCACAATTACAGAATAAAGTAGCCACTTGCTCACCACCCCATAAATATATCAAACCACTAGTGTCAGCCCATTATAGATGTAACATCAGCATATGTGGTGATAATTAGTACTCATCAAGCTCATGAGTCATAATGCAATACAATTTTAAGCAAATGAAATCAGTTGGGTTATAGGACTACATATGCACCTCACCAAGGAGAACCAGTCTACCATGAGAGATGTGAGTGCAATTAAATCACAGAGCCCCAGCCGGGGTGAAAATATTACCCACTGGAAAGTAGAGAACAGAGGGAAGGCCTAACACGTGTCGCCACCAACATGGTTTCTTCAGGAGTGGTGCCTGGAGTGAAGGTGAGGGGGGTAAATATCTGTGTTACACAGGGTCCTGTGTTTGTTCTGTGGTCCAGTGCGCCTGTCATTGGTGGAATTCAATGCAGCCGGCGGACGTCAAGGAGGGTGGCTGTGAACCAAAAGTAGTGCAAGCTTACTGGTGTGCATCCAGAGGATGCATCAGTTACAGGAGCGGACATAGCACTTGTAAATGAGCGCTATGCATCCAGACCGAATTAAAGACTAAGGCCCCTTTCACATCTAATGCAGGGCTGCATTTTGCTTCATTTGCGCTTCTATGCATTTTTACAGCTAAAAAACCCATCAAAACGCAGGCGTTTTTGCCTACATTGATTTTAATGGAAACGCATGTAAAAACACATGCAAAAACGCATGTGCATTTTCAAAAACGCAAAACGCATGCGTTTTTGCAAAAGCAGACCAAAACGTTGCTTGGGCCTAAGTGTTCAAAAGTCTTTCTGGGGCTTTCTTTTGATCCGAGTCTTGTTGTGATAGTCTTATTGGAGTATTTTTGACTAATTAACTACTGCCTACTCTACAATTCTACCCTAAAATATCCGCTCCTTTAAGTGAGGCTGAGCAAGACTAGTCGGACTGTGATCACATAAATTCAAATAACATACTAGCAGTCACATGCACACCGAAGCACCACAGCACTGTGAGCAATGCAAGGATTACGAGTCTGCCTGGTGTGATGCGTCGCTGCGTCACTGCCGGGTCGTCCCTTAGCTTATCCCTGAATGTGATTGGCTATCGCAGCCGGTCACATGAAGATTGAACCCGGAAGCCCGGCGAAGCGCAGCGGCACACCTGGGGGACATAATGCAGGATTCAATACACTTGGACTCATGAGTCCGCTAATAGTTTTCAGAATGTATATTCATTTTATTTTTATTATATCAGGCTGGGTTCCCATTACCATATTTAAAATGTCAAATGCAACTTTTCTATACTGTTCATAACCATGTTTTAATTTTTTCCTTATTTTTACATTTGTATTACACTTAATACAAAACACCAACTCTTTATTGGCTTTATGGCTTTATCATAGGTATTCAGGTCAACACCCGATTGTGAAAGAAACACACAAAACACTTTAATTGGATGTAAAATAGACCAAATTTTATTACAAATCACATTATAATTATTTTATTCAGTGTCTGAAATTTAGAATCAGCCAATTACTATGAAAAAGACACTGAAAATGGCAAACCTCCGACTCACGAAGAATCATCTTTCAGCACTCAGGAGAGGAAAAACCCCCTGTGGAGGAAACCTCTAGGGAACCATGGCTGGAGGACTGCCCTTCCCTTGGGCTTAGAAGGTTAATGCCAACACGGAACACCAAATGTTATCAGAATTTGTACATTGTATCATATTTAAAGTGAGACATAATATACAACCACTATAGATATGACAGCAATGACATCATAAAGTCACATAGGTTGTATCAACAGAAAACAGAAGGTCAAAGCAGGTGCCCTGAGCGAGCACCATACTGTATGGAGAAAGCCTAATGCGACCTCTCCAGGCCGTACATATAAAGGTGAAGACGGCTAGTACTGGACGTGAAGGAGATCTGGCTGCAACATCTGACACCCCATTGATCGATAGGGTTAGTTGGGCTGATCTGGCTGCTGGCCGGTATGGCTGATCTGGCGGGCCAGGCGGTATGGCTGATCTGGCTGGCTAGGCGGTATGGCTGATCTGGCTGGCTAGGCGAATTTCCCCCCTTCCTCCCTTACATATGTTGAAGTGATGAAGCTCCAGGTCTCCAGACACATCAAGTATCGCGCCTCTTCATACGACCGTCCATCTGCTCTGTTGTTTCAGAATCTTCTGACATAGCTGTATGTATTTATGACATCAGCACAGTTGCCGTAGTAACCACAGCTGTTTATTACTGATGTTTCATTGGCTAGAAAGTCCCTCTCAGTGTTCCATAGTTTTAACCATTGAATGACTGACATAGTGCCTTTATACTGAAGCCTGGAAATGTATCTTCTTGCTAGGCAAAACTATCATCATTTCACGATTTTAAAGATTCCTTAATCAAAGTCTATCTAGTTTGCTCATCTACAGATTTAAGATGTAACTTACATATTAGCACCTGTTAACCTTATTAGTTGCATAATATAACTGGATGTGTGCAGGGGTTGGCTGGCAAGTTTTAGCCTGGAGGGCAAGCGCATAGCAGTGGCCCATAAGTATCGGCCCATCTTTAAAGGGGTTGTTGGATATTAAGCTGCAAGTCTACAGTCACGATATGTGAATCCCCACATCACGTGCACTGTGCTTTGTGAACATTTTATGGTACCAGCAGCAAGAGCGCGCAGTTATGTGATCTCAAGTATGTGATATGTATACTCTCAACCACATTATAAGTACACTGTTTCTGGCCTTGCTTAATGCAGGTGCATTAATTGCCACTCCTTGTCTACCCAAAGTACTGCCTTCTGTCAATTAACCATTGTTTGCTATGTATACCTACATTTTGTACAGTTGTGGCGAAAAGTATTGACACCCCTGCAATTCTGTCAGATAATACTCAGTTTCTTCCTGAAAATGATTGCAATCACAAGTTCTTTGGTATTATTATCTTCATTTAATTTGTCTTCAATGAAAAAACACAAAAGAGAATGAAGCAAAAAGCAAAACATTGATCATTTCACACAAAACTCCAAAAATGGGCCAGACAAAAGTATTGGCACCCTCAGACTAATACTTGGTTGCACAACCTTTAGCCAAAATAACTGGGATCAACCGCTTCCGGTAACCATCAATGAGTTTCTTACAATGCTCTGCTGGAATTTTAGACCATTCTTCTTTGGCAAACTGCTCCAGGTCCCTGATATTTGAAGGGTGCCTTCTCCAAACTGCCATTTTTAGATCTCTCCACAGGTATTCTATGGGATTCAGGTCTGGACTCATTGCTGGCCACCTTAGAAGTCTCCAGTGCTTTCTCTCAAACCATTTTCTAGTGCTTTTTAAAGTGTGTTTTGGGTCATTGTCCTGCTGGAAGACCCATGACCTCTGAGGGAGACCCAGCTTTCTCACACTGGGCCCTACATTATGCTGCAAAATTTGTTGGTAGTCTTCAGACTTCATAATGCCATGCACACGGTCAAGCAGTCCAGTGCCAGAGGCAGCAAAGAAACCCCAAAACATCAGGGAGCCTCCGCCATGTTTGACTGTAGGGACCGTGTTCTTTTCTTTGAATGCCTCTTTTTTTCTCCTGTAAACTCTATGTTGATGCCTTTGCCCAAAAAGAGAGAAAATTCTTCCAAAACATTTTAGGCTTTCTCAGGTAAGTTTTGGTAAACTCCAGCCTGGCTTTTTTATGTCTCGAGGTAAGAAGTGGGGTCTTCCTGGGTCTCCTACCATACAGTTCCTTTTCATTCAGACGCCGACAGATAGTACGGGTTGACACTGTTGTACCATCGGACTGCAGGGCAGCTTGAACTTGTTTGGATGTTAGTCGAGGTTCTTTATCCACCATCCGCACAATCTTGCATTGAAATCTCTTGTCAATTTTTCTTTTCCGTCCACATCTAGGGAAGTTAGCCACAGTGCCATGGGCTTTAAATTTCTTGATGACACTGCGCACGGTAGAAACAGGAACATTGAGGTCTTTGGAGATGGATTTGTAGCCTTGAGATTGCTCATGCTTCCTCACAATTTGGTTTCTCAAGTCCTCAGACAGTTCTTTGGTCTCCTTTCTTTTCTCCATGCTCAATGTGGTACACACAAGGACACAGGACAGAGGTTGAGTCAACTCTAATCCATGTCAACTGGCTGCAAGTGTGATTTAGTTATTGCCAACACCTGTTAGGTGCCACAGGTAAGTTACAGGTGCTGTTAATTACACAAATTAGAGAAGCATCACATGATTTTTCTAAGGGTGACAATACTTTTGCCCACCCCCTTTTTTATGTATGGTGTGAAATTATATCCAATTTGGCTTTAGGACAATTATTTTTGTGTTTTTTTCATTGAAGACAAATTAAATGAAGATAACAATACCAAAGAATTTATGATTGCAATCATTTTCAGGAAGAAACTGAGTATTATCTGACAGAATGGCAGGGGTGTCAATACTTTTGGCCAACAATGTAGGTAACTTCAGATGAGTAACAGCAGGAAACTCTCACGGAATTTGCAGGAGTAGGCGGAGAAACTTCAGAAGCCACAAGGAGCAGAAAACCAGGCAGAACAGTCAAGCAGAGAACTAGAGGCCAGGCTGGAGTTTATTAAGAAAGGCAAATGAAGAGGACTGACGCCAAGAGTGCCATCTTAAAAGAGGGCAAGAATGTCTGTAGTCCTGACAAATAGTGTGGGAGGTTAATGCCTGTGCCAAAACAACGGTGCTACACTGTACAATGTTCTGAGCTGTTTGGCAGCTTTTGGGCCCCTTTGAAGGTGTTTTCTCTGCTTTTGATGTTGCGTGCCATTGATTCCAATGGGGTTCAGGTGAACTATTCGGCGAACACCCCGGCAGTCGGCGAATCAAACCGAATCCTTAGCCCGCAGGTGCTCGCTCATCTCTATCTCATGTGCAATGATTTAGTGTACATGTAAATGTCCAAATGCTGTCTGATATTTTACTGGACAGCACCCAGATCCATAGTCTAACAGATCCATTCACACATCAGTGAAAATCATGGAATGAAATTGGTGAAATTTAGGGCATGTCCTATTCTGATCCTATGATATTGAGGATCAGAATAACGCATACTCGGGGAGTGGCCTGACAGGCAATGTGAGAGGTCGCAGCAGAGAGCTCTCCTACCCGAGATCCTGTGTTGGGCTGTGACTGCTGCTCGGCTGGGCACATTGAAAGACACTACAGTGCACTGGAGGATTCGTGGACCCCGAGTGAGTGACTTACGGCAACAGGAGCAGAGCGATGACCCGTAGGAGACAGCGGGACGCAGGCTCCATGGAAACACACAGGTCCCAAGATGGCGCCGCATCTGTGGAGGAGGCGGAGAAGAAAAATAGAGCATGGGAGTGGAGGATGGCGGCAGCAACCAGACTGGAGAGGTTTGTGAGAGTGGAGGAAGAGAGGGGGCAGGGGAGAGGGGACAGAAACTCTGAGGCTGAAGATTCAATGGAGGAACTAGAACAGCCTGGGAAGGAGCAGGAGGAGGGGGCTGATGAAGCTGCTAATGGCCCCAGGAGAGAGACTGTCACTGGACACACAGGGATGCAGTCTGCACAATCTGAGCCCACACTTAAAGATATATTTGCAGCAGTTAACATTTGCAAGGATGCCCTGACTACACTCACTCAACAAGTACAGGGCATGCAGAGTGAGATTAAAGCATAAAGTCTGACATGAAGAAAGTGGCTGCAAGCACAGGAGAGGTTGAGGACAGAGTCAATGTGGCGGAGAATGATATTGTGCAGCTGCAGAAAGGCCACAAACTTTGTGCTAGACACCTAGAGGAAGTCATGGCCAAAAACGATGACTTAGAAAATCGATCCCGCAGGAACAATATAAAAATAGTGGGGGTGCCTGAGAAGGCTGAAGGTGCTAACCCCACCAAATTCATAGAGAACTGGCTCCTGCAGAAACTGGGCACGAAAGCACTATCTAAAGTACTTGTGGTGGAAAGGGCCCATAGAGTCCCGATGAGACCCCTGGCCCCTGGATCAGCTCCCTGTGCCATGCTGGCCAAAATCTTAAACTACAGGGACAGAGATGCAATCTTGAGGAATGCAAGGAATTCGGAAGACATGACTATTGATGGTCACAACATATCTATATATTCTGACTATTTGCCTGTGGTACAGAAGCTTAGAATGAGATTCGGAGAAGTGAAGAGGAGACTGAGAGGTTATGGGATTCAGTACTGGATGCTTTACTCAGCCAAGCTGAGAGTGGTTGTATCAGATGGGGTGCAGTTCTTTCAGTTCCCAGAGGAGGTCTCGAACTGGATGGATCGCAATCATAAGAAGCTGTGGGACCAAGGAAAGGGTTGAGCAAGTGATATGCTGGACTGTAGTTGGTTTTTGTTACACTTTTTTCCCCTTTTTAATTAATGCGATTTGACAATGGGACTATGGAACATAATTTCTGGTGTTCTGGTTACTGACATAATTGAGATCCTCTCTGGGCTAATGGAGGTGCCGAGTAGTGGCGGCGGTTTACAAAGGTTTACCAACTGTTTATGTATCTTAACTGTTTAATAAGGGCGGAAGAACAAGGTTGTAGATTACTAGGTTATTGGCGTACGTTTGTAGCGGAGTAGTGAGGGTGTAGTTGGGCGCTATTTACCAACTCTCAGGAGAGAGGAGATAAACGGTATCGGGTATGGGGAAGGGGGGAGTTGGGGTTGGGGGGGGGAAGGGAGGGGGAGGGGGGACCCTGTGGAGGGTGGGGGAGGGTACTCATGAACGGGGTGAGATGGGGAAGATGTGGGAGACGTTGTGGTGGAGAATGTTGGGTATCATGCCACTAATGAAACACTATGGCGAGACAGAATAAAATTATAAGTTGGAATGTCAGGGGTCTAGCAGACAGGAGTAAGAGGGCAGTGGTGTTATGTCATTTGTTGTCCTTTAAGCCATCAATACTATGCTTATTAGAGACACATTTGGTCAGGGAGAGGTGTGGTGTGTTGGCAAGGTCCTGGATTCAACATGCATATCATGCTACCTATTCTAGTTATGCAAGGGGGGGTTTCGGTCCTGGTTCACGCCTCAGTACAATATGAAAAAGTGGAAGTAAATGTGGATAAGGATGGGCAGTATGTGTTTGTGGTGTGTCGGGTGTATGGACAGATGATGTGTCTAGTGGCAGTATATTTCCCTCCGCCATATTTAGATAGTAAACTTCACAAGATCACGGACCTGGCCGGGCGCAGGGTGGGACTACCAGTACTAGTTGTAGGGGATATGAATAATGTTCTGAATTGGTCCTTGGATGGGGAAGGGCGTGGACGGGGGCTCGGGGAGAGTAAAGTTGAGACTCCCTTTGCTAGGCATGTTACTGAATTGGGTTTTGTTGTTTTATAGAGAATAAGGAATCCAGGAGTACGATGTTTTTCGTGCTTCTCAACGTCGCACAACTCCATGTCCAGAATAGATTTGTCATTGGGAAATAGACAGTTGGATAGGATGATTAATAAGGTGGAATACCTGAATAAGGTGATGTCTGACCACAAACCGGTGGAGGTGAAGATACAGATTGGGCCAAGAGGTGGAGCTCATGGGAGAGATTGGAACGTTCACCCAACATGGCTGAAAACGATTGATATGGAACGTATTAAAGGGGAAATAGAATTATTTTTTCAGGATAATGAAGGAAGCGCAGCCGTGGGAGTGGTGTGGGATGCTATGAAAGCCTACCTGAGAGGTCTTTTTATACGGGACATTTCAAGGTGTAAATCTGAATCTAGAAGGGAGGAGCAGGAGGCTATGGAGGGACTGAGATTGGCAAAAAGGGAGGCGGTGAGCTTGCCCACCCTGGAGACGCAAAGGAAATTGAAAAGGGCACAGGAGGAGGTTGATAGAATTCATATAGGCTCGGCAAAAAAAAGACAGGAGTTTCAGAGAGTGGCCTTTTTTGAAGACGGTGAAAAAGTGGGCCATTTGTAATCAGTGGTGGCAGCGGCTCAGAGGGATTCATCACATATATATGCTTTACGGGATAGAGAGGGTAGTATTGTGAAGGATACTGGGGCATATTGAATATTTTTAAACAGTTTTACAAACACTTGTACACCTCCGGGCTTACGTCCTGTATGGAGGATATTGTGAACTATGTGGAAGTAGCCAACCTCAAAAAAATACAAAATGAGGAAAAACTGAATTTGGATTTGACATTGGAGGAGTTGGAAGAAGCATTGACATCCATGGCAAATGATAAGGCTCCTGGGGGTGACAGGTTGCCTGTGGAGGTGTACAAACAACTTAAGGATGTGCTATTACCCAGACTATGTCAGGTATTTCAGGAAGCCTTGGGAGAGGGACGTCTGCCGGACTCCATGAGGGAGGCCATCATAGTGGTGCTTCCGAAGGAGGGTGAAGACAAATATAAGGCTGAGTTGTATAGGCCCATTTCATTGCTGTCGGTAGACGCTAAGTTGTTAGCCAAAGTTATGGCACGTAGGTTGACGGCTGTGGTGTCGGGCTTGATTCACCCTGATCAGTCTGGCTTCATGCCGAATAGGTCGACTGCAATCAATCTACGGAGATTGTATGTCAATATGCAATTGCCGGCAGATAATGCAGGTTGTAGAGTAGTTGTGTCTTTGGACGCTCATAAAGCGTTTGACAGCATGGAGTGGGACTATTTATGGGTGGTATTAGAAAGAATGAGCTTTGGACAGACGTTCCTTCAATGGATAAAGTTGCTTTAATCCTCCCCGCCGGCCTGTGTAAGGGTGAATGGAATAAGATCGGATAAATTTGCTCTCACCAGAGGTACCCGACAGGGATGCCCTCTAGCTCCGTTATTATTTGCCCTTGCGATTAAACCACTGGCGGCTCATATTAGACAGTCAGTTGAAGTGGTTGGCTTTAAATATGGTCAGGTGGAGGAAAAGATCGCACTTTATGCTGATAATATACTCTTATTCCTGCAGGACCCCCGAGACGCACTTACACATGCAGTGGAGGTAATTGAGAAATTTGGAACAATGTCGGGATTGCGGATAAATTGGGAAAAATCCAGTTTATTGCTGATAGACAGGAATGATGAAGCAGAGGTGGGAACTATAGAATGTGCTGAGCTCAAAGTTGTAGAGCAATTTAAATATCTGGGCATGAAGATAGCGTTACCGGTTACAGATTTTGTCCGAATGAATGTAGACCCGTTGTTGATCAAACTAAAAGATAAGGCACAAGCATGGTCCAACTTGCATCTCATAGTGGTGGGCAGGGCGAACCTGGCCAAAATGATCCTTATGCCTAAGATTCTTTATGTGCTTCATAACTCTCCTGTGTGGCTCCCGTGGGGGTTGTTCCAGAGTTAAACTCTCTATTTAGGGATTTGGTATGGGGCAGGGGGCAACCCAGAATTAAACTTGAAATCTTGCAACGGCCAAAGTCAGAAGACAGAATTGCTTTACCAAATCATTGAATTTATTTTTTAGCATCCCAGAGCCAGCATCTTAGAGGGTGGGTATCGAGAGGGCAGGGAGACTCAGTAAAAAATGACTGGCAGGTCCCCACTGGTACAGAGCTTGGAGGCGGGAGATCTGGGACAGTTTGGAGGGAGGTTTCCTACCATGTGCTTGGTACAGAGGGTGTGGTCTTGAGTGAAGAAACTGAGGGGCATAAGTGGCTTCACAAAATATACTCCTGTGTGGCTGAATAGAAACTTAGGTGAACTCTGTAAGTTGGGAGGTCAGAGAGCATGGACAGGTGGTGGTCTTGAGCATCTATGGCAGCTTGAAGAGAAGGGGAGGTTGAAGTCTTGAGTCATTAAAGCAAGACTATGGGATCCCGGACACAGATGGGTTCTTATATCACAGGGTGGCACATGCCTATAACAGACAAAGGAGACTGAGTAATCTCAAGATTCACAAGGACATAGTGTTGGACTATATTTGTATGGATGGTGACACTAAAGAAGTGATTTCGACTATATATGGCGATCTGTTGCATACATTCTTGCTGCGGCATCCTATACGGGCCCGGGATAAGTGGGAAGAAGAAATAAGGGAAATAAATGATGAGGTGTGGGACACTATACTGGAATATGGTCCGAAGTTGTCTTTGAGTGAGCCGGGTAGGATGTCGCAGCTCTATTTGGTGCACAGAGTTTATAGATTGCCTGAGTTTTTACACAGGATTGGGACTAGGAGTACATCAGAATGTCCGCGATGCATGCATGAGGGTGCGGGAGTGCTACATATGATGTGGGAATGTCCGAGACTGCAAGCTTTCAGGATGGTGGTGATAAATTTGATTGAGGGAAGGTATGGATGCGTGATTCCGAGAATACCAATTGTGTGTGTGTTAGGTTATGTGGAAGAAATAAATGTGACAAGTGTGCAGAAGATTGCGGTGGCAAGATTGTTATTCATGACGAGGAAGTTGATTGCGAGGGTGTGGATCAGGGCCGAGCCTCCCTCCAGGATGGAATACTTAGGACAAGTGGCGTATATCATACGAACAGAGGAGAAAATATGTAAGAAAAGGAATGCCTTTACAATGTTTGAAAAATTGTGGGATCCATGGTTGCGGGTGGAGGATAATGTGTCAGGAGGTGTATGAGCGACGACTGTGACGAATGTTTTCTTTTATACTGCTGGACCTGTGGCTAAAGAAGAAGATGGAGAATGTATATACGAGGATTCTAGATATAAGTGCTATTGTTTGTATAGAAATGCATACAGGGAATCTGTTCATGAGTATGGAGGGTGGGGGTGGGATCCATTGTTGGGTTTATATTATATATAAGTTAAAATAATGTGATAATGTCTTTCTGATGTGTGTTGCAATATTATGCTGAGTTTAATAAAAACATCTGAACAAAAAAAAAAGAATAACGCATACTCAGTGTGTCTGTGCACTGTCAAATACAAAATCTTATACATAGGAAATTCTGTGTTCGCTTTAATATATTTTGTAAATATTTAGCAAATATTCATCTCTTGCATTGTTGGCTGCCCTGACAATAGTCAGGTATTTTTACCACCTGTAATCCTAATAATTGGATGCCATTTGGTTCCTTTTGTATGCATTACATATTGAATACAACTGGATGTTGGCTTGTGTATAGAAAGCAATTAAAATGTTATATGATATTGTTGTTCGTTGTTATGGAAGGGGGAATACCTTCAACCTTTGAATGTACTGATTCATTTTCCTATTCATTGGATGCTAAGGTGTGCCAAATAAAAGCTCACAGCTTAGAGATTCCAATGTGTATTAATGAAATCGGAGACGTAGAAAATATCTAAAAGTACAGCAGTGAAAACACATAGAACACACAAAACCAACTCAAAATGATTCACGTCATAAACTCTACTGTACTGGGGGAATTCGTGAAAAATGGTCAAAGAATGCATGACTTTGGGGATGGGACATTTTAAAGAAACATCTGAATTTGAAAATTATCTTAAATGCAGTTGTAGTGCTTATACTATTTTGCTACACACTCATCATTATCTTGTTCTTTAAAGAACGTCACAAATGTCTTTATATGTGAGATAAAGAATGTTCAATTACTGGATTGTTGCTACAACTAAGGCTGCTTTCACATAACGCTTTTTTTCCTGTCCGTGGGATCCTACTTTTTGCAGGGCCCCACGGACAGGAAAGGACACAACAGAGGGTGACTTATTCTGTGTCCGGGTCCGTGATTATCACTGTCACTTCTGCAATTTATAATATATATTGCGGAAGTGAAATTTAGTAAAAAGAAAGAGTTAAAAATAAAAAAATCTGCATGCTCACCTATCCGGGATCCACCGCTGCCTCCCAGCAAGGTCCGAGTGCTTATAGGATCTGCGGTGACATGGTGCTTTATAAATAGGAATAAAAGGGTAGTGTGGGTGTGACACCCCGCCAAGCAGGCGTCACAGAGCGGTACTGCACCCGTAAAAGAGGTGCAGATACTCCAGCTGCAGGTGGACCCTAGGATGGTGGGTGGTACCCAAAACCAGCACTCCCACACTAGCTTTCGCGGTGGGAGGTTACCCAAGAGGGAATAAAAACACCCCTATGGGGAACAAGAAGGGCTTTTTGGAGTTGGTATCTGCCTCTATGTGGGACCTTTATGGTCCTTGCTGCTAGGTCACTTGGCCGAGGGACCAGGAGGAAGAGATGGAGGAAGAAGAAAGGGTTTAAAGAGCTTTTCAGGAGAGCAGCCGATTTGGGAAAAAGGGCTGTCGTCAGGTTCTCCCAGGCAGCTTACCGGGCACCGGAGCCTGCACCTGTGGGATACTTTAGGGCCACAGAGAATCCGGATTCCCGTAGAGTCTTCAATTCTCCCGGGCACCAGAACAGATCAAAAGAGGGTACTAGGCACCACCAAAGGAACGAGCGGCCAGCCAGTAGAGGGTTACCCGACGGCCGAGAAGGTGAGAGAGGAAAGGAGGTCAGGCTTCACACCACAAACTGGAAAGAAGGAAGGAACAGACATAGTTAGAGAAAGAAGGCAGACCAAGGGTTCCACCATACCACATGGGATCCGCCTGCAGCCACCCGATAAGTTACCTGTCCTCATAACATCAGGAGTGCTGAACTGTAACTTTGTATGCATGCAAGTGAACAGTAAAGTACCCGGAGGAAAAGTGACTTTTGACTCTGCCTGTATTTCTTCAAATGAACTTGCTCCCATACAGGAACGCTGCTCCGGAGGTCCAGCCCTACCTGTAGAGGACTTTACCACACTTGCCGCATTACCACCTACCTCCGGCGGACTGTGGCGGCGCTGGTGACACATCACCAGAGACTACAGGTGGCGTCACGACAAACTGTATATAATCCCCTATAAATATAACCCCTTTTTGAAGATAGGCCCAGGACATGGGATCAGGCGCGGCCACCACTCCCCGTGACACAGTTAACCCCTTGGAGCCTGATACACGAGTACCCCAAAGCCTGGGCTCGACATATCTTTTTCTGGCAGTCACGAACAGGATATCGTGCCCGGTACCACCGGGTACTGTGCGCCTTGAACTTGGACTATTGAAACAAACTGCCATTGCTTGGCACCAAAAATGGGTTCCCGCCATTACTGCAGGAGGACCTAAGATGGCGCCGTAGCCATGTACTAAACGCCATGTGCAGGCCCGGGGGTGTGTCTCAGCCCCTAGAAGAAGGAGGACCAAGACGGAGGCGTCAAAAAGTGTGGCCGCCCAGATTGCCATCATTCAATCAGGGCGGCGGCTCACAGAAAGTTCCTCGGGAGAGGTCGCCCATAAGAAGAGAAACCAGAAGAGAAGGACAGAGCGACCAAGGCTCCTTTGTACCCGGCAGCATGGCGGCACCCCGTTGAAGACAGGTAGTGCGCGAGCTTGAAGAACAGGCCCGAGCCGCGCAAGGCGAACCGGCAGTGGCGTCCCTGTTAACACTAGAGGGGGATGCTGACTACTGGAGGGACGCATTTGGACGGCTCTGCCAGGACATGGAAAAAGCCCTGGCATGGGTGTGCCGGCGGTGGAGCGCGGAGCAAACATACAAACTTTCAACTATGAGAGCAGACCACAAGGCGCAAGAGGCGGCAGTAGCAGAACAAGCAGCACTGCGCCTCTTTACGACCTGTACCACCACCCGTGAAGACCCGGGACACAGGAGTTCAGACGGAACCCCCGACAACACCACCGTCCCGTTCTAGCAGTTGTCTCCGGCTGGAGGCAGCGCGGACGCCCCCTACAGAACAGAATGTCATTGTCGAGGAGGAGTACGACGAGACAGACGACGAGGAACCGGAGGACGTAGAGTGAGCATCGGAAGGGAGCACCCCAGAAGCTGCATGGTGGACCGCGTGGCAGCGGCAGCAGCGAGGAGCTCCTGCCACAGTGATCTCAGCGGAAACCAGAGTTGTATCCGGAGTCCCGACCGGCAACTCACCACCCCCACAGTACCAGTCACTCCAGAAGTCTCAATCAGCTCTGGACAAGAGGGACCAGGTGGCTAGACAACGACGCAGAGAGGAGCAGTTCCAGAGAGAACAGGCAACCAGGCGACTCCAGGACGACGCCAGATCACAGCCCCCGCTTCCGATAGAACTACGCTGCCTAGGAACCGTCATCTCCGTTTACCAGGACGAAGGCTGGGGATTTCTACGGGAACCCGGACTTCAGGACGATGTGTTTTTTGCCAGACGTGATGTGGAATCCTACTTGTGGAGAGGACACCCGAACAGAGACCTTTACAGAGGTGAGCAGGTCACGTATGAGCGGTACCCCGGCCCATTAGGCTGGTTTGCCATAAGGATTTCCCGCGTAGAGACCTTACACAAGCAATAGACTCCCGTGCTGAGACATTGCACAAGCAACTAGCCGCGGTCCTGAAATGACAATGGCGTGCAGCCTCCGGTGTCCGGTTCCCGGATCCTCCCGGATCGGGGCAATCCGGCCCCATAGGCTCCTATGTTAAGGGAGCGCTGGATTGCCCAAGAAGGATCCGGCGGAATGCGGGAGGATCCGGGGGAATCCGGGACGATCCTTGGGGAATCCGGTGGAATCCAGCAGACACCAATTATGGGGAGATTGTTTTCCCCGGACACAAAAATGTTTCAAGCAACTTTTTGTATCCGGGAGAAAAATCCCACTTTTCCCGTATTCTTCCGGTGAGATGGAAGCCGGATGGCAGATAGTTGCCATCCGGCTCCATCCTGCCCCATAGTATACTATGGGGCCAAAATCTGGTCCGGGGCTGTCACCCCTGACAGCCACGGACCTGATCTGACCGCAGTGTGAAGCTGCCCTAAGGGTACAAGGGATAGAGCAGGGATCTCAAACTCGGCTGGGTTGGTGGGCCGCACATAGAAAAATATTGATATCGGGGGGCCGCATTGCTTGTAGGACTAAAGGCCCAATCACACACACAGATAATTGTGAAGACATTGTTCGCAGATCTCTGGTTGCAGTGAAATCATGGACACATTGTTCCATTTTGTGGCCGTGTACAAATAATAATGTGTCCATGATTTCACTGCAACCAGAGATCTGCGAACAATCTCTGCACAATTATCTGTGTGTGTAACTGGGTCTTAAGGCTGCTTTCACATCAGTGGTAAATGCTGATTGTGGCAGTTGCGGTGAAAAAAACCCAACTACCACGATTACAGCATAACGGCCGCGATCGTGGCACACTTGCGGCAAGCCCCATACAATGTCTATGGGGCTTGCGGTAAGTGTGCGGCAAGTGCGGTTTCGGCACTTGCGGCTGCAAAAAAAAAACGCTGCATACCGCGTTTTTTTTGCGGCCGCACCTGCTGCAAGTGCTGAAACCGCACCTGCCGCACACTTACCACAAGCCCCATAGACATTGTATGGGGCTTGCCGCAAGTTTGCCACGATCGCGGCCGTTATGCGGTAATCGCGGCAGTTGCGTTTTTTTTCACCGCAACTGCCGCGAACAGCGCAAAACGCTGATGTGAAAGCAGCCTAAGTGACATTTTTAGTAATACCAGATTTTTTTGCTCAATGTAGTAATGTCAAAATCCTGACCCCTTTCTTGTAGTAATGTCCCCATCTTGGTCCCTTTCTTGTTGTAATGTCCCCATCCTGGTCCCCCTCTTGTACTAATATCCCCAACCTGATCCCTTTTTGCAGTAATGTTCCCCATGCTGGTCCCCTTTTGTAATAATGTCCTCTATGCTGGTCCCCTTTTGAAGCGATGTCCCCATCCTGGCCCCCACAGTGTAGTAATGTCCTCCATGCTGATCCCCTTTTGTAGCGATGTCCCCATCCTGGCCCCCACAGTGTAGTAATGTCCTCCATGCTGATCCCCTTTTGTAGCGATGTCCCCATCCTGGCCCCCACAGTGTAGTAATGTCCACATTCTGGCCCCTTTTGTAGTGATGTCACCATCCTCACCCCCATAGTGCAGTAATGTCCCCTATGCTGGACCCCTTTTTTACTGATGTCCCCAACCTGGTCTGCCTTCTTATCACACACTAACTCACGCACACACTAACTCACGCACACACTAACTCACGCACACACTAACTCACGCACACACTAACACACTCACTCACTAACACACTCACTCACTGTCACTCGTGTGGAACAAAAGGGGGGGGGACCACAACCGATGAGCGGTACCTGGTGGTCTAGTGGGGGCGACAATAACAGATGTGGGGGTTCGCATCTCACCTCGGCGTATCGCAGTGGATGGCTCCAGACTCCAGCATTTGGGGTGTCCTCCACGAGCAGCACCTTCTTCCAGTCAGGTGACTCGAGCAAACCGATCACCTGACCCTGTGACATTCTCAGCTATGTCGCCGCAGGTCCTTTGGATTCTGTTAGCGGTGACTCTGGTTCACAGCTGCTCCTGCTGCAACCCTAGGATGGGGATATGATATTTGTACAGAAGTGTGAGATTATAACAGAAGCACAAGAGCACAGGAGGCACATGTTTAATTACCTTTGATATACCACAATGCATTTCCACGGCGGTCCGCTGTCTTCATCACATAAATCCACCTGAGGAAGACGGCGGACTGCCGTGGAAATGTGTTGTGGTATATTAGAGGTGATTAAACGTGTGCCTCCTGTGCTCTAGCGCTTCTGTTATAATCACACACTTCTGTACAAACTCGCAGGCACTCACACAGGCAGGCACACAGGCAGGCACACAGGCAGGCTCACAGGCACTCTCACAGGCAGGCACACAGGCACTCTCACAGGCAGGCACACAGGCACTCTCACAGGCAGGCACACAGGCACTCTCACAGGCAGGCACACAGGCAGGCTCACAGGCAGACACACAGGCAGGCACACAGGCAGGCTCACAGGCAGGCTCACACTCTCACAGGCACTCACAGACACTCACACATTAACACACACACACACACTTTTGCTTTGCTAACCATGCTGGCGGCGGTCCCGTGCATGGGACCGCCGCGGTCTCTGCTATAATCTTACTTCCGGCCGCTTCACTCTGCCGCTCGCTCTGCTGATGTGCCAGTTCAATGCAAGCCGCAGTCAGCCAATGAGAGGCCCGCAGGTGACCTCAGTGTATGACGTCACCTGCGGGCCTCTCATTGGCTGACGGCTTGCATTGAACTTACAGGGGGGCAAAGCGATCGTCGGAGTGAAGCGGCCGGAAGTAATATTATAGCAAAGACCGTGGCGGCCCCATGCGCTGGACCACCGTCAGCATGGTCATGTCACGCTGGGAGTAGGGAAGACACCCAGCGTAGGATAACGACGGGGGGGGGAATAAGGAGTCCCTAACGCTAAGGGCACAAGAAGGAGACGGTAACCCCTAGACTTCCTGGAGCTGACCCTGTCTGCCCTAACGTCCCTATACAGTCTCCTCAACTGTCGCCGACCACGAACCTCGTCCCTCTCTGATCCTAGCACTATCTTATCTAAGGATCAGATGGAGAGGTTCACTAGACCCCTCAACTATCAACTAAAGACAAACACCAGGGAAGACAGACATTAGGGAAAAGGAAACACTTATCTGACAGCAGAACTCAGCAACCTCCACAACCTCAGCGTCTGCTGGAGCAAGGATAATGAGTGCACAAGGAACTATCACCTGCACCGAGGAAGGGTAATGAACCTCCTTATAAAGGTGGAAGGAATCTGCTGGGTCCTAGTGACCCACCATATTGGTGGATAAAACCAGACCGAGCACAAGACCTCCACAGCCGTCCCCCCATAACAGCGAGATCCATCACACCCTCTCTCCATCTACACAGAAGGTAAATGCCCCTGAAAGAGACGGACCATCCTCCCCCATTATGGCTGGTGGGCCACCCGCTGGGATCGTCTGCGCGTGGCCTCCACCCTGTCATCCGTGCCACCCGTGACAGGTCAATTGTCCAAGGTGCCGGGGGCTGCACAGGGAAGCCCCAGGGGCCGCATGCGGCCCGCGGGCCGCGAGTTTGAGACCCCTGGGATAGAGCATGTAAACAAGCTACGTCATGGAGTGGACTGGGAACGGTCCCTCCACAATAGAGAAATTTTGGGGATACTGACATTAGATGCAAGATACCTACTTGGATTGAATTATGAGAATAACATCATGTATTTCTATTAAGCCAAATCATGTGCACATTTTTTCATGAATGCTTTGAAAAATCTTGAAGTTTATTTTTGTTTCTGATTTTATAATTTTTTATTCTAGCAAAGCAATATGAAACAATTATTCTTGGAACATGGAAGAAAAAGGATTTCCTTTTGTGCCTTTATATTTCTTCTGATATGTTAGTGTATGGGAGATAGAAAAATTTTAAGTGCAATATTGATGAATATGCATTTTTCCAAAAGTTTTTTTGGAAGTGGTCCTAAAAAAAGACAGAACAATAGTGTGCATTATTTTAGATGTTTTTTCCCATTTAACCCTTCTCTCCCTAATCCCTGTTTTCCTCCCCTTCCTCGGTTTCGTATAGTGGGATGTGGTCTTTAGACAATTATGTGTAATTTATTGCAGGGGTATTCATTAATTATGTGTATATATCAATATGTTTTTAATGTGTATGTTATGCCTATGATTAAGACATTGCCGTTCAAATGTTAAGAGTTGCCTTCATGTTTTTTTCACGGTATTTTATAAATGCTTCAACTCTTATATTAATTATTTGGATTATCCTGGTAATTAAAGTTCTGCCTAATTGTCTGTTTGTCCTTTTGGTACCTTTTAGATTTTTTTGTCTTTCATAAAACTTTGTAATTTATCCATTTGACTTGAAATGGGTATTTTCTATGCACACCATCTAACGAAAGGCCACAAGTGTGTTTCGTGAAGTTGAATAGAGCATGTGTGGATCGACTGGTGGACTTGGTGACCCTTTTAAGGACAATAGTTCCCCTATGACTGATTCCTGGAAAGAAAATTGGATTTTGCTGTATTCATGGGGATGCTAAAGAATCTCTGATGGCCAGAGCAGTCATTGAGACATTTGTGGCACCCCAGAGTCCGGTTGCAACAATGGCCTTGCCTCCCTCGGGGGGTAGGGTCATGTTTGGAAGCCAGATGGGGTATCCACACCAGGTAAGCCTACAGCATACAACACCTTCCTGACTCCAGACCTTAAGGGGGAGCTCTGAAACCTGAGTTCAGGGAAGCTCCCCTATAAATTAAGGTCTAGGGGCAGGGTTAGTTAGTTCAGCTCCTAGGAGGACTGTGAAGACTGGAGCAGTTTCAGGATCGTCCGAGGATACTCACTAGCCAGTGTGGGGAAGGAGAGGAGTAGGCCTGGGGAAGGGAACTTGTTAACGGGTCACTCCAGAGTGGAGCAACAGAACTGGACACCGGAGTCCGAAACTGGAGGGCGAGAGATTCCAAGTCTCCCGGCCACCAAAGCACCTGGAGGCACAGCAACGTGAAGAGCTCAAGGACAGTGGCCAGAGAAGTGGTACCAGGAAAGGGCTCGAGCTGCCTGCCATACTGGTGATAGACTTTCCAGCAGGAGAAAAGGGTCGCAGCTTAGCTACAGGCAGCCAGGATTAGCAGTGTGGAGCGCAGCAGGGAGGCCTCATAACTCGCCGGGTGAGGAGATCCTTAACTTGCTTCCAGGCCACTCGGATTCAAAACATTACCTGTGAAGTGTACCCTGGTGTCTACCTATGGCTATAGGAAACTGCACCTGCGTGTATGTCGGTTATCCAGCGCCCTGAGTCTTGCACCCCAATGGCCTACCATCGCCATAGACTTTGCCGGTTGCCCCAGGAAACTGATCCACGCTTTGTTGCACTCCCATCGTCCCCGTAGGTCCCACACCACAGCACTGGCCTCAATAGCCGGATACCACGGGTGGAGTCACATCACCTATCCCCTAAACCACTACCTCCCAGATTCCCTTTTATTAGGACTAATCCCCAGGGTCACGGAGCTGGATCTCGACCCCAGTGACTCCCTGAGAAGTGCCCGAGTACCCTATTGCCCTGGGGAATGTCACATTCAAGGGTGTAGTGGGGTACCAAGATGTTGGTCTAGTCCCAGACTTTCATCATCCCATTATAATAGGCTAGGACTTTGATTTATTTTTAGACTTGAGCAAAAAGAGGGAAGTATCTGGTTGTTCAAGGAAGAGCTGGAATGGCTTTAAGAAAAGCCCCACCACAGTGAGAGGCTGAAGGGGTTTCTATTGGTTTGTTGGTGTGTAATAAGGAAGAGCTAGTGCCTCCTAAGGTTGACAGTCCTGAGTTAGAGGTGACCAAAGAAAATGGTGGATGTGCCTAACTTAGCTACATAATGTTTAAAGAAATAATCAATGGTATGACCAAGGGTAAAGGGGTATTTCCTGAAAAGGGGACTGACACCTAGTGGGATAGGGACTTGTTGATCCAGATTACCGGGGTGAGTAACTATGAAAGTAGACTGAGACTATCAAAAAGAAGTAAGAGAGTACAGTAAAGAGAAGCCGAGCGAAGAGGGGAAAAGGCCTTTTGAGGGTTGCATACTGTCCTTTGTTCTAGTAAAACATCTGGTAACTGCATTCAGTTTAGGTATAGCTGGTGGAGCAGGGATATTTTTAGATTAGAGGCACATAGTCAGAAGTAGGGTTTATTGCTTTACTCTACTTTTACGGACTGTCAATAGAAATACGAAACTGAAGATAAAATGAATTTTTACAGAAAATAATGTTAGAAAACATTGTTTTCTGTATAATGACTTGTATACAGCACTGGACTAGGGTGACTGGGGCCAACCTGGGAAACTGACTCCAGGGGCCCACCCTTCAGCTATATGGAAATACCTGTTAGCCATTATACCCATTATAGTGGGAGCCCATAACTGCAACTGCTCACCATACCTGCAATGTACAATTACTGTAGTTTGAAATAAAGAGATTCTTTAGTGAAAACATGTTATCAGCGATCCACAGGTTAGGAAGGTGATAACTTATTTATAAGTGGAATCCGGCCAGTGGAAGCCGCACCATTGGAAGAATATGGCACTTTTATCCCTGACAGTGCACTTTTATCCCCCTTAAACGATGCACTGGCTGGTAATGATGTCTGACTGCAGCTCCATTCATCATCATTGGAGCATCCAGAAAAAGCCAAACACAGCACTGACAGCCACTGAGGGAATGAAAGGATCAGTGGTCAAGCTGTACTTCAGCTCCAGTCTAATGGGGATACATGGAGTAGAGACCTACTAGATCTTCAAAGAGCAGGAAGAGACAACCAAGGGGGAACACAGTAGTTAGCTGCAGCTTTGCGTGACAGATGACGTCCAAGATTTCTACAAAGATGACAGCAGGGATGACATTGCCAACCATCCACAAGATAACTTCAGAGCCAATCCAAAGGAGAATCCGGCAAACACTGCTATTCCATATGAGGTACCCCCTGATGAAAGGTCAAAGATAGCTACAGGATGTAATGGAAATATGTTTCTGGTTGGCTGGTATTCAGTCCTTGTTGGCAGTGGTCAATCCCACAACCTATTTACCCACAGTACGGACTTGTCGACTCAGTCACTTATCACTAAATGTATTGACTCTGAATGCCTTGAGAATGAAACCACATTAGTTATCACAGGTGGCTCAATGAGAAGATCAAAGAAAGTGACCAAGGGTCACGTGCCAGCAAGATACTTTAAATTATGTGATATTTCTCTATTTTTTGCACTTTAGTTGGGAGTTTAGAGATAAATGTTACAATAGTTACCTCCTAAAGAAATTGTTTCTCTATAAAAACACTTTAGTTGGGAGGACAAAAATTGAAATCAGCACACTATGAGAGACTTTGTTACAACAGCTCAATGTTCGTCATTTCAAGTGATGGGCCTCCAAACACTTTTGGATGATGTTATTTTTGTTCCAGACTCATGGACTTCTGATATTTCACTGTTTGCATTTTATGTGTCTTTGAGATTTTGTCCTACACACAGTGAAATGTTCCAGATGCATGGGCACATGCATGTTTTTAATTTGAGGGAATATGTAATACCCCATAGTTGCTGTGTATGTGTGTCATGCCGGAGCAAAGGACCGTTCAGTGTGCGGCTCATGAGAAGGGGTAAAGCAGGGAAGATGTAAAGGGTGATAATAGGGTGAGGGGAGAAATGTCACCACCTGACCTCACCTGTGGCTGATCCCCGAACTCCCTAACATCCCTAACATCGCTAATAATTATCGATCTGACACAAATACACAGCTCCCTTCAGTGCACACAGTGAGCTGGCACCTCACAGAGAGCAGATTGATTGTTAGAGTCCCTCTGGGGGGCACAGCAAGGTGTTGTATGCTGCGACGATTTGAAAAAGCTCGCCCTCCCGCCCTTTCCCAGAAACACTCGCTTTATAACCAGAAGTCTGTGGGCGGAGCCTGTCACTAATTGACTTACATTGGGCTCGGTGCTCTGGTCGAGTACAGGAGTATCTTGGGATGCTCGGCCAGAGCATCGAGCACCCGAGCATTTTAGTACTCGCTCATCTCTAACAAGGATCAATAAAGAGAGTGATCCTACGTGGATCGATGAGCATATTAGCAGGTGCATAAAGGTGAGTGGATAAATATGTACATATACATATGAGTGTTTTAACGCTACACTTAGATTTGGCGCCACATTTGTCCCTCCTGCTTTTTTACCCTGCCAGGGAACTGTTTGGAACTATAACAGCAAGTTAATCCCAGATTATTATTTCATCACCGGGTTTAACCAAGATAAAATATTTGGAAGTCATTGATATTAGTTATACTAAAGAAATAGGAGCCTCATTAGTAGAGACAAGAAAAGTAAGTCTGTCTGCATAATGTCACTATCAGACAATAGCTTCAAATCCAAAATGGTGCTGAGCTGTAAAGTGAAAACTCATTTGGCATGGAAGGCAGGTTATGATAAGTAAAGAACCAAAGTCAATGGCTATAAATTGAGGATGAGCTGTAGATTCCATCAGCGATTGTAAAGGATGATTCTTAATACTCTAGCTTGGAGAATAGTAGGCCAAAAATAATAGTGAAAATTAGGGATTGAGTTCCTTCTTTATGATTACCCTGTATAATGCTTTAAGGAGTTCAAGTGACTGACACAACAGAGGCTAGTAAAACCGCAATATTGAGAAGTGAGGCTTTAAATGAGTTAAGTGCTAAGATGACTGTTAGGGCTAACAATCTTCAGTTTCAAAGGAGAGGGTAAAACCTTTATTGAAAAAAACTCGGAATAACTCAATGAAGAAGGCTTCTGAGGTGATAAAAAGAATCATGCCATAGCAGAGTCTTTATGATATGGAGTGCAATGGTGATCTTGCGTAGTTCCCAGAAAATACTAGTGCATCTCAATGAATTAGAATATCATCAAAAATCAATGTAATATTGCCATGTTTCAGGGCGTTTCTGGGAGCCCTGAAACACATTGACTAATAAATCAATATTATATTCACCCCTTGATATCTCGTGGATTTTAACCCTTCATCTTCCCCACTTTCATTTTCTGAGATAACAACCTTTGTTTTTTTCATTGGCTGTAAGCCATAATCTATTATATAATTGCCGTAGCTGACTTCCGTCGGAGCGGCGCGACTTCCGGCTGTTTCTCCTGGACTCTGTCCAGAGCCGCAGTATATACCTATAAAACCTATACCACCACCACCACCACCACCACTCAGCTCATAAAAACCCTTCAGATGATAACCCCCTGTACATCGGACAGCTTTCACACACCACACACAATCAGGAAAACCAGGCCCATGTGAACACAGACCTGCATTGATAACCTGTGTGAGGCACCCCGCCAGGGGCCACATCACCACACCTCACTTTCTCCGCACAGCAAAGCACTCATCTCCACGGGTTCAGCTGCTCATTAGGCTCATGAATGTATCGGATCTTCAGCACTCACACTCAGCTTTTTTACTCAGCTCATAAAAACCCTTCAGATGATAACCCCCTGTACATCGGACAGCTTTCACACACCACACACAATCAGGAAAACCAGGCCCATGTGAACACAGACCTGCATTGATAACCCGTGTGAGGCACCCCGCCAGGGGCCACATCACCACACCTCACTTTCTCCGCACAGCAAAGCACTCATCCCCACGGGTTCAGCCGCTCATTAGGCTCATGAATCTATCGGATCTTCAGCACTCACACTCAGCTTTTTTACTCAGCTCATGAAAAGCCTTCAGCTGATAACCCCCTGTACATCGGACAGCTTTCACACACCACACACAATCAGGAAAACCAGGCCCATGTGAACACAGACCTGCATTGATAACCCGTGTGAGGCACCCCGCCAGGGGCCACATCACCACACCTCACTTTCTCCGCACAGCAAAGCACTCATCTCCATGGGTTCGGCCGCTCATTAGGCTCATGAATGTATCGGATCTTCAGCACTCACACTCAGCTTTTTTACTCAGCTCATAAAAACCCTTCAGATGATAACCCCCTGTACATCGGACAGCTTTCACACACCACACACAATCAGGAAAACCAGGCCCATGTGAACACAGACCTGCATTGATAACCCGTGTGAGGCACCCCGCCAGGGGCCACATCACCACACCTCACTTTCTCCGCACAGCAAAGCACTCATCCCCACGGGTTAAGCCGCTCATTAGGCTCATGAATGTATCGGATCTTCAGCACTCACACTCAGCTTTTTTACTCAGCTCATGAAAACCCTTCAGCTGATAACCCCCTGTACATCGGACAGCTTTCACACACCACACACAATCAGGAAAACCAGGCCCATGTGAACACAGACCTGCATTGATAACCCGTGTGAGGCACCCCGCCAGGGGCCACATCACCACACCTCACTTTCTCCGCACAGCAAAGCACTCATCCCCACGGGTTCAGCCGCTCATTAGGCTCATGAATGTATCGGATCTTCAGCACTCACACTCAGCTTTTTTACTCAGCTCATGAAAAGCCTTCAGCTGATAACCCCCTGTACATCGGACAGCTTTCCCACACCACACACAATCAGGAAAACCAGGCCCATGTGAACACAGACCTGCATTGATAACCCGTGTGAGGCACCCCGCCAGGGGCCACATCACCACACCTCACTTTCTCCGCACAGCAAAGCACTCATCCCCACAGGTTCAGCCGCTCATTAGGCTCATGAATGTATCGGATCTTCAGCACTCACACTCAGCTTTTTTACTCAGCTCATGAAAACCCTTCAGCTGTTAACCCCCTGTACATCGGACAGCTTTCACACACCACACACAATCAGGAAAACCGGCCCATGTGAACACAGACCTGCATTGATAACCCGTGTGATGCACCCGCCCAGGGGCCACATCACCACACCTCACTTTCTCCGCACTTCACTCACTTTCTCCGCACACATACACACACACACACACATACTCCGCTATACTTACCACCGGCCCTGCATCACCGACATGTCGCCGCCCCCGAACTACTCGATCAAATATCGCGTCCACTAAGTCTCGCCAAACTTGCCGGACCCCATATTGTATCCAGTCGTCCGCGGGCGCCGACATATCAACTCAGGATCCAGTCGGCAGGGAAGACGTAGGGTCGGTGCTAACTATAGCGAAGTGTCTGTGTGTGTGTATGTGTGTGTATGTATGTATGTGTGTGCTGACCACTCTGCCCACAGCGCTGCACTCAGCACTCTGCCCACGCCACTGTGCTCACCAATCTCACCACACTCACTGCTAACCACTGAGCCACCGCACTCACTGCTAACCACTGAGCCACCGCACTCGCTGCTAACCACTGAGCCACCGCACTCACTGCTAACCACTGAGCCACCCCACTCACTGCTAACCACTGAGCCACCTGTATACACACAATTCATTTCACCCCACTCCCCTAACTATTAGTAAATATACTATATATGGATTCTAGACTACCCGATTCTTTCGAATCGGCCCGCCATCTATATATATATATGTGATTATATAGGAATTATCAGTATTATGTATGTGCTTATGTATACATTAGTGAGTCGCGCCTATTCTGCAAGGACTCGCAACGCCCGCTTGGCGGCCATTGCGAGTGAGGCTTTGCGAATCAGTGGTGCCGGCAATGCTTCACAGGTCGCGTGGGCGCTGGCCCAAGCCCACAACGACGGAAACAGTGCCGAAACTTACGGAAGTGCGTTAGGGAAATTATATATTACATACTGATAATCTATTATATAATTGCTGTAGCGACTTCCCTCGCACACGCCACTACCTCCGTGGCTTTGTTCGTGGACGCGCATCGCCCACGCGACTCACTCGCAATGCCTGCAAAGGGGGCGTTGGGAGTCGTTGCAGCAGCCCGAGCAATGCCCTATACACAGATTCTAGAATCCCGATGCAATCGCATCGGGCTCACAGCTAGTCATTAATATTTACAGAAATAAACAGTTGAAATAGATCACTCTGTTTGTAATGACTCTATATAATATATGCATTTCACTTTTTGGATTGAATTACTGAAATAAATTAACTTTTTGATGATATTCTAATTCATTGAGATGCACTAGTGTCTTTACATCATTGGTGCATTGTCAGGAACATGAGCGATAGGCCTGTGAATAAGATTCAGGTGGTGTTAATATGGAATAAGATTGATAGGGCTGCAATAAGTATGAATGCCTCTGTCGCCCCTGTGATAAGCCAAGGGCTAAGGTTAGCTATGTGAAAAGCATGTGGTTGTTGTGCCGTTGTGCCTGCTACCTTGGAGACACATAGATCTATATTGCATTTATAGACTCAGAATGGTAAAAAAAACTTTTTAGTGAGAAGATTTGTGAAGTTGATTTTACATTCTGGATTAATTAGAAGATAAAAAATGAATTGCAATGTTAGATGTTACAGGCTGCTCCAATGCTGCTGCTCTAGTGGTTGGCACCAGTAGTAGAAGGGATGTCATTCACCTGACGCCTGAAGCCAATTCCTAGCATTTACTTATGACCTGTGAGCCATGTAGTTGGTTATGGTAGGCAATGTAGGAGCAGCTGAGCTTTTAATGGGTAAATTGATATGGACGATGTAATAAAACTGGAAAAGTGATATTGTGATATTCTATAAGATTCCTGTGTAGATTGTTGTTTTCTTGTTGGGTATTGGAATTGCATTGCTTTGAAGTTACACATCACAACCCAGAGATAAGAGAATAGCATCAACTAGAATCGTAAAATGCAATTATGCTGACCCAGAACTAGAGGTGAAATTACAGGATATGTGGAATGACAGCAAAGGATTAGGATTTCAAAATGTGTGTGTCTTTGGATGTTGGACATGTCTTGTGGGTCAATCAAATCAAAGACTTCTAGTGGTTTCTGCCGTCCCCAGGCATTGGGTTCTATACATCATCGTGTTATGTCACCTCTGTATTTGCTAACAGGCCTCAGGGCTATGCACCTCATTAACTAAGCTTTCGTCAAGCAAGTATTAAACTCAGAAAGGCACAGGTTCTGCTCTGCCCTTGTCTATGTTGGTACATAGCGAGGGGTGTCACTAAAGTTTAGGACCATCCCGATTGGCTGTACCTTGTCAGGATTAGATGACTTTTATGCTTTTTAATGAAAAAAATGGAAACTAAGTACGGTACCTTATTTTTAAACTCCCTGTTTAGTTTATGTGGATTTCTTTGGCAGTGGAAACTCATTAGCATTTGCGACTTTTGCTTTTCTAGAAATGTACACATTACTAATTGTGTTGGAACGAAGATCTTTATTTTTGGCTACAAATAATTAGAATTAAAAAGGTGAAAAATAAACACGTTGTTGTGTTAACTAGAAAATTAATACCTTGAATAGTTATGAATTAATGCTCATATAGTACTCTACTTGATCCATCTTTGGTGAGATGTGTAGTTCCTTGCAAGGTCACTTCAAACAAAAGGTTGTCATTTTACAATCAAAGTTCCTGAGCTCTGAAGTGACACCCTTTGAAAGGGTAAATATAGGGATTTGCCAAAAATATTTCAGGTATGCTGGATGCAAATCTAGGTGTGGTAATATAAGCCTACATAATAATAATGGGCAGTTATGCAATATTCATTTCTGTCAACACTATAACCAAAAAACATAACTGTATTTAGATTAAAGCTTTTCATGAAGGGAGTGCCAAGTATCACAACATATATGCTTATGTTATGTAGCAACCCCTAGTCAAATGAACCCCTAGTCAAACCCCTGTAGCAACCCCTAGTCAAATGAAAAATCATTAGATTTAAGTTAAAAGCAGGCTATATAGTCTTTAGACGTTGTCAGGTGAGGATACTTTATCATTTATCGACAGAATAGCTGATAACTCATTGATCAGTGAGGACCTCAATGCTGGCACCTGCACCAATTGGCAAACTGGGAAATTCTCATTAGAAAGGAGTGGCAATCCACATGCCAACTGCCCCTACATTCATTCTCTATTCCTAGGCAATAAATCGAGCAGTGGTTGAGCATACTCACTCCAAGATGTAACTGGGATTCTCATAGGCTTCAGGGTAAAATTTGGACTTGGTCCCCCAACCAGCATATCGATCAGATGCATGGAGCCTTGTAGCATTGCCAGGTCCTATGAAATGTTGCCCGATGTAAAAAGAAAGGATAAAATACATAAATCTCAGTCTAAAGGCAGCAATACTTCTTAATAATGGAGTCATACAGTTACCAATTGACAAATATTATCATCATTTTGTTACTGAATAAAGTTTATTATCAATAACAATATATTAATAATAACACATAAAAGGGATACATTCTGCTATACCATAACCATATATTATGAACACAAAGTGTCTGATTATAACCCTCTAGCCTGTTACTGAACAAAATACAGTATAACAAGAGCAATAGTATTAGTATTACCACATTCAATGGATAAATACCACCCCATCATGGCCATATATAATCACCAAATAGTGTCTAAATACAACCACCATCCTGTTAGTGAACAAAATCCACAAGACTAAATGTTGGTGAACCAATACTACCACACACAATGGTCCAATCCTATCACACAATGACCAGATCCCATATTTCCACTATATAGTGCCTGAATAATAGTTCCAAACTGATCATTAATAAAAGCCACAGTTCTAACACATCAACAGTGGTATCGTACACAAGAGCTCTTTAGATAGTATATAATGCAGGCCATATCCGGCCCTCTGACTGTTCCTGTCTGGCTCACCCAAGGGCCTGAAAGGGACTGTTGTATGATTCTGATTATCATCATAGAATGGTAGAGTTGAAAGGGACCTCCGCCGAAATTCAGTCCAACCCCCTGCTCAAAGCAGGATTCATAAATCATCCCAGACAGATATCTGTCTAGCCACAGTTTGAAAAATTCCATTGAAGGAGAACTCACCACCTACCTTGTGAGCCTGTTCCACTTCTTGATCACCCTCACTATCAGAAAGCTTTGTCTAATATCTAATCTGTGTCTCCTCCCATTCAGTTTCCTCCCATTGCTTCTAGTCTTTTCTTGTGCAAATGAGAATAAAGCTGATCACTCTACAATGTGAAAGCACTTGACATATTTGTAGACAGGTATTAGGTCACCTCTCAGTCTTCTTTTTTGCAAGCTAAACATTCCCAAATCCTGTAACCGTTCCTCATATCATATAGTTTGCAGACCGGTTACCATCCTGGTCGCTGTTCTCTGAATTTGCTCCAGCTTGTTGATGTACTTTTTAAAATGTGGGGCCCAGAACTGGATACAGTATCCAGATGAGGTCTGACCCAAGAGGAGTAGTGGGGGACAATGATTTCACATGATCTAGACTGTATGCTTCTGTTAATACATCCCAGAATTGTGTTTGCCTTTTTTGCTGCTGCATCACACTGTTGACTCATGTTCAATTGGTGATCTATTAGTACATCCAAGTCTTTTTTACAAGTGCTGTTGGTTAGCCCTATTCCTCCCATTCTGTATATGCTTTTTTTATTTTTCCTACCCAGATGTAGAACTTTGCCTTTTTTCCCCTGTTAAAAACTATTTCATTAGTTTCTGTCAACTGTTCTAGTTTATTTAGATCTTTTTGAATTCTCTCTCTCTTCTATGATGTTAGCTATCTCACCTAGCTTTGTGTCATCAGCAAATTTAAACAGTTTTGGCTCAATTCCTTCATCTAAATCAAGGGCTGGGAACCATTTTTCTGCCGAGGGCCATTTGGAAATTTCTACAGCCTTTCAGGGGCCGTACAAAATGATCAACTTGAAAATTACCTGCTATATTTGGTTAAACAATCATCTCACCCCTACTGTAGTGGCTGGAGCTGCTTCTCTTTGACATGGGTGATATTGGACACGTTGCTTCTCAACTGTTTTTCCAGGTTTGCTAGAGCCCTAGACATCACAGGAGAGGCTGGTAGCATATACATCACTGGGGAGGCCGAGGCTGGGGAATAGAGATCACTGGAGAGCTGAATTTAAAGGGCAAACAGTCGGCCAAACGCGTCTGCCAGCCTGAACACTGCAGTACTCAGGAGTCTACCCGGAGGCCGCAAAAAAGTAATCGAAGGCCGCATTCGGCCCAGGGGCATGAAGATCACTGATCTAAATTAATAAAGATATTGAACAACGCAATGCCCAGTACAGAATCATGTGATACCCCACTTGGGACATTCTTCCAACTAGTTGTGCAGCCATTTATACCCACTGTGTGGGTCCGATCATTAAGGCCCCTTTCACATCAGCGTCTTTTTTTTAATTGAAGCATCTGCCGCCAAAGGGACGCACTTGCGACTCACTTACGGCAAGCTCCATGCATTGTCTATGGGACTTGCGGTCCAGTGCGGCAAGTGGGGTTCTGCCTGATCTGGCAGATCCAGCAGTTGTGACTGCGAAAAAAACATGGTCAGCAGCGGTTTTTTTCGCAGCCGCAAGTGCCGGCTCTGCCATATACGGCAGAACTGCACTTGCCACACCTGACCGCAAGCCCATAGAGATTGCATGGGGCTTATTGCATGTGCAGCCATTAGGCAGCAGATGCAGTAAATCTGCCGGATCTGCCGCAATATATAAAAAAAAAACGCTGATCTGAAAGGGGCCTAAGCCAGTTATGAATGCACCTAACAGTTGCCTTGTCCATTCCAAACTTGATTATTTTTTTTAATAAGGATTGTATGAGAACTTTGTCAAATGCTTTGCTGAAGTCCACATATACAATATCTACTGCTTTTCTCTGATCCACCCAGTCAGTGATTCTGTCATAGAAGGGAATTAGGTTAGCCTAACATGACTTATTAGTTACAAACCCAAGCTGCCTCTGGTTAATCACTTCCTTCTTATCCAGGTACTTGCGTACATGTTGTTTAATAATTTGTTCAAAGATCTTTCCTGGTATAGAAGTTAGACTCAGAGGCCTACAGTTCCCTGGGTATACCTTCTTCACCTTTTTCCACATAGGGGCAACATTTGCTCTTCTGCAGTCCTGTCATGCTGGATCAGGGGATATCCAGCACACGGTACAACACGAAGGTAAAGAGGGATATATTTTGGGAAGGAAGGCCTTGATGATAGGGAGTGGGGGAAAGGACAACTCCTGTCAATAGCCTGCAACTTACCCTATCTCCCCTTTCATCCCTAAGCATGTTTTTCTCCCCCCCCTACCATCACATGCCTAGTCCATGGCTATCACCTCAATCAAACCTGGCTAGTACACTGGCCAGCAAGAACACTAGCCTTGCCACTGTAGATAATAATACACAAGTAAGGTAAACAGACAGGGACTAGATAACAAGGATACATTTCTACCTTGTATCTGCAGCCAAACTCCAAAAGGCAGCAGAACATATGGCACCCAGTCAGCAGATCTCCAGCAGCAATAGGTCTACATGGTCCACACTCCAGGTTGTTCTGTTCAGAATGAACCATCACTGTGAACAAATGTTGGACCATGTGACTACTTAAAGGCAGGTAGGTGTGGTCACACACTGCTGCAAACTAACCCAGCACTACCAGCAGGGAACTGACATTAACCTTTTTGGTACTAAAGAAATTAACATGTTTAAAAACCATGGCTCCAAAGCTGTCATTGACTTGTGACAAGTCCTCTGGGACATCTCTCATTCTCCAAGAATTTTTAAAGATTATGGGGAATGGCTCAAAAATATCCTCTGCTATCTCCTTCAGTACCCTGGGGTGTAATTCATCTGGACCTGGAGACTTGAATTTATTTATATTAGCTAAGTATTTCCTCACTCTCTGTCTGTTCGTACACTGTGTTCCAAATTATTATGCAAATTGGTTTTAAGTGTCATAGGGTTATTATTATTTTTTTTTATCAATGAAACCCATTGATGGTATTGTGTCTCAGGGTTCTTTGGATCATTGAATTAATCTCACATATCTCTGATTTGGCAGGTGAGCCCAATAAAAGGAAAACTGGGTGTTCCACAATATTACGCAGGCCACAGTTTTCAAGTAGATTCTTGGACAAAGTGCCTCAGTGTCCGCGCTGCTGCTCCGAGACCAATGAAACACAGACAAGGGAATGTCTGGATCAGATACAGTCTTTAGTACAGTGAACAACTGATGAGCCCTGAGGAAGGAGCTCGGGAGGAGGCTCCGAAACGGGTAGATAAATAAAGGCTGTATCTGATCCAGACATTCCCTTGTCTGTGTTTCATTGGTCTCGGAGCAGCAGCGCGGACACTGAGGCACTTTGTCCAAGAATCTGCATCACGATCACGGTCATCGTTGGGAGTGCGGTCCCTGCAGCAGCTGCCTGTACGCTATTCTACCAGTTGTGGGTTTCACAATTGACAAAGGTGAGCAATTCCACATCGCTAAGTGAGAGTTTCATCTGAGATAAGACCCTATATGCGCATTCTTTTTTTCACAGTTTTCAAGTAACATGGGAAAGAAAAAGGATGTCTCTGCTGCCGAACAGCAACAAATAGTGCAATGTCTTGGACAAAGGATGAAAACATTTGATATTGCACAAAAACTTAAGCGTGATCATCGTTTTGTGTAGAGATTTGTGGCTGATTCTGAGCACAGATGTGTTCGTGTAGATAAAGGCAGAATGAGGAAGGTTTCTGCCAGGCAGGTTCATCAGATTAAGAGAGCAGCTGCTAAAAAGGCCTTACAAACCAACAGACAGATATTTGAATCTGCTGGTGCCTCTGAAGTCCCTTGAAACTCAAGGTTTAGGATCCTTCAAAGGC
This sequence comes from Allobates femoralis, assembly GCA_033576535.1. Taxonomy (NCBI): domain Eukaryota; kingdom Metazoa; phylum Chordata; class Amphibia; order Anura; family Aromobatidae; genus Allobates; species Allobates femoralis. Next base: position 287,443,149 of record JARQOC010000003.1, on the reverse strand, counting down.
TTGCTGTGGTGCATAAACCTACTATTCGGCCACCCCTAAACAGTGCTCACAAGCAGAAACAGTTGCACTGGGTCCAGATATACATGAAGACTAATTTTCAAACAGTCTTGTTTACTGATGAGTGCCGAGCAACCCTGGATGGTCCAGATGAATAGAGTAGTGAATGGTTGGTGGATGCCACCATGTCCCAACAAGGCTGCGACGTCAGCAAGGAGGTGGAGGAGTCATGTTTTGGGCTGGAACCATTGGGAAACAGCTGGTAGGCCCCTTTAAGGTTCCTGAAGGTGTGAAAATGACCTCTGCAACATATATAGAGTTTCCAACTGAGAACTTTCTTCCATGGTACAAAAAGCAAAAACGTGCCTTTAGGAGCAAAATCATCCTCATGCATGTTAATGCACCATCTCAAGCTACAAGGAATACCTCTGTGCCATTGGCTGCTATGGGCATAAAAGGAGATAAACTCATGTTGTGGTCACCATCTTCCCCTGACCTTAACCTATAGAGAACCTTAGGAGTATAATGAAGCAAAAGATCTATGAGGGTGGGAGGCAGTTCACATCAAAACAGCAGCTCTGGGAGGCTATTCTGACATCATCCAAAGAAATACAAGCAGAAACTCTCCAGAAAATAACAATATCAATGGATGCAAGAATTGTGAAGGTGATATCAAAGAAGGGTTCCTATATTAACATGTAACTTGGCCTGTTAGGATGTTTTGGAGTTAAATAGCTTTTTATTTCAGTGAATGTGATCTGTTAATGCTGCAAATTCAACAAATGAGCATTTTCAGTTCTTTCAAACATATCAAATGTTTACAAACTCTACTGTGCGTAATAATTTGGAACAGTGCTTTTAGAGTATTTTTAATTTTGAAAATTATACTGTTATCATAGAGAGATTTCTTCAATAAAATTTGATGTATACTCTAACGGGTGACTTTTATTACACTGACTGTCATTTGCACCAACCATTTAGAAAAATCAGAGAAAAAGAACATTTGCATAATAATTTGGAACACAGTGTAGATTGCCTGGATTATTTTATTCCTTTAACAGTACAGTGATGATCAGTTGATGTTACATTTACTTTCTAAGAGAAAACAGATGCAAAATACTCTCATGAACCCTGACAGCACCTCGGCTACTTCAAATGAACAGCTGATCTGCATCAGCTGATCATTTGAAATAATTGGCGGGAAAGCCAGCAGTGAGAAGACTTCACCTCTGGCTTTTCTGCTATGTGCTGCACTCCTCGCTCCCTGATGACCCCTCATCGCTCCCCCCGCCACCTCCCCGCCTGATCCTAAGTTAGGACTGAGCAGGGGGAGCAGCTCCAGGGAGCGGGGAGGGGGAATCAGGAAGTGGGGAGCGCAGCACAGAGCAGTAAAGCCGGCAGTGAAGTCTTCTCACCACCGCCGGCTTCCCCGCCCTGGTCTTTTGCTCCCCGCTCCCTGGTGCTGTGCTCCCCGCTCGGTCCTAACTCAGGGTCAGGATGGGAGGTAGCGGGGGGAACGAAGGATCGGGATGGGAGTCTGCGAGGGGCAGAGGATCGGGCTGAATGATTGTTTAAAAGCCGGCGGCTTTTTACCGCCGGCTTTTAAACAATCATGCCCCCATTTTAGCCTTTTCCTCTGCCCCCAGACTACTTTATAGGGTTCTTTTGGTGAACGAACTGTTATCAAACATAACCTCGAACTGCTGAATTTGAAGCTAATTGTTCGCATTCGTCGAATGACTCGGACACCGCCCAAAACAGCTCGAATTTTAGATTGGCGAACATTTTGAATCGAACCTCGCTCATCTCTATGCATAATGTCAATTAGCTCAGCTTTTTTTGCATAGAAAACTTGTGTTAAATGAAAAAGAGCAAGTGATAGGCAACAAATTAAAAGAAAAACAATGGAAGGGAAAAAATAGAACAGCCTAAAGCTTGCTGTGACACTGGTATTGGCACCCTTTACATTAAATTAGTATAAAGACACATCTTGACTCGTCTGTGGTAATCACAAATGAGAATCACCTGTGATAAATTGTGCCCATGTGACATGAATTAGTCAATGAATGATGACTTCAGTGTTTTAAAAAGCCACATGCTAGGCCCTTATACTTTGTCACAATGGTGAAAACAACAAAGCTGTCTCAGGACATCAGAACTGCTATTATTAGCAAACACAAGACTTACAAAGGGTATGAGGCCATTTCTAAAGATCTTGGTATTCCAGTTTCAACAGTGCTCAATGTTATTCATAGGTTTTCCAAGCTTGGAACCATCAAGAACTTTCCTGGATGTTAAGGAAAGAGTAAAATTAACATGAGATGTCTTCAAGGTTGGTGCCAATTATGGAAAATATACCACGTAAAACATCCAAAGATCTGAAGGACAACCTGGAACAGTCTGGTGTCATAGTTTGAGCAAGTACCATATGACACTAAATAAACAAAAAAGAGCATTATGGGGCGAAGGCCAAGGACGATACCATTGCTGAAGAAAAGACCTAAAAATGAAAGACTGATCTTTGCAAATGAGTACCTTCACAAACTACAATCTTTCTAGGAAAATGTTTTGTGGTTTGATGAAATAAAAATAGACCTTTTTGGCATTTCAAAGCAACAGTTTGTTTACCGACGGCGCAATGAAGCATATAAGAGAAACAACACCCTACCAACAGTTAAGCATGGTGGAGGATCCATAATGTGGGGTTGCTTTGCTGCATCTGTTACTATGGCCTTGACCATATCACTGGTTGTAACTGATTATACCACTAATTATAAAATCCTGAGTATATTACTTTAGTATATTGCCATTTATTTATGAAAATATTGTACAGTGTACAGAAAAAATTAAGCTGTGCCAATAATGTTGAGCAGCACTGTATTCTAGCAAAATCTGTGCTCCAAAAACCAAATAGTGATCCATCCTTCTCAGTCCTGCCGTGTAGCCAAACAGTAGTTTCTGAGGTTATAAGGGTCATCACCGCGTTCTGGAGATATTTCATAATAAATTGTGGGAACGAGTTTCACCTTTTAACCTTTCTGTAACTGAAAAATTTGCAGCCAATAAAACAAAAGTACATATTTACCACTAAAATGTTATATTTCCAATTTACAATGTTATAAAAGTGTGTGAGGCACCTGTGGGTTTAAAATACTCACAGAATGATGCCCCCACAGTTCCCAAACTGCCTCCCTATATGCAGCATAATGCCCTACAGCTCCTCTTTAAACAGGATGGTGGGCCTTATACACATATATAGTGTATAATCCACTAACAGCTCCCTATACAGAATATAATGTCCCACAGCCTACCTATACACACTACAATACCTCCACAGCTAACATATACTCAATATGACATCTGTGCAGCTCTCCTATGCACAGTATATTATCCCTACAGCTTCCCAATGCATGGTATAATTCCACCACAGTTCACCTAAACATAGTATGATGTCCATACAGCTCACCTACATACAAGATTTTGCCTCCACAACTCCCCTATGCACAGTATAATAATCCTACAGCTCCACTATACATAGTATAAGGCCCCCACAGCTCCCTAGATACAGTATGATGTCTGCTACATTCCCCTATAAACAATATAATGCTCCTACACCAACCTTAGTATATATAGTACAATGGCTCCACACAGCATTTCTATGCATATATAATGCCCCCACATCTCACTTATACACATTATGATGCCCCATCTCTCCTGTTATACAGTATAATGCCAAACTGCCTCCCTATACTTAGTATAATGCTCTACAGCTTCCTTTTAAAAAATGTTAAGGGCCCCAGTGCACATTATTATAGGCCAACACAATATAAAGCCCCCAGCCTCAATATACACAGTATCATACCCTACCAGCCTTGCTATACATAGTATACTTTTGCCACAGCTCCCCTATGCACAGTATAATATTCCATAGATCCCCTATACATAGTAGGAGGGCCTACAGCTACCCTATAAACAGTATTATATCCCCACAGCTCCCAATATACAGCATAGTTCTTTCAGAGCCCTTCTATATATAATATGGTGGACAGCTCCCTCTACACAGCATTATAGTAGTATTCCCTCAGAGCTCCCTTATACATGTTGTGATGGGCAGCCAGCTCTCTATACACAGGATAATACCCCAGAGTTCTCCTAAACACATTATGATGGCTCCCACAGCCTCTCTATGTGCAGTATGATGCCTAAACAGTAGTCATCAAACTGTATAATGCCCCCATAGTCCCTCCCCCTTGTATTCAGCATACTGCCCTCCTATACAGTATGGTGACTCACCGAGGCCGGGACTCCGGTTTAGACAGGCTGAAGCTCCTTCCTCCTTGTCACGGGTGGGCCACGCCTGCCGGTAGTGGGGCCCGGTTGAGTGCAGATCAAAAGTTGAAGACGTCTTGTAGGAACAGATTAAAAGGGGTTTAATTTATTCGTGACGCCACCTATGAGTAGTTTCGGTAATCGTTACCGACGCTGCGAAACCTCCGGGGGATGGACAGCAGCAAGATGGAACGCTCCCCACAGGCTGGAGCTGCTTAAGATGTTGTGCGGCAGCTGCGGTTACCTTGTAGTGCGGACGGACAGTTCATAAGGAAGCACGGACACAGAAAGTCTCTGCAACGGGTCTTTACTGTAACCAGCAGGCAGTACATGGTATACAGTTTACGGGTAGTGGACCGGGTGGACTCAGCAGTGATGGTGTCCCTCAGAGATCCGCAAGTGTTCCTCCATTCTAGCTAAGTGTTTTGCCATTGTCGCCCAGGAATACCAGATCGGATACGGGGAGGCTGCTTCAATCCCTATCCAAGCTATACGTTATGGATGTTCTGGGGAGCCTTGGGTCCCTCGGTGGTTACACCGCTGGTTAGACGACTGGAAGTTGGCTGGTGGTGGGGTGCTCCTGTGAAGCTGCTCCTCCACTCTTCTGGTTCGCGTAGCAGAGGTGAACTGCTGCCAGCTTCGGTACCAGAGAACCGGCTGTGAAGTTTTTGGGCACAGGAGTCTTTTGGAACCCGTGGTTAATGATGCCCGATCCCGGTTGTTGAGGCCTCAGGTGCTGACACCCGACCGGTGACGGCCCGGGGGCTGCACGGGGTGCGGAGCCCCCACTCCTACTCCAAGTTCTAGACTTCTCAGGTCAAGTTCTAGACTCCTTCTCTTCGACTAAGGGTCTGTTCTCCCTACACACTTCCCTAGCACTCCGCCCACCAGGACCCTGGGTTGGCCCTCTGTTCTAGGTGATGCATGCAGGGTTGGATCTCAAAGTTAACCAGATCACTGCTGTGTCAGAGAATATTGCGGCTGCATTTATGGCTGCAATACCCTCTTGTGACGCACTCGTTGCGGGGCGCCACACTCCCCCTTGGTTTAATACGCTTGTCCCCAAGCGTCACACTACCCACATTACAGAGGTTTTTATATCTTATAACAGGTAATACACTTTTATTAATGACAGGTCATTATGTTGCATAAAAGTGAAACAGTAGAATAAACAGGTTAACACATAGCGCGGACCCGGCAGGCGGTCGGCTGTCCTTAGGTAAAAGTTCAGGCTGTGGCCGCCAAGTCGCGGTGTTATTTGCAAACAGGAAGAAGTCTCTTGGTGAAAAGCTCAAACAACAAGTCACTTATGGAGGGCAGTGTTCCGGACTCGTATAGCGAACCACCCGTCACAGCATACATATCGCTCATAGGTTACAATGTCCCCTCTATATAAGTCTCGGTTAGGATGCCCTCGCGGTAGGTGCGACTCCACATCACGGCGCCCCACGAATACTTCAGTACTCACACCCTCCTCCCTTACGAATCCCCACCCGGTGGATAAGTTAAAGGTGCTCACCCGTCCGGTTTTACGGAACTCATCAGGCAATGGAGATTGGCGGCGGGCTTCAGCGAGGGCCTGCATGTTGGCGCGCAGCCGAGTGTGCCACTCTTCCCTTCGGATGCGACGTACCTCTTCGTCGGAGTGGTGCGGCGTGTGGGTACAGTCACTACGGCGTGATGGTTGTTGAACAGCTCGAGCTTGGTGGGCAGTCTGGAGCAGAGCCCGGTTTAACGGAACCGGAGAAGATGTTGCTGCGGCGGCACCCGACCAGTGTACCCGAGCAGATTGCCCGGCAGAAGGATTCTTGGTGTCTGCCCAGGCGAACCCGGTGTGGAGGTCCTCAGCGGGGCTGTAGGTCTCGTCATCATCATCCTCGATCTCCTCCTCGATGACTACGTCGGGCTGCTCGGCTGACGGAGATGATGGAACAGAATCCTCTGGGTCGATGGGTGGCTGTGCTTCAAAGTTCTCCTCGAGGTCGTCTTGCAGGACTTCCAGGCTGCCTGCCTCTTCTTCTGTAGCAGCGGGAAGTGGTGTTTCGATCCCGGTCACCAGGTAGGCCTCGGTAATTGCAGAGGAGGCCTCCGGTTCAGGGGAGAAAAAGGCGACAGTCTCAGTAGTGTGGAAACTAGTCGCAGGTTCCGCAAGTGGAACCAGGTATATGTCGGCTTCTTCTGTGGAGCGTATTGGAAGCTCCGGCTCAGGAACGGGGTCGGCTGCGGTTTCAATCGCTGGAACGAGCTGAGCTGTGGCCTCCACAGGAATGATGCAGTCTATGGGCTCCGGTGACGAAGCAGGACAGGTGGTGGGCGACGGTGAGGCGGTTGAGAAGCTGACGATGTCATCTGGGCCTAGAGAAGCTGTACCCGGTCGGCTCTGCTGCATCGCATGATGGAGTCTTCTGCCTAGGGTCGCACTCCAGCTGCGAATCGTCCACTCCACAGTCTCAAGTAACCGCACCCGGAGGTCTTGTAGAGCCTCTAGCCAAAAGTCGGGGCTGCCGTCTACGGTATGGGCAGGACCCGGACCCGGTTGGCCTATGGCTGCTCTGGCCTCCGCCTCGACCTCCCGCATTAGGTCTTGGAGTCTCGTGCTGGCCATTCTCTTCTTTAGAGGGAACCACACCCGTTCAACCGGTAACCGTTCTGGTAGAGAGCTGGTGAAGAAAGGTCTGCGACACTCCCATTTCCTCTTGGCTTTTGTAGTCCAATGGTGGGAAAAGTCTTTGGGGTCCGCCCCCATGGTTGATTCGAGCAATCTAGGCGGACAAAGAGTTTGGCGCCTTTGCCTTTAGCCCTCCCACGATGAGGGGCGGTGGCTCACCCCTGGGCTTGCACGTGGCGTATTCTTGTGGCGGGAACGCCATCTTGGGCGCCATCTTGGCCCACGGTGAAAAGGCGGGAAAGTTCTTTTAGGGACGAACAAAGTCCAAATTGTAGACATTAAAGTCATTTTTAAGCACATTATACCCGTTAGGGAACGGGCCTGCTCGTATCCTGTTCGTGACGCCATTTTCTGACTCACCGAGGCCGGGACTCCGGTTTAGACAGGCTGAAGCTCCTTCCTCCTTGTCACGGGTGGGCCGCGCCTACCGGTAGTGAGGCCTGGTTGAGTGCAGATCAAAAGTTGAAGACGTCTTGTAGGAACAGATTAAAAGGGGTTTAATTTATTCGTGACGCCATCTATGAGTAGTTTCGGTAATCGTTACCGATGCTGCGAAACCTCCGGGGGATGGACAGCAGCAAGATGGAACGCTCCCCACAGGCTGAGCGGTGATCCCCGGAGGCTGGAGCTGCTTAAGATGTTGTGCGGCAGCTGCGGTTACCTTGTAGTGCGGACGGACAGTTCATAAGGAACCACGGACACAGAAAGTCTCTGCAACGGGTCTTTACTGTAACCAGCAGACAGTACATGGTATACAGTTTACGGGTAGTGGACCGGGTGGACTCAGCAGTGATGGTGTTCCTCAGAGATCCGCAAGTGTTCCTCCATTCTAGCTAAGTGTTTTGCCATTGTCGCCCAGGAATACCAGATCGGGTACGGGGAGGCTGCTTCAATCCCTATCCAAGCTATACGTTATGGATGTTCTGGGGAGCCTTGGATCCCTCGGTGGGTACACCGCTGGTTAGACGACTGGAAGTTGGCTGGTGGTGGGGTGCTCCTGTGAAGCTGCTCCTCCACTCTTCTGGTTCGCGTAGCAGAGGTGAACTGCTGCCAGCTTCGGTACCAGTGAACCGGCTGTGAAGTTTCTGGGCACGGGAGTCTTTTGGAACCCGTGGTTAATGATGCCCGATCCCGGTTGTTGAGGCCTCAGGTGCTGACACCCGACTGGTGACGGCCCGGGGGCTGCACGGGGTGCGGAGCCCCCGCTCCTACTCCAAGTTCTAGACTTCTCAGGTCAAGTTCTAGACTCCTTCTCTTTGACTAAGGGTCTGTTCTCCCTACACACTTCCCTAGCACTCCGCCCACCAGGACCCTGGGTTGGCCCTCTGTTCTAGGTGATGCATGCAGGGTTGGATCTCAAAGTTAACCAGATCACTACTGTGTCAGAGAATATTGCGGCTGCATTTATGGCTGCAATACCCTCTTGTGACGCACTCGTTGCGGGGCGCCACAATGGCATGCCCCCAAAGTGCTCCTATACACTTTATGATGGCCCCCACAATAGTTCTCACACTGTACGATTCCCCCACAGTCCCCCAACAAGTTCTATAAGGCCTTGTGCCCACGCTGCATTTTTTGCCAGGATTTTTATTCGTATTTTGAGAAATCTGCACGAATATCTGTATGTCTACTCTGATGCCAGAAAAGTCTATGAGAATTCTGAAGTGCGGTGCTAACGCTGCATGTATTCCTTGCGTATTTGAAGCAAATTGTTATGCAGAAAATCTGCAATATGTCAATCATTGATCTGTATTTTGCTGCATTTTTCAACCTTCGAGCCATTGACATCATTAAAAAATATGTGCTGTAGAAAAAACACAGACGCACTAAGAATACACCAAAAACACGCCCAAAATTCATTGCGTCTTTGGGTGAATATTTCTGCCAGAAGATGCGTATTGGGTGCAGATAATTTCAGTACCAAATCCGCAGCGTGGGCATATAGCCTTAAAATTAAAAAATAAGGATCATAAATTCACTGAATCCAAAGTCTGCCAGGAGGCCGCTGCAAGGCCCTTGCAAACTAACGCGACGTCATCACATCAGAGCACACACAGGACGCCATAGTCCCAATGCAATTACCGTATATCATCACACCACTCTGCCCTCACATTGGAATTGTTCAGTTGGTCACCCTGACCTTATGTTGGCTGTTGGCCTAAAGTAACCTGCAACCTACAGAACAGAGAGCGGAGACTGCTTAAGGGATTGATAAAAATTCTACAACAAGGTTCATGCGGGTCATTATTGAATACTAGGTCTCTGCAACACTGATAAAGTCCATAACACAACATAACAATAATAATAAATCTTTATTTCTATATTGCCAACATATTCCGCAGCACTTTACAATACAGAATATAAGTAGTAGCTATAAGTAGTTTGTATCTTAAAGTCTTGATACACATTCAATTAAAGTCCTCCAAACCCACTGACTTCAGCAAGATCAACCAACCATCTGATGTATATGGGGGCATCCCAACTTTAGCTCGACAGGTGATGTAGGAGGGGAGAAGGATAAGGTAATTTGAAACTTAATGGTCTATCCTTTTGTTTAAGGGAAGATTAATCTCGTATTGGCAAAGCTCCACTGTCCTCATTAAAAACATATGAAAAATCAGTCATTGACTTCATTCTCGTGGGTGGAGTTGATCATTTGCTTACTCTCCTCTCTCCATTTAGAACACATGCACACTTGTCAGAGCTAAACATATATGTACAACATTATACCACTTGTATAGCTCCAGTGAAGAAACAGCTTAGGACACCATCTATAAGGACAATTCTGCTAATGACCCACCCCAGGGCCATGGGTTACCCGGTTCCGGGCGTTGATTGCTGTAGCTGGGGATGTCACGGGTGGCCTGTGCCCAGTCTCGTGGCCCTTGCGGTTGCTGAAAAAGGGGTTAAAATTAAAAATAAAAGAATTTGTGACGCCACCTACAGTATCCAGTAATGATACTGGCGGTGCTTGCAGACCTCCGGGGTGATGATGAGGCAGCTGGGTTGGTAACACTTCCCATAGGTGTTGCGGGATCCCCAGGGCAGTGATGGGATGGACAGGGATTTACACAGGGAGGCAGTTCTCCACACAGCCTTGTCCCTGGTGCTGCAGGAGAAGGCGGCTCCTCAGGTGGAGATGCTGGCAGGCAGTCTATGTTAAGGGCAGCATCAGCAGCCGTAATAACAGACACACACACTCTGGAAGTTTTTCCGTACCTTTTACTGATGATGAAGTCAAGGTTATATCCAGGGTATTGTCCAGGTGGCAGTTGAGGATTTCCACACCCGATGAGTTGTGAAGCCTCCTTTTTTCTATGTGTGTGCTAAAGTCTTGGCCTGTCTAAAACTTGGCCCTGACCTCTCCTGTGTCCCTCACTTGTATAGCAGGCTGTGAGAACCTTCTGATGGGCACCACTGCTCCTCCGCGAACCCTGGCTCTGTTAGTAGCTGTGCTCCAAGTGTCACCAGGAGACTGAAGTCTCCCTAGTCCTCCAGTATTCTCTGCTGGGCTAACTGGACCTTTGCAGACTCGGACTCTTATGTCCGGGTTGCTTCTTGGGGTGATCCGGTATGGTTCCTCTGCCCCCACTTTGTCTCTGGTACGCCTTGCCTCCGACCCTCACTCTTGGGTCCCTTACACTGGCTAGGCTCCCTCACTGGCATGGGCCTGGCGTGGCACCGATCACCAGATGTCTTACTCAGTACTGCTCCATACTGAACTGCCTATCTCCTCCCCCAGGCCTGGATTTTATAGGGGACCTTGCCTGAAGTCAGCAAGTAGAGCTCCCCCTTCAGGTCTGGGGTGGAAGGTGTTGCATGTGTAAGTTTACCTGATGTGGAATTCCCTCCGTGCACCTTCCTGTGGCAACTTACCCGCAGGGGTGCCACACTAACAATCTGGGTTTACTACTGGTATGACTTTTATCCCACATGTCACATGCCTCTTTTAGAGCTCTCAGGTATGTTAATTGCAGTATAAATTCTTTTGAAGTTTCCATAACCTCTAGATTTTATTGTATATAAACTATGCCATCAAAGCTTCAGACGCAAATGAAAATGTCCCTATATTTAGATATTGAAAGGGAATCAAATACTAAAATAATATTGGTCAATAAAAACAACGAACTATGTCACACTGCAGATATTGAAAGTTCACTGGGATTCTCACTTTTCATGATCTGCAAATAACATATAAATAAATTCCTCTTGACAGTGAGTCACAATTCAGTGCAAATAAATCATTTATAAATTTCAATGAGTGTAATAGATCAACCTGATATGGGAATATTGTATTGTTAAAATCAGCAACTGTATACAACTGGCAAAAATTATGGAATCACCTGGCCCGGTGAAGGTCCATTTAGTTGTTTAATTTAGTAGACAAAAAGCAGATCACAGACATGGCACACAACTAAAGTCATTTCAAATGGCAACTCTCTGCCTTGAAGAAACACTAAAACAAATCTTGAAAAAAAAATGTGCTAGCCAGTAACGGTTACTTTTGTAGACCAAGCAGGGGGAAACTTTATGGAATCACTCAATTCTGAGGAAAAAATTATGGAATCATGACAAACAAACAAAACAACACTCAAATGCATTACTAGTATTTTGTTGCACCACCTCTGTCTTTTATAACAGCTTGCAGTCTCTGAGGCATGGACTTAATGAGTGAAAAACAGTACTCATCATCAATCTGGCTCCAACTTTCTCTGATTGCTGTTCCCCGATCAGCTTTGCAGATTGGAGCCTTGTCATGGACCATTTTCTTCAACTTCCACCAAAGATTTTCAATTGGATTGAGATCTGGACTATTTTCAGGCCATGGCATTGACCTTATGTGTCTTCTTTCAAGGAATGTTTTCACAATTTTTGCTCTATGGCAGGATGCATTATCATCTTGATACATTATTTCATCATCCCCAAACATCCTTTTACTTGATGGGATAAGAGAAGTGTCCAAAATATCAATGTAAACTTGGGCATTTATTGAAGATGTAATTACAGCCATCTCCCCAGTGCCTTTACCTGACATGCAGCCCCATATCAGCAATGACAGTGGAAATTTACATGTTCTCTTCAGGCACTCATCTTTATAAATGTCATTGGAACGACACCAAACAAAAGTTCCAGCACCATCACCTGGCCCAATGCAGATTCGCGATTCATCACTGAACATGACTTTCATCCAGTCATCCACAGTCCATGATTGCTTTTCCTTAGCCTATTGTAACCTTGTTTTTTTTTTGTTTAGGTGTTAATGATGGCTTTTGTTTAGCTTTTCTGTATGTAAATCCCATTTCCTTTAGGCGGTTTCTTACAGTTCGGTCACAGACATTGACTCCAGTTTCCTCCCATTCGTTCCTCATTTGTTTTGTTGTGATTTAACTGTTTTGGAGACATATTGCTTTAAGTTTCCGGTCTTGATGCTTTAATGTCTTCCTTGGTCTACTAGTATGTTTCCCTTTAACAACCTTCCCATGTTGTTTGTATTTGGACCAGATTTTAGACACAGCAGACTGTGAACAACCAACATCTTTGGCAACATTGCGGGTTGATTTACCCTCTTTTACGAGTTTGGTAATCCTCTCCTTTGTTTCAATTGACATCCCTCATGTTGGAGCCATGATTCATATCAGTCCACTTGGTGCAACAGCTCTCCAAGGTGTGATCACTCCTTTTTAGATGCAGACTAACGAGCAGATGTTATTTGATGCAGGTGTTAGTTTTAGGAATGAAAATTTACAGGGTGATTCCATACTTTTTTCCTCAGAATTGAGTGATTCCATAATTTCCCCCCTGCTTGGTCTACAAAACTAACCGTTACTGGCTAGCACATTTTTTTTTCAAGATTTCTTTTAGTGTTTCTTCAAGGCAGAGAGTTGCCATTTGAAATAACTTTAGCTTTGTGCCATGTCTGTGATCTGCTTGTTTTCTACAAAATTAAACAACTGAATGGATATCCACCGAGCCAAGTGATTACATAATTTTTGCCAGGGGTTGTACTACATAACAAAACCATCACCCCATTGTTTAAAGTGTAGGTTCACTTTTTAGATACTGAGAGCCAGCAGAGTGAGCTACATTAGATTGATGGAGGTCTCAGTACCCAAATAGCCTGAAACATTGCTGTTTATGGTATCTATGCACACTAAGTCTGTTTGAGTGTATTTGGGCTCCACATTTTAAAAAGGATGTTGGAAAACTAGAGGAGAGATGAACAAATCTTCTGAAGTTCTGTTCGCCGAGCTTCAAGTAGTTTGTCGAATACTTCGACGAACATTTCGTCGAACCTCATTGAAATCAATGGGAAGGGAAATCAAAGGCATAGAAAACACCTTCAAAGGGGCCCAAATGCTTGCCAAACACAGCTCAAACTCTTTTACAATGAAGCTCCGCTGTTTGGCACAGCCATTAGCTTCCTAGTCTATCACCCTGCTTCTGGGCCTGTTCATTAACCTCATACATATTGACTACTTCCCCCACCACGATTGGTTAAAGTTAGACGTTGTTGCACTCACCCTCTTTGCCGGCTTCTGTGATTTGTTGCCTGTATGGCAACCAAACTGGTGTCAGGCTAATGTAACAATAAGTAAATAATTAAAAAAAGAATTTATGTGAGTCCTCTCCAATTTTCATACCCACCAAGATAACGTGCATGGCTGGAGGTTGGTATTCTTACCCTGGGGAGGCACATAGTAATTGGCCCCCACAGGGTAAGAATTGCAGCCTTCAGCCACTCCAGAACATGGTGCATTCTGGTGCATCATCCCAGCTCTGCCCGCTCTCCTTGTGCAGTGGTAAAAGGGGTAATAGAAGGGGTTAAAAACAGCTGAGTATTAACAGCTGTCATCCACCCCAGATTGGTAATTTTAAGGTGTCGATGATACCACCAAATTACCAATCTGGTGAGTAGGCTGTTCTGAAGAGATGGGTTTTCAGGATCCGCTTGAAAGTTCCGAGTGTAGGGGATAATCGGATGTGTTTGGGTGCAGAATTCCAGAGGATGGGGGATGCTTGGTTGAAGTCTTGAAGGCGGTTGGATGAGGAGCGTACAAGTGTGGAGGAAAGAAGGAGATCTGCAGAGTATCAAAGATTGCGAGGTGGGTGATCTTGGTATATTCGTTCAGTGATATATGGGGAGACAGATTGTAGATGGCTTTGTAAGTCAATGTTATAGTGTTAGCAGGGAGGCCACAGATTCCCATCCTGGTATATAACCCCCCATCCTGGTTTATAATCCCCATCCTGCTATATGTCCCTCATCCTGATTTGTTATCCTTATCCTGGTATATATCCCCCATCCTGTACATGGCACCCCCATCCTGGTACATGGCCCCGATCCTGGTTCATGCCTCCCCCATTCTGGAACATGACCCTCCATCCTGGTTCATGGCCACCATCCTGGTTTTCAGCCCCCCATCCTGGTACATGGTCATCTATCCTGGAATATAGCTTTCCATCCTGGTACATGCCCTCCATCATGATACATGATCCTCTATTCTTGTAAAAAGCTCCCACCCTGGTATGTAGCCTCCTATCCTAGAACATGGTTCCTCCATCCTGGATATGGTGCCCCCATCCTGGATATGGCTTCGCCATCCTGGTACATGGCCCTTCATCCTGATACATGGCACACCATCCTCGTATGTAGCTCCCCATGCTGGTATATAGCCCCCCATTCTTGCACATGGTTCTCCATCCTGGAATATAGTCAACATCCTGGTACATGGTCCCCCATCCTGGTACATAACCCTCTGTGTTTGTATATAGCCCCCATACTGATATATAACTATAACATGGTCCCCCTATCCTGGAACATGCCCCCATCCTGGCCATGCCCCCACCATCCTTGGTATGGCCCCACCATCCTGGTACATGGCTCCTCATCTTGGATATGGCATCCTCATCCTGTATATAGCCCCTCCATCTAGGATGTGGCCCCACTATCCTGGTACATGGTCCCCCATCATGGATAGGGTCCCCACCCTGGTTATTGCCCCACCATCCTGGTACATGGCCCCCCATCCTCGATATGGCCTTATTCCTGAATGTGGCCCCACCATCCTGGTACATGACCACCCATCCTGGATATTGCCACCCATCCTGGATATGGTTCCCCATCCTGGATATGCCCCCCCATCCTGTTTATTACCGCACAATCCTGGTACATGGCCCCCATCCTGTATATGGTCCCACCATTCTGGTACATGGCCCCCCATCCTGAATATAGTTCCCCCATCCTGGATATGGCCCCATCAATCTGGTACATGGCCCCCCATCCTGTATAAGGCCAAACTATTCTGGTACATGGCCCCCCCATCCCGGACATGGTTCACCCCATCCTGGATATGGCCCCATCATCCTGGTACATGACCCCCATCCTGGATATGGCCCCCCATCTTGGATATGGCCCCCACATCCTAGATATGCCTCCCCATCCTGGATATGGCCCCACCATCCTGGTACATGGCTCCCCATCCTGGATAGAGCCCCACCATCCTGCTAATTGCCCCACCACCCTGGGGCATGGCTCCCCATTCTCGATATGGCCCTACTCCTGAATATGACTCCCCATCCTAGATATGGCTCCACCATCCTGGTACATGACCGCCCATCCTGGATATTGCCACCCATCCTCGATATGTTCCCCCTATCCTGAATATGGTGCCCCCATCCTGGTTATCACCAGACCATCCTGGTACATGGCCCACCATCCCGGATATGGCCCCACCATTCTGGATATGGCCCCCATCCTGGATATGGTTCCCCCATCCTGGATATGGCTCCACCATCCTGGTACATGACCCCCCATCCTGGATATGGCCCCCATCCTGGATATGGCCCCCTCATTCTGGATATGGACCCACCATCCTGGAGCATGACATCACATCCTGGATATGACCCTCCTATCCTGGATATGATTCCCCCGCTGGTGCAGACACAAAACAAGAAATGATGTTAACTCACCTCTCCATAGCTCTCCTGCCTGTATCATCACCATCATCCTGTGAGTCCCTACAACGGATCATGTGATCGGTGCACGCACAGCGATGACGTCACTCTGTTGTGCCGGTCACATGATCGGATGGCTGGCAAACACAGGAAGGAAGGAAAACGCAGCAATCCTGCACGCAGGGAGCTGCGGAGAGGTGAGTTAACATTGTTTAAATTTTTTGTGTGTGCACCAGCAGGGAGTCATATAATGGGATGGATTGGGCCATATCCTGGATGTGGGGGTGAGCATAGACTCATATAACATGCACCGCTACCCCTGCATACTTCTTAAAACAGATAGTTGATGGAAGGGGAATGCAGTGCATATTAGCCCATGGCAGCCTCCTCTAGCCCACTCCAGAGCCACTGCTCCCAAAGCACAGCTCCACAGTCACACAACCCTCGTATATCCCAACTATAAGACGCACCCCCATTTTCCCCCAAAATATGCATTTTATAGTATGAAAAATACGGTAAGTATATGTGCTCTCCCAATGTTGGGATCCTTTTAAAATCATGTAGCCTCTAGGATGTATTATGTGGAACATTCTCTACTCTAGTGCTTTTTCAAGTAATTGATTTTTTATAGTCCTTCCCTATGATGAGGAACTGAATAGCAGTGCAGAGGGGTTGTTTCTCATTAGGGCGCTGTCTCTGCAAGCAGGCATTCTATAAAATTCAAGAATGCGCACATAGGGTGATATCTTCTTTAAAGAAGAACAAAAGGTTATACAAAGAGGCTGCTCACCTGATGTAGCTGTGAAAACCCACAACTGGTAATGATCGCTCAGATACAAGTAGCTGCTGCAGGACCGTACTTTCCACAGATCCCTGTGGTATAATCAGCTCCCAGGACACAGTACCTCGAGGTCCGCGCTGCCACTTCAGAAAAGGAACAAAAGAAGCCAGTACAAGAGAATGTCTGGATCAACGATTCTTCTTTATTATCCAACGCGTTTCAGAGTTATTCCCTTATGAAGGAGTTGGGAGATAACTCTGAAACGCGTTGGATAATAAAGAAGAATCATTGATCCAGACATTCTCTTGTACTGGCTTCTTTTGTTCCTTTCTGAAGTGGCAGCGCGGACCTCGAGGTACTGTGTCCTGGGAGCTGCAAGCAGGCATTAGCACTTCAGCTTCTTTGAAATCTCGATCTATTAAAATTAGCTACATGAGTGACTTTTATATTCATAAATATTTTCTAATTTGATAAATCTCATAGATCCGGTTTTAGTTCCATTTATTGTCTGTTTATTTTTGCAGGTCGGGTGCGGCAAGTGTGGTTCTGCCGGATGCGGCAGATCCGGCACTTACGGTAGCAAAAAAAAAAACGCTGCTGATCGTGTTTTTTTTTTGGCGGCCTCACTTGTCAGATTTGCCACATCTGGCAGAACCACACTTGCCGCACCCTACCGCAGGCCCCATAGACAATGCATGGGGCTTGCCGCTAGTGTGCTACAAGTGCGGCCGTTAGGTGGCAGATGCAGTAAATCTGCCGGACCTGCCACAGTTTAAAAAAAACACTGATGTGAAAGGGGCCTTGTGTTAGTTTGCATTTATTTATTCTTTCATATATTAAATGTTTTTAAATTCCACTATTTTTCTTTGTAGTATAATAAAATGTTGTGTTTGTCTGTTTTTGATGTATAAATACATATGTGGACAATAAAAAGAAAGGGCATAGGATGTATTCCTTCCAAAAACCTTACAAGGGACTCGAGGACATTAATTTAGAGTGTGTAACATCAGTGACTGCTAGATGGTCAGAACAGTGGTGTGCACCTAATATGTACCGCTAATCCCTGTCCCCAAGATTACCTTGAAGGTGGGATGCCTGGGTCTCATGCCCTTCTAAGTTCCTGGATATGACTCATCTAGCTATCCCCCCTCAAGGGAGTGAAGAAACAGAAGAGCAAGGAGACACATAGGAAACTCAGACAAGGCAACAGTCAAGGGCTCCAAAATCTTCTCCAGACAGTAGCTTCAATGCTGGTATAGGAACAATTCCTCTTCTTAACAAAAACAAGTTCCTCCACTCTGGTCAGAATAGAAATTCTATATATGGCATGAAGTGAAGCCAAGAGCAGGTAAATATAGCAGAAGAGAGAGGTAATCACAAACTACAGCTGGAATCAAACCTAGGAGATTTGTCAGCCAGCAGGGAATGTGTCATTAACCCCCTTCTGCATAGAAGGGCATGTATATCAGCAGGACAACAGTCATGTGAACTCCTCAGGGGTCTGTGATCAATTAAACGCTGAAACCTCCTGACCCCAGGTCCACCAGTAGTAACATCTGGCCATGGCACACTCATGACAGTATATAGAAAGGGTGATTCAGAAAGCTAAATAGTAAAGGTTTCTTTACAGTTAGAACAGTCAGACTGTGGAATGCCCTACCCCAAAAGGGAGTAATGCCAGACACCATATAAGCATTTAAAGAAGAGCTGGATGGTTTTCTCATGACATATTGCATTGTGGGTTATAAATAATCTAGCGATGTAAAATGTATAACTGGTGGAGAAAGGTTGCACTTGATAAACATGAATTTTTTCAACCTATGTAACTAAGTCATTTTATCTTGAGATTGAAGCCCCAAAGAGCCACCTTCTAAACAAAAATCAATGGAAAAGGTGATTTTAGGATCCATCGAGTTTTATTCTCTGAGTATTACTTGGAACTATATGCAATACACAAGCCTTTCATAGAGTATGTGTACACACTGAGTTTTTGGTTGCAGAAACTTCTCCACCAAATCTGAATCTCATGGCAGATAAAAAACACGCATATTTTTCAAGTGCTTTTGACTCGCCCCAGGGCAGGGTACTCAGCTCTCAAGCGATTTCGGTCTGGGGTGTCACGGGTGGCTGCCTGAGGCTGTGGCTCTGGCGGTCAAATGATAAGGGGGGGAAATAAAGTATAGACAAGTTTGTCGTGACGCCACCTGCAGTATCTGGTGAGGGATCACCAGCGCCCCTACAGTCCTCCGGAGGTCAGTGGGATTGCGGCAGTGATGGTATAGTCCCTGCAAGTAGGACTGGGACCTCCGGGGCAGCGTAGTGAGGTGAACAGATTTCAGCAGAGCTGGGATAGTTGAGGAGAGCAGGCAAAGTCTATAGAGGGGCACGGTGGATGAAAGGAAAGGATACACGCATACAGCAGAAGTCTCTTTACCTTTTTACTGGTGGAATTCAGGTAAATGGTCCAGAGCACTGACGGGTAACCGGGCTGCACAGTGGGCTCCCACAGCAAGTGGGTATAAGGCCTCCTTCCTGCGGTATTCGCTGAAGCACAGTCTATTATATCCTGACTTGCCTCAACTCTCTTCTCTTGTCTGTATCTCCTTCCCTCCTGTGCGGTCTTCGGGACAACCTTCTCTAGGCTCTGCAGTGGCCCACTGCTCCTGGCTCCCTTTTCTTGACTCTCTCAGGAGAACGGGTAGCTGTAGCTTCCTCGGTGCCGAGGGGTTTCCTGTGGGACTTGTATTTCTCCACTGGTGCGGATCCCCAATATCCGTCTTCTCTCTCTCCCTCTGGAACGAACTCACAGCTAGAGATACCTGTTCCCTGCTTCTACTTCTCCTCTAAGCTCCTTGCCTTCAGTCCCACTTAGGCTGGTGGGACGCTGAGAAGCTACTCCTGGGTCGCTGGCTCAGGCCTACACGCGGCACCAACCACCAGGGCTTCCTTGCAGCTCTTCTAGCGTCTGCACACACTCTGACTAGCTCCTCCCCAGCAGCAGTATATATAGGGGATCCTGCCTAAGCGCAGCAGGTTGAGCTCCCCCTACTGTATCGGGGTGGAAGGTGTTGTTTGTAGTAGTACCTGCTGTGGAAACCCAACTGTGCAGTAGAGAGATATGTGGTTACCTTCGTTGGCAGGGCGCCACACTTTTGAGGCATTTTTTGCATGAGTTTTTCATGCATTCTGAAGTAGAAAAACACTGCAAGAATTCAAATGCTGCAGATTGACTTTACTGGCATAAGGATTTGCTTGCACTTTTGTGGCAAAACTACACTAAAAAATAAAAATACACAATAAAAACGCACTGTGTGCACAGGTCCTTAAAGTCATTTAACAAGGTGTGTGTTATAAAATACAGGATGATGGCTCAGTGGTTAGCACTGCAGCCTTGCAGTGCTGGGGTCCTTGGGTTAAATCCCACCAAGGACAACATCTTCAAGGAGTTTGTATGTTCTCCCCTTGTTTGCATGGGGTTATTCCGGGTGCTCTGGTGTCCCCACCTGACTCCAGTATATATAGGGGATTCCTGCCTAAGCGCAGCAGGTTGAGCTCCCCCTACTGTGACGGGGTGGAAGGTGTTGTTGGTAGTAGTACCTGCTGTGGAAACCCAACTGTGCAGTAGAGAGATATGTGGTTACCTGCGTTGGCAGGGCGCCACACACCCCCCTAGGTAGCATCAGTACTCCTGGACTGAGCAATTTTTGTGCAAACAAAGATATAACAATGATAATAACATATATACATGGTTTTAAAAATGAAAAATTACAAAAAGACACTAAGAAAAATGTTGAAAAATTGGAAAATAGAAAAACGGGTAAGTCCATACGGTGCTAGTCCATCCACCGTAGGCTTTTTAAAGTTTGTGGCTACGTTAGTCCAGTAACTGTAGTCCATTTATATTTTTAAAGCGTTCAAAGTTCAATAAGGGAAGATTCAAAGGCAATGTTCAAAAGAGTCATTACAGTAAGTCTCTGTTCACTCCGCGAAATAAAGGGAAAAGTCTTTTCAAAATGTTCACATTTTAACAACAAACAGGGGTCCCTATGGGTGTCTCGGCTTAGGAGACCTGGTACATCCCCGCCCCAGGCACTTTCTTTTCTTAACTTAATGTGCTTGGGACTGAGCCCAGTTCCTCCACCCTTCTGTACACTAGTATTTACATTTCTGTTTGTTCAGTTTCTTATTTACATGTTTTTCAATTGTGGTCTACCTCATACCCACTCTCCAAACCTAGACGAGGGTTGACCTCGTGTGCTCCTAAGTGATCTTCGCACTACAGGAGTCACTGTCTCAGGTGAGGTATCTAGTGGTATTGAGCTTGGGGTAGGTGGTTCAGGTAAGCTTCTGCGTTGCCTTAGTCTCACTACTGGGATAGCTGGTGTACTGATTGCAGCATCCTCAGATTCTCTTGCAACAGGTATTTCTTCCTGATTCCTTGGGATCTCTTCACAGGGTTGGTAGAAGTTTATTACTGGCACAATTACAGCTCCATCTAGTTGAGGCCAATCTTCAGGGAATTCTCCTAGAACTGTTTGGATCACTTTTTTCTTTGGTTCTGGGATCGGCTCTAGATTTTGGGTTAGATCTGGAACTGGTTCGATCTCTTGAATGGGTTGATTGTAATTCTCTTGATCTTCCCAATTTGGTGGACACTTTTTAAAGTGATCTCTAGATACTGTTTGTCTGGTTTTTCCACCATCTTTACTGACAACACAGATCTTGTTATTGTCATGGACTTATGATGAGTTCTTTTTCTTCTTAAGACCATACTTCCAGGTGGTATGACTTCTGCTGGAGCATGCTTGTTGTAATCCCTCTCTCGTTTTGCACGGGATTTCTCCAGGTTACTTTTGACACTTTGTTGAACTTTGGCATACTGCTCTTGTCAATGGATTTTCCAGTTTGAGATGGTCTGATCTGCTTTAGGATCTACTACACCGAGTTCTAAGTCCACGGGTAATTTTCCTGTACGAGCCCTCATCAGATATGCTGGTGTACAATTAGTGGAACTGAATGGAATGTGGTTGTACATGTCGATTAAGTCAGGAAGTTTTTCAGGCCATTGATTTCTTTCTCCAATGGGAGAATTTTCAGCATGTAAATGACGATCTGATCTTTTTGCACTCATACAGCCTGCAAAACTCTTGAAAAATCTCTGCTTCGAATGCTGGTCCTTGATCAGTTAGAACACGTTCTGGGTATCCTAACGGTCTGCAGAAGACTTTTTTGAAGGTTTAGCAGCAGTTGCAACTGTCAAGTCTTTTACAGGGGCTACCATTAAAAATCTTGAATAATGGTCTACCATTGTCAAGGCGTATTTATAGCCGGATCTACTTGGAGTCAGTTTCACATGGTCCAAGGCGACTAATTCCAAAGGCTGCGTGGTTACGATGGGATTAAGTGGAGCTTTCTGACTCCGTACATCTTTCCTCCTCAAGGCACAATCTGGACAATTTGTGCACCATTTCTCTATGGATGATCGCATACCTGGCCAGAAAAATCTGTCTTTGAGCAGCACTTTAAGTTTCTTCCATCCAAAATGACCAGTTTTGTTATGGTAGGCATTTAAGACCACGGGGACATCTGATCTTGGCACGATTATTTGCCACGCTAGTTCATGGGTTCTTGGATTTATATACCACCAGCATAGTTTATCATGGTACTGGAAAAATTTACCTCGTTCATTCCACAGATGTCTTGCATCAGACGGAGGGTTGGCAGGCAGCTTCGCTGATTCTTGGGCTATCAGTTGTTTTACTAGGCCGACAGCCGGGTCTTGGTTCTGCACCTTCCCCCAGTCGAAGTGAGATAACAGGATCACTGCTTCTGTAGAGAGGTTTCGATGAGTCTGCTGGCATGGGGTTTCTCTTACATGATGGAAAGCAGGTAACTCCACCTCTTCCAGCTCATCTTCGTCCATTCCCCCTTCAGATAAATAAGGCATCCTGAATAAAGCATCAGCATTTCCATTTTGGTGCCCAGCCCGGTACTTGATGGTGAATTGGTAGTTGGAGAGTCTGGCCATCCATCTCTGCTCCATGGCTCCCAACTTTGCAGTTTCCAGGTGGGTGAGCGGATTGTTATCCGTGTAGGCGGTGAACTTGCTGGAGGCTAGATAGTGTTTAAACCTCTCCGTGATGGCCCAGACCAAGGCCAGGAATTCCAGCTTGAAGGAACTGTAGTTTCCTGGGTTCCTCTCTGTGGGTCGCAGCTTTCGGCTTGCATAGGCGATTACCCTCTCCTTGCCATCTTGCTTTTGAGAAAGGATGGCTCCGAGTCCCACATTGCTGGCATCTGTATACAGCAGGAATGGCAGGCTGTAGTCCGGGTAAGCTAGGATTTCTTCTCCTGTCAGGGCTTCTTTCATCGTCTGGAATGATTCCTCTTGTCCCTTACCCCATCTCCACGAAGAATCCTTTGGCTTGCCTTTCATGGGTGGCCTACAAGGAGGTCTTGCAGAGGAGCTGCCTTCTTGGTGTACTCCTTGATGAACCTTCAATAGTAGCCCACCAAACCCAGGAATTGTAAAATATAAAAGGGTGGGGGACAAGAGGCGCAATAGTGCCCTATCACTAGTGACACTAATCGTAATGGGGTGGTGCTGAGAAGCCACTCACCTGATGCAGTTGTGATCCCCACAACTGGTTTGAAGGCGTTTAGGAAATATTATTCCAAGCTGCTGCAGGACCTCCACCGACCACTGAACAGTGGTTATAATCCAGAAAGATGATGGGAGTATAGGAGTATCACGGTCCGCGCTGCTCCAGGGCTTAAAAAACTCACCAGAGAGTCAGTCAGATTTCCAGGATGGAAATCTGACTGACTCTTTGGTGAGTTTTTTAAGCCCTGGAGCAGCGCGGACCGTGATACACCTATACTCCCATCATCTTTCTAAACCCAGGAATTGACATACCTCTTTGATGGTTTTGGGTTCTGGCCATTCTTTGATTGCTGTCACCTTGTCTGGATCAGGGGCCACGCCTTCAGCACTGACTATGTGTCTTAGGTACTGCACTCTTGGCTATAACAGGTGGCATTTTGATGGTTTCAGCTTCTTCCCGTTTCTGGCTAGAGCTTCAAACACCTCTCCTAGATAGGCGACATGTTCCTCGTAAGTCTTGGAGTACACAATCAAGTCATCCAGGTAGAGCAGTACCGTCTCAAAGTTTCTATGCCCCAGCCAACTTTCCATCAACTTCTGGAAGGTTCCGGATGCGTTACATAGTCCGAAGGGCATGCTGTTGAACTCACATAGGCCCATAGGTGTTGCAAATGCCGTCTTCTCTCGATCTTCTTCGGCTACGGACACCTGCCAATACCCACTAATGAGATCTAAGGTGGAAAAGTAGTTGGCAGACTTTAACGCAGCTAAAGATTCTTCTATACGTGGTAACGGGTAAGCATCTTTGTGTGTTATGCGGTTTATCTGCCTATAGTCTACACACATCCTCATACTGCCATCCTTTTTCCTGACTAGGACTAGCGGGGCTGCCCAGGGACTACAGCTATCTCGTATAACCCCTGCGTCTTTCATGTCCTGTAACATTTCTTTGGTTTTCTGATAATGTGCAGGTGGAATAGGCATATATCGCTCTTTGGTTGGTGGATTTGTACCTGTGGGGATGTGATGTTGTACCCCTTTTATCCTCCCAAAATCAAGTGGATGCTTACTGAAATGTCTTGGCTACCCGGTACACACCTTGCTTCTCCTACACAGGAGTGGTGTCAGTTTCGACATGGAGCTGCTGACACCAGTCCTCCAGTGGCCCAATTGTTTGATCAGTTTTTGCCCCTTCCTCGTGGGGTTCGGGTTGCGCTGTGTGTATCTCGTTGTTGCAGACTGTGTATAATTTGGCAACGGTGGTATACCTGGGAAATTTAACCTCTTCACTGCCACAATTTAAGATGCAAACTGGTACTCTCCCCTTGTGTACATTAACCACCCCCCTGGCTGTCAACAGTGTAGGTCTGTGCTCTGTGCCCACGGGCTCCACTAACACTTGATAGTCCTGCCCTCTCAGACCTATAGCTGCTCGACACCATATGACACCATCATTTCACTCATTTGGGGTATCACAATAGGTATCGGGTCTGTTACCCGTGCTGTAACAATTTCACCACCTGTAATTGTTACCTGTTGTTGGTGTAAGATGGCTCTGATCTCATGTTGGATAATCTTCTTCTGACCAGGCCTGGCAGTTTCAGCAATCTGTTGAAGCAAAGACAACACTTCCTCCAAGTAATTGCTAACAACATTTGTACCCAGTATAACATAAGGATCATTTGCACTACTGGCTTCTGCTACTACAAGGACCCCTTGATTCTGTAATTCCACCCTCCCCACCTTTATGGGCACTTCTCTAACCCCCATTACAGTAAGTGGTTCCCCATTTGCTGCATGAAGGAAAATGTCTATCTCAGGTTGTTTCAGCTCTGCATTAGCCCAATACTTCTTATAAAGGATATAGGGGATCATGGTCACCTGTGACCCAGTGTCCAGTAGAGCAGGTAACGGGATGCCATCCAGTAAAATGGACAGAAACGGCCTCTGTCCGATGAAAGTCTTGCACCAGGTGGTTGGGCCCTGTTGATCTAGTCCTGAGGTTTGGCCCCGGCCCCCAGGGACTGCCCGTTTAAAGGACAGTGCCTGGCGAGGTGACCGGTGCCGTTGCAGCTGCGGCAGATGGGCTCCCCAGTGGAGCTGTAGCGGCCGGTGGTTCTTCCTATGTAGGCTGTAGCTTGCTTCCCTCGCATCCAGGGGACGTCGTCCGGGCTGTAGGCAAGCTGGATCAGCGGCTGAAGCTTGGTTGGGGGTCTTGGTGCTGGCTGCTGGTTCTTTTGTAACTGCATAGCGTCCATCAACTTAGAGATGTCTTTGTTCATTTCACGCATCTCAGCACGTATCTAAGCCCGCAGGAAATCATATTTGTCAGGCTGCGCAGACTGTATAGTGTGCGTGGCTGCAGTCACGGGTACTGGTTTTGGGGTAGCCTGCACCTCACTGTTGCACCACCGTTTCATTGCAGCTTCATGGGTCTCTACCGGCTTTAACCCTTTGATGGCCATTTCTTTCAAGGTGTTAAAATCAGCATTCGGGATTGCTTAATGACCACCAGCATACATTTTTACTGTCCTCGGGGGAAAGCAGGCCCCGAGTGAACTGTTCAATGAGAAGTTTGTTCTCATCTCATGCACTGGCAGGGCTGACATGTATAAGGGTGCGCAGTGCTCTTTACAGGCACCAGGCACAAGATCTGATGTCATCTCCCGGCCTCTGGTAGCAGTGATGAAAGCGCATACGGATATCAGCCTCATTACACTCCTCAAAGGTAACTCTCAGTTTATCAAATATAGCAGGGGCTGATCTGCGTTCAGCAACAGACCAGGACACACTTTCTTTTTCTGTTGCACCGGATAACTGCCCAAGCACCACCGTAGCACGTTGTTGGCCGGTCATAGCTTACATGTCCAGGACGCCTTCAATCTTTCTTTTAAACTCGTCTAGTGTATCAGGGCGGCCATCATACTGGGCAACCACTTGGCCCCCGGGATGTATGGAAATGACATGGGCATTATCGGGGCTACTGTGCCAGGAGCGCTGGAGGTACTGGCAGTGCTACCAGAGGCAGCCATCGAGTGTCCGGGGTAGTTCT
Organism: Allobates femoralis; assembly: GCA_033576535.1. Classification (NCBI taxonomy): domain Eukaryota; kingdom Metazoa; phylum Chordata; class Amphibia; order Anura; family Aromobatidae; genus Allobates; species Allobates femoralis. Next base: position 287,416,763 of record JARQOC010000003.1, on the reverse strand, counting down.
GGGGGTCAGCGTACGCAACCTCGTCTTTGCTGGAGGAGGCAAACATGTTGGAGGCCCCACTAATTAATTACAGCCAGTTGCTGAAGGGTTAAACAGTTCAGGGAATGCTCGGCTGAGTGAGGGGCGGAGTTTCAGCTTCGCGCTCTGCAGCTGGCACGCCCCCTTTCTTCCCGCTCTTCGGCACAGTAATGGCGGCGGAACTTAAACAGTCACACGTTACGTTCAATAAACGGCACACAGTACCCGTTAATACCGGGCACGGGATCCTGATCGTGATGCCAGATTTGACGCACCCCAGGGCAGGGCACTCAGCTCTCAGACGATTTCGGTCTGGGGTGTCACGGGTGGCTGCCTGAGGCTGTGGCTCTGGCAGTCAAATGATAAGGGGAGGTAATAAAGTATACACAAGTTTGTCGTGACGCCACCTGCAGTATCTGATGAGGGATCACCAGCGCCCCTACAGTCCTCCGGAGGTCGGTGGGATTGTGGCAGTGATGGTATAGTCCCCGCAGGCAGGACTGGGACCTCAGGGGCAGTGTAGTGAGGTGAACAGATTGTTGCAGAGCTGGGATAGTTGAGGAGAGCAGGCAAAGTCTATAGAGGGGCAAGGTGGGTGAAAGGAAAGAATACACGCACACAGCAGAAGTCTCTTTACCTTTTTACTGGTGGAATTCAGGTAAATGGTCCAGAGCAATGACGAGTGACCGGGCTGCACAGTGGGCTCCCACAGCAAGTGGGTATAAGGCCTCCTTCCTGCGGTATTCGCTGAAGCACAGTCTATTATATCCTGACTTGCCTCCACTCTCTTCTTTTGTCTGTATCTCCTTCCCTCCTGTGTGGTCTCCGGGACAACCTTCTCTAGGCTCTGTAGTGGCCCAGTGCTCCTGGCTCCCTTTTCTTGACTCTCTCAGGAGACCGGGTAGCTGTAGCTTCCTCGGTGCCGAGGGGTTTCCTGTGGGACTTATAGTTCTCCACTGGTGCGGATCTCCAATATCCGGCTTCTCTCTCTCTCTCTGGAATGAACTCACAGCTGGAGCTACCTGTTCCCTGCTTTTACTTCTCCTCCAAGCTCCTTGCCTTCAGTCCCACTTAGGCTGGTGGGACGCTGAGAGGCTACTCCTGGGTCGCTGGCTCAGGCCTAGAAGTAGAAGTAGAAACACTGCAAGAATTCAAATGCTGCAGATTGACTTTACTGGCATAAGGATTTACTTGCACTTTTGTGGCAAAACTGCACTAAAATATAAAAATACACAATAAAAACGCACTGTGTGCACAGGTCCTTAAAGTCATTTAACAAGGTGTGTGTTATAAAATACAGGATGATGGCTCAGTGGTTAGCAATGCAGCCTTGCAGTGCTAGAGTCCTTGGGTTAAATCCCACCAAGGACAACATCTTCAAGGAGTTTGTATGTTCTCCCCTTGTTTGCATGGGGTTACTCCGGGTGCTCTGGTGTCCCCACCTGACTCCAAAGACATACTGATTGAGAATTTAGATTGTGATCCCAAAAGGGGACAGTGTTGCTGATGTATGTAAAGCGTTGTGGAATTAATTGTGCTCTATAAGTGAATTAGTATTATTATTATTATTAAATCAAAACTCCAGCTTTTGGGGTTCTTTTGCCACTAGAGTGGTTCTTTAAATCTGACCCTCCTCTTATTCTTACCCTCTGGCATCTTCACCTTCTATTGCCACTACTCCAGTCAGTCTCCAGCAGATTGTGACCTTCTGGCTGCTCCTATGTTTTATGGTGTTAGCAAGAGGTAACTTTTCAAGTCTATGAGAGCCTCATTATGCCCTCATTCTTGCTGTCATAGACTTGCATTGAGAGCTTGTGCTATAACTTCTGACTTCTGGACAGTTAGAAGTTGCGGTTACAACATGGTGTTGCTGGACTTGAGCGGCATTGGAAAAAGGTGAAAACACCAGAGGATGAGTTTAGACGCCTTCGATTAAAAGCACCACTCCAGTCCTGAAAATAAACAAAACCAAGTTGAGTGGTGCTTTAAGATGCAGATGTAAAAATATAAAGTATTAAAGCGAACCTTTCATGGCCTTTTTTGTTATTAAACCACCCCCAATGTTATCTAGATCATGTAGTGTTCATTAATAACCTTTTTTTTTTAAATAAAAAATTGTTGTATTCATCCCACAAAATTCTTTTAACAACTTAGATATTTTCATTAGCTACCTGAGCAACAACAATCAAGCCATCATCTGACAGGTTAATAGTAGGGATGAGCGAGCATGCTCGCTGGTACTCGGTGTTCGCCCGAGCATCTCAGTACTCAAGATGCTCGGCACTCGTTAAGTACCTGCGAGATGCTCGGGCACATGCTCAGCTCCTCCTCCCTGCATATTGGCGCTCTTTACAGAGCCAGCCCACACGCTGGGATTGGCTGCCACACACTGTAATTCCACTGTGGAGCCCCTCTGGTAGGATGCCACAGGGAGGTACTGCACCCCAAACAGAAGGTGTGGTGTCTCCGTAGTTGTGGATGAGGAGGAAACCTAGAGTATGCACATGACTCACCGTCGGCCCGTGGACTCCGGTTTAGACAGGCTGTAGCTCCTTCCTCCTTGTCACGGGTGGGCCGTGCCTGCTGGTAGCCGGGCCCGGTGGAGTGCAGATCAAAAGTTGAAGATGTCTTGTAGGAACAGATTAAAGGGATTAATTTATTCGTGACGCCACCTATGAGTAGTTTCGGTAATCGTTACCAACGCTGCGGAACCTCCGGGGGATGGACAGCAGCAAGATGGAACGCTCCCCACAGGCTGAGCGGTGATCCCCGGAGGCTGGAGCTGCTTAAGATGTTGTGCGGCAGCTGCGGTTACCTTGTAGTGCAGACGGACAGTTCATAAGGAAGCACGGACACAGAAAGTCTCTGCAACGGGTCTTTACTGTAACCAGCAGGCAGTACATGGTATACAGTTTACGGGTAGTGGACCGGGTGGACTCAGCAGTGATGGTGTCCCTTAGAGATCCGCAAGTGTTCCTCCATTCTAGCTAAGTGTTTTGCCATTGTCGCCCAGGAATACCAGATCGGGTACGGGGAGGCTTCTTCAATGCCCTATCCAAGATGTACGTTGTGGATGTTTTGGGGAGCCTTGGATCCCTCGGTGGGTACACCGCTGGTTAGACGACTGGAAGTTGGCTTGTGGTGGGGTGCTCCTGTAAAGCTGCTCCTCCATGCTTCTGGTTCGCGTAGCAGAGGTAAACTGCTGCCAGCTTCGGTACCAGTGAACCGGCTGTGAGTTGGGCATGGGGGTATTTTGGAACCCGTGGTTGATGATGCCCGATCCCGGTTGTTGAGGCCTCAGGTGCTGACACCCGACCGGTGACGGCCCGGGGGCTGCACGAGGTGCAGAGCCCCCGCTACTACTCAAAGTTCAAGTTCTCTCTTCTCTAGACTCTGCAGACTACTCTACTAACTAAGTGTCTGCACTTTCTACACACTTCCCTAGCACTCCGCCCACCAGGACCCTGGGTTGGCCCTCTGTTCTAGGTGATGCATGCAGGGTTGGATCTCTCAGTTAACCGGATCACTGCTGTGTCAGAGAATATTGCGGCTGCATTTATGGCTGCAATACCCTCCTGTGACGCACTCGTTGCGGGGCGCCACACTCCCCCTTGGTTTAATACGCTTGTCCCCAAGCGTCACACTACCCACATTACAGAGGTTTTTATATTTTATAACAGGTAATACACTTTCATTAATGACAGGTCATTATGTTGCATAAAAGTGAAGCAGTAAAATAAACAGGTTAACACATTGCGCGGACTGGGCGGGTGGTCGGCTGTCCTTAGGTAAAAGTTCAGGCTGTAGCCGCCAAGTCGCGGTGTTATTTGCAAACAAGAAGAAGTCTCTTGGCAAAAAGTTCAATCAACAAAGTCACTTATGGAGGGCAGGGTTCCGGACTCATATAGCGAACCACCCGTCACAGCATACATATCGCTCATAGGTTACAATGTCCCCTCTATATAAGTCTCGGTTAGGATGCCCTCGCGGTAGGTGCGATTCCACATCACGGCGCCCCAGGAAACTTCAGTACTCACACCCTCCTCCCTTACGAATCCCCACCCGGTGGATAAGTTAAAGGTGCTCACCCGTCCGGTTTTACGGAACTCTTCAGGCAATGGAGGTTGGCGGTGGGCTTCAGCGCGGGCCTGCATGTTGGCGTGCAGCCGAGCGTGCCAGTCCTCCCTTCAGATGCGACGTACCTCTTCGTCGGAGTGGTGCGGCGTGTGGATACAGTCACTACGGCGTGATGGTTGTTGAACGGCTTGAGTCTGGTGGGCAGTCTGGAGCGGAGCCCGGTTGAACGGAACCGGAGAAGATGTTGCTGCGGCGGCACCCGACCAGTGTACCCGAGCAGATCGCCCGGAAGAAGGATCCTTGGTGTCTCCCCAGGCGAACCCGGTGTAGAGGTCCTCAGCTGGGCTGTAGGTCTCGTCGTCATCATCCTCGATCTCTCCCTCGATGACTACGTCAGGCTGCTCGGCTGACGGAGATGATGGAACGGAATCCTCTGGGTCGATGAGTGGCTGTGCTGCAAAGTTCTCCTCAGGGTCGTCTTGCAGGGCTTCCAGGCTGCCTGCCTCTTCTTCTGTAGCAGCGGGAAGTGGTGTTTCAATCCCGGTCACCAGGTAGGCCTCGGTAATTGATGAGGAGGCCTCCGGATCAGGGGAGAAACAGGCGACAGTCTCGGCAGTGTGGAAACTAGTCGCGGGTTCCGCCAGTGGAACCAGGTATATGTCGAGTTCTTCGGTGGAGCGTATTGGAATCTCCGGCTCAGGAACGGGGTCGGCTGCAATTTCAATCGCTGGAACGAGCTGAGCTGTGGCCTCCACTGGAATGATACAGTCTATGGGCTCCGGTGATGAAGCAGGACAGGTGGTGGGCGACGGTGAGGCGGTTGAGAAGCTGGCGATGACGTCTGGGCCGGGAGTAGCTGTACCCGGTCGGCTCTGCTGCATCGCATGATGGAGTCTTCTGCCTAGGGTCGCACTCCAGCTGCGAATCGGCCGTTCCACAGTCTCAAGTAACCGCACCCGGAAGTCTTGTAGAGCCTCTAGCCAAAAGTTGGGGCTGCCGTCAATGGTAAGGGCAGGACCCGGACCTGGATGGCCTATGGCTGCTCTGGCCTCCGCCTCGACCTCCCGCATTAGGTCTTGGAGTCTTGTGCTGGCCATTCTCTTCTTTAGAGGGAACCACACCCGTTCAACCGGTAACCGTTCTGGTAGAGAGCTGGTGAAGAGGTCTGCGACACTCCCATTTCCTGTGGGCTTTTTGTAGTCCAATTGTGGGAAAAGTCTTTGGGGTCCGCCCCCATGGTTGATTCGAGCAATCAGGGTGGACAAAGAGTTTGGCGCCTTTGCCTTTAGCCCTCCCACGAAGAGGGGCGGTGGCTCACCCCTGGGCTTGCACGTGGCGGATCCTCATGGCGGGAACGCCATCTTGGGCGCCATCTTGGCCCACGGTGAAAAGGCGGGAAAGTTCTTTTAGGGACGAACAAAGTCCAAATTGTAGACATTAAAGTCATTTTTAAGCACATTATACCCGTTAGGGAACGGGCCTGCTCGTATCCTGTTCGTGAACGCCAAGTTCTGTCTCACCGTCGGCCCGTGGACTCCGGTTTAGACAGGCTGTAGCTCCTTCCTCCTTGTCACGGGTGGGCCGCGCCTGCCGGTAGCCAGGCCCGGTGGAGTGCAGATCAAAAGTTGAAGACGTCTTGTAGGAACAGATTAAAGGGGTTAATTTATTCGTGACGCCACCTATGAGTAGTTTCGGTAATCGTTACCGACGCTGCGGAACCTCGGGGGATGGACAGCAGCAAGATGGAACGCTCCCCACAGGCTGAGCGGTGATCCCCGGAGGCTGGAGCTGCTTAAGATGTTGTGCGGCAGCTGCGGTTACCTTGTAGTGCAGACGGACAGTTCATAAGGAAGCACGGACACAGAAAGTCTCTGCAACGGGTCTTTACTGTAACCAGCAGGCAGTACATGGTATACAGTTTACGGGTAGTGGACCGGGTGGACTCAGCAGTGTTGGTGTCCCTTAGAGATCCGCAAGTGTTCCTCCATTCTAGCTAAGTGTTTTGCCATTGTCGCCCAGGAATACCAGATCGGGTACGGGGAGGCTGCTTCAATGCCCTATCCAAGATGTACGTTGTGGATGTTTTGAGGAGCCTTGGATCCCTCGGTGGGTACACCGCTGGTTAGACGACTGGAAGTTGGCTGGTGGTGGGGCGCTCCTGTAAAGCTGCTCCTCCACGCTTCTGGTTCGCGTAGCAGAGGTGAACTGCTGCCAGCTTCGGTACCAGTGAACCGGCTGTGAGTTGGGCACGGGGGTATTTTGGAACCCGTGGTTGATGATGCCCGATCCCGGTTGTTGAGGCCTCAGGTGCTGACACCCGACCGGTGACGGCCCAGGGGCTGCACGAGGTGCAGAGCCCCCGCTCCTACTCCAAGTTCAAGTTCTCTCTTCTCTAGACTCTGCAGACTACTCTACTAACTAAGTGTCTGTACTTCCTACACACTTCCCTAGCACTCCGCCCACCAGGACCCTGGATTGGCCCTCTGTTCTAGGTGATGCATGCAGGGTTGGATCTCTCAGTTAACTGGATCACTGCTTTGTCAGAGAATATTGCGGCTGCATTTATGGCTGCAATACCCTCCTGTGACGCACTCGTTGCGGGGCGCCACACACACAAGCACGCTCATAAGACACCTTAGTACAGGGGACTGTAATTCAGTAGGTCCCAGGGGGGTGGAGCTTAGAAGAGTGGGAGACGTAAGTGACAGTTACACACAAGTCAGTCAGACAGTGGCAGAAGAGGAGATAGGACGGATGCAGGGGACCCTGCAGCCATGACAGGAGGGCACTTCTAAGGAGAGAGGTGACCCAGACAAAGAAGGGGGACACTCCAGGTCTGGTTGGAGCCACTTGGAGTGCCCAGGTCATCACCGGTAAACCAGAACCGAGGCGGTTTGTTAATGTTTCATCCCAAACCGCAGACCAGCAGGCTGTGGGCCTAAAGAAGGAGCCACGGCACCACAAGACTAAATCCCACCTCTGTCCCAAAGTGGGTGCAAGCCACTAACAAGGGAAAGGACTAAAAACCGGTGACGGTAGAGATTGTTTTCTCACCGATCCTGTCTGGACCGGAGAAGGGTCAGAAGTACCTTTTAGTGACAGACCTGGGGATGGGCGAACGAGCTCTTAAGTGTGATTGACAAAAGAGCTAAAGTAGAACACAGACCAAGAAAGTAACCAGAGAGACATCTCTGACAGACTCTGCAAAAGCCTCCTAAATCCGCAATTACTGTGGAGCTCACTGAGACGGGGTACTCAGTACCGGACCAGGATATCACAGGGGATATCACGGCAGTTTTGGTCCGGACCGTGTCCCGAGCCCACAAGTAATGGGGGGTATTTACAGGGGAGAAAGTCGTGACGCCACCCGTGGTGTGTGGTGAGGGTTACCAGCGCTTCTGCAGAACCTCATGGGATGATGTTTGGCAGCCGGTGATGTAACGGCTCTCCACGAGCAGAGCCTGGTTCCCTGGGGCAGTGGTGATAATAGTCTATGGATGATGCAGAGTAGGGGTAGTGGTAGAGATGATAGCAGTTTGTGAGGGAAAGTAGGGCTTGTGCACAAGGATTACACAGACTCACGGTTTTGTAGTTTTCCAAGTCTTTACGGTAGCAAATGGTATACAGCTGAGTACTGTCCACGGAGTCTGTACCAGGGCCGGGTTTCTCCCACCCTGGCCATGTTTTTGGCTTCTCACTCCTGTGCTGTGTGTGTGGCCCTACTGCCACTTTAGCTAAGCTGCTGGCCCTGTCTCTCCTCTCGGGTACCCGCTTTCTAGGCCACTTGAGTCTTAACTCCGTGTTTCTAACCCCGCCGTGTTGCTACGCTGTAGTACAGTGAAGATATATAACATCCACTAGTCCGGTCTTTACTGTGCTGCTTGTGTCAGGCACAATTTTGGATCCGGTATCCGGTCTTTGCGCTCCTCCGGGGCAAATTATAGGGTAACTCAGTCTCCCAGATGTGTTCCTCTGTTTCTCTTAACTCCTTCCCTCAGACCCTGGCTAGGCCTGGAATTGGGCAGTGGACCGTGGGGTGAGCCTAAGGCAGCTCCTTTACACCCAGGTCCTTCTTCCTTCTCAGTCCTCTCAGGAACTGAACTCTTCACAGTACTGCTACGTACTGAACTGCCCACTTCCTCTCCACACCAGAATATATACCAGAATATATAGGGAAGTAGCTTTAGCTCCCTTCTGGCCTGGTGGTGCTATTGTAGTGTTGTGGGTTGTGTGGGGAATTAACCCTTGGTGTTGTTACTGTGGCACATTAACCCCTGGAGTGCCACACTACAACCCCGGTGAATCTGACTGTACCGTGTACCTTATCCACCTGGTACCAGTAAAGAATGGTTTGAGCTAATCTGGTTTCTGTATCAATTATTCGTCGCCCGAGAGGCCTCTACAGTACCAAAGAACTGAGGACTATGACTCCTCTCATCCTCTCTGCATGAATAAAATTGCATTATTGATTTTTCAATTGGCCTGACTCCTGGGTATTTATTATGTGAACATATAGTGCAGGGGGGATGTGCTGCTGAGCTAGGGACAGATTTTGTGCCTTTTAGGTAGTGTAGGTACCTAGGGTGCACAATCCATTTAAACAAACAGTCTTTTTGAGGACTAATTTAGTTGTATACAGGCAGGCAGGATATATAGCAGACTGCAGTGTAGCACAAGAGGCTGTATTCCAGTCACATCTGGTGGTGTATCAGGCTTCTAACATCCATCTTAACAGTCCTTTTGAGGATTAATCTAGTCGTATACAGGCAGGCAGGGTATATAGCAGACTGTGGTGTGTAAACTAAACTCCTTTTCAGGACTAATCCAGCTCTATACAGGTAGTGTATATAGACAGTGTATATAGTCCTCTGTTTAAAATGCGCAAGGCGCGTGGCAAGGGACGAGGAACTGGACGTAGTGGTGATGGTGCATGCAGAGGCCGTGGGCAAGCTACAATTGTGCCACAACAAACACCCACATTTTCTTGCCCGACCTTCCTTTCCCAATTCCTAGGGGACCGCAGCACACCACTATTAAACCCAGAGGAGTATCTAAAGGTTGTTAGTTGGATAGAGGATAATGCTTCCAGTCAGTTTGCCACCACCACAACCACCCAGTCTTCCACACGGTCAAGTCTCAGTAGCCGTGAGTCTGGACCGCATATTCCTCACCCTTAGCCTCCTTGCTCCCACCATGCTGAGTGCCTGGACAAAAGTGATCCCACACTTGGACACTCTGAAGAGCTTTTCCATTTATAAATACAGGCCTCTCGCCCACTCCACTTGAATGGGGGCAAGAGGAGATCACATGTAGCGATGCCCAAATATTTGAGCGCTACCTTCGCACGAAGGCGACAGTGCGAAAGTGTCACATGTGGTGAACGATGATGAGACACAATTGCCAGAAAGTAAGGAGGAGGGTCAGGGTGCGGAAATAGAAGACGATGTGGTGGATGATATATTAACTGACCCAACCAGGCAGGAGGACATGCAGAGCGAGGACATGCAGAGCGAAGACAGCAGCGCACATGGGGAGGGAAGCGTAGTGCCACAACAGGCAGGGAGAATCAGTGTGGTGGCCACAGACAGAAGGGGGCAACCGTTACCCGTAATACCAACACAACAGAAGTTGCCAGTACATCTGTTTGGTCTTCCCGAGTCTGGCTGTTTTTTAAGGACTCTGCCGATAATTCCAAAAAGGCCATTTTGACCACCTGCCATGCCAGCATCAGCAGGGGTAGAAACACTACGAGCCTGACCACCATCAGCATGATCAGGCACATGGCAGCAAAGCATGCAGGGAGGCACTCCAATGCCCCTAGGAAGAGATGTGGAGGGGGGCCTCATAAAATAATATTCCCATTATTAGGAAGTGGGTCTCCCATAGTGTTGCCCTATGTAGGGCTGCCAAAAATTGGGAGGCACTCCAATGCCCCTACGAAAACAACGTTCCCATTACAAAGGAGCGGGTCTCCTATACTTGTAATGCCCATGCACTAAGTATGGACTGACAAAAATTTACCCCTGCAGGGTATACATGAATGTACTGTATAACTTTTTTTTTTCTAACGGGCATAATAAACACCCTTTAAAAATATTATGTGGGAGTTGCATCATGGACCACAGTCAACTTGGTGATATGGTAGTGGAGGATGAGAAGAAGGAGGAGGACCAGAGCAAATATCCAAAATCAGGAAGCGTATACCCATGTGTGGCGGTGAAGAGGAGCATGGGAATATACCTCCCCAAAAAAGACACTGGCCTGAGTTTATATTACACTGCTAATATTTGGTGGTGTTGAGAAATCTGGCTTAATCCAGCCCTTGTTCATTTTGATAAGAGTCAGCCTGTCAGCATTTTCAGTTGACAGGCAGATGCGTTTATCAGTAATAATTCCTCCTGCGGCACTAAAAGCAGAGCAGGCCAAGACTTCCAAGGCGTAGAGAGCCAGTTCATATCACATGTCCAGCTTGGATACCCAATAATTATAAGGCACAGAGGAATCATGGAGGACTCTGATATGGTCAGCAAGGTACCCCTTCAGCATCTTCCCAAACTTTGTACTCCTTGTGAGAGTACCCCATGCCTCAGGGCCTGTGCCATGGGAGGGGCAGAGAAAACTCTCCCAGAACTTTGACAGTGTTCCCCTGCCTCTGCTGGATTGGAGTTGTGTCTCTCTCACCTGTATTCTTTGGTTGATCACTGAACTGTGACCTCTGCCGCCAGCATTTTCAGATGGGAATTTTTTTAATAAATCCGCAACAAGGGCCTTCTGGTGCTGACCCATTTTTGTACACCTCTCTGCCTCGAGAATAAGAGATATAAAGTTCTCCTTGAAGCATGAGTCTAAAAGTGTCACCAACCAGTAATGAGTGTCACCCAGAATTTTGAGAATATGAGGGTCACGGGACAGGCAGCATAATATAAATTCAGCCATGCGCGTCAGACTGGTAACAGGCAAGACTTCGATGTCCTCACCAAGAGGATTACTGACCATGCTCTACTCCTCCTCCCTGTCCTCTGGCCATCCACGCTGAACAGACGGTATTACAGTTGTGCAGATAGTACCATCTATAGCGCATGAAGCTAGCTCCTGTTCTTCTTCCTCCTCCTCCTCATTGTCCCCCAATCCATGTTGGGATGAGATGAGGCTGGGCTTTGTATAATAATCAGCCTATATGGTTCCTTGCTCCATCTCATTGTGCTCCGCCTTCAATGCATCCTCTTTGATTTTGAGCAGAAAGCTTTTCAGAAGACAGAGAAGCGGGATGGTGACTAGGGATAAGCGAGTATACTCGTAGGTATTCGGTAATTACCGAATAGTACGGTTTTCGGGCTACTCACTACTCCGCGAGTTTCCTTGCGATTACTCGTTAGGAGTAGTGAGTAGTACATTCATTTCACAGTGTATCTATATACACTGCAAAAGTGAAATAAAAGTTAATAAAAGGTGTTAAAAATAAAAAAAATAACATACTCACCTATCTGACGGCTGTCCTGGGACACGAAAAGAACACATCTACTGACCTGCCAGGACCTTACGTCTGATGGCCAATCAGATGGCCGGTCTGATTGCTACCGGCCATCTGATTGGCCATCAGACTTAAGGTTCTGGCAGGCCAGCAGATGTGTTAGAACATCTGATGGCCAATCAGATGGCCGGCAGTGATCAGGTGGTGTGTGACATCACGCACCACCTGATTGCTACCGGCTTTCTGATTGACCATCAGACGTAAGGTCCTGGCAGGCCAGCGGATGTGTTCTTTTCAGGACCCAAGTGCCTCAGCATCCGCGCTGCTGCTCCGAGACCAAAGAAACACAGCCACGGGAATGTCTGTATCAGCTCAAGCCTTTATTTTCCGACGCGTTTCGGAGCCTCCTACCAAGCTCCTTCCTCAGGTAACAACATCAGGGATGTTCCCTGAGGAAGGAGCTTGGTAGTAGGCTCCGAAACGCCTCAGAAAATAAAGGCTTGAGCTGATCCAGACATTCCCGTGGCTGTGTTTCTTTGGTCTCGGAGCAGCAGCGCGGACACTGAGGCACTTCGTCCAATAATCTGCATTACAACCACGGTTACCGTTGGGAGTGCGGTCCCTGCAGCAGCTGCCTTTACGCTTTTCTACCAGTTGTGGCTTTCACAACTGACAAAGGTGAGCAATTCCACATCGCTAAGTGAAAGTGTGTAATTGAGATAAGACCCTATATGCGCATTCTTTTTTCGCAGATTTATACTTCTTTTCAGGTCCCGGGACAGCCGTCGGATAGGTGAGTATGTTATTTTTTTATTTTTAACACCTTTCGTTAACTTTTATTTCACTTTCGCAATGTATATAGATACACTGTGAAAGTACCCGCATTTTTCATTGACTTACACTGAACTCGCTACTTGTAACAAGTACCGAGTATTAGGACCTACTCATTATGAGTATAGTGAGTCCGAATATGTCACTACTCGCTCATCCTTATTTGTGACTCTAATGATGGCGTTATCACCACTCACCATCTTGGTGGAATCTTCAAAGTTTTGGAGAACGGTACATATGTTGGACATCCATGTCCACTCCCGAGGCCTTATGTGTGGAGTCTGTATTGAATACCGACAGCTTGTTGTTGCTGGTAGTCAACAACTGCCCTCTTCTGCTCACAAATCCTGACCAACATCAGCAGTGTCGAATTCCAATGTGTGGGAACATCACAGTCTGTGAGCCAGAAACTGCAAACAGTTCTGAAACCCGGCATGGGCGGCTGAAGCAGTTAGTGACTTTTTAAAATGGGCTCACAGGTGGAGTACTTTGAAGAGCAGATCCAACAACTCCGAGTAGGATTTAAGAAACCACTGAACCACGAGGTTGAACACATGGGTCAGGCATGGTACATATATGAGCTCACCTCGTCTCAGTGCCATCACCAGGTTCTGGCCATTGTCTCACACGAGCGTGCCTGGCTGTAGGTTTAGCAGTGTGAGCCACAGATCTGCCTGCTCTTTCAGAGCTGTCCACAACTCTTCAGCATTGTGCGGTTTGTCACCTACGCATATTAGCTCCAGCACAGCCTGTTGCCGCTTGGCCGAGGCAGTGCTGCAGTGCTTCCAATTTGTGATTCATGTGGAAGCTGAAGAGGAGTAGGAGGCTGAGGAGGATGACGTGCAGGAGCTGTAGACTGTGGGGGCAAGCCTGAGTTAGGGCCCACAATCCTTGGTGTCGGGAGGACGTGTTCCGTCCCAAGTTCCAACTGGGTCTTGGCTTCCTCTATGTTAACCCAGTGTGCTGTCAGCGAGATGAACTGTGCCTGTCCACAAGCACTTGTCTACGTGTCTGTGGTTAGGTTGCCTTTCACAGTTACTGGGTTGTTTAGGGCACGGCTAATGTTTTGGGACATGTGCTTGTGTAATGGACGGCACACTGGGAGAAATAATGGCGGCTGGGGACAGATTAATGAGGGACAGCCACCGCCATCAGGTTGCGGAATGCTTCCGTCTCCACTAGACCAAAAGGCAACATTTTGAGGGCAAGTAGTCGCAAAATGTGCGAATTCAGTAGTGTGGCCTGTGGGGCATTGGCTGCGTATTTGCGCTTGAGTTCCAAGGACTGGGGTATGCACAACTGAACACTGTGCTGGGACAAGGATATGGTTGCTGATGGTGGTATTTCAGATTGTGCAACGACAGGTGCAGGACAGGAGACATTTTCGCATGCACTATGGACAGGGGATTGGCTTGCATGCACAACAGTGGAAGAAGCAGTGGTGACACAGTGGTGTCACTTGTAGACTCTGATCCTAGACCCTGGGGTGTGGCCCACAACCCTGGGGTGGGAGATTCACTTCCTAATAATGAGAGAATACATTATTTAATGAGACCGTCCTCCACATCTCATCTCTTCCAAGGGGCATCACAGTACCTCACAATTTTTAGCAGCCCTGGATAAGGCAACACTATGGGAAACCTACTGCCTAACAATGGGAACATTATTTAAAGAGGCCTTCCTCCACGTCTCTTCAAAGGGGCATCGGAGTGCCTCACAATTTATTTTTCAAATTTTTAATGCAATATAAAAAAATAATACACCAACACTGTCTCACAAGTAAGTATGAGACCATAACATTTTCCCCAGGAAAATCCACTTTGGTTTCGTTTTTGTACATTTATTCAAAATGTTGTTACCATGTAATTTGAGCACTGTTCTTATACGTGTGACATTTTTAGGGTTTATGCAGACCGCCAGGGGTGACGCCGGAAAAATGCTTGAGGTTCCCATAGGTTAACATTGGGCTCGGTGCTCGGGTCGAGCACCCGAGCATCTCGATATGCTCAACCCGAACTTCGAGCACCTGAGCATTTTACTGCTCGCTCATCACTACTTAAGAGTTAACAGTTCAGCTGAATTTCAGAAAAGGCTGCAGGACCTGTGTGATGTCATGACCATGTGAGTACAGTATAATAGGCAAAGCTAAGTCTACATGGACCTTAATGATGTTGCTTTCTTACCTCCACCCGTTAAGGTCACATGTTCGTGACATCACACAGGTTCTTTTCAGAGACGTTGACATGTCAGATCGCTTATGTCCCCCAAGATGTTTAGACACTGCCTCATTAACATTAGAAAATGTAAGTGTATAAATGCATTTATTCCACTTTAACATGACAGTATTAACATAGACAGGGATACTTAGAACAGTACTATGAAGCTGCAGGTATAGACAGTGATAGCTAGGGGGCATAACCTAGCTGCCAGGTTCCCTTTAACCCTCAACTGGTGAGGTGGGGTTTTTGTTACGCAACTGGTGATGTGGGGTTTCCTATACCCCAGTGTTTAGGAATCTCTAATTTTTACAGAAAATGCAAAGATCACATTTGTTTAAATCGTTTTCTTATTGGCGATTGATTACACATGACTATAACAAACTTTTGACACCCACAAGTATCGGAAAATGTAATGCCTTGATGATTCAATCCGAAGGTATTATGAAATATGACTTTTAGAATAGCGTCCTGGAATTCGCCATTTTTTGCCTGTGAGCAAGTGCACGAACAAACAGAAACTCAGTTATAAATTTGTGCAAAAATAAAGAAGTTTTCAAATTTGAAAATGTGTAAAACAGAATTATATGAGTGGTGATGTGGGGTTCAGCAAAGCCAAGACACCACTTACCGACAGCTAGCTCTGTTATGCGTGGCCAGAAGAGAGAGGCCCTGACGACATTGTCTAGCTGCAAGGGATTGGATACTCGGATCTCGGGCGTACTAGTATGGGGAGTCGGTGCCCGAGACTGTGCCCTTGAGCAGACAATAAAAAGGGAAAAATGAAAGTAATAAAAGAAGTTGTTCGTGACGCCACCTGTAGGTCCTGGTGATGGCACCGGCGCTGCAGGAACCTCCGGGGTGATGGACGGCAGCCAGATGTAGTAGCCCTCTACAGGTTGGGCGATGTGCCCGGGGTGTTGGAAGTAGGAATGGTGGAGTACGGCAGCACAGTCACTGTGGAGCAAGGCAGATAAATCACAGTTCAAAGTAAGATATCACCGACACGCTGCTCACTCTGAACGGGTACTTTACTCCGGTATTCTGTAGGGTTACAGGGTAATGCAGTTCTCTTTGCAGAGTAGTGGACCAGGTGGTTCTGGCAATGAGCAGTGTCCCTCTGAGGTTCCACTGGTGTTCCTTCTCTATCACGCTCTCTGTCCCTTGCTATGCTGCCCTGCATGGATCCCGCTTGTTAGACCAGGCCCATCGAGATATATGGGATGTCCTTATCTCTCCAAAGAAAACCCAACTCAGTCTAGCGCTTCTGGTGGGGTGGTTGGATCGTGCTCCTAAGAAGTCATCGACCACTCCGGGTTTGTGGTTCAGGGATTTAGCCGGCTGACCCACTTCGGAGCCAGTACTCCAGTTTGGACTGGGCTAGAATATTTGGTTACCCTTCTCTTTTCTTAGCCCCTTTCTCTTCTGGGTCACCAGGTTGAGGTGCCCTCCCTATTAGCTTCACTTCTGCTGTTCTGTAGCTCTCCAGCTCTGCTTCATCTGCTGCTTCTCACTCCTCTCACTAGTTTCTGACCAACTCCTTTCTGCTTTCCCCACTGCTTTATCATCTAGCCTCTCGTCCCACCAGGACCGGTTACCCTAGTAACGGGTGTCTAATTGGTCCTCTATCACTAGATGTTTGCATGTGGTGCTAGAGCCTCAGGCTTCTACTACTCATTACCAAAACAAAGCATACTGCACCTTCAGTCAGGGGTGCAGTACCCTTTTGTAGTGCGCTCTTAGTGGGGCGCTACAACATCCTGTTGACAAGGAAATGGAAGCTAGTGAGACAAGTATCCTCATACAAGCATTTTTCAATGAATGCCAGCCGAACAAAAATTCCCTGGGGTGTGGCAAACCCCACCTCACCACGTGAGGGTTAAGGATGAACAAATTATATAACCAAGCAGGTACTGTATGCATAGGGAACTGACTTAAAAATCAGATAGCACGCAAGCGACAGGGTAACTAAATGCAGGCCACATAGTTGCAGGGTGAATTTATGGTTACCCCATGTATCAGCGATTACTTTTCACCCAGATGTCTTACATTTTTGCATATTATCTGATGTTAAAGATATTTCACATTTTTCAGCTCTTAATTAAAGGGAAGAATTCCCATTTTAGGGGAAATTACATTCTTGTCTATTGATCACATTGTGGACTGCTCAAGTCAATCATGAGGCCTTAGTGGATGTTTGATACACCTCACTGCACTTAGAATAAATGCACATCAAGTGTTGCCTTTTCTATTGTGCATATTGACATTCAAGTGAACTGGACCCTCCACTGTGTGTGACGTCAAAGTGTCACATTGAGTGTAAAAGAAAACCATTATATTCACCAGTTTTAATTATTCTGCTTTGAAGAAGGATTACATATTACAATGTTGCAGACTCATTTTTATGCTGGAATAGACTATTTTGGAAAGTCTGTCTGCATTGCTTTAAAGCAGCTAATACTAATATCCATCACTGAACTGATGGTTTATTATGTTTAGCTCTAATTGTAGAGAACTGAGACAGTCACTTTTGTGGGGCCATTTATAATGTAAAAGTATCTACAGAACAAATGGGAATTTCCATCTCAATGTACAGTTTTTTCATATGCTCCGCCACATCATATATTCATCATGTCACTTAGAAGGAATCTTTCACCAGTTTTTTGCCACCTACGCAGGGGCGTAACTACAACAGGTGCAGGGGTTGCAATCGCACCGGTGCCCTGGAGCTTAGGGGGGCCCCAAAAGTCTATTTGGCCTATAGAAAAACACTATTTATATTAAAGATTTGCAATAATTGGGGGCTCTGTTGGAGCTTTCACATTGTGGCCCATGAGTTTCAAGTTACGCCACTGCACCTACGCAGCTTAAAGTAGGGGCAGAGACCTTGATTTCAGTGATTTTATAACTTACTGAGCTGCTTGATGTAGGTTTAATAACATCATAGTTTTGTCAGCAGGACGGGAGACAATCACAAGAGGACCAGTAAACCTGCTGCCATGTAGTCTGCAGTGTTCATGGTTTTGCAGCATTTCTAGGTTGAGTTCAGAAAGCCATATTTCTAAGTCTGAACAAGGATGTGGCCAAAGTAATCTCAGGTCTCCTTGCCCAAATTTTGTGCTTCAATGACATATATCAGACTGTACATTGGAGTCCAAAGATGGTTGGTCAGTTCAGGCATCAAATGCTTATATCTCCCTGTCAGGGAGAGTGTAAATCAATTTAACCTTCTTTGTAACCCATTGCCTGGCATGATCGTAGGCTTCTGGAGTAGAAATATTGGGCAGTAGAGATAGCGTTTATTCCTAATTGGTCATCGACCTGGGTACTCATGATCTGAATATTTGATTGTCCCCAAAAGCTTTGATTGTATGGTCCTGAAAAAATTCAAAATCTGGAAAATATTTAGAATTAAAATTCAGAAGAATTAAAAAGAAGGCTAAAATTATTTGAATGATTATTGGTTGATGCTATTTAGGTCACTTCTTGACGTACCCTCATTAGAGCTCAACTTCTTGACGTACTCTCATTAGAGCTCAAAATAGAGCACTGTTCTTTATGCTTTCGGATAGCATTTTCCAGGTTCAATAACAACTATTTATGTCAATGTGCAGTCATCTGTCCCTAAAATTGGAAACAGGGCCTGAACATTCCATTGTCTGGTCTTTTAGTGGAAGTAAAGTAAATTGTACAGACATCAATTAAAGAATCCTCATTAAATAAAGTATAGGTGTCACAATTTTAACACCTTGTGCCAACGGGCAAAAAGTGATGCAGAATTTTCTGCATCAAATCTGCATCTGCCATAGACAGAAATTACATAGTAAAAATGTTGCGCTTTTGCTCAGTAATGGATGCTTTTTTGATGAAGAAAATTCTGCATTCGTCCCTGTCAGCGCCCGCCCTGTTCTAGTTATATTATGTTGTCCCTACGGTACTCCAGGCACTTCTGGGTTTCAGCCATGTGACACACCATGTGGGTCACACACCCCTACCCATGTGGTGATGCAGCCAAAACCTGGAAGTGCCTGGAGTACGGTAGGGAAAATGCTGTACATTAATTGACATGCTGCAGATGTTTTGGATCAAAGATTCATACAAGTCTTCACCTAAAACGCTACGGTACAAAGTGCAGACGTGGGCACAACACAGTCGAAGTCACTTATAAATCAGCTTCAGTCTCTCCTGAGATCGGTGAGGGTATTATCTTAGAGGTATAGATAGCATTTGATTCACCTGGAGCAAAGATTTACTGCTGCATATTAATACCTTGGCATAAAGCCGATTGGCTTGTTGATACCCCTTATAATGCCTAGATACCTGGGTGCATGCCTTTGCAAATCCTAAACCCAGTGCTTTTTTTGTAAAAGAATATTTGCCAGTACTGAGGCGAGGAGCGGGGGTGGGGGGATTCTGTCAGGTGCCGGCGGCTTGAGGAGTGGGGGTTGGCGTTTTCTGTTAAGCGCCAGCGGCTTGAGGAGCTGGGGGGGGGGTTATGGGGCAGCTATCAGGTGCCTGTGGCCGTGATTAAGAAGGGGGGGGGTGCTGTTTTTCAGCCAGGAGATCCTGTGGGCAGCATGCAGTGGACAATCAATCCGCATATAGCTCCGCCCCCTCTGCATATTTTCCGGTACGCCGTACCACCACGTACCCCCACAAAAAAAGCACTGCCCAAAGCTATAGCTCTATAATATGCCATAATTCAGACTGCCTCGAATGAATATAAATCCAAGTTGTTGCCAATTATAACATTTATTATTTGCACTTAATTGTAAATTTTATAGTGAAAATTCAGACCACAGTATTCTGGGCAAAAACTGTGTTTACCACCTGTCATTAATACCAAAGTTAGTGTCATGGTAAGTATTTTCTTGTGAAGAAAAGCAAAAAAACATAATTTGAAATTGATGTGGATCACAACAAACAATTCACATGGACTCATGAGCGCCACGCTATAAAGAATGACCCTGCTAAAATTATCCGCACGCATGTTTACCAGTGAAGTGAATGAACGAAAAGAACTGGTGGCAGGAAGGTAAAAAGTGACAGCAGCTAAAAACAGTTACAGGAGAACTATTTTTGCTTCCGCTGTGCTTTTTAGTTAATCTCACTTAATCCACTACTTATATGGTTGAGTTGCATTATTTGAACTTCAGTGTCTGTTTTGCGTTATTGTGAAGCTGTGCTACGTATATGAGTTCTAGTCTTTTCAAGGGAGAAATCTTCACAGAACGGAGGGATGAAGTGTGTGAATCATATTAGACTTTGTTCACATCATGCTACAGCTTTATTTCTGTTGTGCAAATGGAAATGAAGTAAATCTCATTTCACTAAACATTAGACCCCATGATATACAGTTGTGGCCAAAAGTATTGACACCCCTGCAATTCTGTCAGATAATACTCAGTTTCTTCCTGAAAATGATTGCAATCACAAATTCTTTGGTATTATAATCTTCATTTAATTTGTCTTCAATGAAAAAACACAAAAGAGAACGAAGCAAAAAGCAAAACATTGATCATTTCACACAAAACTCCAAAAATGGGCAAGACAAAAGTATTGGCACCCTCAGCCTAATACTTGGTTGCACAACCTTTAGCCAAAATAACTGCGATCAACCGCTTCCGGTAACCATCAATGAGTTTCTTACAATGCTCTGCTGGAATTTTAGACCATTCTTCTTTGGCAAACTGCTCCAGGTCCCTGATATTTGAAGGGTGCCTTCTCCAAACTGCCATTTTTAGGTCTCTTCACAGGTGTTCTATGGGATTCAGGTCTGGACTCATAGCTGGCCACCTTAGAAGTCTCCAGTGCTTTCTCTCAAACAATTTTCTAGTGCTTTTTGAAGAGTGTTTTGGGTCATTGTCCTGCTGGAAGACCCATAACCTCTGAGGGAAACTCAGCTTTCTCACACTGGGCCCCACATTATGCCACAAAATTTGTTGGTAGTCTTCAGACTTCATAATGCCATGCACATGGTCAAGCAGTCCAGTGCCAGAGGCAGCAAAGCAACCCCAAAACATCAGGGAACCTCCACCATGTTTGACTGTAGGGACCGTGTTCTTTTCTTTGAATGCCTCTTCTTTTCTCCTGTAAACTCTATGTTGATGTCTTTGCCCAAAAAGCTCTACTTTTGTCTCATCTAACCAGAGAACATTCTTCCAAAACGTTTTAGGCTTTCTCAGGTAGGTTTTTGCAAACTCCAACCTGGTTTTTTATGTCTCGGGGTAAGAAGTTGGGTCTTCCTGGGTCTCCTACCATACAGTCCCTTTTCATTCAGACGCCAACAGATAGTACGGGTTGACACTGTTGTACCCTCGGACTGCAGGGCAGCTTGAACTTGTTTGGATGGTAGTCGAGGTTCTTTAGCCACCATCTGCACAATCTTGAGTTGAAATCTCTCATCAATTTTTCTTTTCCGTCCACATCTAGGGAGGTTAGCCACAGTGCCATGGGCTTTAAACTTCTTGATGACACTGCGCATGGTAGACACAGGAACATTCAGTTCTTTGGAGATGGACTTGTAGCCTTGAGATTGCTCATGCTTCCTCACAATTTGGTTTCTCAAGTCCTCAGACAGTTATTTGGTCTTCTTTTCTCCATGCTCAATGTGGTACACACAAGGACACAGGACAGAGGTTGAGTCAACTTTAATCCATGTCAACTGGCTGCAAGTGTGATTTAGTTATTGCCAACACCTGTTAGGTGCCACAGGTAAGTTACAGGTGCTGTTAATTACACAAATTAGAGAAGCATCACATGATTTTTCTAACAGTGCCGATACTTTTGTCCACCCCCTTTTTTATGTTTGGTGTGGAATTATATCCAATTTGGCTTTAGGACAATTCTTTTTGTGTTTTTTCATTGAAGACAAATTAAATGAAGATAATAATACCAAAGAATTTGTGATTGCAATCATTTTCAGGAAGAAACTGAGTATTATCTGACAGAATTGCAGGGGTGTCAATACTTTTGGCCACAACTGTACAATACATGTCGTCCAAAGACTATGTTAATAATATGCACTTTTTTATTTTGTCAATTGTGAGAGTGTCACATGCTATGTTTTCTTTTTTTGTAATGAAGGTACACTTCATGGACAAAAGTATTAGGAAAACTGCACTTTTCTCCTTCAAGAGCTTTTATGACATCCCTTTCTCAATCAATATTCATTGATATAGAGTAGGTGTCCCCTTTGAAACTATAAAAACTAACCTACTTCTGAGAAGGCTGTCTTCGAGATTTTGGAGAATGTGTTTGCAAATTTTTGCCTATTCTCCAATTGACCATTTGTGGGGTCAGAGAGGATGAGAGGGCCCGACTAACAATCTCCATTCTAGGTCATCCCAAAGGTGTTCAATGGGGCTGACATTAGGGCTTTTCGTAGGCCAGTCAAATTCCTTCACACCAAACTCCATCAATCATGGCTTCATGGACCTTGCATTATGCACTGTGGCACATTTATGGGTAACAGAAATAGACATTGGGCAAACTGTTCCCACAAAGTTAGCAGAGTACAATTTTTCAAAATGTCTTAGTGTGCTGATCATTAAGATTTCCTTCTACTAGAGCCCTGTGTATCTGACAGTCAGATAGAGAAGTATTATTTGTCACTCTATAGAAAACATTTCCACTGTTCCAGAATCCAGCGGAGATGTTCTTTTCCACACTTCGACAATCTCACCTATTCTGAAGAAACCATCCCTCAGCCTGACCTCTAAATCCAGTTAATGTCCTATATCACTGCTCCTGTTCGCCTCCAAATTCCTCAAACAGCATGTTCATACTGAACTTTCTTTTTATCTGTCATTTAACTGACTCTTCAATATTCTACAACCTGTCTTTTTTCCCCACTACTCCATTGAAACTGAACTAACCAAAATCGCTATTGACTTACTACCAAAGGTAATAGACAATTCCCTATACTCCTCCTTCAAGATATATCTTTCGCTTTCGACACGGTTGACTACCTACCCCATACTACAGATCATCTCTTCTCTTGGCCTCACAAACATTGCCCTCTCATGGATTTCCTCATACGTTTCTAACTGCACATTTAGCATCTCCCATTCCCACATTAGCTCCTTATCCTGCCCTCTCGATGTCCCTCAATGTTGTCTTAGCACCAATACTCTTCTCCATCTGTACCTTTGGCCTGGGACAACTCATAAAGTCACATGGCTTCAAGTACTACGTATATGCTGATGACACTCAGGTCTACCTCTCTGGCCCCAATGTTACATCTTTGCTATACAGAATCCCAGAGTGTCTATCAGCCATATTCTTCTACTCATCTATGTTCATAAAGCTCAATGTGGACAAACCAAAACTCATCCTCTTTCCTCCATCCCAATTAACTTGCCTAACTGATCTCTCTATTACAATAAATTACCTCACACTTACCCCTGTACTGTAAGTCTGCTACCTTGGAGTAACCCTTGACTTTGCCCTGTCCTCCAAACCATATATTCAAGCTCGTAGCACCTTCTGCTGCCTCCAACTTAAAACTAATTTAAGAATCCAACCTTTCCTCAATTCTGAATCTACTAAAATGCTAGGCATGCCCTCATCATCTTCTGCTTTGATGAGTGCAATTTCCTCCTTTGCAGCCTCCCGACACTTCCACCTTCCACCTTTCCTGTCCATCCTTAATGCAGCTGCCCAACTAATCTTCCTCTCTCCTCACTATTCCTCTCCTTCTCACCTCTGCAAATCCCTTTATTGGCTCCAAATTCCACAATGTATGCTATTCAGACAACTAACATTAACATATAAAGCCAACCATAATCTCGCTCCACATATATGTCCAAACTAATCCGCCAATATATTTCCATACGTAATCTCTGATCCTCCCAAGACCTTCTTCTCTCCTTCACACTCAGATGTTCCTCACCCAATTGCCTTCAAGACTTCTGCCAAGTATCTCCCATTCTCTGGTATTCTGCGCCCCAATACGTCCGATCATCCTCCACATTTGGAACTTTCAAACCGAGCTTGAAATCCATCTCTTCTAAAAAACCTATAGCCTGGAATAACCCCCAATGCCACCTCAGCAACATCAGAGCTGCTGCAACTCCCCAATTTACTGTCTCTTTCATTATTACCCTGTAGACTGTAAGCCTGCAAGGACAGGGTCCACTCTCTTCTGCATCAGTCTGTCATTGACAGAATGATCATCATATGGAAAAAGTGCATGATACAGCGTATGTTGCTGTCCAGGTCGTGAAAACCATCTGTAGGCACATCCGAATAATTTCAAATGTTGATAAATACAGATATAAAGACAAAAGACATCTTTGTTGCCATTTTTTCTCCATTATTCTAAATTTTAATAATTAAATCCGTATCCAAGACCTATGTACATCGGTGGTTTTCTCCTGATGAAGGGGCCAGAGTGCCTTAAAATGCATTGAGGAATAAAAATCACTATCAACTGCAAAATTTTTTTGGATGATCTTATTAAATGGTAGCGTGGTCGAGAATTCCAATTTTTCTTCTTATTTTAATATTACCTTTTTGGAAGACTGCTGCAACCATTAAGATTATACATATATGAACATATAGTGGTTGTGACTCTCACAACCACATAAGGGGAGCACCCTTCTTTATTTTAAAAATCCTATTGTGAAACGGGTAACACCCTTTGGTGGCACCCTTCTCTTCCTTCTCCAGTTTTTTACCATTCAGAAAATGGCAGAGAAGACACATGGACCTGTATAGGTTCGGAAAAGTTCGATCTACCTATAGATCTAACTATAGATCGTTCATCCATCAAATCGTCATAGGTCAAGATTGGGTCAAATGCCATTAAAAATATATATATATACCAAACATTGTCCAAAATTAAATCATAATTTGCCAGTTAATTTCCCATAAACCTTTCACTTTACATTTCATTTCTATTAGGAAGACAATTTATTAATTTATATTCTGTAATAACAGAAGTGCACATTTTCCATATTCCATGACTGCCTATTTCTTATCTGTATATATATACCACATTTTATTGGTTTTAATACTGCCATAATCAGAAACATGGATGCTATATATACAAACTCTCCTTTAAAAATTAAAAATAAAAATGTGGAACTAATTTTCATGCAGAGATCTTTAATTACAACGGAGCCATGGACTTCCAATGCCCATATGAGCAAGAACAGAGGAACATATCAGATTTTTATTCTTAGATAATTCCTATTAGCTGTTCAAGGATGTGTTATTCTTATGTTGCTTTCTATAGATTAAAAATGGATTACAAAGATTCCATGTTCACAGATTCTTGCATCAAATCTCAAACCTATATATATATATTGTTTTACCTTTACATATAGTGCTAAAAATGAGAAATGTTATATTTTATGCATCAGCTGTGATAGGGAAGGATCTATTGATTTGAGTAGTCAGTCACCCCCCTTTAGACACCTCATTGAATAACAACCAGAAAACTTTCTTTTACATGACTAAAAATGGGTCTTTCCCAATCCTGGACTAGAGGAGACATGAAATGATCTGACATAAGTGAAGTCTGTGTTAATAAGGCCCCTTTCACATAAGCGTTATTGACAAATTGCGGCAGAGATGGCAGATTTACCGCATAACGGCCGCACTTGCGGCATACCTACGGCAAGCCCCGTGCATTGTCTATGGGGCTTGCAGCAGGTGCAACAAGTGCGTTATTGCCGCGGTTCCGGCACTTGTGGCAGTTGCGGCCGCGAAAAAAACATAGAAAATGCATGGGGTGTGCCGCATGTGTGCCGCAAGTGTGGCCATTAGGCGACAGATGCGGTAAATCTTCCGGATCCGCCAGATCTGCTGCAATTTGCAAAAAACGCTAGTGTGAAAGTGGCCTAAGTGAGATCATTTTCTGTTTTAAACACATTTGATTTAACTTTTTTAGATGGACAACCATTTAAAGTGATAAATATATACAACTAATGATGTTTCCAATGTAAATGTTCTCTTCTATACTTTATGACATACTGCAAAGGGTATGGTCTGTTTGATTTTCTCATTCAGCAGGAAAATGTAATGGCAGCTGTATGTTCTCATAATTTAAACAAACCATGCACTGAGTCATATCCCACCTACTTAGCCGGCAAGGAATGATCACTCGCAGTCACGTTAAAACATGCACCCTTGAAACAAACATGTCGTTTCTGTGGATAGATGAGGTGCCCCATATGGCTGCAAACTAATCCATTGTGTATAAACATTACAGTGTTTCTATGTCAATGAATAGTATCAATAGCCTTGTCCACTTATAGTATTTTATATATAGACTTTTATTACTTTGATCCTGAATTTCGCTCTATTGATACTGACATTGATGTGACTCGGTAGTTCTTACATCATCTCTCCTCCATTGTAACAAATTGTTGACCACTAAGTATGTGTGGAAGCCAGGAAGTTTATATGTAACATTACCACTGATGTGCTGAGCAAAGGAGTGAAACATTCATGCACTGGTATAACTGGTAACATTGAAAAGACCATATGTAAGCATAAAAAGAGAGCTGGGTTCTATTATGATATTGTTCTTTGCCATAGCTCCGCTCTTGTCCATATAATAATAGAAAGAGTATATAGTAAAATAATAAATTCTTAGTAATTGTCCAGGAGGCATCCACTCTGTAAAAAGTCCTCTCTTCTCCCTGCAACAGACAAGCTTCCCAAAAATTAAGTTTAGGGAAGGGGAAGGACTTGAACTTCCATATTCAGAATCGATTCCTTGACCCAAAGGGCATTAATGACCAATTGAACTTCCTTGTTCCTAAGAAAAACAAATCTCATACTATTTGGCATCAATACTTCTGAATAGGGATATCCAGACAAGGTTTCGCGCACGCCATGGATTATTCTTCAAGAGTATTTTATTATTAATATATGGGTAGTAGTGGACAAGGAACACGCGTTTGTCTAACAATAACCTTCATCAGGCATAATATGCATGTTATGCTGAACTCAAAGAAAAGTCTCTGTTACATAGGTCATCTCAGTCTAATTACCCCTGACCGAACACTACCTAATTAATGAACTAGGTTCATCCGGCAAGTTGGAGAGATAGAAGCAGAATAGTTTAGTAACAGCAATTTCCTGAATAAGTTAAAAACTAAACTATACTATTTGGCATACATGGGAATTAAAGCAAGATAAACTCATGTCCCTTTCCAGCCAGACATACTAATCATGTTTTCTTGGCCAGATTTGATGACAGAAATAGGTAGCTGTATTTACCATTACCAAGTTACAATACTAATGAACTACAGAATATAGACGGTCCACATGGTAAAGACAAAAACATCAAAGGAGCAAAATATTGATCAAACAACCACTGACTACCATTCGTGGAGGGTGAGGTTACCTCGTATTGTAAATTCCCATGGATAAGGCATGCATAGGGGTCCCAGTCACACAATTAAATATAGTCTTATGACCTTTTTGATAGGCTGATCCACAGTCTTTTCATTTATATTATATATTCATTATATTATATATTCATTGTTTTGGAAGTATTTAAATCTTTGCTATGTGTGGTAACCTTGTATTTTGGACATTTGTAGAAGTGAAGTGTGCACGGTAAGTGCCTTGTGTCTCATTAAACCCTTTCTTAACCCCTTCCCGACCCTTGGCCCACTGTTTGGGCCACAAAAGTCTGTGCATTCCCGACCTATGGCCCAAGGGGTGGGCCACGCAATGATCGCGCTCCTGCGGCGCGTGTGAGCGGGTCAACTCAGGTGTCACCATTGCTACTGCAAGGTGACAACCTGTAGTTAACCCCACGGGGGTGGATTAACCTCCCTCGTGCCCAGGGCCCCTCCGATTGGCAGTTTCCAACTAACTGCAGATCAGAGAAATAAGAGCGATTCCCCCCTCCCAGATCTGATTGGAGCTCTCCAATCAGATCTGGAGGGGCGAATCAGCGGGTGCCCTCCCCCTACTCAGCCCCCCCGCTCCAGGACACTATAGGGGCCCCCCTTCTCTCCCATCCGCCCCCCCCACCCCTCCAATCATCCCTTCCTGTGCTCCCGCCCCCTTCCTCCTCCAGACCCTCTTTGTCTTGTCCCCCCTCCCTTCAGCCCCCCCTGTGTCCGGCATGCCCCCCACCCGAGTCCCCGCCATCCATCCGCCCTCCTCCTGTCATTACAATGCATCTGACCGGCGGGCTCATGAGCCCGCCAGTCAGCCTGCAAAGCTCCCTCTCCCCCTGCTCACTCTCCCCCCCTTCCCCTGCTCACTCTCCCAAACCCTGCCTAGCCCCCCACCTCTAGCCCCGCTCTCCTATTCCGGCGAGCTGCACGCGCCGGTGCACCCACCCATCGGCCTCCTCTGCAGCTCCGGTGTGGTCCCTCCTCCTCTCATGGGCTCCTCCTCCTCATCGGTGGGTAAGTATGAATGAATGAATGAATGAATAGATGGATGGGTAAATGGATGGATGGGTGCGTGCGTGTGTGGATGTGTGCGTGAATGTCGGCGTGCGTGGATGTCAGCATGCGTGGATGTCAGCGTGCGTGCATGTGTGCGTGCGTGGATGTCAGCGTGTGTGGATGTCAGCGTGCGTGGATGTGTGTGTGCGTGGATGTCAGCGTGCATGGATGTGCATGCATGCATGTGCGTGGATGTAGATGTGTGTGCGTGGATGTCATCGTGCGTGGATATCAACGAGCATGGATGTCAGCGTGCGTGGATGTGTGCGTGTGTGGATGTGTGCGTGGATGTGTACGTGAGTGGAAGTCAGCGTGCGTGGATGTGAGTGTGCGTGGATGTGTGCGTGCGTGGATGTCAGCGTGCGTGGATGTGCGTGGATGTAGATGTGCATGCGTGGATGTGGATGTCATCGTGCGTGGATGTCAACGTGTATGTGTGCGTGCGTGGATGCGTGCGTGGATGTGTGCGTGCATGGATGTGTGCGTGGATGTGCATGCATGGATGTGCGTGCGTGGATGTGGATGAGCGTGCGTGGATGTCAGCGTGTGTGGATGTCAGCGTGCGTGGATATGCGTGCGTTGATGTGGATGTGCGTGGATGTAGATGTGCGTGCGTGGATGTGGATGTCATCGTGCGTGGATGTCAACGTGGATGTGTGCGTGCGTGGATCCGTGCGTGGATGTGTGCGTGCGTGGATGTGTGCGTGGATGTGCGTGCATGGATGTGCGTGCGTGGATGTCAGCATGCGTGGATATCAGCGTGGATGTCAGCGTGCGAGGATGTCAGTGTGTGGGGATACGTGCATGGATGTGTGCATGCGTGGGTGTGTGCATGCAAGGATGTCAGCGTGTGTGCGTGGATGTCAGCGCGCGTACGTGGATGTGTGCGTGCGTGGATCTGTGCGTGCATGGATGATGGGTGCATAGGTGGATGGATGGGTGCAACAAGGGATCAAGTGTCCTCTTGTTGTAGTCTCTGGGATCATAGTCATGGTGCATTGTATGACAGATCATTGTCTTACAGTGCACCATAGCTCTGACCCCAGAGGCTGTAGGAAGAGGACACTTGATCCCTTGCTGCAGTCTCTGGATTGAGCAGAGGTGATTGAGCGTCGTGGGACCTTCGTTGTGGACTATGACGGAGGTGATTGAGCGTCGTGGGACCTTCGTTGTGGACTACGTCGGATCTTTATAATAAAGGTGGAGTCCGAATTTTGTTTATGTTATTTTTTTCAAATAAAAAGATTTTTCTCTGTGTGTATTTTCTGACTATTTACCAGAGATTCCTAATGGCGGATCTAACATTGGCCCTATATTATGAATCTCGGGCTTAGTGCCAGCTTCCAATAAAAAGCTGGCATTAACCCCTTTATTACCCAGTTTGCCACCGGCACCAAGGCAATTGGAAGAGTCTGGGTACAGCACCAGAAAATTGCACTTCAATGAATGCGCTATTTTCTGGGGCGGCTGCGGGCTGCAATTCGCAACATGGGGGGTCTAGAACACTTGGGCCTCTCCATGCTGCGAATTCCAGCCCCCAGCTGCCTAGTTGTACCTGGTAGGACCAAAAATATGGCAGAGCCCCACGTCATTTTTTTTCTAGAATTAGTTCTAGAGAGAAAAAAAGGGCTTTGCTATATTTTTGATTGCCAGCCAGGTACAACGAGGCAGCTGGGGGTTGGTGGCAATCCGCTGGGGGTTGGTGGCAATCCTTAGCTCCCAAGTTGTACCTGGCTGCACCAAATATATGGCGGAGCCCCACGCAATTTTTTTTCTAGAATTAGTCCTAGAAAAAAAAATGGGCTTCGCTGTATTTTTGGTTGCCAGCCAGGTACAACGAGGCAGCTGGGGGTTGCTGGCAGTCCGTAGCTGCCAAGTTTAACCTGGCTGGGCCAAAAATATGGCGAAGCGTCACATCATTTTTTTTTTATTACTTCTACCAATAAAATGACAAGGAGCTTTGCATTATTTTTGGTTGCCAGGTACAACTTGACAGTTGGGGGGCTGCAATCCTCATTGTGGAGAGACCCAAATGTTGTGGCCCCCGACGATGCAAATAGCAACCCACAGCCACCCCAGAAAATAGCACATTAGAGGCGCCATTTTTTGGTGCTGTACCCCAACTCTTCCAGTTGCCCTTGTGCTGGTGGCAATGCTGGTGGCACACAGGAGCACTCCATACGCGACATGGTATCCACTAACAAGTTGAATGGAAAATTAGCTCCAATTATTAGCGGACACCATGTCGCGTATGGAAAGCCCCTGTGTGCCTAAACATTGAAGGTCCCTCACAAGTGACCCCATTTTGGAAACTAGACCCCCCAAGGAACGTATCTAGATGCATAGTGAGCACTTTGAACCCCCAAGTGCTTCACAAATTGATCTGTAAAAATGAAAAAATAATTTTTTTGTGGAAAAAAAAAGGACTTTTTTATTTTATGGATCAATTTGTGAAGCACTTGGGGGTTCAAAGTGCTCACTATTCATCTAGATACATTCCTTGGGGGGTCTAGTTTCCAAAATGGGGTCACTTGTGGGGGAGCTCTAATGTTTAGTCACA
Source organism: Allobates femoralis (assembly GCA_033576535.1). NCBI lineage: Eukaryota > Metazoa > Chordata > Amphibia > Anura > Aromobatidae > Allobates > Allobates femoralis. Next base: position 287,386,166 of record JARQOC010000003.1, on the reverse strand, counting down.
CAGAAGCTCTCCATACGCAACATGGTGTCCGCTAACAATTCCAATTGTTAGCGTACACCATGTCGCGTATGGAGAGCCCTTGTATGCCTAAACATTGGAGCTCCCCCACAAGTGACCCCATTTTGGAAACTAGACCCCCCTAAGGAATGTATCTAGATGCATAGTGAGCACTTTGAACCCCCAGGTGCTTCCCAAATTGATCCGCAAAAATGAAAAAATATTTTTTTTTGTGGAAAAAAGTACTTTTTCATTTTTACGGATCAATTTATGAAGCACTTGGAGGTTCAAAGTGCTCACTATACATCTAGATAAGTTCCTTGGGGGGTCTAGTTTCCAAAATGGGGTCACTTGTGGGGGAGCTCCAATGTTTAGGCACACAGGGGCTCTCCAAACGCGACATGGTGTCCGCTAACAATTAGAATGGAAATCAGCTCAAATTGTTAGCGGACACCATGTCGCGTTTGGAGAGCCCCTCTGTGCCTAAACATTGGAGCTCCCCTACAAGTGACCCCATTTTGGAAAGTAAACCCCAAGGGAACGTATCTAGATGGGTAGTGACCATATTGAACCCCCAGGTGCTTCACAAATTAATGAAAAAAAAATTAGCGGAAAAAAAGTACTTTTTCATTTTTACGGATCAATTTGTGAAGCACCTGGGGTTCAAAGTGCTCACTATGCATCTAGATAAGTTCCATGGGGGGTCTAGTTTCCAAAATGGGGTCACTTGTGGGGGAGCTCCAATTTTTAGGCACAAAGGGGTTCTCCAAACGTGACATGGTGTCCACTAATAATTTGAATGGAAAATCAGCTTAAATTGTTAGCGGACACCATGTCGCGTTTGGAGAGCCCCTGTGTGCCTAAACATTATAGCTCCCCCACAAGTGACCCCATTTTGGAAACTAGAGCCCCCTGGGAACATACCTAGATTGGTGGTAAGCATTTTGAACCCCCAGGTGCTTCACAAATTCATCCGTAAAAATGAAAAAGTACTTTTATTTCAACAAAAATTTTCTTTTTTTATTTTTATAGATTAATTTGTGAAGCAACAGGGCGTTCAAAATGCTCACCACCCATCTAGATAAGTTTCCTGGGGGGTCTAGTTTCCAAAATGGGGTCACTTGTGGGGGAGCTTTAATGTTTAGGCACACAGGGGCTCTCCAAACGAGACATGGTGTCCACAAACAATTAGGATGGAAATCAGCTTAAATTGTTAGCTGACACCATGTCGCGTTTGGTGAGCCCCTATGTGCCTAAACATTGGAGCTCCCCTACAAGTGACCCCATTTTGGAAACTAGACCCCCCCAGGGAACTTAACTAGATGGGAAGTGAGCATTTTGAACCCCCAGGTGCTTTAAAAATTGATCTGTGAAAATGAAAAAGTACTTTTTTTTCACAAAAATTTTCTTTTAGCCTAAATTTTTTCGTTTTCACATGGGCAACAGGATAAAATTCATCCTAAAATTTGTTGGGCAATTTCTCCTGAGTATATCGATACCTCATATGCGGTCATAAACAACTGTTTGGGCGTACGACAGGGCTCAGAAGGGAAGGAGCGCCATTTCACTTTTTGAATGTAAAATTAGCTCCAAAATTCAAATTGCGCTCCTTCCCTTCTGAGCTCTGCCGTGTGCCCAAACAGTGGTTTATGACCACATATGAGGTATCGATATACTCGGGTGAAATTGCACAACACATTTTAAGATCCATTTTATCCTGTTGCCCATGTGAAAATGAAAGAATTGAGGCTAAAAGAACATTTTTGATAAAAAATTAAAATATCCATTTTTTGTTTCCGCTTTGCTTTAGTTCCTGTGAAGCACCTGAAGGGTTAATAATCTTCTTGAATGTAGTTGTGAGTAGCTTAAGGGGTGCAGTTTTTGGAATGGTGTCACTTTTGGGTGTTTTCTGTCATCTACATCCCTCAAAGAGACTTCAAATGTGATGTGGTCACTAAAAAAAAATGGTTTTGTAAATTTTGGCTGAAAAATGAAAAATTGCTCATGAACTTTGAACCCTTATAACTTCCTAACAACATTTTTTTTTCCAAAATTGTGCTGATGTGAAGTAGACATGTGGGAAATATTATTTAATAACTATTTTGTGTCACATAACTCTCTAGTTTAGCAGAAAAAAATAAAAAATTTGAAAATTGCGAAATTTTTAACATTTTTGTCATAATTTAGATTTTTCACAAGTAATTGCAAAAATTATCGACCTAAATTTAATACTAGCATGAAGCCCAATATGTCACGAAAAAACAGTCTCAGAATCGCTAGGATCAGTTGAAGCGTTCCAGAGTTATAACCTCATAAAGGGACACTGGTCAGAATGACAAAAAATGCAAGGTCTTTAGGGTCAAAATAGGCTGGGTCATGAAGGGGTTAAAATTACTTTTGAATACTAACATAAGGTATTACTATAACAAACAATCCATCTTTTTCTTTGCGGTTCTCAAATAAATGTTTTGCAATTATTTTGTCAAATAACTTTTTCTTACCTTTACAGATACCCATATCTGGAGAAATTTCTGCATCTTGGTCTAAGTATAATTTTTCTGTTCTGGGCTAAGTTCAGACTTGTTTTTAAAGTCCTGTTTTTCTGTTATGTTCTTTGTGTCCATCATAAGAGAGATATCTTCCAAAATGGTATCTGTCTTATGATGGACACAACTGGTGCCAGGTGGACCCCATTGACTAGTTGGGTGTGGTGCGCTTTTTTGGGTTAGTAAAAATGATAGCATTTCCAATCTGACCCTAACCAATTCTATTCTTTTTTATTGATGAAGATTTGTGCTGATTCTGTCATGTAAAAATATATTTCTATATTCACAGGAAATGTCATAGTAGTCATTGATTTCTCTATACACGATATGATTATTCACATAAATATATCACATGAGGAAATTGCTGTGAGAAAAGTATAGGTGAACTGATGGATTCCACTACAAGACGCTGGACACCTACAATAAGTAGTCTTTAGGGATGGGCGAATCTACTCGCTAGGACTCGTTACTCGGCGAGTAGTAAGGGACTCGCAGGACTCGGTACTCGGCGAGTTTCCCAGTGATGACTCGCACGAGTCCAATGCAAATCAATATCAATCCTAGTTTTGTCAGAAACGCTGACAAAACTAGGATTGCCATTGTTTGCATTAGACTCGTGCGAGTCATCACTGGCTACTGTGCCAGTGATAGCAGGGAGACTCGCAAAGTAACTGCTGTTTCTTTGCGAGCCGAGTCCAGCTGTCTTCTCTGTGCAGCTCCAGGGTCCTAGAGCCCGCCTGCTGCCTGATGTAGCAGTGCTGAGGTTGTTCTCAGTCTGCTCATTCCCTGTGCATGTAGCAGAGAGGACATCGCGTTTTGGACTACGTCGGACGGAAGAGGATTTTTTTAATTAAAGATGGAGTCCCTAATGGCTTTTTTTTTTATTTCAAATAAAAAATTTTCTCTGTGTTTTTTTAACCCTTTATTGGAGATTCTTAGTGGCTGGGTCAAACGTGGCCTGACATTAAGAATCTCGGGCTTAATACCAGCTTGTATAACAAAGCTGGTATTAACCCCTTTATTACCCAGCGTGCTACCGCCACCAGGGCCGCTGGAAGAGCGGGGTTCAGCACCAGAGGATGGCGCTTCAATGAACGCGCCATCTTCTGGGGCGGCTGCGGGCTGCAATTTGCAGCGGGGGGTGCCCAGAAAGCTTGGGCATCCCTGCGCTGCGGATTCCAGCCCTCAGCTGCTTAGCTGTACCTGGCTAGACATAGAAATTGCGCGGAGCCCCACGCATTTTTTTTTTATTATTTCATGAATTTCAGAGTCAGAATCTCAGAATTTCATGAAATAATTTAAAAAAAATGCGTGGGGCTCCGCGCAATTTCTATGTCTAGCCAGGTACAGCTAAGCAGCAGGGGGCTGGAATCCACAGCGCAGGGATGCCCAAGCTTTCTGGGCACCCCCCGCTGCAAATTGCAGCCCGCAGCCGCCCCAGAAGATGGCGCGTTCATTGAAGCGCCATCCTCTGGCGTTGAACCCCGCTCTTCCAGCGGCCCTGGTGGCGGTAGCACGCTGGGTAATAAAGGGGTTAATACCAGCTTTGTATTATCAGCTGGCCCTAAGCCCGAAATTTATGGTGGTCACGCCAATATTAGACATGACCGCCATGAATTTCTATTAAATTGTTTTAAAAAAAACACAACACAAAGAAAATTTTTTATTAGAAATAAAAAAAAAAGCCATTAGGGTCTCCATCTTTAATTAAAAAAATCCTCTTCCGTCCGACACAGTCCAAAACGCGATGTCCTCTCTGCTACATCCCCTGTGTATACATATAGATCTCTATGCACAGGGAATGAGCAGACTGAGAACAATCTCAGCTCTGCTACATCATCTCTGTGCACAGACATTCATGTCTGTACACAGGGAATGACCAGACTGAGAACAATCTCAGCACTGCTACATCAGGCAGCAGGCGGGCTCTAGGACCCTGGAGCTGGCAGCCAGCACAGAGGAGACAGGACTCTTATCTGTGCGAGTCAGCGATTACTTACAAAGTAAACGAGCAATGCAAATAAATGACAAAACTAGGATTGCTTCAGGCTGAAGCTTCCGACACACATCTGCGAGTTGTAAATCTCACACTACTCGCTATTACTCGCTTCCCCATTCATTAACATTGGACTCGCTAGACTCGCAACGAGTAGCGAGTCCTGGGCTCGGACTCGCTAGAGTCAAGCGATTCCGAGTAATTTAGGATTCGCCCATCACTAGTAGTCTTTAAAGCTGGGACATACTTTAATATTCACAAGAAGTCTGTAATTAAAGCTAGGTTGAACGGCTTGAGATTATTGTCTTGGCATTGATGTCCATGAGTCCGTGGGAACCAGACAACACCCGAGTGTTAGTTGCAAAACTGGATCAGCGCCTTTGATTTTCTGTACCTGGGATAGTTCATGGGAACATCTCTGATATTTCTAAATAGCCGGGACACATTCATGTTTTCATGTATTTTAATGTTGACAATATAAAGTATGACCATTTAACCTTGCAAATATGTCTCATTTTGAGACTGACAACAACATGCATCGGAATGATTTCTATGTCCTTCTGCTCAGGATGAATTTCCTACTTTATACAGATCATGATTGCTAGATCAAAGCTCTAAATACTTTACTGATGTCAGAGAAAACATAATTTATGGAAACTACATACACAATGCTCTCCTTTTTACCATGGTGTGGTATATTTCAAAAGTAATTTTAGGTTCATCCTAAGAGCAAATGATTATAAATTTTGCGATACTATTAGATATGGTATCTCAAAGTATGTTTATCTGCCCTTGGACTTGTGTGTCAAGACTATGGAAATTGTTCCTGGGAACTCTGTCAGGTGCAGTACGATCTTATTGTAAAAGTCTCATCTTCTTTCTGGTCATTCACAATAATGATGCAAATTGTAATTAATAACTTACGGTAATCAACTTACAAAAAACAAATTAAGCCTAGGGCCACATGGCGACTTTTGATTTTAGCCTTCACATAATTGCTGAGACACCTCCTTATAGGGGAGAGTGACTTAAATACAGGGCTCCGAGCCATAGAGATTACAGTACCTGCACTGCCTCTTTCAAAGGCGGTGAGTGTGCGCGTGCATACCCTAAGAAATCTAGATAAGACTGGCATCACCACAAGCATAGGTGCAGGCAGAAAATTATATACTTACATGAACAGTTATCTGCCGCGACACTACTATTTTTCATGAAATTTATAGCTCAATAAGTGGCACTAAAGACAAGAGGATCAATGGGTATAGTGAATATGTGTATTGCAGAAACTGCCCTATGCTAAATAAGGAAAACGGGAGATCTTGGTTTCAATAGTGGCCACTAGAGAGTAAGCCTGACACCCACTACACGGAGCCTCCACTGTCAGGTCCTGACACTATGCCCTAATGAAATGTTGAAATGTGAGTGGGTTTATATGCCCATGGATGTGATTAAAAACAATGAACAGGTGTGTGCTAGGCTCTAGCAATGGTGACCATGCATGGATATCAGACAAGGAAAGGGAAAAGGAGGAAAATGTATATATTAGTGGGAGCTCAGTCCAAAATACAATATGCAAATCTAGATAAGACTGTCATCACCACAAGCGTAGGTGCAGGCAGAAAATTATATACTTACATGAACGGTTATCTGCCGCGACACTACTATTTTTCATGAAATTTATAGCTCAATGAGTGGCACTAAAGACAGGATCATTGAGCTAAACATTGAGCTAAACCGTTCATGAACCCTAAGAAATTTGACCGGAGACTTGCACAACAAGTGCAGGCCCTTGTGCCTGGGGATTGGGAATGGAGTATGGAAGAGACATGGGGGAGACACAGATGCCCAGCTGCAGTGGTGTGTACGTCAGTGCCCTGCCCAGAGGAGGAGGCAGGACAGTGCAGGGATGCGTAAGTCAAAATCCTTCCGGGAAAGCATCCTCTGGACAGACCAATATAGAACTTTTTGGTTAGCATATCATTGTACTGTTTACCGAAAACAGAATGGGGGTTCTAAAGAAAAGAACACAATGCCTAAAGTCAATGACGGTGGAGGTTCAAAGATGTTTTGGGGTTATTTTGCTGCTTTTGGCACTGATGCCTTGTCTGTGTACAAAACATTTTGAAATCTGAAGATTACCAAAGGATTTGGGGTCACAATGTCCAGTGTAAGAAAGTTGGGTTCACGTCCTAGGTCATAGGTCTTCCAGCAGGATAATGAGCCCAAACATACTTCAAGAAGCACCTACAAATGAATGGAAATAAAGTGCTGGAAAGTTCTGCAATGACCAGCAATGTGTGAAGAGATCTTAAAATTGCAGTTTGGAGAAGGCACCTTCCAATATGAGAGACCTGGAGCAGTTTGCAAAGGAAGATTGATCCAAAATTCCACTTCAGAGGTGCAAGAAGCTTGTTGATGGTTATAGGAAGTGATTGATTGCAGTTATTTATTCCAAATGATGTGTAACAAAATATTAAGCTGAGGGTGCCAACTATTTTGTCTAGCCCTTTTTTAGGAGTTTTTATTCCTCTGTAGAATGCTGTGTATAGGTAACTATATAATGGAATATATAAATATTCTAATAAATAATTAGTCTAATAAACAGAATCTAGGAACAGGGACAACACATTATTTATAGTATGATAGTCTTATGTGACAATATAAGCACCTGTAATATAAAGCATCAGTCATCTTATTACTCAGCTACATACGCAGAGACTTTACTTAAATCCCTTGAGTCCTTGAACATTTTGACTAATGTAATGTACACCATATCAGCTGCCCTAGAAAAAGTATTCACATCGCATATAATTGTTAATGACATATAATACAGTGGAAGGGCGTGCCGTACCTTTTTTATTAGATTTCTATTTTTACCTGAACTGAAATTACGTTGTCATTTTCATTCAACAATATTAGGTAGTGAATGTATCTAATGCACAGAAATACACTGGGGTTTCTGACCCGTGACGAAAAGGAAGTTCTTATTTACTCTTCGTAAGTAATACTTCAAAGGCCGTGGATAAACAGAGGCTGACCTGCATTTTCAGCTTCAATTTTATGCAACAATTTGTAATTAAATTAAGGCAAATTCCCTAACAGTAAACTTTCATTAATAAAAATATTTATTCTCTTTAATATGCAATATTAGCAGATTTAAAGGGAACCTGTCAGCTCCTTTATGTCTCCCCTCTCAGCTATCACCGTCTGTCCCTACAGCTTCATAGTACTATTTTAGCCATACTAGTCTGAGCTAATAGTGTAATGGTGAAGATGAATAAAAAGCATTTAATACACTTATATTTTCTGAGCAGTAACTACACCTTTGGAAAGTAGTCACTCTGGCAGGTTAATAAGTTAATCTCACTATTAATTCTCTGTATAAAGGACCTGTGTGATGTAATGATCATGTGATCATAGTGGCAGAGCTAGCAAGCAAAATCATTATGTTCTATGAAGAACTTAGCTAACACTGTTTATAGTCACATGATCGTAACATCACAACAGGGTCATACAGCATCTAAAATTAAAAATTTGGCATAGACAATGTTACACCACATATAACACTGCTAGTAATATACAGTAGACACATGATCGTTACACCACACAGGTCCTTTATACAGAGAAGTTAATAATGAGTTAACTATTAACCTACCAGAATGACTGCATCCTCAAAGGTGTAGTCACTGCCTCAGAAAATGTAAGTATGTAAGTGTATAAATGTTTTTTTCTCACCTTTAACATTACACTATTAGCTCAGACCGAGATGGTTAGAATAGTATTATGAAGCTGCAGGGACAGACAGTGATAGCTGTGGGGCATTAACAACCTGACATGTTCCTTTACTAAATGAGTTTGGGAAAGGGGAAGGGGATAAGCTCCACCACCTGATACTCACTGGACTCCCGAGCTGCTGGTTGATGGTAGCTTTTTCCATCCAAATCACATAAAGAAGATAGTCCAGTGCCACCGATGCGATTATTCCTTTTTTATTCAGATTTTAAAAGCACACATACATCCCCAAAAGGGGAACGTTAGACGCGCTACGGGGAGCGTGTCCCCTTAATCGTTAGCACATCTACGTATGAACAAGTAACAAATATATACACTACACATATTAAAAACAACAGCAAGTGTGTATGTTAGTCAATGATAGCTAGGAAGCATTAACTCCTGATTGACCAAACCGGTTGTTGAAACCCGATTCTATTGTACATACCCGTATAATAGGAAGCACATTTTTCTACATAACTATGAAACACTGGTTTCCTGATATGTATAATCAATATTAATATCAATAAATAAACATTTTTTAAATTCATATAAATTACATTACTTACCGTATATATTCGTGTATAAGCCGACCCGTGTATAAGCCGACCCCCTACTTTTGCCCCCAAAATCTGGGAAAACCTATTTACTCGTGTATAAGCCGAGGGTGGACCCCAGCACAGGTATACAGCCCCCAGCAGTGTGGTATACAGGCCCCCCCAGTGGTATACAGGCCTCCCCAGTGGTAGTATACAGCCGCCAGCAGTGTGGTATACAGAAGCCTCCCCAGTGGTATATACAGGCCCCAGCAGTGTTACAGCAGCCTTCCCAGTGGTATATACAGCAGCAGCCCCAGTGGTAGTATACAGCAGCCCCAGAGGTATATACAGCAGCCCCAGTGGTAGTATACAGCAGCCCCAGAGGTATATACAGCAGCCCCAGTGGTAGTATACAGCAGCCCCAGAGGTATATACAGCAGCCCCAGTGGTAGTATACAGCAGCCCCAGAGGTATATACAGCAGCCCCAGTGGTAGTATACAGCAGCCCCAGAGGTATATACAGCAGCCCCAGTGGTAGTATACAGCAGCCCCAGAGGTATATACAGCAGCCCCAGTGGTAGTATACAGCAGCCCCAGAGGTATATACAGCAGCCCCAGTGGTAGTATACAGCAGCCTCAGTGGTAGTATACAGAAGCCCCAGAGGTATATACAGCAGCCCCAGTAGTAGTATACAGCAGCCCCAGAGGTATATACAGCAGCAGCCCGCCCGCCACCCCCATCAGTATACAGGCGCCCCTCCCATCAGTATCCAGGCCCCCCCCCTTGCTCCGCAAACCTGTAAAGTAAAATCATTATACTTATCACTGTCCTGTCGCCGCCGTCCCCGCCGCTGCCAACGCGCTCCTCCGTCTTCATCCAGCGTCTTCCAGCTTCCTCCTCTGGCGCAGACAATGACATCATTGTCTGCGCCGACCAGAGGAAGCTGGAAGAAGACGGATGAAGCCGGAGGAGCGCGATGTCGGCAGCGGCGGTGACGGCGGCAACAGGACAGTGATAAGTATAATGATTTTACTTTACAGGTTTGCGGAGCAAGGGGGGGGGCCTGGATACTGATGGGGGGGCGCCTGTATACTGATGGGGGTGGCGGGCGGGCGGCCTGCCGTTGGTATGACTCGCCTATAAACCGAGGGGAGACTTTTCAGCCCAATTTTTGGGCTGAAAAACTCGGCTTATACGCGAGTATATACAGTACACACAATCATATACCAAAATTCATTATGTTCACATAGATCAGTACATTCCTCATTACGGGATGTGGGTGCTCTACTATGGCGAAACTGGAAGACAGAACCATATCAATAGAAATAAAGTAAGTTACTTCTATAGTTGAGACCCTGGGGAAAGCGTGAATCAAATTTAAGGATCCATAATTTTTCTTTATTATGTAGCATTTTTTCCCAGTCTTTCCCCCCGCGGTATGGACGCGGTACCCTTTCTATAGCTCTTATTTTCAGTGAGCACAGTTCACCAGCATGGACTTCTTTGAATTGTTTTGAAAGTCCAGAAATGCCTGGTCTGTTGATTTTGGGGTCGGATTTTGCTGCTGTTATATGTTCTGAGATCCTAATCTTTAGTTTGCGGGTAGTGTAACCAATGTAATTTTCCTTACAGTTTACACAGGTAGCCATATATTCCACATGTTACAGTTCATGTGGGTATTTATTTGGTAGCTTTTCCCACTATTTAAGTTTTGAAATTCGGAGCCGGAAATTACATATTTGCATAGCCCGCACCTTTGCTCCCCACATTTGTACATACCTTTGTACATTAGCCAGGTAGGAGTTTGTCTTTTCCGTTCTGAAAAGATACTAGGGGACAGTACACTGCCCACATCTCTTGCCTTTCTGGGAATCATCCTCCATCCTGATCCCAGGATAGATGACAATTTGTCATCCTGGTATAGGATGGGGATGTTCCGATCCAATATTCTCTTTATGTCTCCAAATTGTTGGCTGTAAGGGGTGGAAAAAACAGGTAAGACACATTCATTAGATTTGGTATTGTTTTTCTCCTCTAGGAGGGATTTCCTGCTTCCTTTATCTGCAATACTTTTGGCTCTGTTCAGCATGCATTTTCAGTAGCCCCTATCTCTCAGTCTGCCACTTATAACCGTTACCTCCTCAGTGAAATCCTCAATTTTTGAGCAGTTTCTCTTTGCCCGGATGAATTCCCCTAAGTGGAGGTTTTTGATTATATGTTTGGGATGGCAGCTATCCGCTCAAAGAATGGAATTGCCGCTGATTGTTTTTCAGAACAATTTGGAGTGTTTCCTGCCCGTCTTTTCACATCCCATCAAAAAAAGATCTAGAAATGGGGTTGAATTTCCATGCACCTCCATTTAAAACCTCAAGTTGAAGTCATTTACAGGGAAGTCACCAAGTAGCATCTTTGGGGTTAGTACGGGAGACACATCTGATGACAGTGACCAGATAAGGATCATGTCATCTATGTATCTCCCATACTAACATATTCTTTCCTGAAATGGTCCTCCCTCAAGGTAACAATTTGGAGACATAAAGAGAATATTGGATCGGAACATCCCCATCCTATACCAGGATGACAAATTGTCATTTATCCTGGGATCAGGATGGAGGATGATTCCCAGAAAGGCAAGAGATGTGGGCAGTGTACTGTCCCCTAGTATCTTTTCAGAATGGAAAAGCCAAACTCCTACATGGCTAATGTACAAAGGTATGTACAAATGTGGGGAGCAAAGGTGCGGGCTATGCAAATATGTAATTTCCGGCTCAGAATTTCAAAACTTAAATAGTGGGAAAAGCTACCAAATAAAAACCCACATGAACTGTAACAGCACACATGTGTTATATATGGCCACCTGTGTAAACTGTAAGAAAAATTACATTGGTAGCACTACCCGCAAACTAAAGATTAGGATCTCAGAACATGTAACAGCAGCGAAATCCGACCCCAAAATCAACAGACCAGGCATTTCTGGACTTTCAAAACATTTCAAAGAAATCCAAGGGTACCGCGTCCATACCGCGGGGGGGACTGGGAAAAAATGCTACATAATATGGAATAATTATGGATCCTTAAATTTTATTCACACTCTCCCCAGGGTCTCAAATATAGAAGTGACTTACTTTATTTCTATTGATATGGCTCTGTCTTCCAGTTTCGCCACTGTAGAGCACCCACATCCCGTAATAAGGAATGTACTGATCTATGTGAACATAATGAATTTTGGTATATGATTATGTGTAAGTAATGTAATTTATATGAATGTAAAAAACGTTTATTTATTGATATTAGTATTGATTATACATATTAGGAAACCAGTGTTTCATAGTTATATAGAAGAATGGCGTTTTCTATTATACGGGTATGTGCAAAAGAATCGGGTTTCAACAACCAGTCTGGTCAATCAGGAGTTAATGCTTCCTAGCAATCATTGACTAACATGCATACTTGCTGTTGTTTTTAATATGTGTATATATGTGTTACTTGTTCATACGTAGATGTGCTAATGATTAAGGGGACACGCTCCCTGAAACGCATCTAGCATTCCCCTGTTGGGGATGTATGTGTGCTTTTAAAATCTGAATAAAAAAGGAATAACCGGTGGCGCAGTGGCGCTGGACTATCTTCTTTATATGTTCCTTTAATACCTTTGGAGAGGCCTGATATGTGTTATCGATCATCCAGCGATGGTAAGATGATAATATCTTTTATAAATATTGTCTGAGCAGTGTCTTTTTCATGCCAACACAATAGTAGTAAAGGTGTTGCTGATAAAGCCCCTATGGGCAAGTAAAGGGTTTATGATAGGATTTTCAATTGTTCAAAGAAGTGAATTTATTGACCATTTATTATGGTTTATTTGTTCCTCTTTCAGATTTTACCGGGATGACTTTCTCTGGCACCCTTAGGAAAGGTGGACCCTGGGAAATTACTCACTAAAATTTTGCTTAATGTCATATGATGTCACATAGTGACACTACATATTGACATTTCCCATAACCATAAGGAGATCCTGTCTGAGGTATGGCTGAATACATACTAGTAGTATAGTAGCATAGTACCTATGCAGCCTTTCAAATTAACTGCAATGCCTGGACTGGACATAAGGGAATGACCTGTCCCACCCAGCTATTACATTCATTCCTAAAACCTAGACCCAAAATTCAGGCCCATGAATAAAGCTCTCAGCACTATTAGTGCTAAAGCATTCTCTTCAAGTTTTAAATCACCATGGCTATGCACCTAGATGACACATATACTCCATCCAGGACTTGTGCAGCTGCCAACTTACAACCTGTATCACTAGTTTCAGAAGTAAAGTCATCCTCACATGTCCCCTGCCGTAACAAGTGTGTAGCATCCAGCTGAAATTTTTGTGGTATCTGGGATTAGAAAATCACAGTAATTAATAGATCGCAAGTGCTCTATTGATTCCGCTTAGCGATTAACATGAGTGAAGTGGATTATTTTCATTTAATTCATTTAATTTAGTTTTTTTGAAGGATTTAAGAGTTCCATTTTGATCCTGCTCAGATTCCATATAGCTCTAATATTAGCTGCTTCATCTTGCTGCCACTCTCTTTCATTATTTAAACTCACTCCTTACTTTCCCATGTGCCAGTTATAGTTCCTCTATGCTGACCTCCCAGGAGAAGTTGTTAGGTGGAAACTGTGGAGTTCCATTTGTTGTTTTATTCCTGTATGATTGTCTCTCTCCTAGTGTTGTTTTATGATAGTATTGAAACTAGTGTCTTGCTAACTTACTCACTAGCTAAAGCTAACCCAGGGTCAACCAAGACTTAGGCACGTGAACATGCACAGATGGAAGGACCCATCTGGGGATAATAGTAAGTGCAGGATTCAGTCTCAGGTGAGTGTTTAGGGGGTTCCTCCCTCTCACTGTTGTCAGGGCCCCTTTTGCCTTATCCCTCATTTTCCACTTCTTTTGCGTCACACACTGGGTGTTTCCTAACCCTGTCGTTACACCTGCGATGTTGCATGACAATCATCTTTAAATAAATGAAATACAATGAAAGTTGAAACTACCACAAAGAATGATTCCAGAAAATACTGTATATATATTCAAATAAAGACATTTTTCTTTCTTGCAAAAGTCCTTAATTCTCTCCATAATTCTCAGAGTTCCTTTGTCATGGCTGTGCCAGACATTAAAATTAGGGTCATTGTAAATTACTATAGGACTTTCCTCTTGAGATTCCAGTTATGTGCTGTCATCAATTGAAATTATGCCTCATATTTTAGAGATAGAAAATGCCACACCTACTTTACTTCTTCCTCCTTAAAGAATACTCTCAGGTAAATTAAGATTTCTGTGTAAGTCCTCATTCACATATCAGTGATTTTTTTTTTACATGTGCAAAACCAGTCCAAATGTCATCAGTATGTCATTTATTTCCTTCTTTGGTTCATCAGTGATTTTCATGTATGAAAAAAAAAAAATTACAAAGCGTAACCTGGCATTACACTGTTAATCATGTACAGCAAACGGATTGCAAAATGATGCCATGAGTTTATAATCTGTAATTTCAATGGTCCAAAAGACTTGCGTGGGTACTTTTGATCTATAGCGCTGCTCAAAAACAGACGTGTTGACTTCATTTTTCTGTGGATACTAGGTATCTAAACAACACGGGCTGCCTGATGGATTATAGTAGATACATGTATTGGCATAACCAGAGTCCAATGGGCCCAGGTGCAAAATTTGGAACTGGCTCCTCCCAGCATCAGCATGATGGTCAAATGCAGGGCAACATCCCCAGCATGTATGGGCCCTTCTAGCGTTCTAATAAATTTGACATTTGATGATAAAATTTGACATTTTTGTAATTATTTTATAGTAATTTTATAGGATCAAAAATAATCAGACTTTTTTTAACCTCTAGAATTCAGGGACATAGAGATACACTACTGTGTACAGATGTATCTCTATGTAGATGAATGATCTGCTTCTGGGTTCCCTGTCTGTTGGTCAGGTCATAATGATCAAATCCTCCTATATCTTGCAGACTTGGCAGTGGCGCGGTGGTAGATCTACTGCCTATGATTGGGAAGTTTGCAAGTTTAAGTCCTGGGGGGATAAAATTAGAGGAGAATTGTTAATTTAATTTATGCACTGAAGAGATTTTGGCACCCCCAAAGAAGAGGAGCTACAGAACCAGTGAGGAGAAGTGAGAGAAAGCTGGGACAAAAGCTCTGTCTATCAGGACAGTGGTTGGAAGCTATGTTAAAAATGATACAAGGTAAGTAAAGCAAGAATATGCAAACTTACATAATTTGCATATCAGCACAATATGACTGTTTAAACCAAGCGCATCATCTTGAAGTGCACATTGCCATAATAAAAATTCTACCTTCAGTGTTCAAAACCGTTGCTACAATTGTCCAAAATCCTTCTTTTCTCAAATATGCTAATGAGGTGCTTGATATACACTCTTGTGGCCAACATGTTCAATGCACAATCTCGTCTACGGGTTTTCCATCTATTTCACTATGTAACATGATTTTGTTCCCTGTAAATAAATGTAATTTCTTAATTTGTTATATTGTAAAAACATGGAAAATGTAACAGCCTGCAAATCTTTGATTTTGTGGTCAGGACAGTGAAAAGTTGAAATTGGAATACTGTGTTTAAGGAAAATTACAAATATTTGCGTTTAAGTTCATGATAAAAACAAAATGCAAAATATTTCAAACCATTAGTATATTTAAATCAAAATAATTCAAATTGATGGAAAGGAAACTAGAGATGTTTACTTTTGCAAGATTTGCGAGGATATGTCAGATTACTTTCACAAATTAATCCCCAAATGTAGTACACCATGTTATGTTCATTGTAATTTCCCTGGTAGCGGCGTTTAGAATGTAGGATATCTTGATGAAAGCACTCTCCTTGCTCCTCTGAATAGGCACCCAGGTTCTGTTTAACCCCTTTCCAACCTTTGGATGGATTCCTCATCCTGCTCCCACGATCGCTGTGATTGGCTGTTTGAACAGTCAATCTCAGCGATCCTCTCTCCTTCTATGGAAAGGGCTGTCATAGCCCCTCTCATAGGATGGACCCCTGGAGGGGGCGGGAATCGCCCCCTCCATGCTGAAGGGGAGTGATCTGATGGAATCACTCCTCCCATCAGCTGCATGGTGGCGTGCAGGCTTACATGAGTCCACCACGCCTGCTTGTGCCCTACTTCTCTGCTGCCTGATCTCCGTGCATAGAGATCAGGCTGCAGAGGAGCGATTTGACAGCTGGGCACAGCAATGCGCTATGTGATCGCTGTGCCCAGGGTCTGTCACACCCTAAGTGCTGTGATCTTATTGTAGTTTCTGGGGCCACGGTGATTTTGCCCTCTATGGCAGATTATTGTACCTTACAGTGCACTATGACTGTGACCCCAGAGACTACAACAAGGGATCAAGTGTCCTCTTGTTGTAGTCTCTGTGGTCATAGTGATGTTGCACTGTATGGCAGATCATTGCCATACAGTGCACAATCACTGTGACCCCAGAGACTACAACAAGAGGACACTTGATCCCTTGCTGCAGTCTCTGAATGTAGCAGAGGTGATCAAGCATTGTGGGACCATCGTTTTGCACTATGTCGGAGGTTAATAAAGATGGAGTCTGAGTTTTGTTTGTGTTTTTTTCTAATAAAATGATTTCTCTCTGCGTGGTGTATTTTTTAAATATTTACTAGACATTCCTTATAGCCGGGTCTAACATTGACCCGGCATTATGAATCTCGGGCTTAGTGCCACCTTTTTGACCTTTCCTAATGGTCCTCCTGAGCCACCCTCACAGATGGCCACATGCTAGACCTTGTCTTCACCCCCTTTCTTCCCTCACTGACCTCTCAAACTCACCCCTCCCCCTATCCGACCCCTACCAAACTTGTTGACCTTCTCCTCCCTCTCCCCTCCTACCACGCTCCCCCCTCTCCGAAAACGTCCTCATCCCCGCAGAAATCTTAAGCTTATTTATTTCCACTCACTCTCTAAGTCCCTCCTCCCTCTTAAAGACTTAGCTTCCTCTCATGATGCTGATGCTTGCCACCACCCTCTATAACTCCACACTTTCCACAGCCCTCGACCAGGCCGTCCCTCTCTCATACAACAAAACCGCGCACACAACCCTGGCTCACCACCCTCACTAAAAAACTAGTGACGAACATCCAGAGCGGCCGAGTGGAGATAGAAGAAATCCCACTCGCGGAGCACTTCGCCAAGTACAAACAGTCCCTCAATGACTTCAAAACTGCACTCACTGTCGCAAAACAAACCAACTTCTCTTCACTGATAACTACCCTGTCCCACAAACCCAAGCAACTATTCACAACTTTCAACTCTCTACTCCATCACCCTGCACCTCCTCCCTCTCCTCTCATCTCTGCCGACGACTTTTCCATCTTTTTCAAACAGAAAATCAACACAATCAGAGAAAGCTCTGATCCATTGTTCCCTCAGCCCTCCCCCAATTACCACCCAACCCTCTTTGTCCAAAGGAAGCTTCTCCACTATGACAGAGATTCATCTCTCCTCCCTTCTGTCACGATCACACCTCACCACCTGTGCCCTTGACCCACTCTCCTCCCACCTCATCCTGAACCTCACTGCAGTCCTCATCCCTGCCCTAACCCTTCTCTTCAACATATCACTTACTAACGTGTCTTCCCCTCATCATTCAAGCACCCTTGATCACACCCATCCTTAAAAAACCCTTCCTTGACCGTGCAAGTGTCTCCAACTACTCCCATATCTCTTCTCTCCTTCGCCTCCAAATTACTTGAACAACACGTCTATTCTAAACTGTCCTCCCACCTCTCCTCCTGCTCCCTCTTTGACTGCCTACAATCCGGTTTCTGATCCCACCACTCCACCAAAACAGCCCTAACCAAAGTCACCAATGACCTGCTGACCGCCAAGAGCAAGCAAGACTACTCCATCCTCCTCCTCCTCCTCGACCTATCTGCAGCCTTTGACACAGTCAACCATTCCCTCCTATTTCAAATTCTAGAATCTCTTAGCATCACTGACCTAGCCTTCTCCTGGATCTCCTCTTACCTAACGGACCGGACTTTCAGCGTCACCCACTCCCACACCTCCTCTTCACCCTATCCCCTATCTGTTGGTGTTCCCCAAGGCTCGGTTTTGGGTCCACTACTCTTCTCCATCTACTCCCTCGGCCTAGGCCAACTCATGGAGTCCCACTGCCTTTAATACCACCTCTACGCCGATGACACTCAGATATATCTGTCTGGGCCTGATATCACCTCCCTACTTTCCAAAATTCTGCAATGCCGGTCCGCCAGCTCATCCTTCTTCTCTGCTTGCTTCCTAAATTGAACATGGATAAGACCGAGTTCATCATCTTCCCCCCAAGTCGCTCTCTCCCCTACCAGACCTATCCATCACTGTCAACGACTGCTCACTCTCGCCAGTCCCCCACGCCAAGTGCCTCGGGCTAATCCTCACTCTTCCCTCTCCTTCAAGCCCCACATCCAAGCCCTCGCCACCACCTGCCGACTCCAGATCAAAAACATTTCCTGAATCTGCTCTTTCCTTCACCATGACATGGCTAAAACACTTGTCCATGCTCTCATATTCTTCCGCCTTGACTACTGCAACCTCCTGCTCACCGGCCTCCCCGCTACCTCCCTTGCACCTCTCCAATCTATCCTCAATTCTGCTGCCCGACTCATCCATCTGTCTCCCCGCTGCTCCCCAGTCTCCCCCCTCTGGCAAGCCCTTCACAGGCCCCCCACTTCCCAGAGATCCTGGTTCAAAACCCTAACCATGACATACAAAGCCAACCACTACCTGTCCCCTCCATACATCTCTGACATGGTCACCCGATACCTACCCTCACGCAACCTGCGTTCCTCCCAAGAGCTCCTTCTCTACACCCCTCTCATTTCCTCCTCTCACAACCGCATACAAGATTTCTCCCGTGCATCCACCATACAACTCTCTCCCCTACCATATCAGACGTTCCATGTAGCCTGTGAGCCCTCGTGGACAGGGTCCTCTACCCTACTGTACCTGTATGATTTGATTGTCCTTACTTAATGTATTTGTTCTCGTCTGCGGCTTCCATATGTAAATTTCCATGGAATTTAATGGTGTTATATAAATAAATAATAAATAAATAAATAACAGTACCAGCTGCCAATAAGAAAGCTGGCATTAACCCCTTTATCACTCAGTTTGCCACCGGCACCTGGGCAACTGGAAGAGTCTGGGTACAGCGCCAAAAGTGGCGCTTCAATGAATGTGCCCTTTTCTTTGACAGCCGCGGGCTGCAATTTGTGGCATGGGGGCCCAGAAAGCTTGGACCTCTCCATGCTGAGGATTCCAGCCCCCAGCTGCCTAGTTTTACCTGGCTTGACCAGAAATATAGCGAAGCTCCACGTTGTTTTTTTTTCCCAAAATAGTTTTTTTTCATAGAAATTATTTTGGAAAAAAAAAACACCGTGGAGCTTCGCTATATTTCTGGTTGACAGCCAAGAACAACTAGGCAGCTGGGGGTGGGTGGCAGTCTGAAGCTTCCAAGTTGTACCTGGCTGGCAACTAAAAATATGGCGACGCGTACATCATTTTTTTTTTTTTATTATCTCTACCACTAACGAAAATGACATGGAGCTTCGCCATGTTTTTGGTTGCCAGCCAGGTACAACTTGGCAGCTGGGGGCTGGAATCCCAAACATTCTGGGCCCCCCATGCTGTGAATTGCAGCCCACAGCCACCCCAGAAAATGGCACATTCAATAGAGGCGCCATATTCTGGTGCTGTACCCAGACTCTTCTAGTTGCCTTGGTGCCAGTGGCAAACTGGGTAATATAGGGGTTAATTCCAGCTTTTTTATTGGTAGCTGGCACTAAAAGCCAGAGATTCATAATGTCTGGCTAATGTTGGACCCTGCCATTAGGAATCTTTAGTAAATAGTAAATAATACATAACATACAGAGAAAAATAATTTTATTAGAAAAAAAGAAACAAAACTCAAGTCCATCTTTATTACTCCCACATAACCCTACACGATCATTCCTCCAGAGTCTGCAGGGAGAGAACAAGTGTCCTCTCCCTGCAGAGTCTGCAATCACACTGACCGCAGACACTCGGTGAGTGATGTCACCTGCGGCAGTCAGAGACTGCAACAGTGGAGTGGTGATGTCACTCGCAGAGTCACCATGGCTCCACATTAACTCAAAATGTTGTCAACTTTAGGGGTTTCCATTGTTTAGGCACATCAGGGGCTGTCCAAACAGGGCATAACACCCACAGACCATGTCATTAAAATCTGTGTTCCAAAATGTCACTCCCTCTCTTCATAGCCTTGCCGTGTGCCCAAACAGTGGTTTTCCGCCACATATAACGTATCTGTTTACTCCGGAGAAATTGACCAACAAATTGTAGGATCCATTTTAGCCTGATATCCATGTGAAAAAGAAAAAATTTAGGCTAAAAGAACATTTTTGTGAAAAAAAAGTTATTTTTCATTTTTACAGATCAAATGTGAAGGACCTGGGGGTTCAAAGTGTTCACTATGCATCAAGATACATTTCTTGTGGGTCTAGTTTCCAAAATGGGGTCACTTGTGGGGAAACACCAATGTTAAGGCACACAGGGGCTCTCCATACGCGACATGGTGTCTGCTAACAATTGCAGCTAATTTTCCATTCAAAAAGTCAAATGGTGCTCCTTCCCTTCCGAGCCCTGTCGTGTGCCCAAACAGTGGTTTATGATCACATATGAGGTATCAGCATGCTCAGGATAAATTGCCCAACAAATTTTAGGTCCATTTTATCCTGTTGCCTATGTGAAAATGAAAAAAATGAGGCTAAAAGAACATTTTTGTGAAAAAAAAATGTACTTTTTCATTTTTATGGATCAATGTGTGAAGCACTTGAGGGTTCAAAGTGCTCACTATGCATCTAGATAAGTTTCTTGGGGGGTCTAGTTTCAAAAATGGGGTCACTTGTAGGGGAGCTCCAATGTTTAGGCACACAAAGGCTCTCCATACTCGACATGGTGTCCGCTAATGATTGCAGCTAATTTCTGATTTGAAAAGTCAAACAGCGCTCCTTCCCTTCCAAGCCCTGCTGTGCGCCCAAACAGTGATATTCTACCACATATGGGGTATCGGCGTATTCAGCAGAAATTTCACAACAAACTTTTGGGTCCTTTTTGTGCTTTTATCCTTGTGAAAATGCAATAATTGAAGCTAAAATAAAATTTTTGTTGAAAAAATTAAAATGTTAATTTTTTTCCTTACACGTTGCTTTAGTTCCTGTGAAGCACTTGAAGGATTAATAATCTTCTTGAATGTAGTTTTGAGTAGCTTAAGGGGTGCAGTTTTTGGAATGGTGTCACATTTGGTGTTTTCTGTCATGTAGGCCTCTCAAAGAAACTTCAAGTGTGATGCGATCACTAAAAAATGGTTTTGTAAATTTTGATGTAAAAATGAGAAATTGCTGATGAACTCGAACCCTTCTAAACTTACTAACAAAAAAAATTTTGTTTTCAAAATTGTGCTTGTGTAAAATAGACAGAAATGTTATCTATTACCATAACTATTTTGTGTCACATAACTGTCTGGTTTAACAGAATAAAAATTCAAAATCTGAAAATTTCAAAATTTTCTAAATTTTCGCCAAATTTCAGATTTTTTAACAAATAAATGCAAAAATTATGGACCTAAATTTACCACTAGCATGAAGCCCAAAATATCATGAAAAACCAAATTCAGAATTGCGTCCGGTTGGCGAGCCATAACCCCAGGCCTAGGCATTTCGGTGCCGACCGAGGGGATCAGAACCACAAGGACTTCAGCATCGGATTATCGGATTCGGCTGTGATAAAGACTGCATAAGGATAAGGAAGCAACCCAGGTTGGGACGATAAAGTCACCTGGCTACAGACTTTGCTGTGCTATATTCTAATCCCTGGTGAGTCAGCGGAAGGGTGAGACCTCTGTTGCCTGTTACATTGTTGTGTTTTGCTGGTTATGTGTTATATGCTGTTAACTGTTGGGGATCCAAAAAAAACTTACTATTGTGGTTCACTCACCCTGTGTTGTCTGAGTAGTGTTCCGCCGACGGTTAAGGAGCTCGGGCGTTCAGTTGGGGATGAGCCCTGGTCCACGTTGTCTTTATAAAGGCTGCTGGGCCTGCGGATGAGAGCACCCACTGACCCCCATGTCTCCACAATGTACTTTAGGTTGTTTGACAAAATAACAAAGCAAGCATAAAAAGATACAGATAACACACAGATGAATGATTGTTCTGCCCATTTATACTTAACAGGAGAAAGCAATTCTACATTTGACACTTGTTATAACCTGTATAATGTGACATGTTGTCTTGTTTAATGTGTATAGCACAATCTGGCAGTATTACCTGCAAATCTAAGTGTCTTCTCCCTTAAGAGCCAAGTGCACTGTGGATCAGCACTCTGCCTCTTTTGGGTAAACAGCAGTTCTCCCTTAAGAACCCAGTGCACTGTGGATCAGCACTCTGCCTCTCTGGGTAAACAGCAGCCGTTTTAAATCAGAATGAGACATGATTTCATGCAGGCACATATTTTCTCTTGCCTTCTGTGTAATTTTGGAGACCACATCATCATTGCAGAAGTATATCTGGTGAGAGTTTTACTCCTGTATGGGTGTATCTTATACTTTAAAGCCTGTTAATAGATTAGATAGCAATTGTTTTTTACATAGGGATTATGTCTATTAGGAAAGTATGTGTTTACATGTAATTCTCTGTCTTAGTGTATCATCCTCTGTACTGTATAATGTCATAGCTGTTTATATGATATATATACCGAGTACTCATTTAATTCTCTTTGTACTGTATTACCATTACTGCTGTCTGTGATATGCTTAATGCTGGTTTGCATTATTTGTATCTAAACCGTAAGACTACAGAACAAACAATCTGATTACTTGGAATACAGAGAAGGTTTAAGCTGTATGACAGAATTCACACTGCATATAACGTGAAGGAAGACAGAACATAGATAGATAGATAGATAGATAGATAGATAGATAGATAGATAGATAGATAGATAACTGGAAAAAAAATCTCTGCAGCACTCAGCTACTACCAATGATGTAAAAATGCTAACAAACTGTATGTATATGAGAAAAAAGTTTAAAAACTTACGTTTTTTTAAAAAAACTCAAAATTCTTATCTTTTTATTTCTGAAGTTCTTAGTACACACATTGGCCAATGTCTGCTTGCTTATCAACTGCGACAAAGTGACTTCAGGTCTGATGAGTCCTACCGCTCACATCCCTGTCCTCCTTGTCCTCCCTACCCCACTACTTAGTGGGCAGACACCATCTAGACCCTAGATCACCTGTAGGCGATGAGGGTGCAAATTGCAGAAATGGAGCCAGCAACTCCACACGATACAATAGAGAAAAAAACTGCACAGCTCTCACAGACAATGTGAACTGGTGCCAGCAGGGACGCTGGTTCAAACAACTAGAAAAAAATTCTCTGCAGCACTCAGCTACTACCAATGATGTACAAATGCTAACAAGCTACATATATACAGTTAGGGCCAGAAATATTTGGACAGTGACACAAATTTCGCGAGTTGGGCTCTGCATGCCACCACATTGGATTTGAAATGAAACCTCTACAACAGAATTCAAGTGCATATTGTAACGTTTAATTTGAAGGGTTGAACAAAAATATCTGATAGAAAATGTAGGAATTGTGCACATTTCTTTACAAACACTCCACATTTTAGGAGGTCAAAAGTAATTGGACAAATAAACATAACCCAAACAAAATATTTTTATTTTCAATATTTTGTTGCGAATCCTTTGGAGGCAATTACTGCCTTAAGTCTGGAACCCATGGACATCACCAAACGCTGGGTTTCCTCCTTCTTAATGCTTAGCCAGGCCTTTACAGCCGCAGCCTTCAGGTCTTGCTTGTTTGTGGGTCTTTCCGTCTTAAGTCTGGATTTCAGCAAGTGAAATGCATGCTCAATTGGGTTAAGATCTGGTGATTGACTTGGCCATTGCAGAATGTCTTGTCTGCTGTTATGTCATCAATAAACACAAGTGACCCAGTGCCATTGAAAGCCATGCATGCCCATGCCATCACGTTGCCTCCACCATGTGTTTACAGAGGATGTGGTGTGCCTTGGATCATGTGCTGTTCCCTTTCTTCTCCAAACTTTTTTCTTCCCATCATTCTGGTACAGGTTGATCTTTGTCTCATCTGTCCATAGAATACTTTTCCAGAACTGAGCTGGCTTCTTGGGTGGTTTTTCAGCAAATTTAACTCTGGCCTGTCTATTTTTGGAATTGATGAATGGTTTGCATCTAGATGTGAACCCTTTGTATTTACTGTCATCGGGTCTTCTTTTTACTGTTGACTTAGAGACAGATACACCTACTTCACTGAGTGTGTTCTGGACTTCAGTTGATGTTGTGAACGGGTTCTTCTTCACCAAATAAAGTATGCGGCGATCATCCACCACTGTTGTCATCCGTGGACGCCCAGGCCTTTTAGAGTTCCCAAGCTCACCAGTCAATTCCTTTTTTCTCAGAATGTACCCAACTGTTGATTTTGCTACTCCAACCATGTCTGCTATCTCTCTGATGGATTTTTTCTTTTTTTTCAGCCTCAGGATGTTCTGCTTCACCTCAATTGAGAGTTCCTTTGACCGCATGTTGTCTGGTCACAGCAACAGCTTCCAAATGCAAAAAACACACACCTGGAATCCACCCCTGACCTTTTAACTACTTCATTGATTACAGGGTAACGAGGGAGACGCCTTCAGAGTTAATTGCAGCCCTTAGAGTCCATTGTCCAATTACTTTTGGTCCCTTGAAAAAGAGGAGGCTATGCATTACAGCGCTATGATTCCTAAACCCTTTCTCCGATTTGGATGTGGAAACTCTCATATTGCAGCTGGGAGTGTGCACTTTCAGCCCATATTATATATATAATTGTATTTCTGAACATGTTTTTGTAAACAGCTAAAATAACAAAACTTGTGTCACTGTCCAAATATTTCTGGCCCTAACTGTATGAGAAAAAAGTTTAAAAACTTAGGTTTTTTCCAAAAAACTCAAAATTCTTATCTTTTTATTTCTGAAGTTCTTAGTACACACATTGACCAATGTCTGCTTGCTCATCAACTGCGACAAAGTGACTTTGGCCAACGTGTGTACTAAGAACTTCAGAAATAAAAAGATAAGAATTTTGAGTTTTTTTAAAAAAACTTAAGTTTTTAAACTTTTTTTCTCTATTGTATCGTGTGGAGTTGCTGGCTCCATTTCTGCAATTTGCACCCTCATCGCCTACAGGTGATCTAGGGTGTAGATGGTGTCTGCCCACTTAGTAGTGGGGTAAGGAGGACAAGGAGGACAGGGATGTCAGTGGTAGGACTCATCAGACCTGAAGTCACTTTGTCGCAGTTGATGAGCAAGCAGACATTGGCCAATGTGTGTAGTAAGAACTTCAGAAATAAAAAGATAAGAATTTTGAGTTTTTTCAAAAAAACGTAAGTTTTTAAACTTTTTTCTCATATACATACAGCTTGTTAGCATTTTTACATCATTGGTAGTAGCTGAGTGCTGCAGAGAATTTTTTTCTAGTTGTTTGAACCAGCATCCCTGCTGGCACCAGTTCACATTGTCTGTGAGTGCTGTGCAGTTTTTTTCTCAGATAGACAGATAGATAGATAGATAGATAGATAGATAGATAGATAGATAGATAGATAGATAGATAGATATCCTGCACCTATATAATGGCCCAACTCCCCTACATATGATATACATGCACCCTTTAGTTCCTTTTATATGGAACTAAAGGGTATTTAGCCTTGTTTTAACCTAATAAATAAATATAAAAAACAACATGAGGTTTAACAGACTTTATGTCTAATACAGTGTGTTTTAGAGCCCCTTTTACTTGTAATTTTTGACAGTTCCTTCACCATACACATAGGCTTTGTGAGTTTCAGAGTTATATATATGGTAATATGGCACCTCCAATGATTGTGCCATTTTCTGGGGTGGCTGTGGGCTGCAATTCACAGCATGGGGGGCCCAGAATGTTTGGGATTCCAGCCAAAGCTGCCAAGTTGTACTGGGCTGGCAACCAAAAATATGGCGAAGCTCCATGTCGTTTTCTTTAGAGGTAGAAATAATTTAGAAAAAAATATGTAGGCTTTGCCATATTTTTAGTTGTCAGCCAGGTACAACTTGGCAGCTATGGACTGCCACCCACCCCTGCTGCCTAGTTGTACTTGGCTGTCAACCAAAAATACAGTGAAGCTCGACATAATTTTTTTTTAATAGAAATTATTTTGTAAAAAAAAACAACGTGGAGCTTTGCCATATATCATGCCCCCGGCAACCCGGAAGTGACGCTGCACCGCCGCACACCTGCACCATATAACGCGGACCCGGTAAGTATAATGAGGAGGATTAGCTACACTTTCATTGCTTTAACAGATCCGACTTGATCCCGAACACAGGGAAATACAAGATGTTCGTCCATCCCTAGTGAAGATATTTATTGTCAAACTACTGTGTTTTCTCCTTTTAAATCATAATGACAACCAAAAACATCCAAATGACACTGATCAAAAGTTTACATACCTCAGCTCTTAATACCGTGTATTGCCCCCTCTAACATCAATGACAGCTTGAAGTATTTTGTGGTAGTTGTGGATGAGGCTCTTCATTTTCTCAGATGGTATAGCTGCCCATTCTTCTTGGCAAAAATTCCTGGGCTTTCTTGCATGAACTACACGCTTGAGTTCTCCCCAGAGTGGCTTAATGATATTGAGGTCAGGAGACTGAGATGGCCACTACAGAACCTTCACTTTGTTCTATTGTAGGCAATGACAGGTCGACTTGGCCTTGTGTTTTGGATCGTTGTCATGTTGCAATGCCCAAGTATGTCCCATGCTCAGCTTCTGGGCTGATAAGTGCAAATTTGTCTCCAGTATTTGCTGATAACGTGCTGCATTCATCTTTCCTTAAACTCTGACCAAGTTTCCTGTGCCTTTGTAGCTCACACATCCCCACATCATCAGTGATCCACCTCCATTCTTTACAGTAGGAATGGTGTTCCTTTCATCATAGGTCTTGTTAACACCTCTCCAAATGTAACAATTATGGTTTTGGTCTCATCACTCCAAATTACCTTGTTGCAGAAGTTTTGAGGCTTGTCTCTGTGCTGTTTGGCATATTGTAGATGAGATTCTTTGTGGCATTTGCGAAGTAATGGCTTTTCGTCTGGCGGCTCGACCATGCAGCCCATTTTCTTTAAGTGCCTCCTTATTGTCCATCTTGAAACAGCCACATCACTAGTTTTCAGTAAGTCCTGTATTTCAGCTGATGTTATTTGTGGGTTTTTATTTGCATCCCGAACAATTTTCCTGGCAGTTGTGGCTGAAGGTTTTGTTGATCTACCTGATCATGGTTTGATTTTTACCGAGCCCCTGATTTTCCATTTGTTAATCAGATTGCTCACTCCTGACTGGCATTATTAATTCCTTGGATATCTTTTTATATCCCTTTCCTATTTTACACAGTTCAAATATCTTTTCCCGACAATTCTTTTGCTTTCCCCATGATTCACAATCCAGAAACATCAGTGGCTGGATGAAAGATGCAAGAGTCTGTCTGGATCCCAGAAAATCACTCAGCTTTTATGCACACACATTGATTACAAGCATCAATGTGACAGGTGAGGGTGTTACCTTTATTAGCCATTTAAACCCATTTGTGTCAACTTCTGTGCATGTTATCAGGCTAAAATCAAGGTATGTGAACTTTTGATCAGGGTGATTTGGATGTTTTGGTTGTCATTATGATTTAAAAAGAGAAAACACAGTAGTTTGACAATAAATTTCTTCACTAGGGATGGACGAACATCTTGTATTTCTCCGTGTTCGGGATCAAGTCCGACCTGTTAAAGCAATGAAAGTGTGGCTAATCCTCCTCATTATACTTACTAGTTCTGCGTTATACGGTGCAGGTGTGCAGCAGCACTTCCGGGTTGCCGGGGGGTGAGTCATGTGACTGGCTTGAACAGCCAATCACATTCCGGCAAAAAATAAGGGGTGGCCTGGGAGTGACGCAGTAGTTTGACAATAAATGGCTTCACCCAGCCATTAACCATGAGTGGAAAAAAAGTTTGTGTTGTCATTCATAATCTCTCAAAAAAGGCCAAGAAAGCAAAACATTTGCCAGGGTATGTAAACTTTTGAGCACAACTGTATGTACATAATACTACAATAACAATGACTATTTGATATTCTCATGTTACATTTCAGCCAAAAAATAGTGCAGTAGTCCTGGTTTTTCAAGGGTTGGGTAGTGTGTTGATAAACGGGTCACTAGACATATAAGAACCAGACCTTCTTACATAACATACTGGAATACCAAGAACAAGTGATGTCATCGTGGAAGTGTTTGGATAATTGCTTAGTCTTTACTAACCTGTTTTGCTTCCTTTCCATTATGAGTTGGATGGAAATGTTAGACAGATACTCAGATCTGTACACTACATATATCTGACAGCTGCATGACGCAGAAGGGGCTGAGGTGGGGGCCAGATCACAAATTACCTCAAGCAGGATAAATTCTAGATCCGTTATAACACGTTTGTGTTGTCATGGTTCAGACTGTACCATACCAATCAACATCCTGAAAATACAAGTCAGTACACTCCCTAGGTGCTTACTAAGTCAATACTGATATTCATTCATAAAATGTTGCCCACCTATGCACCCATAGAAAAATATAGCATTTAAACTTGGACACTATGTCATTTGTCATCAAAACAATACTTGAAAACTGTAAACTTATGTCTTTCAATGTGAATTATATATTTGATATATTTGTAAATGGGGTATATATTAGTGACAGAGACCATAACTCCAGCACTAAGTAACTTAGTCAATTTCATAAAATCCCTAGTTTTCCATTACAGTTCTGGAGTCTTCATATTCATCAACCTCGGCTAGCCCACCCATGACTGTCCATTCTATACTATGTAGAGTGAAAAATCCTTCAATCCAAAGATGCCGGTCAGAGGAGATGCAGCTCAAGAATATTGAGGACTATATTGAGTGTGCTCAAATTAGCTGAAATTATAAAACTTCACCAATTAGATTCATTTTGTGATAGATACACATCCTAATTCATAACATTTTGTGATGAACAGCGCAAGAGGAAGTAAGAAACCTTAATTGATTGATTCCTTCCAGAATAATATTGTTTAGAAATTCGGTACTCTGTAAAGACATTATCTCAAATGCCCAGATGCATTTGTAGTGATTATCAATTTTATTTGTGTCAGTGTTGCCCAGTAAGGACCCCTATACCAGTGATGGCGAACCTTTCTGAGGCCGAGTGCCCAAACCGCAACCCAAAACGAAATTATTATATGGCGAAGTGCCAATACGATAATATAACCTAAATTACAGCAGTAGTAATCATAAGCGCTGCACAGGGGGGAGAGCCAGCAGATGCTAACTCTCTTCCCTGTACAGGGCTTGTAGTCCTGAAACATTAATGATCAATTCAATTATTTTAACAATTAATTGATTTTAAACTTACCTTTGCAGTCTTCTCTTCTCTTCAGCAGTGGTCAGACAGCTCATATGTACTGCACATTGAAGCTGAGCCGCTGCCACTGCCCTTTCTAGAAACAGCAGGTGGTTTGATCTGTATGGAAAAAATGCAGAATATTAGACAGATAGGAGATAGATTTTATCATGGAATGCAAGCAGATTTCATGCTGAAATCCTGGTCCCTTTCCTTGCAGTAATGTGCTCCATCCTGACCCTCTCCTTGTAGCTATGTGCTCCATCCTGACCCTCTCCTTGTAGCTATGTGCTCCATCCTGACCCTCTCCTTGTAGCTATGTGCTCCATCCTGACCCTCTCCTTGTAGCTATGTGCTCCATCCTGACCCTCTCCTTGCAGTAATGTGCTCCATACTGACCCTCTCCTTGCAGTAATGTGCTCCATCCTGACCCTCTCCTTGCAGTAATGTGCTCCATCCTGACCCTCTCCTTGCAGTAATGTGCTCCATCCTGACCCTCTCCTTGCAGTAATGTGCTCCATCCTGACCCTCTCCTTGCAGTAATGTGCTCCATCCTGATCCTCTCTTTGCAGTTATGTGCTCCATCCTGATCTTCTCCTTGTAGCAATGTGCTCCATCCTGATCTTTTCCTAGCTATATGATCCATCCTGACCATCTCCATGCATTTATGGCCCCATCCTGACCCTCTCCTTGCAGTTGTGCTCCATCCTGACCCTCTCCTATCAGTAATGTTCCTATCCTGACCCCCTTCTTGTAGTAATGTCTTTATCCTTATCCCCTTGTAGTATGCCCCATCCTTGTCCCCTTCGGTAATGTCCCATCCTTGTCCCTTGTGGTAATGTCCCCATCCTGCCCCTATCATGTAGTAATGCCCCATCCTGCTGTAATGCCCTATCCTTGTCCCCTTGCAGCAATATGCCCCATCCTGCAGTAATATGCCACATTATTGTCCCCTTGCAGTAATATGCCCCATCCTGCAGTAATGCCCTATCCTTCTCCCCTTGCAGTAATATGCCCCATACGTGTCCCCATGAAGTAATATGCCCCATCCTGCAGTGATGTGTTTCATCATTGTCCACTTGCCATTAATATGCCCCATCCTTATTCCTTTGCAGTAATATGCCCCATCCAGCAGTAATGTGCCCCATCCTTGTCCCCATCATATAGTAATATGCCCAATCTTGCCCCCTGGTAGTATTGCCCTATCCTTGACCCCATCACATAGTAATCTGCCCCATCCTTGTCCACATCACATATTAATATGCCACATCCTGCCCACATCACATAGTAATATGCCTCATCAGCCCCATTACATAATAATATGCCCCATCAGCCCCATTACATAATAATATGCCCCATCAGCCCCCATCACAATAATATGCCCCATCAGCCCCCATCACATAATAATATGCCCCATCAGCCCCCATCACATAATAATATGCCCCATCACATAATATGCCAAATCCTGCCCCCTGTTACTATTGCCCCATCCTGCCCCCAGCACAGAGTAATATGCCCCATCCTGCCCCCCTTAGTAATGCCCCATCCTGCCCCCAGCAGAGTAATATGCCCCATCCTGCCCCCTTAGTAATGCCCCATCCTGCCCCCAGCAGAGTAATATGCTTCATCCTGCCCCCTTAGTAATGCCCCATCCTGCCCCCTTAGTAATGCCCCATCAGCCCCCTTAGTAATGCCCCATCAGCTCCCTTAGTAATGCCCCATCAGCCCCCTTAGTAATGCCCCATCAGCCCCCTTAGTAATGCCCCATCCTGCCCCCTTAGTAATGCCCCATCAGCCCCCTTAGTAATGCCCCATCAGCCCCCTTAGTAATGCCCCATCAGCCCCTTAGTAATGCTCCATCCTGCCCCCTTAGTAATGCCCCATCAGCCCCCTTAGTAATGCCCCATCAGCCCCCTTAGTAATGCCCCATCCGCCCCCTTAGTAATGCCCCATCAGCCCCCTTAGTAATGCCCGATCAGCCCCCTTAGTAATGCCCCATCAGCCCCCTTAGTAATGCCCCATCAGCCCCCTTAGTAATGCCCGATCAGCCCCCTTAGTAATGCCCCATCAGCCCCCTTAGAAATGCCCCATCAGCCCCCTTAGTAATGCCCCATCAGCCCCCTTAGTAATGCCCCATCAGCCCCCTTAGTAATGCTCCATCCTGCTGTAAATAGAAAAAAAAAAAAAAAGTCATACTCACCTTCCTGCTGCAGTTTCCTCTTCTGCTTTGTCTTCTCCTCCCGACCCGCGCTGAGTGAGGTCACGTGATGCCAGGCGCGTCACATGACCGCTGTCACATGACGCTGGCCGGGAGGGCGGGGCTAGGAAGAGTGTCGGAGAGAGGAGAAATGTTTCCTCTGCTCCGACACAGCTTTGATCTGCCGGCACCGCGGCGCGCGCCGGCAGATCAAAGCGGCAGTGTAGTGGCGAGGCCGCGTGCCAGGGGAAGCGGCTCTGCGTGCCACCCCTGGCACGCGTGCCATAGGTTCACCATCACTGCCCTATACATTCAGGACAGCAAGTTCCTTTTTGGCAGATCTAGTGCATTTTTTACATTGTTTTATATGGCATTCATGTAATGCTATGTGTGTCTAGAAATAGCTTTCCATATAAATAATAGCTGTTGGTGGGAGAAACCAGGTAAATAGGTGTTGTATTTGGAAGACAACTCCCTATAACTTTTTTTCATTGTTATTTTGTAATTCCTCTTGTTAAATAACAACATTTTTTTACATTTCCAGGAACTTATAACCAAAGATGAGACCCACTAACCCATCTATAGGGTCTGAGAAGACAAGTAAAACACAAGTGTACAATGAAGATTATCAGATACAATCATTTGCTCGCATAGTTTATTTTCTTGGATGCCTTCCGACTGACTCTACATTGAAGTTTAAGCCTCGGAGACATGTGTAGCAGTCTGTACAGCAGCAACTCCATAACCCAAAATTGCTGTGGTTTTGTTCAACCCCTGGCAAAAATTATGGAATCACCTGGCTCAGAGGATGTCCATTCAGCTGTTTAATTTTGTAGAAAAAAAGCAGATCACAGACATGGCACAAAACTAAAATCATTTCAAATGGCAACTCTCTGCCTTGAAGAAAAGAAATCTTGAAAAAAAAGGTGCTAGCCAGTAACTGTTAGTTTTGTAGATCAAGCAGGGGGAAAAATTATGGAATCACTCAATGTTGAGGTAAAAATTATGGAATCACCCTGTAAATTTTTATTCCCAAAACTAACACCTGCATCAAATAACATCTGCTCATTATTCTGCATCTAAAAAGGAGTGATCACACCTTGGAGAGCTGTTGCACCAAGTGGACTGACATGAATCATGGCTCCAACACGAGAGATGTCAATTGAAACAAAGGAGAGGATTATCAAACTCTTAAAAGAGGGTAAATCAACACGCAATTTTGCCAAAGATGTTGGTTGTTCACAGTCAGCTGTGTCTAATATCTGGACCAAATACAAACAACATGGGAAGGTTGTTAAAGGGAAACATACTGGTAGACCAAGGAAGACATCAAAGCGTCAAGACCGGAAACTTAAAGCAATATGTCTCCAAAACAGGAAATGCGCAACAAAACAAATAAGGAACGAATGGGAGGAAACTGGAGTCAATGTCTGTGACCGAACTGTAAGAAACCGCCTAAAGGAAATGAAATTTACATACATAAAAGCTAAACATAAGCCATCATTAACACCTAAACAGAAAAAAACAAGGTTACAATGGGCTACAGAAAAGCAATCGTGGACTGTGGATGACTGGATGAAAGTCATATTCAGTGATGAATCGTGAATCTGTATTGGGCAAGGTGATGATGCTGGAAATTTTGTTTGGTGTCGTTCCAATGAGATTTATAAAGATGAGTGCCTGAAAAGAACATGCAAATTTTCACAGTCATTGATGATATGGGGCTGGGTAAAGGCACTGGGGAGATGGCTGTCATTACATCTTCAATAAATGCCCAAGTTTACATTGATATTTTGGACACTTTTCTTATCCCATGAATTGAAAAGATGTTTGGGGATGATGAAATCATTTATCAAGATGATAATGCATCCTGCCATAAGGCAAAAACTGTGAAAACATCCCTTGAAAGAAGACACATAAGGTCAATGCCATGGCCTGTAAATCGTCCGGATCTCAAACCAATTGAAAATCTTTGGTGAAAGTTGAAGAAAATGGTTCATGACAAGGCTCCAACCTGCAAAGCTGATCTGGCAACAGCAATCAGAGAAAGTAGTAACCAGATTGATGATGAGTACTGTTTGTCACTCATTAAGTCCCTGCCTCATTAGGTGCAAGCTGTTATAAAAGCCAGAAGTGGTGCAACAAAATACTAGTAATGTATTTGAGTGTTGTTTTGTTTGTTTGTTTGTCATGAGTCCATAATTTTTTCCTGAGAATTGGGTGATTCCATAATTTTTCCCCTGCTTGGTCTACAAAAGTAACCGTTACTGGCTAGCATATTTTTTTGCCAAGACATCTCCGGTGGCGGCAGGTGTAACGGCACCCTTAGAGTCAATGTTTCAAAATATTGCATGCTACAAAAAAGACCTATGTAAGCTTCTGTTTGAAAATGGAGGTATATGGAGTTAGAGTCTGTCCATACTTGCTTAATCCAGTCATATTCATAGAGTGTTCTATTCACACTTGCAGCTAAGGGTCTATTTAAATGGTCTGATGGGCAGCACTAAATGACTGCTGAACGGTAAACATTTATTGACTGGTGGTCGTTTGACAGACTGTTTACTTAGACAAGCCACGGTAAGTGATGCCCAGTGCTCATAGGCTGCCATTGTTCTCGGCAGCAGGAGTTCTGTGTAGTAGGAAGGACGCACCTACGAAAACTATGATATTTTGCGCTGCCTAAAAGATAATTTCACCTTTTACTCTTTCATCGGGTGATTGTCAACCTGTCTACACTGAACGATTACATAGTTCATCGCGTTGGAAATGTAGCTTAAGTTTTTGTTTCACCATCCACTAACAGATGAAGAAAGGACTGATGAAAGAGACTTATTACTTACCGTATATACTCGTGTATAAGCTGACCCGTGTATAAGCCGACCCCCCTACTTTTGCCCCCAAAACCTGGGAAAACCAATTGACTCGTGTATAAGCCGAGGGTGGACCCCAGCACAGGTATACAGGCCCCCCCAGTGGTATACAGGCCTCCCCATTGGTAGTATACAGCAGCCTCCGCAGTGGTAGTATACAGCAGTCTCCCCAGTGGTAGTATACAGCAGTCTCCCCATTGGTAGTATACAGCAGCCTCCGCAGTGGTAGTATACAGCAGTCTCCCCAGTGGTAGGTTACAGCAGTCTCCCCCTGTGGTAGTATACAGCAGTCTCCCCCTGTGGTAGTATACAGCAGTCTCCCCCTCTGGTAGTATACAGCAGTCCCCCCCCCTGTGGTATATACAGGCCCCCCTGTGGTAGTATACAGCAGCCCTCCCCCCTGTGGTATATACAGGCCCCCTGTGGTAGTATACAGCAGCCCTCCCCCCTGTGGTATATACAGGCCCCCTGTGGTAGTATACAGCAGCCCTCCCCCCTGTGGTATATACAGGCACCCCTGTGGTAGTATACAGCAGCCCTCCCCCCTGTGGTATATACAGGCCCCCTGTGGTAGTATACAGCAGCCCTCTCCCCCTGTGGTATATACAGGCACCCCTGTGGTAGTATACAGCAGCCCTCCCCCTGTGGTATATACAGGCCCCCCTGTGGTAGTATACAGCAGCCCGCCCCCCTGTGCTATATACAGGCCCCCCGCTGCTGCCGCCGCACACCTGAAAAAGAAGAGCTTTCATACTTACCCTCCTGTGACCGCGCGCGCTTCCCCCGCTCTCCTTCCTGCTTCTACCCGGCATCCATCCATATGACCGTGCACAAATAATGACGTCATTACAGGCACGCAGTCACGTGGATGGACGCCGGGTAGAAGCAGGAAGGAGAGCGGGGGATGCGCGCGGTCACAGGAGGGTAAGTAAGAAAGCTCTTCTTTTACAGGTGTGCGGCGGCAGCAACGGGGGGCCTGTATATAGCACAGGGGGGCGGGCTGCTGTATACTACCACAGGGGGAGGAACCGTCACTGACTCGTGTATAAGCCGAGGGGGCACTTTTCAGCACAATTTTTGTGCTAAAAATCTCGGCTTAAACACGAGTATATGCGGTAGTTATCTATTATATAATTGCGAATGGGTTTTTTGCCCCTTCTGAGACCACTCGCGCTGTGAGTCAGCGTGGTCATGTGGTACGCCCGAAGCATTGGCCGCGCAGCGGCCATTGCGAGCAGTTCTAAGGCGACTCGCTATGCCCGCGCAGCGGGCATGGCGAGTCGCCTTAGCAGCGCGAAGCATTGGCCGCGAAGCGGCCATTGCGAGTCAGAGACTCGCTCTTCTAGAATCCCGATGCATGTGCATCGGGCACCCAGCTAGTGTACTGTATATTTGATTACACTATATTACATAATTAGTGATGTAATTAGTCAACCAATGATCTTTGCTTCACACACTTTTATAAGTGATTTTTAGTGTTTTCCCATGAAAAATATCACTCCATTCAAGTTCTGATGTACATTTCTGTCATAATTTACATCACATTAGGGGCATACATTGTCATGAATTGCCCTGTCCTTCCCCAACTTTGCCCACTTTGATGGGAGCTTGCATAAAAACACAAACTTTGTTTTCAACTTCAAATGGTGAAAACTGTTTGTTAAATTGATTATATTTTTTGCACCAGAATTCTGTTGAAAACAATTTGATAAATGAGCTTTGTTTGTACAGGAAAATTTGCAGTTTTTATTAGTACCCATACATGTATTTTTATTGGCAAGGTAACAAAAAATTCGGGAATTTTGAAAATGATTATTTTGGCACTACCTTATACACTCGAGTATAAGCAGACCAGAGTATAAGTCGAGGCCCCTAATTTTACCCCCCAAAACTGGGGAAACCTGCTGACTCGAGTATAAGCATAGGGTGGGAAATGCGGCACACCCCATCCTGGTATATACCCCCTCATCACTGTAGATAGCCCCTCATAATGGTGTATATAGCCCTTTATATACAGTGTGTATAGCCCCTCATAGTATAGTGCCCCCATGACTGGTATATAGTGCCCCCATCACTGGTATATAGCGCCCCCATGACTGGTATATAGCACCCCATCACTGGTATATAGCCTCCCATCACTGGCATGTAACCTCCAATCACTGGCATATAACCTCCCATCACTGGCATATATCTCCCCCATCACAGTATATGCCCCCATGACTGGTATATAGCCCCCCATCATAGTATATGCCCCTATCACAGTACATAACTCCATCATTGGTACAGTTAGGGCCAGAAATATTTGGACAGTGACACAAGTTTTGTTATTTTAGCTGTTTACAAAAACATGTTCAGAAATACAATTATATATATAATATGGGCTGAAAGTGCACACTCCCAGCTGCAATATGAGAGTTTCCACATCCAAATCGGAGAAAGGGTTTAGGAATTATAGCTATGTAATGCATAGCCTCCTCTTTTTCAAGGGACCAAAAGTAATTGGACAATGGACTCTAAGGGCTGCAATTAACTCTGAAGGCGTCTCCCTCATTAACCTGTAATCAATGAAGTAGTTAAAAGGTCAGGGGTGGATTCCAGGTGTGTGGTTTTGCATTTGGAAGCTGTTGCTGTGACCAGACAACATGCGGTCAAAGGAACTCTCAATTGAGGTGAAGCAGAACATCCTGAGGCTGAAAAAAAAGAAAAAATCCATCAGAGAGATAGCAGACATGCTTGGAGTAGCAAAATCAACAGTTGGGTACATTCTGAGAAAAAAGGAATTGAATGGTGAGCTTGGGAACTCTAAAAGGCCTGGGCGTCCACGGATGACAACAGTGGTGGATGATCGCCGCATACTTTATTTGGTGAAGAAGAACCCGTTCACAACATCAACTGAAGTCCAGAACACTCTCAGTGAAGTAGGTGTATCTGTCTCTAAGTCAACAGTAAAGAGAAGACTCCATGACAGTAAATACAAAGGGTTCACATCTAGATGCAAACCATTCATCAATTCCAAAAATAGACAGGCCAGAGTTAAATTTGCTGAAAAACACCTCAAGAAGCCAGCTCAGTTCTGGAAAAGTATTCTATGGACAGATGAGACAAAGATCAACCTGTACCAGAATGATGGGAAGAAAAAAGTTTGGAGAAGAAAGGGAACGGCACATGATCCAAGGCACACCACATCCTCTTTAAAACATGGTGGAGGCAACGTGATGGCATGGGCATGCATGGCTTTCAATGGCACTGGGTCACTTGTGTTTATTGATGACATAACAGCAGACAAGAGTAGCCGGATGAATTCTGAAGTGTACCGGGATATACTTTCAGCCCAGATTCAGCCAAATGTTGCAAAGTTGATTGGACAGCGCTTCAAAGTACAGATGGACAATGACCCCAAGCATACAGCCAAAGCTACCCAGGTGTTCATGAGTGCAAAAAAGTGGAACATACTGCAATGGCCAAGTCAATCACCAGATCTTAACCCAATTGAGCATGCATTTCACTTGCTGAAATCCAGACTTAAGACGGAAAGACCCACAAACAAGCAAGACCTGAAGGCTGCGGCTGTAAAGGCCTGGCAAAGCATTAAGAAGGAGGAAACCCAGCGTTTGGTGATGTCCATGGGTTCCAGACTTAAGGCAGTGATTGCCTCCAAAGGATTCGCAACAAAATATTGAAAATAAAAATATTTTGTTTGGGTTATGTTTATTTGTCCAATTACTTTTGACCTCCTAAAATGTGGAGTGTTTGTAAAGAAATGTGTACAATTCCTACATTTTCTATCAGATATTTTTGTTCAACCCTTCAAATTAAACGTTACAATCTGCACTTGAATTCTGTTGTAGAGGTTTCATTTCAAATCCAATGTGGTGGCATGCAGAGCCCAACTCGCGAAAATTGTGTCACTGTCCAAATATTTCTGGCCCTAACTGTATATAGCCTCTCATTATTATTGTTATTATTATTATTATTTATTTATAATACGCCATTAGATTCCATGGTGCTTTACATATTGAAAGGGCAGATGAGGACAAGTACAATATGTATGGACAATCAAATCGTACAGATACAAGAGGGTAGAGGACCCTGTCAGCGAGGGCTTACAGTCTGCAAGGGGCAGGTGGGGATACTGTTATATAGCCTCCATCACTGGTATATGTAAAAAAATGGAAACCACTAAGGAGTTTATGTTATATAAAAATTTACACCTTTATTACATATACAAAAGTAGACACATACATGTTAGATATGAAGTGACTGTTATGGAGATCCCAAATGGGGTGCGGACAGGTAGTTTCATTGTGGATAACACATCAGAGGCAGTTATACAATACCCCATGGCATCAAAGGGACACATTAGATAGGTCCTGTTTTAAAAGACAAACTGGAGTACACTGTTCATCACTCACCCATCTCATGTGCCAGTAAGGAGCCTCCTCCGATCACATATCAATGCCCAGCCATGCAGCACGCACCAAGCTGCGTGGCGTGTGCTGCGTGGCTGGAAATTGATGTGTGACTGGAGGAGGCTCCTTACTGGTACATGAGATGGGTGAGTGATAAACAGTGTACTCCAGTTTGTCTTTTAAAACAGAACCTATCTAATGTGTCCCTTTGATGCCATGGGGTATTGTATAACTGCCTCTGATGTGTTATCCACAATGTAACTACCTGTCCGCAGGCAATTTTGGGATCTCCATAACTGTCTCTTCATATCTGACATGTATGTGTCTACTTTTGTATATGTAATGAAGGTGTAAAATTTTTATATAAAATAAACTCCTTAGTGGCTTCCACTTTATTAAATACTAGCTGTAGTACCCGACTACGCCCGGTTAATAAATAACTGCTGTTAGCTATAACAAAATAGAATTTGAATATGTCATATTAATGATCTGTAAGAAAATAGAAGCTGAGCTGTGATTGATTGCTATAGGCAGCCTAATAAATCTCCAGCCAACAGTAAACCCTCCCCCTGGCCGGGTAGTATGTTACCTCACACATACACATAATAGACAGCTCATATGACTGACATCTGCCTTAATTCACTATATGGCACATGTGTTGCACATTGGCTGTTTTTAATCAGATGTTCATGTTTGGAAATTAAAGCTAGCACACGTATGAGGCGAGTTGTGTGAGGTGATTTGTGCACATTTGTGTCTGTCTGTGTGGTGTGTGTATCCATGGGGTGTGTGTATGTGTGTGTCCCTAT
This sequence comes from Allobates femoralis, assembly GCA_033576535.1. Classification (NCBI taxonomy): domain Eukaryota; kingdom Metazoa; phylum Chordata; class Amphibia; order Anura; family Aromobatidae; genus Allobates; species Allobates femoralis. Next base: position 287,346,423 of record JARQOC010000003.1, on the reverse strand, counting down.
AGGGTGAGTATGTGTGTGTGTCCCTGTGGGGGGGTCTGTGTGGTGTGTGTCTCTGCTGTGTGTGTCTCTTTGTGGTGTGTGTGTGTGTCCCTGTGGGGTGAGTGCATGTGTCCCTATAGTGTGTGTATGTGTGTGTGTCCCTGTGGGTGGGTCTCTGTGGTGTGTGTGTATCTGTGTTGTGTGTGTCTCTTTGTGCTGTGTGTGTGTGTCCATGTGGGGTGAGTGCATGTGTCCCTATAGGGTATGTATGTTTGGATGTCCCTGTGGGGGGGTCTGTGTGGTGTGTGTCTCTGCTGTGTGTGTCTCTTTGTGGTGTGTGTGTGTGTCCTTGTGGGGTGAGTGCATGTGTCCCTATAGGGTGGCTATGTGTGTGTGTCCTTGTGGGGGGGGTCTGTGTGGTGTGTGTGTCTGTATTGTGTGTGTCTCTTTGTGGTGTGTGTGTCCATGTGGGGTGAGTGCATGTGTCGCTATAGGGTGTGTGTGTGTGTCCTTGGGGGTGTGTGTGTGTGTGTGTGTGTGTCTCTGTGTTGTGTGTGTCCCTTTGTGGTGTGTGTGTATGTGTGTGTCCCTGTGGGGTGAGTGCATGTGTCCCTATAGGGTGTGTATGTGTGTATGTTCCTGTGGGGGGGTCTGTGTGGTGTGTGTCTCTGTTGTGTGCATCTCTTTGTGGTGTGTGTGTCCCTGTGGGGTGAGTGCATGTGTCCCTATAGTGTGTGTATGTGTGTGTGTCCCTGTGGGTGGGTCTGTGTGGTGTGTTTGTGTATGTGTTGTGTGTGTCTTTGTGGTGTGTGTGTTTGTCCCTGTGCGGTGAGTGCATGTGTACCTATAGGGTGTGTATGTGTCCCTGTGGGGGGGGTCTGTGTGGTGTGTGTGTGTCTCTTTGTGGTTTGTGTGTGTATCCCTGTGGGGTGAGTGCATGTGTCCCTATAGGGTGGCTATGTGTGTGTCCTTGTGGGGGGGTCTGTGTGGTGTGTGTGTCTGTGTTTTGTGTGTCTCTTTGTGATGTGTGTGTCCATGTGGGGTGAGTGCATGTGTCTCTATAGGGTGTGTGTGTGTCTCCTTGGGGGTGTGTGTGTCTCTGTGTTGTGTATGTCTCTTTGTGGTCTGTGTGTGTTCGGGTGCGTGGTGAATATCCAATGTTGGGGCTGCACCTTAGCGACTATACACTTGCTGTTACTCTTTGAGTGCATGTGGTATGTATACATGTCCCCGTGCGTGGTGAATATCTCATGTTGGGGCCCCACCTTAGTGACTATATGCTGGTATGTGCTGTTAGTCTTTGGCGCTATCATTAAGTCCCTCTCATTCACAACTGTCAACTGGTAACTGTCACTTTTTCCCCATTATGTAGATAGGGGCAAAATTGTTTGGTGAATTGGAATGTGCGGGGTTTAAATTTCGCCTCACAACATAGCCTATGACGCTCCAGGGGTCCAGACGTGTGACTGTGCAAAATTTTGTGGCTATAGCTGACAGCTGTTGATTTTCCTCCAACACTTTTCCATTCACATTTTTGCGGCTGTAGTCGCGACGGTGTAGATGCCAATCCCGGATATACACACATACACACACACATACACACACACATACACACATTCAGCTTTATATATTAGATAACTCGGAGTGTTATTTATATTAGTCCAGTGTAGAGTCACACCAAGATGGTTATCAATTAGTGACCCTGAAAATAAGCAATTTGAGGTGGTGTGATATGGTTTTGAAAACTTATATATCACTGGTATATGGCCTCCATCACTGGTATATAGCTCCTCATTACTGTATATAGACCCCATCACAGTGTAAGCCCCCATCACTGGCATATGGCCCCCATCATTAGCATATGGCCCTCATCACTGTATATAGCCCCCCAACACTGGTATAGCTCCCCCATCTCTGGTATATAGCCCCCATTGCTGATATATGGTCCCCATCACTGGTACATAGCCCCCATCACTGGTACATAGCCCCCATCACTGGTATAGCTCCCCATCGCTGGTATAGGGCCCCCATCACTGCTATATGGGTCCCATGCACCCACCTGATGAAGACAGGTATCTGTCAAAACGCGTTGTGGGAAAGTGAAGGGCAAATAAAGGTTTGTCTAATTACACTCTTGTGAGTGTTTTAATTTCTCCCATTGCCCCAGCGCTTCTAACAAGACCGCTCCAAATTCTTTGCATAAAATAATATTTTAATAGTTCAAACTTTTATGGATGTAGTAATATCTATTATTCTTATAACCCCTCTGTCTAACCGCTTAAATGCTTTCATCACTAAAAATAGTTGTATTTAAAGGTTTCAAATCAAATTCCCTGATCTGAGTGAGCTCTTATCACAGGAGTTACAGGCAGTTGAATACTGTATAATCTGTATAATAGTGTAACACAACCGACTTCTGTTGTATGAATAATTACTCCTCGAATCAGTATAGGATGGTCTTTAAAATCCATTTGTTGTGAAAAGGTTAAAATGGATAATAATACTTCTAGACAATTTTAAGCAAAAATAAAATAGTAAATGGTAATGAAAGGACTGTTAATTTACCCTTCATAATCATCCATATGTTTTATAGCATGCATCATCATTCAAGGAATGTACAACAAGACTGGACACCACAATGTTAGGAAGTTTAACATGCACTGGGTGTTGCTTAACATTTAAGCTACGACGTGCAAGACAGACACAATAGGGAGTCCCCAATCCCTATTAAAATACCTTTCTGATTAGTAGTACTGTATTACTGTTTGACTTTTCCAATCACAAAAGTCATGAGTAATCTGGAATTAAAAAGCAGGAATAAAAATGTGACATCAGTAGTGTATTGCTCTACTTAGTAATTAGGCTACATTCACTTTTTTTTAGCAATTTAAGACAGTGCCAATATAGGAAAGACAGCACAATATAACAAAAAGTCAAATAGGAACATGCAATGCCATATGGGAACCAACAATACATAACAAAACAACATACAGGAATCCATAAAAAAATTGGTGTTTTTTCTGTTAGTGGAACTACCGTATATTGATATTCTTTCTTCAAAGAAACCATTATGGCAGCAGGTAGAAGTATCCTCGGAGCCCTGGCCTGCTTTTCAGTCCCCATGCAATGCATCGTTGCGCTGTGTGAAATCATTGTCATGTCTACAGGTGAGGGCCAGTCTTCTGACTTCTGACCAGTGATGTCCTAAATGACCAGTAAAAAATAGATAAATTCAGCCTATTTGAGGGCTCAGTGGTCACTGGGAAAAGTGTCCTAGATTTAGACCCTAACATTGCTCATTAGAAAGATAAAGGGGTTAAGGAGGTTGTCCAGGTTTAGAAAGAACATGGCTGCTTTCCTCCAAAACCGGGAACACACCACACCTGGCATTACAGCTTATCACCAGTGAAGGTTTTTCTTGAGCTGTGGAGAGCTGAGGTATTGTTTTCTGTTAAAAATTAGCCATGTTTTTCAAATCCTGGATAGTTCTTTTAATATACTCACTTGATGTAAGAGATCATTTTAATAATAATTTTTTATTTGCACAGCAGTTAAGGTAAGTTTTGGATTTAATTGAAGTACAAAAAAAGAGTAAAAGAATACAAAACAATTTCTATCTGATAGAATTGTACTGATATTATTAAAGCTTCTCACCTGGTCTTCAGATGCATTTTTCACTGACTGATATATTATGCAATGAATAAGTATCTTATTCCCATATATGTCTGGTAACTACTCCATCCACTCTGCCACCTCCCACACTGACATAATGTTCTACATTTAGTTTCTACCCATCTAAGTTAAGGCACTGACATAAACCTTAAACATGGAACTGGACCAACTATGCTTTCTAAACACAAGCTTGCTAAATTAATTGTTAGGAGAAGATTCTCGCTCCTTAATCATTTGATTCACCAAGGCTTTTGGAAGTGTATAAGTCCTGAAATGCCACGGTCTGCCTTCTTCTCAGGAGATATTAGTCAAAAACAAAATCATAGACTTAAGTTCTTCCATATGATTTAGACTAATTTTACACTCTTACTAATATTTCTATTTTTATCTCTCTCTGTAATATCCCCCTATTAATATACACAAATAAATGGAAGCACTCTGTTTGGTGTATGCAAAGTATTTTTTACCTACAGTAAGTACCGTTTAGTTAGATGTATATGATCACTGCAAAGGAAGCAAGCGCAATAGGGTCTTATCGTTTAGAAGCAGAGTGGCTCTGAAGCCGTGATATTCAATGCTCACCTTATCGGGTTGTGTAGCACACAACCAGCATCACAAACATGTAATGGTGACTGCTGCAGGACCCACACCTCCATGGCAATGTGGTAGATAATCCAAGGATTCAAAGGGAGAATGTGTTACCGGTCCGCGCTGCCACAGAAGACACGTAGCCAATAGCTTCAAATTACTTCACATTTATTGGATCCAACTGACGCGTTTCAGAGCCTACTATGTTCCTTCATCAGGGAATGCTTCCTGGAGAACGTTGCCTATTTTGCCTCCTTGTATACCCTTACTCTTACTTATTCATATCCTGAGATGGGCAGCACAAGATTACATGGTGTTCAACATAAAAATATCATGAATGCCCTCTTTACTTTTCACTTTTACCTCTTTTTGGTTCACCCTGGACTCCTATAATGACCCCCTTTCCTGTGATTCCCACTGTATTAAGGTATTGTCATATGTCCATGTCCCTGCATTCCACATGTCAGGGACACCAGCTACCAGGGTCTGTGCATGTATGGTAGGCTTCTCGAGAGTGTACTTAGGGTGCATTCAAGTCACACTGCTCTTTCTTAAATGGCCAGTGTGCCCTGACCTGGAAGAGCCTCTCAGCCTATTGCTGAGAAGCACAAGGTACTTCAGGCAGCCTCCAATATTGGGAGGTGCCTGATTAACGTGTCTATTTAGTTGTGTCTTTCTTTAGCTAGTTGTCAGGTCCCTTTATGTGCAGTGCCTTGTTGTTGATATTAAACTGTGTCTGTGTTTCCTTGCCTGCCAGTTACTTGTGCCTACCAGTCACCGTCAGCTACTACCATCTGTTGTGCTTACCTGTGCCTACTAATCACCACCAGCTACTACCATCTGCTGTGCCTACCTGTGCCTACTAATCACCACCAGCTACTACCATCTGCTGTGCCTACCTGTGTCTAATTTTCACCACCTGCTACCAGAATCTACTGGCTCAGCTTGTGCATCTGCCTCTCCTGTTCCTGTGCCCATGTCAGTACTCAGTCCTGTTGCACCAGCCTACTAAGGTACCGGGATTCCCTGAGGTTGCCCTCCATTGGTTACCTATCATCATAGCCTATCTCCTCCCCCTGTTGTTATAGTGAAGTCTCTTTGGCCATTCAGGGGTCAGTGACCAGTGTCCTAGGATCAGTGAATCCAATATTTCTTGAAATCTATTAAATAATGAAACAAAAATGCTGTCAAAATGCTGAAAAAGACACCTGCACAACTTTTGGGCACTTTGTGTAGCTTTTCTATTGAAGACTACATAGTGTCACTATACATTTTGAATATATGCAAGCTATCATTTTGAATGGCTACTATTCCTCCCTCCTAAGCTAAGCCTCTCCACCCACTAGTAATTCAAAGTCTAAAAGCCATAAACAAGCACATTATTTCATGAATACCAAGAATTAATTCAGCGTTGAGATTGCACATTTTAAACCTTTCGACTGCACAGGGAAGTTATGTCATGGAAAGATTCATATTATTCAGTGCCCCGAATTGCACAGAACCAAGACCATCAACAGGGAATGTTGGCAGTCTATCATAGATTACAACCTGCTGCAACAGCCATGATAGGTATGAAAATGAAAATCGCTGCTGTTTAACCCCTTTAATATTGCTTTCAATATTGACAGCATTGTCAAGAGGGTTTAGATGGAAGGGGCTTCATTTTTATGCCTATTGGCACCCATAGCCAAGTAATGGAAAGAAAAATTGCATAAAAAATAAATTCAAAATAAAATACATAGAAAAGCCCTGAAAATATTTTGCAACTAAAAATGCTGTTCTGTGTAAAAACATAAACAAAGTAATGACACGTTTGATATCACAAGGTCCAGAACAAGCCAGCTATAAAACCTTCAATAAAAAATTTGCTAAAATGTAGTTTTAATATTGCAATGACACGCAAAAAATGGAATATAAAGTGCTCAAAAAGTTATTAAAAAAAAAATTATCACCTAAAATTTTATCTCATCCCTCAATAAATGCAGACCGTCAACTTTAAATTGTGCAGCCGAGTTTGAGACCGCTGCTAGGAGGTATGATTTACAGCAGTGCACAATTTCATCAACCAAATTGAAGAGAGGATGAGGAAGGACACATCTGTGCTGTCATGCCATCTTTCTACTCCTTAGACCAGTGTCAGAAGATCATATTAAAATCATCTGATTTTCAGCAAGAAAACCCAGATGGTTATCATTTGTCTAGATATCGTGATCTATGTGTTATTTGTCTGATGGTTTTTGTATATCGCTGTGATATCCATTTAAAATTAGTATTTATACATTAACAGTTTAAAATGTTTCTTATTTTAATAATGGCTGTTCCATATGGAATTTGCTTGCTGACCTATAGACTTTAATTGGTGAGTGTGATCCAAAATAATAAAGTGAATAGTGCATATTGCCATTTTTTTTACACACGGACGCTCAGATCACATCAGAAAACTCTTAGGGCCCCTCTACACGCCACCACTGCAAGGTAGCAACTGCCTGGCACTGGGGATAATTGTGCCTGTTGCCATGAAATTGCTTTGAAATGGCGGCGTGTAAATAGGGCAATTCTTCCCGGTGTCCTGCAGTTGACTCAGATACCTGTTGCTGAGCCGTGCTCAAAAACCGAAGGCAACACAAAGGCACAATTGCCAAGGTAGTGGCGTCTAAACGGGGCACAGGCATGGATGTTACGTCGCCTAGTGAACTCCCAGGGGCGTGCCACAGCGTCATGGATACCACGCCCCATCAGCAATCATTGGAGGGGCTACTGTGTAACCATTGGCTGTCCCTTCACAGGGCGCCATATTTAAAGAGCTGACCATTCACACTACACAATTGCAATAGCGTCATGTATTAGCCAGCCTGCGCAGGCTGGCCACTCATGATGCTATTGCGTTGTCCAATCACCGTATTAGCGTCACGGAATACACAACTCTGTCACGCCTATGTACTTGCGGCGCGAAATATGTACGCCCATATTCCTTTGTGGTAGCGGGTGTAAAGCAGGGAAGGTATTCAGCAGGAAGTAAGCCGCAGGATCTTCCGGAGAACAAAGATACCTTCAGTTGACAACGCAATGGCGGCGTCTATATGCGGCATCAGCGATCGGTATCCACCGTTAAAAACGTGCGCGTGCACGTGTGGTGGATACCTCTTGCTAGGCATAGTGGCGGTGTGTAAAGGTACCTTTAAGGTACCATTACACGCTTCAATGCTGTAATGATATCACTAACAATCTCATGGGAGCGCGGTCGTTAGAACATCTTTTTAACATCATTGGTGAGATGTCACACGTCTAGATTTCGTGGATGACGCAACAACGATGTGGCGAGCAGCTATCGTTTGCACAACCCAGCGAACGATACGTGTTCACTGTCGTGAAGGAGATTTTGTGCGTAAATAGAAAAGACTCAGTGGAAAAGCATAAGGCAAACAACATCGTTATCGCGGTGTCACACACAACAATGCAGCAGGTTGGCTGATCGAGGATCATTTGATTTGAGAACATGTTCTCAAATCTGCGATCAACGATTCAATGATTTATCGTAGTCATATCACGGTGTTACATGCAACGACGTCCTAACGATGTCGTTTGAACGATTCCAAACCCGTGATGTTTCTGCGATATCATTCATGATCTCGTACCGTGTAACGGGGCCTTTATCTGAACAGCCTGATTGTTATGATTAAGCTGCGTTCACACTGGGTGTATTTGCGGCGCATTTTTGCGCATGTATTTCCCCCCAAAGCGTACCTGCGTCTGCGTGTCACAGCAAAGTGAATGCACTTTTACTTTTGCTGTTCACACGCAGCGCAATTTTCGGCCATGCTTTTATGGGAGAAAGCGCGCACGTAAAAAGAATGAACATGTTCATTCTTTCCGCCTTTTTATGTGCGCCTTCTCCCATAGGCCCCATTTTAACCCCTGGAATTACGCATCGCCGTTCAGACGATGCGCATTCCAGCGCGGGGCAAGGGGTATGTGGAGGAAATGATGTCACACGGGAACAGCCCCAGGGAAAACAGGAACAGGAAATCCCACCATTTTGGGATTCTTGCTTTCCCGTGGCTGTCCCTGGGTCCCACCGCACCCCCCGGCCATTATCCCCTGTGTCCTGTCCCCACTCCGTCCAGCCCCCCTGTGTCCTGTCCAGCCCCCCTGTGTCCTGTCCAGCCCCCCCTTGTCCTGTCCAGCCCCCCCCTGTGTCCGGCCTGCACCCCCCATACCGGTCCCCGCCATCCACCCGCCCTCCTCCTTCTATAGTTTTTCTGTCGGCGGGCTCATGCGCCCGCCGGTCAAGCTGCAGACCCCCTCCACCCTGCTTGTACCCACCCCCCTGCTCGTACCCACCCTCCCAGCCCCGCTCACCTATTCCGGTCCAGCCCGCACCGTCGGCCTTCTCTGCAGTCTCCGGTGTGGCCCCTCCTCTTCTCAGGAGCTCCTCCTCATCGGTGGGTAAGTATGGATGAATGGGTGGATGGATGGATGGGTGAATGGATGGATGTATGTGTGCATGGATGTGCGTGCTTGGATGTGTGCGTGCGTGGATGTGTGTGTGGATGTGCGTGCGTGGATGTGCGTGTGTGGATGTCAGCGTGTGTGCGTGGATGTCAGCGTGTGTGCGTGTGTGGATGTCAGCGTGCATGAATGTCAGCGTGCGTGAATGTCAGTGTGCATGCGTGGATGTGCGTGCGTGGATGTGCGTGTGTGAATGTGCGTGTGAAGATGTGTGCGTACGTGGATGTGTGCGTGGATGTGGATGTGCGTGCGTGGATGTGTGGATGTGCGTGGATGTGGATGTGCGTGGATGTCAGCATGCGTGTGTGGATGTCAGCGTGCGTGGATGTCAGCGTGCGTGCGTGGATGTGCTTGCGTTGATTTGTGCGTGGATGTGTGCGTGATGTGGATGTGCGTGCGTGGATATGTGTGTGGATGTGCGTGGATGAGGATGTCAGCGTGCGTGAATGTCAGCGTGCATGGATGTGCGTTCGTGGATGTGTGCGTGGATGTCAGCGTGCGGGGATGTGTGCGTGCGTGGATGTGCGTGTGTGGATGTGTGCGTGGATGTGGATGTGCGTGCATGGATGTCAGCATGCGTGCGTGGAAGTCAGCGTGCATGCGTGGATGTGCGTGCGTGGATGTGCGTGCGTGAATGTGCGTGCGAAGATGTGTGCGTACGTGGGATGTGTGCGTGGATGTGTGCGTGGATGTGGATGTGCATGCGTGGATGTGTGCGTGGATGTGTGTGTGGATGTGCGTGGATGTGGATGCGCGTGCGTGGATGTCAGCATGCGTGTGTGGATGTCAGCTGCGTGGATGTCAGCGTGCGTGCATGGATGTGTGCGTGGATGTGCGTGCGTGGATGTGCGTGGATGTGGATGTGCGTGCGTTGATGTCAGCGTGCGTGGATGTCAGCGTGCGTGAATGTCAGCGTGCGTGGATGTCAGCGTGCATGCGTGGATGTGCGTGCGTGGATGTGCGTGTGTGGATGTGCGTGCTTGATGTGCGTGCGTGGTTGTGTGCGTGCGTGGATGATGGGTGCATAGGTGGATGGATGGGTGCAACAAGGGATCAAGTGTCCTCTTGTTATAGTCTCTGGGATCATAGTCATGGTGCACTGTATAACAGATCATTGTCATACAGTGCACCACAACTCTGACCCCCGAGACTGTAGGAAGAGGACACTTGATCCCTTGCTGTAGTCTCTGGATTGAGCAGAGGCGATCGAGCATCGTGGGACCTTCGTTGTGGACTACGTCGGAGGCGATCGAGCGTTGTGGGACCTTTGTTGTGGACTACGTTGGATCTTTATAATAAAGATGGAGTCCGAATTTTGTTTGTGTTTTTTTTTCAAATAAAAAGATTTTTCTATGTGTGTATTTTCTGACTATTTACCAGAGATTCCTAATGGCGGGTCTAACATTGACCTATATTATGAATCTCGGGTTTAGTGCCAGCTGCCAATAAAAAGCTGGCATTAACCCCATTATTACCCAGGGCAACTGGAAGAGCATGGGTACAGCGCCAGAAAATGGCCGCTTCAATGAATGCGCCATTTTCTGGGGCGGCTGCGGGCTCAATTCACAGCATGGGGGGCCCAGAACGCTTGGGCCTTTCCATGCTGAGGATTCCAGCCCGCAGCTGCCTGTTGTACCTGGCTGGGCCAAAAATATGGCGGAGCCCTACTTCATTTTTTTTTCTTCTAGAATTAGTTCTAGAAATAAAAAAAAATGGGCTTCGCTGTATTTTTGGTTGCAGCCAGGTACAACAAGGCAGCTGGGGTTGCTGGCAGTCTGTAGCTGCCAAGTTGTACCTGGCTGGACCAAAAATATGGCGGAGCCCCACGTCATTTTTTTTTCTAGAATTAGTTCTAGAAATAAAAAAAAATGGGCTTCGCTGTATTTTTGGTTGCAGCCAGTTACAACGAGGCAGCTGGGGGTTGCTGGCAGTCTGTAGCTGCCAAGTTGTACCTGGCTGGACCAAAAATATGGCGCTTGATTGCTTTATTGCAGATTTGTGAGCCGGAGCTCATATCAAGCGATAATCGCTTGATCAATCTGCATCATCGTGGTGTGTGACACTACGATGAACGATCTCCAAGCGGCAGAGCCTATCTGGGAGATGGTATCTATGGTAAACGACGGGTTACTAAGCGCCGCGCGGTGCCTAGTAACCCGATGTGTACCATAGTTACCAGCTGGTCCACATCGCTGGTGAGTGTGCCTGTGTGACAGCTCACCAGCGATGTGAACGATATTGTTAGCGATCGCGCGTGCATGTGATTGCTAACAATTTCACTCACAAAATTGATGCGTGTGTACGGCCACCTAATAGTTAGGGGAGTGCGGTGAAATGAATTGTGTGTATATAGGTGGCTGAGTGGGTAGCAGAGTATACGGTGGCTCAGTGGTTAGCAGTGCGCGGTGGCTCAGTGGTTAGCACACCGCGGTGGCTCAGTGGTTAGCAGTGAGTGCGGTGGCTCAGTGGTTAGCAGTGAGTGCGGTGGCTCAGTGGTTAGCCGTGAGTGCGATGGCTCAGTGGTTAGCAGTGAGTGCGATGGCTCAGTGGTTAGCAGTGAGTGCATGGCTCAGTGGTTAGCAGCGAGTGCGGTGAGATTGGTCAGCGCAGTGCCGCCATCTTGGGTCACCCTGAGTGGGTATACCTCTGGGCACAATGACCGGATGCTGGGACAAAGTGACGGAAGTGACGTCACAAATCTCTCCGGGATTTATATAATAGATGCATAGTGAGCACTTTGAACCCCCAGATGCTTCACAAATTGATCCGTAATAATGAAAAAAGAAATTATTTGTGGAAAAAAAATAGCTTTTTCATTTTTACAGATGAATTTCTGAAGCATCTGGGGGTTCAAAGTGCTCACTATGCATCTAGATACGTTCCTTCGGGGGTCTAGTTTCCAAAATGGGGTCACTTGTGGGGGAGCTCCAATGTGGAGACACACAGGGACCCTCCATACGCGACATGGTGTCCGCTAACAAATTGAGCTTATTTTCCATTCAAATTGAAAGAAAGGAAATTACATCACAAGGCTTTTTTTTCTATGTGTTTGCAGTACACTTGCAGAAAAATACGCGTCCGTAAAAAAACGCATCAAAAAACGCATGTGTGTGAAACACATGCGTTTTTTTACGCGCGTAAAAAAAGTGCGTATTTCTTTAGATAAACTGCATGCGTAAAAATACGCGACAAAATACGCACTGTGTGAACGTAGCCTTACATTGATTTTAGTGCTGTCTGATATAGCACACATCCGTGTAATATGTTCTTCTGAAAAAGTCCTAAGCTTATCGAGCTCATCTAGCAATTCCCCTTTTCAAATCCCCACTGTATCTATGAAGCTGTATCTGGTTTTGGAGCTTTAATAACACTTTTATACTTCTGTTATAATCACTATTAGACTATGACTTGTGACTTTTGTATTTATGGTACAAGGAGATGGTATTTCCTTATTATGAAATCGTATTAGAATGTATTAGTGAAGCCTAAAGTGCCCTATAAACAACATTCCAACACTAGTAGACAAAGTTCTGCTTAAAGCTCTTTACATACAGTATGTCATGTTTATTGCCTACATTTTTGTGCGTATATGGAAAAGACTCAGTGGAAAAGCATAAAGCATACATGCCAATTTACATGTAATCATAGTTACATTGCTATAGATATGAAATAAGAGCCTTTCAGATAATCTGAAATTTATATCAAAGGCTGTTTAGACAATTTTACATTTTTAACTTATTGGTGACATAAAACTATAGTATCACAATAACATTGGCATTGGCTTTGAAAGCTATTTATGATATCTAGTTTTACTTTGCTCTTTGTGATATCTTGGGTGCATAGCATGGTTTGCCGACACCGGGGCAAGACATTTTTTGTGCCCCCTTACCCATGAACCCTTAGCACTCTCTTCTTGCTGCAGTCCAGGATTGAACATATTATCTCCCAAGCATATGTACTGACATTTGTGTGAAATACATATTGTTGTACAAATTGTTTGCGCTTCTTGTGTATTTTTGCATTTTTAAAAATCAAAAGTTATACGTTGTTATACATTTTTCATTGCCTGTTATTGTTTTTACTTAGCTATATTTTCTTTTGTTTTTTTTTAACCATTTTGTTACCCTAGCCCTATCCCTAATCCAAAATCTCATCATAGCGTTAAAGAGTAACATTTTATCTAATAATAATGTAGAGCAAGTGATTTTAATAAGCATTCTAATATACTTAAAAGAAACTTCTGGTTTCAAACCATTCATAAACCTTGCACAAGGTGTCTCCACTGCACTGTGAAGCAGATATGTGTTCATTATCATCAGATCCGTCTTCACAGTGAATACGCGCATGTAACAAGATAAGGGAAGGGGGCGTGGCCTACACTTCAGCCAATAGCACAGTTGCTAAGCAATGTCAGGAACAGTGCACACTCACCAGAAACAGCTCAGTCACAATTTCTGTTAATCCCTTGTCTCCTGGTTCCCCACACAGTCCACTGTCAGTCTACTCTCAGAAGTTGTGAAAATACATACCCTGTGAATTTTTCCCTATCAGCTGCTGGCCATGTGCACGAGCCATAAAATGCTGTTTTTAAAGAGGACCTGTCACCCCCCTGGTGCATGCCAAACAAAATGCAGCTCTGAATGTAGCATGTCTGCTGCATTCAGGGAAAGGGTCCCCCATGTCTCTAGCCTCCCTGTAAGCTGTAAAAAAGACTTTAGAAAGCTTACAGTTAAGAGGTTGCCTGGGTTGGATCTTATTAAGAGGTCCTGACTGCTGGCAACACCCTCCCTGCCTCCTCCTTGTGTGTTCCGCCCCCTCTATTTGTCTGCTGTGCCTCATCTTCTGCTGGGTCTGCCCTCCTCTTCTGCTCCTGATGTCACAAGGAGCAGGAGCAGAAGAGGAGGCAGACCCAGGGTTAAGAGGCGGCGGAAGACACATACAGGGGGCGGAACACACAAGGAGGAGGCAGAGAGGGCTATGCCAGCATCCAGGACCTCTTAATAAGATCCAACACAGACGACCTCTTAATTGTAAGGTTTCTAAAGTCTTTTTTGAAGCTTACAGGGGGACTAGAGCCTGTAAGAAAATAAGTCATATGGCACAGAAAAGCACTTAGCTGCTATGTGACCCATCATTAACAACCAGTGCAGTATTGTTTTTTTTTCAATGAAATGACATTTACACTTTAAACCTAACCCTGGCCCTGAACCTAACAATAACTCTAAGCCTATGCCTAACCTAAACCCAAGTTCTCTTCAGTTAGGTTTCATTCAGAGTTATTTTTTTTTTATTTAGAAGTTTTTGATAGGGTTAGGTATAAGGGTATGTCCTCACAGTCCGGAGGAGCTGCGTGTTGGACGCAGCTCCGCCGGACCTGAGGGAAGCCGCTGGTGGCCGCAGGGAGTCCGCAGCCGCCATGTACTCACCGTGTGCGGCGGGTGCAGGGCGGCTTCTCCCTGCAGTCACCCGAAATGAAATAAACATGCTGCGGAGGAGTGGACTCCCGGCAACCCGCACCGCAGCTCCAAAGACGCTGCGGGCCGGTCACGCATAGTGAGGATGGGATTTCTTGAAATCCCATCCACTATGCTACTACTGTACTACGCAGCGTTTTGGACACAGCGCAAAGACGCTGCATCCAAAACGCTGCGTCTCCTGATCGTGAGGATGCACCCTTAGTATTTTAGGAGGTGCAGAGTAAGGGTGCGTGCACACGATCGGAGGAGCTGCGTGTTGGACACAGCTCCTCCGAACCTGAGTGAAGCCACGGTTGGCCGCAGGGAGACAGCAGCCGCCCTGTACTCACCGTGTGCGGCGGGTGCGGGGCGGCTTCTCCCTGCAGTCACCCGATGGGAGGCGCGTCCGACTCCGCAGCATGAAATGAACATGCTGTGGAGGAGCGGACTCCTGGCAACCCGCACCGCAGCTCCAAACATGCTGCGGGCAGGTTACGCATAGTGGATGGGATTTCTTTAAATCCCATCCTCTATGCTTATACTGTACTACGCAACATTTTGGACCCAGCGACAAGACGCTGCGTCCAAAACGCTGCATACACTGATCGTGTGCACGCACCCTTATACCCATTTTTTCAGGGATCAAATTATTATAAAAAAAAAACAAATTTTATTGTATAAATCTTAAAATGATCCAAAATCAGACAAACAGATCCAAAAAGTAAAAGGTCACAGAACCAAATTTACAACAACAGGTTACACAATAGGTACCTAAATCACCCTATTATAGATACTGCCTGCCAATGGAGGATTTCACCTTAGTTTTGGTGCTCCCATACTACAATGGCTTTCCTTAAGGTGCCCTAGGTTAGAATCAAGGAATTGAAGAGAGTCTCCTTGCAGTAAACGTAGCTCAATGAAGCATCTCAATGGACGTAGTTGTTGTTTGCCACTGTGGCCTTCAGGATAGTTAAAATTCTCCAGGGCGTGACGTGTTTCTCCCCTATAGTTATAAGTGGTTCCTCAGAAGCAGGGAGAAGTGCTGTTCACCGTGTAACATGGATACACGTGGATAGTTATGGTACCTTTACACGCCGCCACTGCAGGATGGATACCAACGGCTACTTCACGTGCACGAGCACGCCCAAACGTTACCAACGGGAAACGCACCCTCTTTACACGCCGCCACAAGGTGCGCTACGCTACGCTACATCTACAGCTAGCTACATCGCCGGTGTCTCAAGTAGCCATCTGTAGCTCATTTACACACCGCTACAAACAGCTACTATGGGCGTACCTGGTGCAGCAGGGACAGCACATAGGTGTGCTACAATTGTGGATTACGAGACGTCCGTACGCTGATAGGACAAAGCAATAATACCATGATTGGCCAGGCATCGCAGGAGGCTGATTAGTACTTGACGCTCGAGCAATTGTGTAGTGTGACTCGTCAGCTCCTTAAATATGGCGCCCTGTGCGGCGACAACCAATCACTACGCAGCATCTTCCACCAATGATCGCAGATGGGCGGTAACACGGAGCCTGGTGACGCCTTAGCTACATTGCAGCTACATCGCCGGGTGTCCACAGTTCCCTTCTGTGGTTCTTACACGCCGATACAGCTCGCTACAATCGGCTTTGTTGCCATCTGTTATGGGCAGTGCACGATACAGATGTATCTGTAGCCGGCTGTGTCGTCCCGTCTTCAGATGCCGCTACTACGGGCGATATTGGCGCGACAAGCTACATTTGTAGCCTGTAGCGGTTGTATCCATCCTGCAGTGGCGGCGTGTAAAGGTACCATAAGAGTACAAAAAACAATTGTATGCAATGCTGCTAAAGCAAAAGGTCCACAGATTGATGAAAACAACCATCAGGCAGGAACATGCAAGTGCGAGACAAATTGCACCTTGATAGACTATGACATCTCACCACAGGGAAAAATTAATTCTTCATTGTCAGGCAGTATCAATAAGGTGATTTAGATCCCTATTGTTTAACCTGTTGTTGTAAATTTGGCTCTGTGACCTTCTACTTTTTGCATCTGTCTGATTTTGGATCTTTTAAGATTTATACAATAAAATTAGTTTTTTATAATAATTTGATCACTGAAAAAATTGGGTATTCTTTTTTTTTACATGGGAGAAAAGGACCATGTTAAACAAATTGTCACTTTAGTGAGGAAGTGAAAAACTCTAATGCCATCCAATAAGGGTAGCAATCCTTGTAGTCATAAATAACTCTTTAATATGACTTAGGGGCCCGTTACACGCTTCAATGTCCCAGCGATCTCACCAACGATCCGCCCTGGCCGAGATCGCAGGAACATCGTTTAGTGATCGCTGTTGAGGTGTCAAATGAACAATACTTGCGGTCGTTCGGTTGCCTACGGGCTTAGTTCTGAATAGGCGAAGTCACAAACGAGATCGTTGCAAATGTGTCACACACAACGATGTTGCAGGTTAAACTAACGACGAACGACAGATTTATGGACATGTTCATAAACCTACGATCAACGATCTAACGACGTATCGTTGGTCGTATCTACGTGTCACACGCAACAACGTCGTTACAAAGTCGCTGCACTGCCGAAAAGCGGTGATGTACCAACGATATCGTTAACAATATTGTAGCGTGTAATGAGCCCTTTAGGATTTGTGTCAGTTCAGAACCCAAAGTGCAGACGCTGAATGCTTGTTAAAGAGTCGATTATGACTACAAGTATTGCTACCCTTATTGCGTGCCATTAGAGTTTTTTCACTTCCTCACTGAAGTGACAATTTGCATATTTCCCAGAGTAGCATTGCGGCTATAAGGGCCACGTCACACACACAGATAATCGTGCAGAGATTGTTCTCAGATCTCTGGTTGCAGTGAAATCATGGACATATTGTTACATTTGTACACAGCCACAAAATGGAAACAATGTGTCCAATGATGTCACTGCAACCAGAGATCTGTGAACAATCTCTGCACTATTATCTGTGTGTGTAACTGGGCCTTAGTCTCCTTATCAGATTATCTGTCTCCTATAGCGGCTGTCACACGCTACGAAATCGCTAGCGATATTGTAAGCGATCACGTGCACGCGCGATCGCTTACAATATCGCTCACATCGCTGGTGAGCTGTCAACAGACAGACTCACCAGCGATGTGGAGCAGCGAGATCGCTGGTAACTATGATACACATCGGGTTACTAGGCGCCACGCGTCGCTTAGTAACCCGACGTGTACCATAGTTACCATCTCCCAGCATAGGCTCTGCCGCTGGAGATCGTTCATCATGGTGTCATACACCACGATGAAGCAGATCGTGAAATTGTTCATCGCTAGATCTGAGCTCTGGAGCTCAGATCTGCGATGTCACGATCAAGCGATTTTACATAGTAAAATCGCTTGATTACATGCAACGATGCCAAAACGATATCGCTTAAGCGATCCAAAAACAGATCGCTTAAACGATATCGGGCAAGAAATCGTAGCGTGTGATGGCCGCCTATGTCGGCATGCAGATTCCTCTCCATGAGGAAAATAGCTAGTCCCCCAGACCATGTTTAAACTGTGTTTTTCACCTGAGTTTTCATCAGATTTTCATCAGAGCTTGGTCAGAATTTTATAAGTTTTTTTCATTCCTATCACTGACCCAAATACTTGTATTGCAAAGTTTGATCCAACAATCAATTAACATTAAACATTTCTCTGCGATTTGCACAAACCAATTAAGGGCCCATTACACGCAACAATATCGACTAATTATATTGTTGCAACATCACTGGTTTTGTGACGTTGCAGCGACCTCGTAGTGAAGCCGCAGCATTGTGACATGTTCGCTGATCGCTGATCGTTGGTAAATGGCCAGGACCATTTTTCCATCATTGGTCTCCTGCTGGGCGGCCAGCATCGGTGTGTGTGACAGCGGAAAAACAATGATCTCCCGGTCGATGCCCAGCACCGCACAGTACATGCTGGGACATGGTAAACAGGTTAAACATCGGGTAACTAAGTGCAGTGCTATGCTTAGTTACCCAATGTGTACCCTGTTTTCCATCGTTCTCGCTGGTCACTGGTCGCTGGTGAGCTGTCACACATCATATAACGATGTCCCAGTGATCCCGATCATTGGTCGGATCGCTGGGACATCGCAGCGTGTAACCCGGCCTTTAGTCTGAGTAAACAATTTGACATGTGAACAGCTCCATAGACTGTCATTGGTTGGAGTTCTATCCGTGAAAAACATGAATAGCACTTGTAAGGCCGGCTTCACACCACGATTTCGGAGTTTCCGAGTGTATCCGTGTCAAAGCGGATACACTCAGATCCGATTTTGCCTCCCATGTATTTCTATGGTGCACGGATTGTGCTTGGATGTGTCCTTTTTGCCATCCGATTTATGCACAATCCGAGCCCCATATGGATACATGGGAGGAAAATCGCATCCGAGTGTATCTGATTTAACACGGATACACTCGGGTGCCCAAAATCATAATATGAAGCCGGCCTAAGAGAAACTAATGTCTGTATGAGACTTTTGGGTTTTCTGAGTTTTACAGATAGCACTTAAACTTATAATAGTCTATGGCATCATTTACATGCTCACCATTTTTTGAGTACCATGGTGTGAGTGGAAAATCGAAGACACACGTCCAATTTTGATCCAAGTGAGATTAGATCAAAATCAGCAATGCAAGTGTATAGATCAATGAATAAATAGGACTACACTCGAAAGACATCTAAATGCGGTTTGATTTTCACAGACTGTCAGAATGGAGAAGATGGAGAAACTTTTTTGTTTTCCTCCATGTGCGAGAAAAACTGATGTCACCCAGTCCACATGCTGATCAAACCCTAATAACAATCTAGTCCAAAATGTGCAGTAAGAAAATCGGAAAATCAGCTCTTAGTCATGGATGAAGATAGTACTGAATCATGTACACTGTAGAAACAGCGCCCAATTGGGCTTAAGCATACAGGACAAAACCCTCCACATAACAGTTTAGGTGGAGGGGATGTCTAACGCATAAAGGTACTCGAATGAGCAATTAAATACAAAGAAACAAAGAGTACTATGCAAAACTTAACATTTATTGGAAACAGTCAATAAAAAAGATTATAAGGTGGCAAAAACAGTGCATATACTGAGAGCCAAACAGGACAACAGGGGGTTCGTACATAGCATAAAGTATCAAATGGGTGTGCAATGTTTCTCAACATAATACAGAGTCCAGCAAATACAATGATGAAGAACAGAAGTTCAATGTGATACAACAAAAAGAGCGTCACTGCATCAAGTATGATCACATACAAATAAAGTGCTTGTGCAACATATAACAGGGAATATACATAATCGCTAAAGTGATCCTACTCTGGCGCTTTTTTGAGTCAAAGTAAGTGCATGGCTCAATCTAACAAGTCGCTAAAACATACCCATATTGAATCAATGCAGGTCAAAGTGCCCTCCACAAGTCCTGTCTGGCTACAGCCCCGACGCGGCGTTTCGCTGCATATGCGTGGTTGCTGCAGCTTCCTTGAGGAAGTAGGCATGCCGGATTCGGTATTACCAGAGTAGGAATGATCCTGTAAATCTGGATCCGACACCTATTATAAATCACGCTGCAGTGTGCTGATTCTGGTCAGAAGTCTTTTTTTACCGAGCCCAAAAAATAATACATGTTGAGTTGAGTGTTTTGGGTTTTGAGTGTTTTGACTTGAGTTGAGTGTTTTGGGCTGGGTAAAAAAAAAACAGTTTTGGCCAGAATTAGTAGCAAACTGATGCAAACGAAAGTGCCGGAGTGCCCATTTATAATCAATGGCCCTAAACCAGATCTGGTTTGCATTCCAGTTTTTAAAAAAGCGATGAATCTCCGACGGATACTAAAAACCGCCTACGTGAAGGTGCCCTAATCCATCCTACAATTTTATGGATATCACAAATTATTTTGGCTGCTGCATGAATTCATGACCAGAGGAGACTTTTTGAAGTTCATTGCTCACATCTCCACTCTTTAATACCTGCAATAATTGTCTTATTTTTTATGTCACAAGTTATAAAATGTTAATCTAAATTACAACTTTAAAGAAGTGTAAATCTGGATGTCCTTGGAGTTAAGATACTTAGTGATTACTAGATAAAATGATTATGTGCTGACTCACATTGACTGAGTTGCAGGTTATTCAATCCAATTGTAATGGATATATTGTATACAGTAGGTGCTTGAAATTGGTGCAACCTTAGGCTAGAATAAGCCAAAAGTTAAGAGAGTGCAGCCAATTTTTTATATGTTTTATATATTCAGTAAGTATGAAAAAGAAAGGTTGCACTCACTAAATAATGAAGCTCCGTTTATTCGATCTATCCAATACACGGCACTGCAGGGAGATCAGTTTGCACTGATCATCCTGGAAAGCCGTGTATTGGATAGATCGAATAAACGGAGCTTCATTATTTGGTGAGTACCACCTTTCTTTTTCCTACTTACTGACTAACTCGGTTTGACCATATATAGGCATGCAACATCATTCCCAGGTGACCCAGGTTCGTTAAGGCAAAACCAGATCGGTCATAGATGTACCGCTAATGTCTTTTGGTGCCCGGATTTCATCTTCATACATTGGACTGTTTTATATACTGCAGAGGACATATGCTTTTAAACACATCACTGGAAGTAAAGTAATTAATAAATATAACGGGTAAAATAAGTATTGAATAAGTCAACAATTTTCGAAGTAAATATATTTTTAAAGGTGCTATTAACATGAACTTTTCATCAGACATCAGTAAGGCTGGGGTCACAGTACCATTTTTCACATGCATTTTTGGAGACCTGCGTTTTCAAAAACGCATGTAAAAAACGCACCCATAGGCCCCCATGTTAAAAAACGCATGCCCTAATAGCCAAAAAGCATGTGTGACTGTCCCATGCGTTTTTGGAGCATATCCAAAAACGCATGCGTTTCTGTAGAAAACGCATGCGTTTTTGTAGAAAACGCATGCGTTTTTATAACATGGGTTCCTATGGGAAACGCATACAAAAACGCATGTACAGTTAGTACCTTTTAGTGCCATTCAAAAACGCATGCGTTTCCCATAGGAGCCCATGTTAACAAAAACGCATGCGTTTCCGGAAACGCATGCGTTTTTGTTAACATGGGCTCCTATGGGAAACGCATGCGTTTTTGAATGGCACTAAAAGGTACTAATTGTACATGTGTTTTTGCATGCGTTTCCCATAGGAACCCATGTTATAAAAACGCATGCGTTTTCTACAAAAACGCATGCGTTTTTCAAAACGCTCAAAAAAATACTACAAGCACTATTTTTAGGTGCAGATTCAAAAACGCACCCAAAAACGCAGGGAGCCATCACACACCTTACAAAACTCATGCTGACATGAAAAAAAGCATGAGTTTTGTTAAATCACTAAAAAAAATGCATGGCAACTGTGACCACAGCCTAACAGCCCATCCTATCCACACAGGCAACAAAATCAAACCATAAATTTCCATAAATTTAGTGATATGTGATAATGAAAAATTGCACAGGAAAAAAGTATTGAACACACTTAGCCTGGGTTCACACTTGGCCATCAATTTTTTCACTTGTTCTCAATACCTGATCCGGTATTTGTAGGGTGTCAATAGTGCCTCCTGTGCACCTGGACGTTTTTTGGACTTTGTCATCTTTCCCTAAATAATGCTCTATAAACGGATCAATTTTTTTGTGCCATTAAAAACCGGATCCATTTTCCCATAGGGGCCCCATGTTAAAAAAAACGGATCCGTTTTTTTCCTGCACCCAAAAGCACTGCTAGCAGCATTTTTTGGGTCCAGTAAAAAAACTGACACCATTTCAGTCACACTTGAGTGCACCATCAGGTTTTAGCATCAGGTTTTGAACTTAGAGCAAAAAAGTGAAAAAACTGATGCCAATAACGGATCCAAGGCTAATAACTGATCAAGTATGGCCCCAGCCTTATTGAAGTTTATTTGATACTTGGTACCAAAGCCTTTGTTGGTAATGACATCTTCAAAATGCCTCTTGTATGGAGAAACTAGTGGTTAGCATTGCTTTGGTGTCATTTTTCCAATCTTCCACACAAACAGTCTTCAAAACCCAAAGGTTTTAGTTAATTTCATAAATTTTCTATTGCATTCAGGCTGGATGATTGGCTGGGCCATTCTAGCAGCTTTTTTTTCTCTAACACCAATTGAGAGTTTCCATGGCTGTGTTTTTGGGATCATTAAAACAATAATAGAAGCACTCTAGCACTACTCACAGTTTTCTGCAGAGGTATCTCCTCGGATTTGCAGAGTTCCTTGTATCAACTCCCGAGCAACAGGTTCTCGCTTGAAGAGAATAAACAGTATCCAAATTCCAATGTAAACGATTCAGTAGCACTCTGGTCCTGTGCTAAAACCTCCAGCTTTATTTATGAAAAGGATAAATTTACATCAGGGAGAGGTGAGGGATGTCAAGGACGACTAGCTTGTTTCGCACCACCTGGTGCTTCAGCCGGTCCCTTGGTATTTGGGATAAATGCTGAAATGTCCACCCCCATTTCATCTTTGCATCTTCATCATCCTGGTAGATGGCAGCAAATTTCTATAAAATTTCTCAATATATTTGTCAATTCATCCTTCCTTCAATTATATGAAGTTTGCCAGTGTTGTTTGGTGAAAAACAGCCCCATACCATGATGTTCTCACCTCTAAACTTCACTGTTGCTCTGGTGTTTTTGGTGATATGCAGTGCCTTTTGGCCCCCAAACATGGTGTATATTATGTCATCCAAACAGTTATATTTTCACATCTGATCACTTTATATTCATTTATTGTTTCACAGGTTTGCCTAAATGTTTGTTGAGAAAACAATAAACACACTTGAACATGCTTTTTGTTCAGCAATGGGATCATGTGTGGTTAACATAAATACAGGTCATGGAGGTTGAGTGCATTACTTATTGTTTTCGTTAACATTTGTATCTGCTGATTTCAGGTCTTACTGTAACTCTCCACAGGTGATTATTAGCTATTGGAAAGGTGTTCTGATAATTCTTTTCACTCCTCTGTCTAAAATCTTGCTGACAGCACTTAGTTGTGGCCTGTCTGTGATAAAATGGTGTTCTTTTCACTTCCAGATTAAAAACCCAACAGTGCTCACTGGAACCTTCAGTAGTTTAGAAATTCTTATGTAACCAATGCCAGCATCAACTAGGAAATCCAACTCAATGTTCCAGTTTCAAAGGATGAATAGAATTGTCTCCAAGGGGAATGTGAAACAACAGCATCTTTTCAAAACTGGAATTCAAATTGGCCCAACTTCCGAACCCTATTCAAATCAATTGAAGGAAAATCAAGGGTCTAGAAAACACCTTCAAAGGGACCCTAAAGCTGTGAACATGCCCCCACCATATTGTTGTAAGGTCCCGTACCCATAGTACATTGTTTGATGCTTCTTTTGAAGCAGATTTTGAGAATCTGCATCAAAATCTGCATGTCTATTCTGAAGCCAGCAAAGTCTATGAGTTCAGAAGTGCTGTGCAAACGTGTTTTTTTTCTTGCAGATTTGATGAAGATATTGGGGCAGAAAGAAAAAATAAGAATTACATGTGCAAGGAGAAAAAAGCAACACGGGCACAACACTTTTGACCTTTTATAGACAATGCTGCCCTCAGGATAGATATGCAGATTTTCATGCAGATTCTTAAACAATGCACCGTGGGCACAGGACCTAAGAGGGTCCAGGGAGAGCCACAGTTAAAAAGGGCTCGAGGATTCCTTTTGCCCCTTGGCTACTTCCACAGAGACTTCAAGAGCAGGGGTAACCAACTACAGTCATCAACGTCTGAAAAAAGTGCACATTTTCAGTTTTCCCTTAACATTGTGCAGGTGCTAATTTCATCATCTGCAGAGTTGATGATTCCACCACTTTATGCAATGCTAAGGAAATCCTGAAAACAAGCCCTGATTGCAGCCCCAGAGGACAGCACTTGGCCAACCCTATTTTACATGAGTGTGTGTAGTGTCTTGCATATGTATAGCTCAGATTGTCAAGCCAGAGGACTGCGGCTTGTTCACCAGTCTCTTTTTAGCAGTATCAAAGCATCTCTTTACAGAAACAGTCCAGCACACAAGGAGTGAAGTCAATAAACTTTACTGTAGCACAAACTGTGATAAGTCTCAAATACACATACTAGTTCATCTCAATGAATTATAATATCATCAAAAATCAATGTAATAATGCCATGCTTCAAGGTGTTTCTGGGAGCCCTGAAACACATTGACTAATAAAAAAATATTATATTCGTAGAACCTGGCAGCATGGCTTTTAAGCCTTCAGCCTCCCTACTTTCATTTTTTTAAATAATCGCCTTTGGGCTTTCATTGGCTGTAAGTCATAATCATCAACATTAACAGAAAAAAACCACTTGAAATAGATCACTCTATTTGTAATGACTATATGATATATACATTTCACTTTTTGTATTGAATTAGTATAATAAATCACCTTTTTGATGATATTGTAATTCATTGAGATGCACTAGTATGTGAATATACACAGTATACAGTGGGGGAAAAAAGTATTTAGTCAGCCACCAATTGTGCAAGTTCTCCCACTTAAAGAGATGAGAGAGGCCTGTAATTGACATCATAGGTAGACCTCAACTATGAGAGACAAAATAAGATAACAAATCCTGAAAATCGCATTGATTGATTTTCAAATTTTGCTGGAAAATAAGTACCGTATATACTCGTGTATAAGCCGAGTTTTTCAGCCCAAAATTTGGGCTGAAAAGTCTCCCCCTCGGCTTATACACGAGTCAATACGGGGGGGGCTGTGTCCGGGGCTGTGGAGGCTTCAGGAGGCGGGGGGGGGAGGGCTGCTGTATGAGCGGCCCCGTCACGTGGGGCCGCTCATTAAATATGCACTGCTTTCCCCTGTCAATCAGCGGCAGGGGGAAGCAGTGCATATAGCCCCCAAATGCTGGCACTCGCCCCCCCTTGTAAGGGACACCCCCCCCCCCGATGGTTATATTACCATTCCGGACTTCTGATCCGCGCCGCTCCTCGCTGCTCCTCGCTGCTCCCTCCGTCCGTCTTCTACATCCCGGATCTCCGGCCGTCGCAGGCATGTGACGTCATCGCGCGGCCGGGGATCCCGGATGTAGAAGACGGACGGACGGAGCAGCGAGGAGCAGCGAGGAGCGGCGCGGATCAGAAGTCTGGAATGGTAAGAGAAGCGGGGGGGGCCCTTGCAAGGGGGGGCGAGTGACAGCATTTGGGGGCTGATGGGGACCCCCAGGGTGCTGCTGGGGACCCCCTGGGGGCCGCTGTGTACCCCCAGGGGCTGCTGGGACCCCCAGGGGGCTGCTGGGTACCCCCTGGGGGCTGCTATATGTACCCCTGGGGGCCTGCTGTATACCACTGGGGCTGCTGTATACTACCACTGGGGCTGCTGGGGCTCCTGTATACTACCACTGGGGCTGCTGGGGAATCTGTATACTACCACTGGGGCTGCTGGGGAATCTGTATACTACCACTGGGGCTGCTGGGGCTCCTGTATACTACCACTGGGGCTGCTGGGGCTCCTGTATACTACCACTGGGGCTGCTGGGGCTCCTGTATACTACCACTGGGGCTGCTGGGGCTCCTGTATACTACCACTGGGGCTGCTGGGGCTCCTGTATACTACCACTGGGGCTGCTGGGGCTCCTGTATATTACCACTGGGGCTGCTGGGGAATCTGTATACTACCACTGGGGCTGCTGGGGAATCTGTATACTACCACTGGGGCTGCTGTATACTACCACTGGGGAGGCCTGTATACCACACTGCTGGGGTCTGTATACCTGTGCTGGGGTCCACCCTCGGCTTATACACGAGTCAATAGGTTTTTCCAGATTTTTGGGCAAAAGTAGGGGGTCGGCTTATACACGGGTCGGCTTATACACGAGTATATACGTATTTGGTCAAAAACAAAAGTTTATCTCAATACTTTGTTATACATCCTTTTTTGGCAATGACAGACGTCAAACGTTTTCTGTAAGTCTACACAAGGTTGGCACATACTGTTGCTGGTATGTTGGTCTATTCTTCTATGCAGATCTCCTTTAGTGCAGTCATGTTTTGGGGCTGCCGCTTGGGAACACGGACTTTCAACTCCCTCCAAAGGTTTTCTGTAGGGTTTAGATCTGGAGACTAGCTAGGCCACTCCAGGACCTTGAGTTGCTTCTTATGAAGCCACTCCTTCATTGCCCTGGTGGTGTCATTGGGATCATTGTCATGCTGAAAGACCAAGCCACATTTCATCTTCAATGCCCTTGCTGATAGAAAAAGGTTTGCACTCAAAATCTCACCATACATGGGCCTCTTCATTCTTTCATGTACACAGATCTGTTGTTCTGGTCCCTTGGCAGAGAAACAGCCCCAAAGCATGATGTTGCCATCCCCATGCTTCACAGTAGGTATGGTGTTCTTTGGATGCAACTCAGCATTCTTTCTCCTCTAAGCACAATGAGTTGTGTTTCTACCAAACAGTTCTATTTGGTTTCATATGACCATATGACATTCTTCCAATACTTTTCTTGATCATCCAAATACTCTCTAGCAAACTTCAGACGGACCTGGAAATGTAATGGCTTAAACAGGGGGACTTGTCTGGCACTGCAAGATCTGAGTCCCTGCCAGCATAGTGTGTTACTGATGGTAGCCTGTGTAACGTTGGTCCCAGCTCTCGCAGGTCATTCACTAGGTCCACCCGTGTGGTTCTGGGATTTTTGCTTACTGTTTTTGAGATCATTTTGACCCCATGGGGCAAGATCTTGCGTGGAGCCCCACCTGCCAAACTAATTATCACAAGTATCTGAGATTGATTTCAGTGATCCAAAGAACCCTGAGACACAATACCATCAATGAGTTTCATTGAAAACAAAAAAACCCTATTACACTTAAAACCAATTTGCCAAAACCAGTTTTTTTTTTCTCTAAGCTCTCTTTATTCATGTATTTCTATTATTTATGCTTCCTCCTTAATTCCATCTTCCAATCACAGTGAGCTCTATGCTGTCCACTACCCAAGGAATGAATATTCGTGCATCACTACACAGGCCTGCCCTCTGGGTTTTATGCTCTTTGACTGCAGACAGTTCAGAAAGGAGGGGAGAGGAGATGTGTGTTTTTTGCTCTTAGCTGCAGCTCTTCATGGCATTTGTGTATCTGAAGAATGTGTGTTGTGTGTGCAGTCTGACATATTTCTATGTGATTATAAGAACATTTGATCATTTGCTCAGCAGATACACACATTACACGTCTGCAGAAAAACCAACATTCATATGATAGGAATCTCTTACACGGTGCAGCACAAAACATCTCCCCAGCCACAATTCAAGGGTAATATTAGTATTATACTGAAAAATTACCTGACACAGTCACTTGAATTTGTTTTTGTGCAAATTCACTGGTGCACCAATAGAGTGTGGTGTGTGATGGTTAGTGTATAGGAAGAAGCAATGGAATTGCTTGGACATAATCTGATCTTTTCCCTTACATGTCCATCAAGGGCTTTGAGGTGTAGCACAAAGGCTGCAGTCCCACTATTCAGGCAGGAGTGAACGCAACCAGAGCTAAGCTTAGAAAAAAAAAAAATAATAAAATTAACAAAAAAACAGGCCTCGCTCTTCAAACAACTGAAAAACAACTGAAAAAAGTTCTTCTTCGGACAAAATGTCAACTAAGGGACAGTTCAGCGACCCAACAACATGCCCGTTGTTTGGGAGGTTCACTTCTATTTGAGTAATAACTGTCTAGCAGCTTTCTCATTCACTGCCCTGGTGGACGTTGCTCATGGTACTCCACTGCCGAACAGTCTCTGGGGTTAAAAGGGCTACTCCTCCAGGGGTATTCTCTGCCAGCACCTGCCCAAAGCACACTCGATCATGGCCATTGCTGGAGAAGAGGATTGAGGAATTAGGGACGACCACCCCTCTAGGAGAGCGGAACCAACTTGGGAAACACTAACAGGTCTTTCAGGATCAATGGCCCCTGTGAGCTTAGGTGCAGCAAGCTGGCAAACTGAGAGAGACCTAGCCTCCACTTGACACATTTTCTCCTAGGTGGCCTCCTGCTGCTACTCCTCAAAGTTAACGCTGGTGGCAACCCGTCTTCCGCCAACTGCAAACGACCCTTTGTGTGGATCTTTTGTGAAGATGGTTACGCAGCAGGTGAACTGGTTGATGTAGCACCGATGACCAGTACCTTGTTTGGCTATGAAGCCAAACCCCCTATCTGGATGAATGCCATCATCTTGCCTCAGGTACATTGTTTGTCAAACTCATTGGCCTTAGGCTCATGCAACCCCTCTCAAACGATAGCATCTGCAAGCCAAATCTCCTCAAGAAAGGAGACAGGATGGTGTGATTCATGCCACGCCAGACAATTGCTTGAAGGTGGTAGTGGTCCCCACATCTTATTCTCACAGTCGAAGGACTCTGTCAGGGGTGCTAAACATGACTGGAAAACAGGGCCTTCAGCCTCTTCTACCGCCTCATCTTTCTCATCCTCATCCTTCTCATCATGCATGGGTTTGCTGAACCAGCAGCTACAGCACCGCCAGCAGGTGTAATAATGCCAGGCATGCTGTAAGATCCTCCAGAGTGTGACATCTGGTGATCGCGGTTGGTAATGGGAATAGCTCCCCTCCTGACTGTGAGCTCCTCGTCCTCCTCTGGCATTCAAGTCCAGCACTGTACGCTGAATTCACTGCATATAAGGTCCAATCCAGGTAGCATGGTGGAATTCCAGGTCACATACATTTCCTGTGCAAGTGACTAGCCCAGGGCTATAGAGGGACTCGGGTGTCTGGGCCCTCTGCTGCGGTTGGGATGTCACTGGTGGCCTGCCCAGATCTGTGGCCCTGGTGGTCAACTGAAAAGGGGTAATTGAAATGGGAATAAAAGTTTGTAAGTTTATCGTGACGCCACCTGTGGTATCTGGTGACTGCACCAGCGCTGCGTGGGGCCTCCAGGGATGATGGATGGGCAGCTAGGTGTTGACACTCCCCACAGGCGGAGCTGGATCCCTGGGGAGTTTGGTGATGATGATGATGAGGTATGGAGCAGGGATTTGGCCGGGCTGTTTGATAATGGGACAGTCTCTGTGAATGGCAGGGGCGGGGGTAAGGAACCAACACACACACCACTGGTTGTTTCTTTACCTTTTACTGGTGGAATTTTAGGTAAACGACCAGGGCACTGCCGGGTGTTCAGGATGCACTTCTGGGTCCCCACAG
Organism: Allobates femoralis; assembly: GCA_033576535.1. Lineage (NCBI taxonomy): Eukaryota > Metazoa > Chordata > Amphibia > Anura > Aromobatidae > Allobates > Allobates femoralis. Next base: position 287,316,936 of record JARQOC010000003.1, on the reverse strand, counting down.
TGAGTGGGTATAAGGACTCCTTGTCTCTCTTCCTATATATGTGAAGCCCCTGCCCCATGTGAAATTGGCTGGCCTCCTCTGCTTTCTTACCACCTGTTCTGCCGTTGGGAAACCCTCGAAGGACTACTGCTATTCCTCTTTCCGCGGTGCCTGGCTCCGTGGTTAGTGATTGCTCAGATGCCCTGGAGACTGAAGTCTCCACGGTAGACTGGTATTCTCTACTGGGACAGGTGCTTTCCAGTAGACTCGGACTCCGGTGTCCGGGGTGCTGTTTGGGTGAACCTAACGCTGGCTCCTCGGTTCCCACTCTTTTCTCTCCTCTCTCCTTGCCTTCCGACCCCACTCTTGGGCCCTGCAGGACTACTTTGAAGGCTGTTCAGGGTCACTGGCTCGGGCCTAATGCGGCACCGACCACCAGTACATCTTCACAGCTCTTGTAGCGTCTTCACACTCCATCAAACTCTGCCCCCAGCACCAGTATTTTTAGGGGATCTAAGGGCAGCAAGTGGGGCTCCTCCTACTGTGCTGGAGTGGAAAGTGTTGTTTGTGTCCGTGTACCCACTGTGGAAACCCATCCGTGCTGTAGGTGAGTCTGTGGTTACTTGCGTGAGCAGGGCGCCACACAAGCTGCTCTACTAATGGTGCTGAAGCACCCTCTACCCCTGGGGTGGTGAGGAAGAGAAAAGGCTGATCTAGCAGGCAGATGTATCTGGATGATTCCGTCAGGAGAGGCTTGGCCAGCCCGGGGTGGGATCCAGAGTGTCCAGAGGGATCAAGGATAAGGAACAGCCAGCAAAAGATTCTGTGGAGATAGATGTATTAGTATAATGCAAGTCAAAAGACTTCCAATTGTAGTGCACTGTAAAGTGCAACCTGGACAGAGGCAACTTCCTAGAGAATGAACAATTAGCCCAGGCACCTTCCTTAGGGTGAGGATGCCTTGTTTGCAAAGAGCAGTTCAGCGCTCAATCTAAGTCCTAATAGGGAACAGGTGTATTGCTCCTTTAAGTGTGTGCAGGAAGCGGTGCGCGCAACCTAAGAGCATTCCTAGGAGACCTGCTAAGAGGGTGCAGGTTCCTAGCAAAGAATGAAGCAGATGGCTATATAGATCCATGGACAGGGTGAGCGGAACTAGCGGAGCTACGCGGTAGGCACCAATCTCCCTGTTTAGCATAGACCGGCCACGTGGCCATAGGCATGACAAAGACCACGTATGGGAAGCATCAAATGGCCATATGCTATTTTTCTATATTAATTACTATCACATAAGTGTACAAGAGGTGGCCTTGCAAGCTGTTGACCCTCTGAAATAATAAAGGTTTGCTCTTCCCCTCAAAAAATAATAATAATTAAAAATAATATTAATAACAATAATAAATAATAATAAATGTAAACAATATCCAAAAAAAGTAAAAAAAAAAAAAATTAATCTCTTTTAAACGGATGTTTTAAGGGCACCATAACTGGACTTTACAGCTGCTGCCAAAAAAATCACACCCAGCAGGTGAGAAAAACACCTGCAAACTCCAGGAAGCTTAAAAAAATTATTTTAACACTCGGGTCATTCCATGTCAAGTGATCCAAAAATGAATATTTTTTTTCCCTGACGTCCTAAGATTTTTAAATTTTTTTTCTATATGAAGAACAACTTTAGTTAATTACAAAAAAAAAGTTTTGAATTTTTTTCTTTATCAGTTAATTTTTTACAGATTTTTAAAGTTTTAAAAAAGTGCGAATTTTGGCCTGGTATGGCTTTACATTTTCTATCATATCTCGGGCTAGAAATAAGATAGAGAAACAAAATAAACACCAATCTACTCAGAACTGTGCAGGCTTTCACCAGATATGTCACAAGAGGATCTTTGTTAATATTTTACCCATGTGATCGCAAGTGCAAAACTTTAAAACGCATTTCCGAAAAATCGGCGCGCTTTAAATATTTCAAAAACTGCCCATGTGTCTGCTATGCTCTTAGCCACATCTGTACCAAATTTCAAGTTGGGATCGCGATGGGATCATATTTTAAAAATTTTTAATATTAATAGCGTCAATGGGTCATTCTATATCAAGTGATCTAAATATGAATATTTTTTTTACCTGACGTCTTTAGATTTTTTTTATTCTTTTTCTATATGAAGTACAACTTTAGTTAATTACAAATTAAAAGTTTAGAATTTTTTTCTTCATCAGTTAATTTTTTACAGATTTTTAAAGTTTAAAAAAAGGGTGAATTTTGGCCTGGTATGACTTTACATTTTTTTTATCTCAGGCTAGAAATATGATAATGAAGTGGGAGAGGCATCATTTTACTCAGAACGGTAACAGCTTTCATTTGATATGTTACAAGACTATGTTTCTTTATATCAAATTCAAACTATTGACGGGCAATTGTGAAAAAATGACTGATTGTGTTCTTGGTTATATTTGTGCAGAGATTCAACTTGGGAGCTGTCAAATTTATATATTTTTTATTTTATGGTTGTATGAGTTATCACAACTTATTGAATAAAACCTTTATATGCAACAAAAAAGAAACACAAAAAACAAATCCCATAAGTGCCAGGATAAATACATCTTAATCATCAGAACACAACGCTCAGCATTTTCAACTTGAATGTATTGAACAAACCAAAAGAAGAAAGGTGATCATATCCTCAAGTTTGATTAAACAAGATTAAAAGAACCAAAAATGTTAACCCCTATTTATACATATAAATTTGTTTTCTATTCTATCACTAAACATGTGATTTATGAAGTGTTTAACCCCTTCACCCCCGAGCCCATTTTTGCTTATTTTAGCCTTAATGTCCGAGCCATTTTTTGCAATTCTGACCAGTGTCCCTTTATGAGGTTATAACTCTGGAACGCTTCAACCGATCCTATCGATTCTGAGATTGTTTTTTCGTGACATATTGGGCTTCATGTTAGTATTAAATTTAGGTCAATAATTTTTGCGTTTATTTGTGAAAAAATCAAAAATATGGCAAAAATTTTGAAAATTTTGAAATTTTCAAATTTTGAATTTTTTTTCTGCTAAACCAGAGAGTTATGTGACACAAAATTGTTGATAAATAATATTTCCCACATGTCTACTTTATATCAGCACAATTTTGGAAAAAAAATTTTTTTGGGGTAGGAAGTTATAAGGGTTCAAAGTTCATCAGCAATTTTTCATTTTTCCACCAAAATTTACAAAACCATTTTTTTTAGTGACCACATCACATTTGAAGTCCGTTTGAGGGGTGTACACAACAGAAAACACCCAAAAGTGACACCATTCTATAAACTGCACCCCTCATGCTACTCAAAACTACATTCAAGAAGAATATTAACCCTTCAGGTGCTTCACAGGAACTAAAGAAAAGTGGAAACAAAAAATGGATATTTAAATTTTTCCAACAAAAATGTTCTTTTAGCCTCAAATCTTTCATTTTCACATGGGCAACAGCATAAAATGGATCCTAAAGTTTGTTGGGAAATTTCTCCTGAGTATATCGATACCTCATATGTGGTCATAAACAACTGTTTGGGCGCACGGCAGGGCTCAGAAGGGAAGGAGCGCAATTTGACTTTTGGAACTAATTTTCCATTCAAAAAGGGAAATTGCGCTCCTTCCCTTCTGAGCCCTGTCGTGCGCCCAAACAGTTGTTTATGACCACATATGAGGTATCGATGTACTCAGGAGAAATTGCCCAACAAATTTTAGGATGAACTTTATGCTGTTGGCCATTTGAAAATTTAAAAAATTAGGCTAAAACAAAATTTTTGTGAAAAAAAAAGTACTTTTTAATTTTTACAGATCAATTTGTGAAGCACCTGGGGGTTCAATATGCCCACTACCCATCTAGATAAGTTCCCTGGGGTGTCTAGTTTCCAAAATGGGGTCACTTGTGGGGGAACTCCAATGTGTAGGCACACAGGGGCTCTCCAAACGCAACATGGTGTCCGCTAACAATTTGAATGGAAAATCAGGTCAACTTGTTAGCGGACACATGTCACGTTTGGAGAGCCCCTGTGTGCCTACACATTGGAGCTCCCCCACAAGTGACCCCATTTTGGAAACTAGACACCCCAGGGAACTTATCCTGATGGGTTGTGAGCATATTGAACCCCCAGGTGCTTCACAAATTAATCCGTAAAAACGAAAAAGTACTTTTTTTCCACTTTTTTTTTTTTTCCCATTTATTTGTGAAGCACCTGGGGGTTCAATATGCCCACTACCCATCTAGATAAGTTCCCTGGGGTGTCTAGTTTCCAAAATGGGGTCACTTGTGGGGGAGCTCCAATGTTAAGGCACACAGGGGCTCTCCAAACGCGACATGGTGTCCGCTAACAATTCCAATTGTTAGCAAACACCAGGTTGCGTATGGAGAGCCCCTGTGTGCCTACACATTGGAGTTCCCCCACAAGTGACTCCATACACATATAATCATATATAATCACACATATAATATAATTACACATATAATTACACAACTGTACCCAGCCTTTCAGAAGGACAGGTCACCGTGAGGCGAGGCCTGGCCTTTCTGCAGGAAGGGATTTGTTCTAGCACCGGAATAAGACCCCAAAGCCATGGTAAAGACTAAGGGGGCACTTATTGTAGTGCATGTCAGGTTGGTGTGTTGTAGTGTACATCAGGGTGTGTGTCAGGTTGGTGTGTTGTAGTGTACATCAGGGTGTGTATGTCAGGTTGGTGTGTTGTAGTGTATATCAGGGTGTGTGTGTGTTTGTGTATGATGTTGTGGGTGCATGTCAGTCTGGGGTCGTGTGATAGATTTCGAAACATCCAAAGATACACAAACCTGGTTTGTCAGGGCACGTTTTACATTGGGTTTGGAATGTCGTTCTGTTCCCCCTTTGATGGCAGACCCGGCACCTTTTTCTTGGCCCCTTCTCTGCAAAATGTTGCCCTGGTACCACGCGGGAATATCGAGTTCCAGGAGTGCTGGGGCCCCCTTCATCTTCTTCTCTTCGTCTTCCTCTTTCTTCTCTTGGTCTTCGTTCTCGTCCTCCTTCTTCTCTTGGTCTTCGTTCTCCTCCATTCAACAGGGCCTTGATCACCTTCACCTGGAACTCAAGAAAGGTGTTAGTGGTGTGACCTGCACATCGTGACAGCAAGTATTCATTATACATTGCCATTTGGACAATGTACACGGCCAGTTTTTTGTACCACTTCCTCGTTTTCCGCGTGGCCCTGTAGGGCTTGAGGACTTGATCAGAACGATCAACTCCTCCCATGTTCTTATTGTACCCCAGGACACATTCCGGTTTGTGGACCTGTCCTGGGGTACCTCTGGTGGTGGTGGCCCTGGTGCCGGGACCATGGATCGTGGTCAAGATAAAGACATCCCTTCGGTCTTTGAACTTGACCAGTACCATGTTGCCGCTACATTGAGCTCGGCTCTCACCTCTTGGGAGAGGCTGCTCAATTAGCGGCATAGGGAGATCCCTCTTGTTTCTGCGCACAGTACCGCAAGCGGCGGTAGTTCTGGCAGAGAGGGATCTGAAGAGCGGGACACTTGTATAAAAGTTATCAACGTATAGATGATAACCTTTATCAAGTAGTGGGTGGATCAAATCCCACACTATTTTCCCGCATACCCCCAGAGCAGGGGGACACTCTGGGGGCTCGATCCTCGAATCCTTCCCCTCATACACTCTAAAGTTGTGAGTGTACCCTGAGGTACTCTCACAAAGCTTGTAGAGCTTTATCCCATACCTGGCCCTCTTGCTGGGAATGTATTGGCGGAAACTAAGCCTACCTTTGTAAAGGACGAGGGATTCGTCCACACAAATTTCCCGTTTGGGAACGTACACTTCAGCAAACTTGCTGCTGAAGTGGTCGATGACCGGTCGAATTTTGAACAATCTGTCAAAATTCGGGTCATTACGGGGAAGGCTGTCAGTGTTGTCCCTGAAGTGGAGAAATTTATGGATGGCGTCGAATCTGTTTCGGGCCATCACCTCGCCGTACACTGGAGTTAGAAAAAACTTATCTGTACTCCAGCATTGGCGCATTTCTGGTCTCGTCACAATCCCCATATGAAGTATCAAACCCCAGTATTTAATAATTTCTCCAGAGTCCACAGGAGTCCAAGAAGAAAAGATGGAATCTGGGTTTTGGACCAGAAACTGTTGGGCGTACAGGTTCGTCTGCTCCACCATGAGCCTCACAAAGTCCTCAGAGAAAAAGACTTTGAAAAAGTCAATTTCCCTGAAGTTTGTGGCCTCAAACAGGATTCCTGATTGGGGAATAAAATCAGGAATCTGTGGAGTGTACCGATCAGGGACGGGGATCCACACAGGGGCCCTGGTGCTAGGTTGGGCATGCCTAGCACCAGGTGGAGGGTTACTCACTGACGGCTGTGGGTCTTCCTCCGACTCCTCTTCTCCAGGCTCAGACTCCTCTTCCTCGGACTCCGACTCCTCTTCCTCTGGCTCCGGACGATCTCTTGTCCTCCGCCGTCTTCGTGGTGGTGGCGAGTCGGTGTCACTGCTGCAGATTTCACTGTCGGAGGAAGAATGTGAGGAATAGTGGAACGTGGGGTCCACTTCCTCACTGTCAGCATCGGAGGCAAGTATAGCATATGCCTCCTCAGCCGAGTACACCCTTTGTGACGTTGATGAGCGGGACGGGCGGGACGGGCGTGACATGTTGTATGTGCTGTGTGCGTGTGTAAAAAAAAAAAAAAGTAAACTTTTTATTAGTGTGCGTGTACGTGTGTTTAGTGTGCGTGTATGTGAACGTTAACTGGTGTAACTTTCGGGACGACGGTCGGTCAGGGGCGGCGGACGACGACGGTCAGTCAGGGGCGGCGGACGACGACGGTCAGTCAGGGGCGGCGGACGACGACGGTCAGTCAGGGGCGGCGGACGACGACGACAGTCAGGGGCGGCGGACGACGACGGTCAGGGGCGGCGGACGACGACGACAGTCAGGGGCGGCGGACGACGACGGTCAGTCAGGGGCGGCGGATGACGACGGTCAGTCAGGGGCGGCGGACGACGACGGTCAGTCAGGGGCGGCGGACGACGACGGTCAGTCAGGGGCGGCGGAAGACGACGACAGTCAGGGGCGGCGGACGACGATGGTCAGTCAGGGGCGGCGGACGACGACGGTCAGTCAGGGGCGGCGGACGACGACGGTCAGTCAGGGGCGGCGGACGACGACAGTCAGGGGCGGCGGACGACGACAGTCAGGGGCGGCGGACGACGACGGTGAGTCAGGGGCGGCAGACGACGACAGTCAGGGGCGGTGGACGACGACGGTCAGTCAGGGGCGGCGGACGACGACGGTCAGTCAGGGGCGGCGGACGACGACGGTCAGTCAGGGGCGGCGGACGACGACGACAGTCAGGGGCGGCGGACAACGACGGTCAGTCAGGGGCGGCGGACGACGACGACAGTCAGGGGCGGCGGACGACGACAGTCAGGGGCGGCGGACGACGACGACAGTCAGGGGCGGCGGACGACGACAGTCAGGGGCGGCGGACGACGACGACAGTCAGGGGCGGCGGACGACGACAGTCAGGGGCGGCGGACGACGACGGTCAGTCAGGGGCGGCGGACGACGACAGTCAGGGGGTCACTCGGGCCAGGCAGCGGTCGGTCAGGGGGTCACTCGGGCCAGGCAGCGGTCGGTCAGGGGGTCACTCGGGCCAGGCAGCGGTCGGTCAGGGGGTCACTCAGGCCAGGCAGCGGTCGGTCAGGGGGTCACTCGGGCCAGGCAGCGGTCGGTCAGGGGGTCATTCGGGCCAGGCAGTGGTCGGTCAGGGGGTCAACACCGAGCAGACCGGACCGGTGAGAACGAGCTCTGGGGAGGGGGGAGAGAGCAAACCCAGGGGAGGGGGAGAGAGCAAACTCAGGGAAGGGGGGGGGGAGAAGACAAAAGGGGAGGGGGGGGAGAGAGGACAATGGGGAAGGGGGAGGGGGAGAGGACACCAGGGGAGGAGGAGAGGGAGCGGATCACAGCAGCGGGTTACTTACGATCAGCAGCAGCAGCGGCGGTGGCAGCAGCGGCGGCGATCGGCGGCGGCGGCGGGGGGGCTCACACCACGTGGGCACGGTCGGTGGCAGCGGAGGGCTGCAGGGGTGCACGCTCATCAGCGTCCACCGACAGAGTGGAGCTGATGAGCTCGGTGGCCATATTGTGAACATCCCCCTGCACATCTGATTGGAGGGCTTGCATCACATGGATGCTAGCCCCAAATCAGATCGGGGGGGGGGGGGGCCACACACACCTCACAGTGCCCCAGCCAATGCCTGATGCTTTGAGCATCAGGATATGGCCAGATTGAAAACATTACACCAATTTCTATTGGTGTAATGTTTCAATCATCACTTTTGGCTAGTTGTTAATTAACTAGCCAATCGGAGGGCTCCTAGCCACGGGGGGGGGGGAATCCCCTCCCGTGGGGTCATCTAGAGGTTGTCCCCTATCTGCGGCTCTATTAACCCTTTCATGAACCCGGTTAATAGAGCCGCAGCAAGGGGGAAACCGCGATGACGCAGCGTATGCGCCATCGGGCGAGAATGGTGATGTTTCCATGGCGCATACGCTGCGCGCCCGGGCGGGAAGGGGTTAATAAGAATAGTACAGTAGTTAAATCATCGTTCTATAAATTATGAACTAATCAAACAATTAATAGTATGTTTTTAAAGTGGCATTTTATCAATTTGTCCCTTCTAGTGGGTGAAATGTAATCTTGTCCATAAACGCTTACTAGCAATCGCCATTTCCTTGTGTGTCAAAGAGTATGTCCGGCCTGTCACGGTGTTAGGCTCCGCCTGAGTTAATATCTGATTTTTGTGCACTTTTAAAATGTCTGGCTTTCTTGGATACACAAAGGATGGCGCTGGACCAGAAGGATGCAATAAAGTCAATTCTACTTCTTCATTTTCACAATCTTTGGAGAGTACAGTAGCCAGCCACCAGCGTCAACCATATTCATATTTTTTCAAAAGGATTGCAACAGTGTCTATGATAAAATGCTGTTTCTTGAGAAGTAGCAGCCATTGCTGTGTGGGAAAAATACAGTTAATATTAAGTAAGGAAGATAGGTATAAAAATAAAGATTTACAGTACACTTGAGATAGAACTGTATTACTATAAAGTGAGTTTTAGGGCTAGCGCGCGCAGTTTTTTCTGTCTGCAGATACACGCTTCAGTTTTGGCAGCTTGTTTTTCTACCAAGTTTTTACCACATATGCGTTAGTTTTTTTAATCACTAGTGAAAAAAATGGCAGCTTTTTTTATATAAATGATAAATGCTGCGTTTATTGCAGCGATTAAAAAGTAGTTCAAGCAGTGATTTACTTACTCTTGAGTGTTTCCACTGCATGTGGTGAACCCCATAGAAATCAATGGGGCTGTTTTTCTGAATGATGATCCCTAAGAATAGCACTGTGTGTATTGGCCCTTAATAATAAAAGCATTAAACTATTAATATATTTACTCACCCATATTTTAGTACCTTGATGGCTTTGTACAGACTATTGTTTGTTCAGGAGTGAAGATGTCCAGACATGTCAGGACATGAAAGGTCTGAACGAGCTGTCTTACTTCCTGAATGCAGTGGGTAGACACTTAACATGATTGACAGAGCTGCTGGCCTATCATCTGCTCTGCATTCACTGTCTATCCCTGTGCTTTCTCAGGTTGAGCCCTAACAAAGCTTTTTCCTATATGTCCTCTCCTGCTTCTAAGCTGTAACATATCAAAATAATACAGTAATGTCTAAAATTAATGGATTTGATAAATATAGACCCCACACTTTTAGACCACAAGTTGAACAGATCTGAATTCAAGATTTTTGAATTGACACTATAATAGTTAAATATTTTAAAATATGATCCCATCACGATCCCAACTTGAAATTTGGTACAGATGTGGCTAAGAGCATAAAAGACACATGGGCAGTTTTGGAAAATTTTTATTAAAATGTTTTTTTCGGAAATGCGTTTCAAAATGTTGCGTTTGCGTTCGCATGGGTAATAAATTAAAATTAACAAATATACTCTTGTGACATATCTGGTGAAAGCCTGGACAGTTCTGAGTAGAATGGTGTTTATTTTGTTTCTCTATCTTATTTCTAGCCCAAGATAAAAAAAATGTAAAGTCATACCAGGCCAAAATTCACACTTTTTTTAAACTTTAAAAATCTGTAAAAAATTAACTGTTGAAGAAAAAAATTCTAAACTTTTAATTTGTAATTAACTAAAGTAGTACTTCATAAAGGAAAAAAAAAAAATATAAAGACGTCAGGTAAAAAAAAATATTCATATTTAGATCACTTGATATGGAATGACCCATTGACGCTATTAATAGTAAAATATTTTAAAATATGATCCCATCGCAATCCCAACTTGAAATTTGGTACAGATGTGGTTAAGAGCAAAGCAGACACATGGGCAGTTTTTGAAATATTTAAAGCGCGCCGATTTTTCGGAAATGCGTTTTAAAGTTTTGCGCTTGCGATTACATGAGTAAAATATTAACAAAGATCTTCTTTTGACATATCTGGTGAAAGCCTGTATAGTTCTGAGTAGAATGGTGTTTATTTTGTCTCTCTATCTTATTCCTAGCCTTAGTTATGAGGAGAAACATAAAGGCAGGCAACAGCGAAATTCGCACTTTTTCCGAACTTTGAAAATCACTTAAAAAAAAAAAATTTTTTTTTTAATTTTTCTCTTCACATTTTGCATTGTCTGACATGCTATTATCAAATAACAAAATCTCAAAAGAATTAAAAATATAGAGGTAATAATCATTGGTTCACTTGACATGGAATGACCCACTCCAAAAAATTCTATAGGTTGAAAAAAAATAGTAGACCTGACAGTTGGGGACACTCCTAACCATATGCTTAGGTGTTGTTCCCAGCCACTTGGTTTTCTGGCAAGCATTTTGGCCCCAAACAATCAAGAAAAATTTTAGTGCCATTTGCCATTTGGTGATTTTTTTGGTAAATTGCCCGCGAACAAAATTTGTTATGTTTGTGCAGAATTTGAAATTGATGAACACGTTCAGGGAAAGTTCGCTCATCTCTAGTTATGTGTACTGAGGAAAGCAGTACTGCCTCTTGTGGTCAGCATTCCACAACCTGACTAATGCAACTATAAAGAAGCCTTTCCAATGTAGCTGCCGGAATAACCGTTCTTCCACCTACAGTGAGTGCCCTATGGTCCTTAGTATTGTCTTTCTAAGCAATAAGTTATGTGCCAGTCCTTTATACTGACCACATATGTATTTAAGGCTAGGGTCACACTTGCAGATTTTACCTGCGTTTTTGAGACTTGCCTTTTCTGAAAACGCATGCAAAAAAGCATCCATAGGCCCCCATGCAAAAAAAATGCATGATCCAATAGCAAAAATGCATGTCTAACTGTACCATGCGTTTTTGGGATGCGTTTTTGCTTCAGCACCAAAAAATACTGCAAGCAGCATTTTTTGGTGCTTTTTCAAAAATGCATGTGTTTTTTTTAACATGGGGCCCTATGGGAAACGCATGCATTTTTACATGGCACTAAATGGCACATGCGTTTTTGCATGTGATGTGGCCAGGGTTAGGGGTACTCGGACACCGGGACTGATGGCGGCTTTGATGGGGGAATCACAGGTGGCCGAGATCCCGGTTCCGTGCCCTGGTTATCATTTGGGTAGATGGTAGGGGGAGAAGGGATTATTTACAGGGGATCGTGACGCCACCTGTAGTTCCTGGTTATATGGTACCGGCGCTGAAAGCTGGCCGCTGAGGTGATGATGGGTGCAGCAGAGAGTAGTCCAGCTCCCTACAGGTGGAGCTATTACCTCAGGGCAGCGGTGAAGGAAGATGGTGAGGGAGGGTAATAGTGGTGATGGTTGGTGTTGCAGTTCTTACCCTTCTGCTGAGCTGCTAGTGATGCTGAGCCCTGGCGGGAAGAACAATGGAAACCAGTTTAAGTTCAACTCCACTTTATTAGGTACCGGCAGATGGTAAAATATAACACGGTACAGCTTGGTTTATCAGGTGGACATTGCTGGCTCAGGGAGTCCCTTATAGAGTCTCTAGGTGTTCTCTCTTGGTCTTGCAGGGATTCCCTCTTACTTCCTATTTTTTACCACCCTCGCAGAGCTCTCCCGCCAGTCCCACAGTCTGTATCTATCAGGTAAGGTCTGTGCCCTACGGTCCGGACAGGAAGCCCAAGTAAGCAAAGCCTCCCACCGGCACCACAATTTTGGCCCTTGTCCTGTAGTGTCCTGAACCGGTTCTAGGTCCTGAGGGGCGAGGTACTTTGTGGCGCTGTCAGCAACCCGGTTTCTATGGGCCTGCTGCTCGTCGGTCTGCGGTCAGAGTTTAACTTCTGGCCGCCTCGGCTTCCCGCGTTGCCGGTGTTTCCCTCAATGTGACCAGCTGGCTCCAACCAGTCCTGGCCTGTTGCCTTCTGTCCTGGGGCCCCACTTAAAGATGGGGCTCCCTCCTGTCAGCTGTGCTGTCAGGCCTGCCCTTCCTGACTGCCTTCCCAGCATCGTCTGACTGATCTAACTGTCTCTCTCACTACATCTACCCTATGCTCATCCCCTTTTGGGACCTACTAAATTATCAGTCCCCCCTACTCTAGTGGCCTAGTCCTAAGTGTGTGCAAGTAAAGACTCTATAGGTAAAACCTGAACCAGCAACTTACAGGGATAACACATTGGTTGTCACAGTGTAGTACTTCCCTGTGGCGCCTAGCCATAGGGGCGCCACAAACCCCCTTGGTGAAACACACCCAGCCGCGGGTGCTAAACCAAACCAGGTATAAGTTGGCATTTTTCATCTGCATAGCAAACCATAAAACACTTTTAATAACAACAGGTATACTTGGATTCTTCCCGTCCGGGAGGTGCATTTCTTGTAACATTGCAATAACGATTATTAACATTTTAGTCCACATCGGCCCAACAGGGACCGGGTTTCAAGTCTCTGATTTAAAGTTCAATCAGGTTTTTGCATAAAAGTTCACATTTGCACAGTCCAGCAGGTAAAGTCTCTGTAGGCTGTTAAAGTCACAATACTCACAAACATTAACCATCGGTGCTACGGCGTAGGAGTCTTTGATACTGCAGGGATCTCTTTTGGCTATAAGTACTGTAGGCTCCTGGCCCTGGGGTCACCGGGTTGGAAAGATTTTACTCTCCCTGCACAGCTCCTTACGCCCTTTCTATACTCTTTACTATTGTGTACGGATTTTACCTGCTCTATACCCATTTCGTATACTAGCATACAATGAGACAATATACACTATAATAGGGCTGCAAAAGAAAAGGCATTTAACTATTTACATTTTTGACAATGCAATACCGGGTTACTGGACTTTCCACTTTTCAACTTTACTGACCCGGATTGAAAACCACCCGCAGGGACCTGCGTGGCACTCGTAAGTTATCACATCCCCACGGTACAGGTCCCGGTCTGGATGGCCCTGGGGAACTGCAGGTAGGGCCACTCTCCTCTCTCCAGCTGCAGCAAACAACGCTGGTACCATGACCCTCCATTTCTCGTGGAGCCCAGCCTCCTCCGTACCACCAATGGCTCCTTACTCCTCCAGATTCTCCTTCTCCTCCCCGACACTCACCTGGCCACTCTCACTTGCAACCGGCTCCTCCTCTGTCAGCTCGGCTCCTCCGGAACTGGATGAGGTCCTCCACCATGGTGATATCCTCCTCTCTGGGCCCCACAGGTGATATAGCAACGGGTTCCAGGGACTCAGCAATGGGGACTGACATTGTCTCACAGCTGGTTACAGGTAACGGGTCCGGAGCCTGACCAGATATCTCGTTTTGGCTTCCGGCCGCATCCTGCTCAGTTTTCATAGTCCTGAACTGGTGTGGGCTGGCGCTTGACCCGCCCCTTTGGTTTTTTGATAGCAAGGGGGGCGGGGAGACTCTTTGGCGCCTCTTGGATGGCCCATGTATGCTGAGGGGCCGAGTCACGCCCCTGAGCCAGCACATAGTCTCTTTTACATCTCCTGACCCACCCACCATGAAGATCCTATTGGCGAGCCTTTCGGGCTTCTCTGGAGCCTGCCACTACTCTCTTCACTCCTCGGCAGAATGAAGGGGCAGGGCTTATCTTCCCACTCTTTTCCTTCGCTGTGGCGCAGTTGTAATTCTGAGGCGATGTAATGGCGGCCACAAAAACAGTCAATAAAATAAAGTCTTTGGCGCACTTTACCTGGTTCCACCAGCTGGTTCTTATCCGTTCTAGATGCCAGAAAATGATGTGGCCAGGGCTAGGGTACTCGAACACCGGACTGATGGCGGCTATAATGGGGGAATCACGAGTGGTCAAGATCCCGTTCCGTCCCTGGTTATCATTGGATAGATGGTGGGGGAGAAGGAGTATTTACAGGGGATCGTGATGCTACCTGTAATTCCCGGTTATATGGTACCAGCGCTGAAAGCCGGCCACTGAGGGCTGAGCCAGCAATAGTCTCTTTACATCTCCTGAACCACATGAGATCCTAGGGCAGCCGGTTTTGAGGAACATCCTGGAATGAAGGGAGGGTTATCATTTATGGTGGCGCGTTGTATTCCAGTCTTAACCCACCAAACACAAAGCTGCTAGTGATGCCGAGCCCTCCGGGCACCGGCGGGAAGAACAACGGAAACCAGTTCAAGTTCAACTCCACTTTATTAGGTACCGGCAGATGGCAACGGTACAGCTTGGTTTATCAGGTGGACATTGCTGGCTCAGGGTCTTCCTTATAGAGTCTCTAGGTGTTCTCTCTTGGTCTTCCAGGGATTCCCTCTTTCTTCCTATTTTCTACCACCCTCGCAGAGCTCTCCCACCAGTCCCACAGTCTGTAGCTATCAGATAAGGCCTGTGCCCTACGGTCCGAAGGGAAGCCCAAGTAAGCAAAGCCTCCTGCTGGCACCGTAATTTTGGCCCTTGTCCTGTAGTGTCCTGAACCGGTTCTAGGTCTGAGGGGCGAGGTACCTTGTGGCGCTGTCAGCAACCCGGTTTCTATGGGACTACAGCCTGTCGGTCTGTGCTTAGAGTTGAACTTCTGGCTGCCTCGGCTTCCCGCGTTGCCGGTGTTTCCCTCAGCGTGACCAGCTGGTTTCAACCAGTCCTGGCCCGTTGCCTTCTGTCCTGGGGCTCTACTTAAAGATGGGGCTCCTTCTGTCGGCTGTCCTGTCAGGCCTGTCCTTCCTGTCTGCCTTCCCACACTGTCTGATGATCTAACTGTCTCTCTCACTACATCTACCTAGGCTCACCCCTTTTGGGTCCTACTAAATTATCGGTCTCCCCTACTCTAGTAAAAGAAAGAGAAGGAGCGCAAATGTGAAGCACCTCAGGGTAAACCGTATTGCAGGGAAAGCGGGTTTCCACTCACCTTGTGGAGTTGTACTGGCTGGGTACAACTCCAGTGATAGCTCCGTGGAGCAATACCAAACAGGGCGTCCCGAGAAAATCCTCGTGCCAGGAGAGAGCAGCGTCACTTCCCGGTCACGTGATCTAAGGCGGTGACGTCAAAAGGTCCTAGTAGTCCTCAGACTTGGATAAACAGGTTCTTTTTTAAACGATGCCTCTCTTCCAAAGCTGCTGAACCGCACGGTCCCTCAGAAGGGAGAGAAGTGCACAGGAAAGGTGGAACCACCTGATGAAGACGGTAACGTAGCGGAGTTTGAGGACCGTGTTTAATAAAGGTCTGTTATCATAACAATTTCCCCTTGCCCTCCTTCCTTAGCGCTATCAGAACACAACTATTTTTTCCTGTCCCCTACTCTATGGCTAGTCTAAGTGTGTGCAGTACAGACTCTTTAGTAAAGCCTGAACCAGCAACTTACAGGGATAACACATTGGTTGTCACAGTGTAGTCCTTCCCTGTGGCACCTAGCCATAGGGGCGCCATACATGCGTTTTTGCATGCATTTTTTAAGGGTGCCCCACACCTATCAGTAAAAATGCATGCAAAAACGCAGGGTGCCAAAAAGCACCTTAAAAAACGCATGCCAAGTGTGACCCTAGCCTTAATGAGATCTCCTCTTTTTACTAACCTAAACAAAACTAAGGCTAGGGCACACTTGCGCCATACATCCGCCAAAAAGATGCGTTTTTTAATGTGCAAATTTATAAAAACGGATGTGTTAACGCACCCATAGACTCCAATGCAAAAAAACACATCGCCAAAGTGCAATTTGTTTGGCAGTATGTAGCGCACATCATAACACAGCGTCTGCAGCGTTTTTTGTACTCTTTTGGAAAACATGCTTTAATTTAACATTGGAGTCTAAGGTAAACGCATCCGTTAACGCATGGTACATGTATGTACCATGCGTTAATGGATGCATTTGCGGGTGTGCTAACACATGGTACATACATGTACCATGCGTTAACACATTTGTTAATTTAGGCAGCATAAATGCACACATGTCATGTGAATGCAAGGACAAAAAAATGCGTCCTTTAATGCATCCGTCAAGCGGATGCCACAACCCAAGTGTGTCCTTAGCCTATCTTTTCCAACCTCTCATCGTATGGGAGGCCTTCCAACCCTTGTAATAATCTAGTTGCCCACCTTTGAAGCAACTCTAACTTCTGAATATCCTTTTAAAATGTGGAGCCCAAAACTGGATCCAATATTCTAGATGTGGCCTTAAAACTTATTCACAGATGGGTAAGGCTAGGGCCACACTTGGGAGCCTGCATCCGCTAACTGGATGCGTTAATGGATGGTTTTGTTCCTTGTCCATTTTTAGGAATATTTAGCCATTGCATTAAAGCATGCGTTAACACATGGTACCTATATGCACCATGCGTTAATGCATGCGTTTCCCATAGAGCCCATGTTAAAAAAAGCATGCGTTTTTTTAAATGCACCAAAAAACATTGCAGACCCTATTAAAAACGGATTTCTCAAAAACACAATGCGTTAAACGGATTGCACTTTTACACACTTTTGCAATGCGTTTCTTGCATTGGAGTCAATGGGTGCGTTAACGGATGTGTTTTGACACATTTCCACATGTCAAAAACAGATCCAGTTAGCAGATGCATGACGCAAGTGAGGCCCTGGCCTAACAATACACTTGGATCACTCACGGGACCTTATCTCTTTTTTTATACAGCCTAAAATATTGTCTGCTTTTTCAGCTGCTGCTTGAAATTAAGTACTTCTGCTCAGTTTACTTGTACAAATCCTTCTGTTCTGTAGTCCTGAGTATTCTTCCATTTAAAGTGTACCTGTCAGCAGAGTTTTTGCATACAAGCTGCTTCTACCACCAGTAAGATCTTATATACAGCATTCTGGAATGATGTTTATAAATCCTCAGACCGCTCTGTATAATGCAAAAAAACAGCTTTTACTATACTCACCTGGGGGCCGGCCCAGTCTGATGGGTGTTGTAGGTCTATGTCCGGCGCCTCCTATCTTCTTGTGAATGTTTCTGCTTTGTGTGGGTGATGTGTCCTACGTCAAATGAACAGTGTCCTCCATTGTGCTCCTGTGCACGTGTACTGTGATCTGCCCTCCTGAGGCCAGACAAAGTATTGTAATGCACAAGCAAGAGGAATGGTCAAAGAATGCCCGCGTAGTGCTCAAGACCCTTCCCTGCGCCTGTGCATTACAGCATTTTGCTCGGCCTTCAGCAGGGCAGAGCAAAGTATGCAAGGCACAGGAGCGCAATGGAGACTGTGTGCAGGTGAAGTAGGATGGATGATGTAGGTGCAGGTGACGTAGGATGGATCATCCACATGAAGCAAAGAAGAGGATGTCATTTCCAGAAAGAAAGGAGGTACTGGACCAAAATCTACAACACCCGTCAGACCGGAGTACCCCCAGGTAAGTATAATAAAAGCTGTTTTTTACATTATACAGATCGACCTGGAGACTTATATACAGCATTCTAGAATTCTGTATATAAGCCTTTACTGGTGGTGACCGCAGATTGTAAGGACAAAAACTGCTGGTAGGTTCACTTTAATGAATAATCAACAATAGGATTACTCTGTCCTTGGTGCATTACTCTATTTTTATTAACATTAAATTCTCATTTGCCAAGTGATTGCCCAATTAGACATCTTATCCAGATCGTTTTGTAATATTGTGCTCAAGATCACTTTTTAATATCCTACATAGTTTGGTGTTGGCAGAAAAGACTGACACTTAACTCACAAACCCACCCACAAGGTCAATAATTAAGAGATTAAAAAGAATTGGTCCTAGCACAGATCCCGACAATACCCCACCGCTGACTATAGCACATTTGGAGAATGTACCATTTGTCATGACTTTTTGTTTCCAATTTTTTAGCCAATTCCTTACCCACCTGCATATAGTTTCCCCTAGTTGCTGCTTCTGATACTTCAGTATAAGGGTCCAAAACGCTGCGTAGTACAGTATCAGCATAGTGGATGGGATTTCAAGAAATTCCATCCTCACTATGGGTAACCCGCCCGCAGCGTCTTTGGAGTTGCGGTGCGGGTTGACGGGAGTCCGCTTCTCCACAGCATGTTCATTTCATGCTGCGGAGTCGGAAGCGGCTCCCATCGGGTGACTGCAGGGAGAAGCTGCCCCGCACCCGCCGCACGCAATGAGTGCAGAGCGGCTGCGGTCTCCCTGCGGCCACCCGCGGCTTCCCTCAGGTCCGGAGGAGCTGCGTCCAACACGCAGCTCCTCCGCACCGTGTGCACGCGGCCTAAGGCTGTTATGTGGTACAGTATCAAATGCCTTTGCAAAGTTTAGATATGTCTCATTGACCGCATTACCGACATCCACATTTGCACTTACCTCCTCATAGAAACTGAACATTTTTGCTAGATACGACTTGTCTTTCATGAATCTATATATAGGTTGTCAGTTATTATATATTCTTTCCATATAGTGTAATGCACCTTCATATATAAACCACAGGGCATAGTTCTCCATATAGTATAATGCACCCGCATATATAATGCAAAGCCCATAGTTTTCCATAAAGTAAAATGCACATTCATATATAAAGCACAGGCCATAGTTCTCCATATAGTTTAATACACCTACATATGGGTCATTCCATGTCAAGTGAACCAATGATTATTACCTCTATATTTTTAATTCTTTTGAGATTTTGTTATTTGATAATAGCATGTCAGACAATGCAAAATGTGAAGAGAAAAATTTTTTAAAAAATTTATTTTTTTTTTAAATGATTTTCAAAGTTCGGAAAAAGTGTGAATTTCGCTGTTGCCTGCCTTTACGTTTCTCCTCATAACTAAGGCTAGGAATAAGATAGAGAGACAAAATAAACACCATTCTACTCAGAACTATACAGGCTTTCACCAGATATGTCACAAGAGGATCTTTATTAATATTTTATCCATGTGATCGCAAGCGCAAAACTTTAAAACGTATTTCCGAAGAATCGGCGCGCTTTAAATATTTCAAAAACTGCCCATGTGTCTGCTTTGCTCTTAGCCACATCTGTACCAAATTTCAAGTTGGGATCGCAATGGGATCATATTTTAACATATTTTACTATTAATAGCGTCAATGGGTCATTCCATATCAAGTGATCTAAATATGAATATTTTTTTTTACCTGACGTCTTTAGATTTTTTTTTTTTTTTCCTTTATGAAGTACTACTTTAGTTAATTACAAATTAAAAGTTTGGAATTTTTTTCTTCATCAGTTAATTTTTTACAGATTTTTAAAGTTTAAAAAAAGGGTGAATTTTGGCCTGGTACGACTTTAAATTTTTTTTTATCTCGGGCTAGAAATAAGATAGAGAAACAAAATAAACACCATTCTACTCAGAACTGTCCAGGCTTTCACCAGATATGTCACAAGAGTATATTTGTTAATTTTAATTTTTTACCTATGCGAATGCAAACGCAACATTTTGAAACGCATTTCCGAAAAAAACATTTTAATAAAAATTTTCCAAAACTGCCCATGTGTCTTTTATGCTCTTAGCCACATCTGTACCAAATTTCAAGTTGGGATCGTGATGGGATCATATTTTAAAATATTTAACTATGGTTAATCTCATTTTTATTAAATTTTGAAAAAACATATGAAAGACATACATTCAATCTTTTAACAAAATCTTGAGACATATAAAATATACAAAAAGAGAATTCACAAAGTTATTAGTAACTTTAAGATAAGCTGCAAATTTACTTTTGCGCTTATCTCTGGTGCAATATATACTACAATCTAAATATAATTCCAAACACTCAAGTATACAACCTTTCTCAGGGTTTTGAGATGTTCTGATGTCAAGGGGACAAGCAGCCCCAGCAGAATGATTTTTATCACTTGGCCCTTTCTAACAGGTTGACCACGTAAGTGGGTCATTACCCGTTGAGGCCTAGTTGGAATAGTCTAGCGACTGGTGTACCGGAAAGGAAGGCCGAAATATTAATGATCTACTCACAGCTCAGAGTTTTCGATACCTGTCTAATGTTCACTAGAATTCTGAAGGTATAGGTGTAGAAAGGAAATACCTAGACTGAATGTATCAGATGGGAAGAAAAGAGAGATAGAAAAGAAGAGAGAGAGAAGAGAAACAAAAACCATTAGAAAAAGTTATACTGGGAAAGAAAAGCCACGTAAGAAAAAAAGAAAAAAAGGAGGTGGGGGGGGGACGGGTGAGGTATGGGAAGGAGAAAGGGTACTCATCCCACTGGCTCCCCATCAGCCAGAGGTCGAGCCATATTATCTGTGCTGGAAAAGATACTCCTAAATTCTGCAGAGTCGTGAAAAAGAATCCATTCAACCCAAATCCCTAAGAATTTGTTCCGAGATCCCGACGCATCAGCTGCGAGCTCCTCCATTCGATATGTGTCCATCAATTCTTTGAACCAATCAAGTAGAGATGGAGCCCGGCTTGATTTCCAGAACCTCGGGATCACAGCACGAGCAGCCGAGATGCAAAAGCGGAGAATATCCCTCTTCTGTAGCCCAATAGGACCTGGAAAAATGGATAACATTGCCGATTCTGGGCAGCATTCGGCTTGTTTACCTGTTATCCGGGCGTATGCATTGAAAACCTCAGACCAGAACCGCCGGATTTCCCCACAACTCCACCAAATGTGTATCATTGTACCCTTCTCTTCCCCACAGCGCCAGCAGGTATCAGGGGTTCCAGGGAACATGTTCCGGAGTGTCGTCGGGCACAAGTACCATCTAGTGAGCAGCTTATAGCTTCTTTCTTGTGCAGAACAAGCGCTAGCTAGTGAGTGAGTAAATATAAAGCATTTCTGCCAATTAGCTTCTGAAATGCTACACCCCAATTCCCTCTCCCAAGCACGTTGGAAGTAAAGGGTGCCCTGCTCTCTCATGGACCCTAAGGCCTGGTATAGAAATGATATTTTGCGCCTCGGTGGAGCCTCCAGTTGTAATAACCTCTCCAATACGTTGGGCGTCAATCTTACCCTGCAAGAGTGGTCAGCTGAATATAAGTATGCTCTGTATTGGAGAAATTCGAATCACTTAAGAGGTCTCGTAGGTTCTTTGAGTTGTAGCTCTGCCTTCGGGGCAAACCACCACTGGACAGAGTCTGTCCTACTCGGGTGTCATCCACAATCCGCCAACATAAAAATCTCTGCCTGTCAAATCTGGGTGGGAAAGATGGGTTGGAAAAAAGGGGAGTCAAAGGGCTAAGTCTGTCGTTTAAGCGGAGGGTTTTCGTCACTAGGTGCCATACCTTCAAGGTGTTTCTGGTCATGTCTGTCAAAGGTACTAGGTCTGTGGAGTCTTTAGGGGAAATCCAAAGCAGGTGTTTCAGCGGAATCCCCAAACCCTCTTGCTCCACCCCTACCCATTTCTTGGAGGACGCATGATAATGCCAATCTAGAGCTCTAACAAGAGAGGAAGCCTCAAAGTACGCTCGTATGTTGGGTAGTCCAACCCCTCCTCTGGTCTCGGGCAAGGATAGGATATTCATTCGCAATCTGGACCTGTTGCCCCCCCAGACAAATCTAAGGATCATAGATTGCATTTTGGAGAGGAAACCTCTATCCAATAGAACAGGAACTGTCTGAAAAGTATATAAGAGTCGGGGCAAGACATCCATCTTGACTACGTTTATTCTCCCGAACCAGGATAGCTTTAATTGTCTATAGGAGGTAAATGCCGATTCCGCGTTAGTCAAAAGGGGTTGATAATTTAAATTGAATATTTGTTTAAGATCTTTTGGTATAAGGACTCCCAAGTACTTAATAGCTTCTACTTTCCATTTAAATGGGAACTGTTTAGATAGATGAGAAACCAATTCTCCAGGCAAAGAAATATTGAGTGCCTCGGTTTTGGAGCAATTCACTTTAAAGTTGCTCAATTGTCCGAACCGTTCAAACTCCATTAAGACCGAAGGGATGGAGACCAGGGGCTGGGAGATGTAAAGTAGCAGGTCATCTGCAAATAAGGCTAATTTGTGATGACTCTGTCCCAGCTTGACCCCATGGACGCATTCATTGGACCTAAGTGCAAAATATTTAACTATTATAGTGTCAATTCAAAAATCACCAAGAACACAATCAGTCATTTTTTCACAATTGCCCGTCAATAGTTTGAATTTGATATAAAGAAACATAGTCTTGTAACATCTCAAATGAAAGCTGTTACCGTTCTGAGTAAAATGACGCCTCTCCCACTTCATTATCTTATTTCTAGCCTGAGATAAAAAAATGTAAAGTCGTACCAGGCCAAAATTCACCCTTTTTTTAAACTTTAAAAATCTGTAAAAAATTAACTGATGAAGAAAAAAATTCCAAACTTTTAATTTGTAATTAACTAAAGTAGTACTTCATAAAGGAAAAAAAAAAAAAAAATCTAAAGACGTCAGGTAAAAAAAAATATTCATATTTAGATCACTTGATATGGAATGACCCATTGACGCTCTTACTAGTAAAATATGTTAAAATATGATCCCATTGCGATCCCAACTTGAAATTTGGTACAGATGTGGCTAAGAGCACAGCAGACACATGGGCAGTTTTTGAAATATTTAAAGCGCGCCGATTTTTCGGAAATGCGTTTTAAAGTTTTGCGCTTGCGATCACATGGGTAAAATATTAACAAATATCCTCTTGTGACATATCTGATGAAAGCCTACACAGTTCTGAGTAGATTGGTGTTTATTTTGTTTCTCTATCTTATTTCTAGCCCGAGATATGATAGAAAATGTAAAGCCATACCAGGCCAAAATTCGCACTTTTTTAAAACTTTAAAAATCTGTAAAAAATTAACAGATAAAGAAAAAAATTCAAAACTTTTTTTTTGTAATTAGATAAAGTTGTTCTTCAGATAGAAAATTTTTTTTAAAAATCTGAGGACGTCAGGGAAAAAAAATATTCATTTTTGGATCACTTGACATGGAATGACCCATATATAATGCACAGCTGGTACTCCTACATATAGTACAATACAAAACTCAAAGTACTTAATATAATATTAATAATAATAATAATAATAAGTTTTTATTTATATAGCGCCAACATATTCCGCAGCGCTTTACAATACAGCGGATCATATATGAACGGTCATTGGTAACAATAAAAATATACAATACAGCAAGTATTTAAAGTAGAGAATCAATGTAAAAAATCCAATACACTAAGCAGAGAATCAATGTAAGAAGTACACTAATTAAAGCAGAGAAACAATGCAAAAAATATGTAAAAATTTTATGGCCACCGTGTACTCACTGATTTTTAAAAAAATTATTACCCCTCCTCGGTCCCCTGCTGCTCCAGTCTTAACAGGTAGCATTCTAAAGCTCTCTTTTCACAGCTCTCACAACATGATGAAGTGACGCCATCGAGCTTGCTGAAGTAAAACGTCAAATCGCAGATGTTGTGAGAGAATGTTTGAGGAGGAAGCGGACAGTGAAGTGTTCCCCCTTTCATTATTGCTATTAACCGTATTGGCATCCATGATGCTAATACAGTTAAAAATGTGATGCCAGGTGGGTGGACTAGGGGCAGTAGCTACACTGGCACTAAGCTCCCTGACTCATGGGCCCCACAGCAACCAATGGTGATACGTTATTGGATTTATAGTTTGCCCCAATAGGGCGTTTCCAGGTGCGTCTGACCAGGCGCATGCGCCGTGCGCTCTGCCACTTTCACTTGCGCTTCTGAGTATACAGAGCACGCGCTCAGCTGTGCTCGGCCATAGGAGATAATGGGGGCACCGAGCGCAACTGAGCGCTAATGAGGACATCTATGCGCTCCATGCGCTAGGCTGCCCCAGGCCCTAAATGCCCCTGCGCTTGCATTTGCGCTGGCGCAGGGCAGGCAGGGCAGCCTAGTGCATGGAACGCATAGATGTGAAAACACCCTCTGAGCTAATTGGTGCGGACTAACTGCTATGATCTTTTCTAAGCGCAGTACACAGAGATATGAAGGATTCCTAATTGCTTGTCTCTGAAGCACAAGTTCAGAAGCAGGAACATAGAGGGTATCATACATGCTCCTGTGCAAAGAGGCAGGGGCTGGGTGAGTCATGCGAGATGCATGCGAGATACTTGCATGCATCTCGCATAGTGTATCCCTGCCCTTTTAATGAGAGATTCTTGTACAACATGTGCCGGCTTCACCCTTAAATAAGGACCACCTGATTCACGCCCGTTTCTTCACAGAATGATTGACCTCACTAATTGAACTCCACACTGCTATTATCATTAACACCCTCTCTTTCAATTAAATATTCAAATACACAGACTCAAAAACATGCAGATCATGAATGCCGAGTCTGTTGGTTTTCTAAGTTTCACACTGCAGTTTTTTCCCTGATCAGGTTCGATCAGATTTGTGTGTCAAAACCAGGAGTATCTCCAAAACTCAGAACAGGTGTCAATGGCCACATTCACACTTGGAGTATTTGATGAGTTTTGTACCTCAGTTTTTATAGCCAAACCCAGGAGTGGAATAATCAGAGGACAAGTATAATAGAAACACGTCACCAATTCTGTATTTATCACCCACTCCTAGTTTTGGCTACAAAAACTACTTAAAAACTGAACATGTGAAAATAGCCAATCTTACAATTATAGTTTGTCTCTGCAAGTTCCTCTCCTGGTTTTGGCACAAACCTGATCAGGGAAAAAACTGCCATTTGAAATCAGCCTAATGGTGGGTTTACACGCTCCAACGTCGGTCCGATATTGTATCCGACGGCGCGGGAGCGCGCTTTTTCTGGCCGGATTTCAAAGAATCGTATCGGAGGTTTACACAGCGCGATATCGGGATACAACGTCTCTACGATGTGTACGCCCCCCTTGTACGGCCGACCCAGGAACGACCATTTAACATGGGGGACGTTGTACTGCACATCAGAGTTGGGCTGTCACACAGCACGATCCGGCTCCAACCTGCCTCCGATATCGGGCCGTTGAATAGCACGCTAATTAGACCCCCGATATCGGTTTGACATCGTTCGTGCATCGTATTGGTCATTTACACCATACAACGCACGAACGATATCGGGTCCAATGCACGAACGACGTGACTTTTGGTCGGAGTTGGACGCCGATATCGGGACGTGTAAACCCACCATTACATCTACTGCAACAACTGGTCAATTGTTTGACATGTGGTCATATAATTTATACCAAAAACAGTGAATACTCTGGTTAGTCATATTGAACTGCTATTATTTTGAACACTAAACATATAGACAGATGATAGTTACAGTAGATAAATATAGTCAAATATTTAAAATTAATCAATATTATAACAAAACATTGCCAGTGGGGATCAAAAACAAACAGAATCCCACTATATGGCAAAAAAGCACATCTCCACATATAAGTTATATGCAACAGGAGGAACTGGGTTACCTATTGCCTGCAATACAAGGTAGCTCTCCAAAATGTCCAATATTTTATACAGGTATACACATATGACTGATGTACTGTATGGTAGATTTAACCTTTTGAGACACTTTGGATTTAGACAGATTACACTCTCTATGTCAGGGGTGGGAAACTCCAGGCCTCGAGGGCCACCAACAGTGCAGATTTTCAGCATTTCCTTAGTATTACACAGAAGTTGTAATCATCAATAGTGCAGATGATTATATTATCACCTCTGCAATACTAAAGAAATCCTGAAAACATGACCTATTAGCTGCCCTTGTGTGAAGGATGCTTATTGTATTATGATATTTGTCATAATACTGTGAGCAACTACATTGTTTATGCCATTGGTGCTTGTTGTATTCTATGTTATTTCACATACACTCTTTATAGGCTTGAATAGGTCAATAGCTGTGAGCTGATACTTCAGTAAGGGCCCTTTCACATCAGCGGTAATTTGAAATCGCGGCAGATGCGGTGAAAAAAACCGCATCTGCCGCGATTGCCGCATAGCCGCCGCATAACCGCTGCACTTGCGGCGTGGTTGCGGTAATCGTCATAGTAAGTATAGGGGGACTTGCGGAAGGTGTGGCAAGTGCGGTTTTGCACTTGCGGCAGGTGCGGCCGCGAAAAAAAACGCGGCCAGCCGTGTTTTTTTTTCGCGGCCGCACCTGCCGCAAGTGCAAAACCGCACTTGCAGCACCTGCCGCAAGTCCCCCTATACTTACTATGGCGATTACCGCAACCGCGCCGCAAGTGCAGCGGTTATGCGGCGGCTATGCGGCAATCGCGGCAGATGCGGTTTTTTCACCGCATCTGCCGCGATTTTAAATTACCGCTGATGTGAAAGGGCCCTAAGCTGGCAATCTAAATGTACCTTGTTCTGACCAAGAGAAAATCTATCTGCATTCTTTAATTATTGCTATTATGGACTCATCAGATAAAGTGGATTCCCTAAGCTGCAAGTTGGGGGGAGCAGCGCGTTTAAACCTTTTTATGCATTGATTGATATCGATTGATTGGTCTATTATAATTTTGAATATGTGTATTGTCACAACTTAAAGATATACTTTAATGAATGGGTTTTTTTTTTCTGGCTAAAATGAAAGTGACCATAATCTTCATTCATTCATTCATTTTCAGCTATTATATATGCAGTTTAAAGCCTTCTTGTTGTTTTCTGTTTTGAATTTGTTCCTTCTTACCAATACATGGTAGATACTGTAGGAGTCCTGAGACTCCAGGATGCCACTGCCTGCACTAGCTTTCATGCATCGACACACCACTTCCGTCCTGTAATATTTTCAGCATCTAGAGCTCATCAGGCTTCTCTTCCTATTGCTGACTAAAGGCCATGTTACACACACAGATATCTGTTCAGATATTGGTCACAGATCTCTGGTTGCAGTGAAATCATGGACACATTACTCCATTTTGTGGCTGTGTACAAAATGGGGCAATGTGTCCATGATTTCACTGCAACCAGAGATCTGCGACCAATATCTGAACAGATATCTGTGTGTGTAATGTAGCCTTGAGACTCATGCTGAGTGTATGACTTTAGGTAAAGCCCTAGCATCAGGCTGAAGGCACAATGTCGTGAATCAAACACGGAGCGTGTTTGATGAACGACAGTGATGCAAGTGCTGTGCGTGTTTGTGGGTGTGTGTGGTGCGAGTGTGGTGTGTGTGGTGAGTGTGGCTGGCTGTATGTATGTTAGTGTGCTGTGAGTGTGAGGTGTGAGTGTGTGTGTGCTGCGTGATTGTGATGCTGTCCACGGTCCTGAAGGACTGCGGACAGCATTTGTCGGGAAATTTAAGCTCTGCAGCTGTCAGAGCCACAGAGTTTAAATGTCCCGCTTTGCCGGTACAGTAAGTAATCATCTTGTACCGCTGTGTCAGCGGTGCAAGATGATTAATAAGACCCAGCTGCTGGGCACTTTTGTATATTTTTGGGGGTTAAATTGCATATGTAGCATAGCATCTGTGCGGCATATGAGCACAGATGCTGCATATGCGGTATTTAACCCGGTAATAAAGGGGGAATATGTGGTAAATATGTTGGCACCATGTCTCTAGGGAGTGACCACCCTCCCTAGAGACATGGTGCCTAAAATCATTGGTGATTCAGGGTTAAATGGGCAAATTTCAGAATTGCCGGCATTTGTCGGCTTTCTGTAATGTACAGTGAAAGCCGGCGAGTCCTGCCTGTCAGAGCGCGGTACCGACGCAATTAGCGTAAGTACACTGCTGGCCAGCATCCTCAATGAGGAGCTGTCCCAGGTACTTATGCAAATTGCGTAGTGAAGCCACCGCTCTCCATGGAGCTGAAGATTTCAGCATCGCATCACCTTCATGGCCAGAGCACAGTGAAGCTCCGGCCATGGAGGTGATGCTGAAATCATTCGGTATTCTGCACAAGCAGAAATAGCACCATCATCAGCCATGTCCTTGTCCAGCGTTCAGTTATCCATACACCAATCTTTGGAACGCAGGCACAAATACGCTGCCAACGCCCCACATGCCACAGTTCTAAATGCACACATTTCGCGACTGCTTGTGCTTGAAATGCTGCCTTTTAGGCTGGTGGAGACGGAAGCATTTCGCAACCTGATGGCGGCGGCTGTCCCACGTTACTCGTTCCCCAGCCGCCACTATTTTCCCGGTGTGCCGTCCCCACATTACATAAGCACGTGTCATAAAACATCATACGTGCCCTTAACAACGCAGTTTCAGGCAAACTCCACCTAACCACGGACACGTAGACAAGTGCTTGTGTGCAGGGCTGGTACATCTCGCTGACGGCACACTGGGTTAATATTCTGGAAGCCAGGACCCAGTCTGAACTTGGGACGGAACACGTCCTTCCGACACCAAGGATTGCAGGCCCTTAGTCAGGGTTTCACCCACAGTGTACAGCTCTTGCACATCATGTTCCTCAGCCTCCTCCTCCACTTCACCCTCCACACCAGTCCCAATCTGCATTGGAGGACTATGACGAGGAGGAGGATGAAGAAATAGAGCTACTTTCATGCGGAATTGACGGTAATACATGCACAACCGTAAGACTGTCGGTTCAGCGTGGATGGCCAGAGGACAGGGGAGAGGAGGAGGATGAGGCCAGCATGGACAGTCATGCTGTTGGTGAGGACCCTGAAGTATTGCCTGTTAACAGTCTGGCACACATGGCTGACTTTATGTTACGCTGCCTGTCTCTGACCCTCGAGTTATCAACATATTGGCAGACACTCATTACTGGTTGGTGACACTTTTAGACCCACGCTACAAGGAGAACATTATTTCTCTTATTCCCGAGGCGGAGAGGTCTACAAAAATGCTGCAGTACCAGAAGGCCATAGTCGCGGAATTAGTCAAAAAATTCCCTTCTGAAAACGCTAGCGGCAGAGGTCACGATTCGGTGGACAACCAAGGCGTCCGGCCGAGAGAGGCACAAGTCCAATCCAGCAGAGATAGGGGAACACTCTCAAAGATCTGGGACACTTTTCTCAGCACCTCCCGTACCAAAGGCCGTGAGGTGAGGGGTAGTGTCACAAGGACTGCAAAGTTTGCCAAGATGCTGAGGAAGTACCTTGCTGATCGTACTAAAGAGCTCCTAGACTCCTCTGTGCTTTATAATTATTGGGTTTCCAAGCTGAACATGTGGCAGGAATTGTCTCTCCAAGCCTTGAAAGTCCTGGCCTGCCCTGCCACTAGCGTTTTGTAAGAGCGTGTTTTTAGTGCCGCAGGTGCTTTGGGTAATCCTACAAAAGACCCATTTACTTATAAGGGCACAATATTAAAAGAGGCCCTCATGCACGCCTCTATCCAGGGGCATCAAAGTGCCACACTATTTTTGGCTTCCCTGCCTAGGGCAATCCTACAAAAGACCCACTTCCTTATAATGGGCACAATATTAAAAGAGGCCCTCATGCACGCCTCTATCCAGGGGCATCAAAGTGCCACACTATTTGTGGCTTCCCTGCCTAAAGCAATCCTACAAAAGACCCACTTCCTTATAATGGGCACAATATTAAAAGATGCCTTCATGTATGTCTCTTCCCAGGGGCATGGGAGTGCCACACAATTTTTGGCTGCCCTGCCTAGGGAAATTGTACAAAAGACCCACTTCCGTTTAATGGGCACAATATTAAAAGAGGCCCTCATGCACGCCTCTATCCAGGGGCATCAAAGTGCCACACTATTTTTGGCTTCCCTAACTAGGGCAATCCTACAAAAGACTCACTTCCTTATAATGGGCACAATATTAAAAGAGGCCCTCATGCACGCCTCTATCCAGGGGCATCAAAGTGCCACCCAATTTTTGGCTTCCCTGCCTAGAGCAATACTACAAAAGAACCACTTCCTTACAATGGGCACATTATTTAAAGAGGCCCTCATGCATGTCTCTATCCAGGGGCATCAGAGTGCCTCCCAACTTTTGGCAGCCCTGCCTAGGGCAATCCTACAAAAGACCCACTTCCTTATAATGGGCACAATATTAAAAGAGGCCTTCATGTACGTCTCTTCCCAGGGGCATGGGAGTGCCTCCCAACTTTTGGCAGCCCTGCCTAGGGCAATCCTACAAAAGACCCACTTCCTTATAATGGGCACAATATTAAAAGAGGCCTTCATGTACGTCTCTTCCCAGGGGCATGGGAGTGCCACACAATTTTTGGCTACCCTGCCTAGGGCAATACTACAAAAGACCCACTTCCTTATAATGAGCACAATATTAAAAGAGGCCCTCATGCACGCCTTTATCCAGGGGCATCTTGGTGCCTCCCAACTTTTGGCTTCCCTGCCTAGGGCAATCCTACAAAAGACCCACTTCCCTATAATGGGCACAATAATAAAAGAGGCCCTCATGCACGCCTCTATCGAGGGGCATTGGGGTGCCACCCAATTTTTGGCTGCCCTGCCTAGGGCAATACTACAAAAGACCCACTTCCTTATAATGGGCACATTATTTAAAGAGGCCTTCATGTACGTCTCTTCCCAGGGGCATCAAAGTGCCACACTATTTTTGGCTGCCCTGCCTAGGGCAATCCTACAAAAGCCCCACTTCCTTACAATGGGCACATTATTTAAAGAGGCCCTCATGCACATCTCTATCCAGGGGTATCAGATCAGAGTGCCTCCCAACTTTTGGCAGCCCTGCCTAGGGCAATGTCACAAAAGACACACTTCCTTATAATGGGCACAATATTAAAAGAAGCCTTCATGTACGTCTCTTCCCAGGGGCATGGGAGTGCCACACAATTTTTGTCTTCCCTGCCTAGGGCAATACTACAAAAGACAAACTTCCTTATAATGGGCACATTATTTAAAGAGGCCTTCATTTACGTCTCTTCCCAGGGGCATGGGCGTGCCACACAATTTTTTTTTTTTTAAATCTTTCATATAATCCAAAAAACTAACATACACCAACTCTGTCTCACAAGTGGGTATGAGCCCTTAATATTTTCTCCATGAAAATCCATTTTGGTTTCATTTTGTAACGTTTTCTAGACAGTCCGTAAAAGTGGCGTAATGGTCTGACAACATTGTTGACATCAGTGACCTTGGGGTCTGAAATGCTTCCAGGGGTCTTCCCCATGCTGTTCCCATGTCATTTCAGCACTGTTCTGATACTTTTGTGACATTTTTAGGCTTTTTCCATGCTGCCGGGGGTCATGCCAGAAAAATACTTGGGTCTCCCATAGGATAACATTGGGCTCGGTGCTCGGGCCGAGTACACGAGTATTTTGGGATGCTCGGCCCGAGCTTCAAGCACCCGAGCATTTTAGTACTCAATCATCTCTAGTCAGGCATTGTTTCGTGTCAGACTGACCATAGTCCTAATTGTCCTAATAGTCCTAATATGTGGATTGCTTGCTAAATGTGGATTGCCTTAGCCCCTCTGACTACATCATTCAGAGGAAAATATGCAGTTGGATTGAAGTAGTGACAATAAGGGAACAGCAATTTACAACCAATCATGTAAGACACAAAAACCAGTATGAAAATTGGGAGGAATTAAAAGGGCCATGCTACTGTCAGCAGGTTGTTCATTTTCTTCAGGACTTCAACATAGGATCCAAGGATCCAGCCAGAGGATCAATAGAGCTGCCTCACTGCTAGGTTTAGGACAATTCGGACACCTGGCTACTTACATTGCTGAGCTTGGACAGCTTCCTAACTTGCTTCTATCTCTTCTCAGTGGGTGCCTCCCAAAACGGGTGCCACTGAATGGGGTAGTGGGTCCTGGAAGCCTCGAAGGCACAAAGATTTTAATCCCTGGTGAGCTAACAGAAGGGTGAAATTCTGTTGCTTGTACCATCTTGTGTTTTAGCTGGGAATGTATTATATGCCTTTGACTGTTGGTATGGTTATCCAATAAAGTCTTACCAATGTGTGGTTCCCTAGCCCTGTGTTGTCTGAGAAGTGTTCTGCCCATGGTTAAGGAGTTTGGGTGTTCAGTGTGATAAACCTTGGTCCATGCAATCTCACTAAAGACAGCTAGATGAACTGACGAGAGCACCCACTGACCCCGTGTCTCCACAGTATGCAAATATGACAATTTTTTTGCAGTGTTTTTTTATAGAGACAGCACACTTCTTGTATAGAGTAGTTGGGCCACCACCTTTATTGATGGCAAATAAAATGTATTATTAGATATACAATATCACTTGTGCATCTTGTTCAACTACATATGAGCCCAGAGGGAGTAAGGCGTACATTCTGGCCACAGATATTTTAAAATATGTACCGTAACTATGTATCCTGCTTCTCTCTTTCCCTTTTCCCCTTTACACATTCCAGAGATTACACAGACACTGCATCATCCCAAACAATGACTGTCTAAGATTATAGAAGCATAAAGAGCAAGTCTTGCAGCTCTGGGTAAGAATACCCCTTTACAAGAAGATATTCTCTCCACTATATTAATCTTGACAACCAGGAAGGCTGTGGTTTACCCATTCGCTGTTGGAAACTATGGCATGTCTTTTTCCAAGAAAAATTGCTGTTACTACTTGTGTGAATGCACATTAGAATATGCTCTGCCTTTAAGTGGAGGCAAGATACAAAACTATCTATGATATAAAGCCAGTGGCGTAACTTCAGGTCCAGGGGCCCCGATGCAAAAGCTCCAACGGGGCCCCCAATTATTGCAAATCTTTAATAGTATTAGTCTTTTTTTATAGGCCAAAGGGACTTTTGGGGCCCCTCTAAACTGCAGGGCCCAGGTGTGATCGCAACCCCTGCACCTATTGTAGTTACGCCCCTGTATAAAGCAATGAAAACATGAGCCAACCCTTCTTGTTAGGTCATCATTGACCATTAAAGGGAGCTTGTGACCATTTGTTTCCTATGTAAAGTGCGGCCACCACCACAAAGCCCTTATATGCAATATAACTAAATACTGTATATATGTCCCCAAGCTGAAAGATATAAGTTTTATTATACTCACCTACGGGGTGGTCAGAACTTATGGATATCGCTGGTCTTGATCTAGCACCTCCTTTTTTCTGCTGTTCAGCAGGACAGAGAGAAGTACGCCTGTGCAAGAGCACATTGGGGGAGACTGTGTGGATGATATAGGACACTCATCTACATGAAGCAAGAAGGAGGACAGAGCTGGGTCAAGACTGACGCCACCCATCAAACCAGACCGCCCCAAAGGTGAGATTAAGAAAAAGGTCTTTTTTATGTTATTCAGAGTAGATTGTGGAAATACACCGTATTATAAGATGCACTGTTTTTCCAAAAAAATTTGGGGAAAGTAAGTGAGGGCGCGTCTTATAGCCCAAATGTACAATATATGGCTGTGGCAGTGGGGGAGTGGCAGTGGTGGACTGGGTCACCAGAGACAGGAGCAGGCTGAAGCAGTGCCTGCCGGCGATCATGTGTGCCCACTGCTTATGGAAATTTAATATGCACTGCTGCACCCACCTATCACCTCTCAGCACTGATCCTGGTGATGAGAGGTGGACAGGATGATAGGTTGGGGTAGCAGTGCATATAACATTTTCTTAAACAGAAGGAAAATGTGATCACCCACCAATGTTGCAGCCATGGGCGAACCTATTTGCTCACTATTGAAGAAAGTGGATGTTCCCTGCTTCTGTGGCGCCCCACTGGTCGGAGCGCCACTAAGGGGTACTGCACCCAGACCAGCGTGTGTGGTATCCCTGTGGTAAGTGAATGGGGAGGATAATATGTGGCTTATTCCTCGCATCCACACACACTCTTAGCTCAGGGGACTACAGGGTTAAATCCTTTAGTAGGAGACCCAGCCCAGGTGGGCGGAGTTCAGGCAAGCAGTGTGAGGATGGGAGGAAGTTAGGAGCAGAGAATGTCTGAGTGACAGACAGGAAAGGAGCTTTTCAGGAGAGCAGCAGTTTTGGGAACAGAGGAACCGGTGATAGGTTCTCCCAGACGGCTTACTGGGCACCGGAGCCTGCAGACTGCTGGAGAGCTACAAGCACAGCAGAGAATCCGGATTACCGTGGAGTCTTCAAGTCTCTCAGACACCAGCGCAGTCAACATAAAGGGAGCCAGGCACCGCGTGACGAGAGATAGTGGCAAGACATTAGAGGGTTACCCGATGACAGCAAAGATGAGAGAGCACAGGAGGCCAGGCTAGATTTCTGATCAGCCAGGCTTCACACCAACCTGGAAGAGCAGTAAAGGAGGGACATCTAACAAAGCCACATGGAAACACCCCGTTCATTTACCACTACCTAGGCCAGCTGCCTAAGCTTACAGACTGTGTTGTACTGTGAACTGTGCTTTTACGTGAACTGTTCCAGTAAAAGTATCCGGGAGAGTGACTTTGCCTCCGTGTCTTTGTGCTGCAGAATTCAACCTGTTTGCTTAGAGGAACGCTGCCTTGGAGGACCAGCTTCACCTGTAGGGAGCTTTGACATCCTTGCCGCGATATCATCGCCCTCCGGAGGACTGTGGTGGCGCTGGTGACCCATCACCAGGTACTACAGGTGGCGACACGCAACAACAAACTCTTATCCCCTGTACATAACCCCTTATTGAAGTGTCACCCAAGCCACGGGCTCAGGCACTGCCACCCGTGACATCCCCGTGAAACACCCACCGAGCCTGATACCCGAGTACCCCAGGGCCTGGGGCTCGACACTTCCCAAGCACATCAGTGCAGTGAATTTTTCGGCAGTGAATGGATGATTATAATCAACATCTATTGCTCACACGCAGCGTGACGTCTTCTTCACATGCTGCAGCTGACAGCATCTGGGAGCATGGTATTTTACAGTGATGACCTGTGTGCTTAGCACTGGTAAGCTGCCAGCATGAGAACAGCATGTTGCGTTGTTGCAAGGTAGCGATGGACGGTAAGTATAATTGTTTCTTTTTTTTTTGACGTCCTGATAGGGAATCATATAAACCAGCATAGAGACAATATTCCAGGATGGGGACCATACATACCACAGTTGAGTTTCATATATTTTAGGAGGGGGCCACATACCAGGATGGGGGATCATATATACCTCGTAGACTGTGAGCCCTCGCGGACAAGATTTCTCCCCTCTTATATCTGTACGACCAAATTGTCCACATTTATTGTAACTTGTATTGTTACTATGTTTCTTGTCCTAGTCTGCCCCTTTTAGCATGTAAAGCGCCATGGAATATAATGGCGCTATATAAATAAATAATAATAATACCAGGATGGGTCCATATTTCAGGATGGAGAATCACACATACTAGAATTGGTGCCATACATATCAGGATGGGGAATCATATACACCAGGATGGGGGATTATACTGTATATACCAGGATAGGGGATCATATATACCAGGATGGGGCATCATCATATGTACCAGGATGGGGCCATATTTCAGGTTGTGTTGACTCATACATACCAGGATGGGAGATTATGTGGCACCCCATGGGTTAATGTGCCACAATAACACCACATGGGTTCTCTCCCCACTACACACTGACAAACACTAGCACCTCTGGGCCAGGAGGGGGAGCACCACCTGCTCCCTTAAATACTCCTGCTCATGAGGGAGAGCTCAGTTCAGCTTGGAGCAGGGCTGTGAAGAGCACAAGTTAGTGCAGAACTTAGTGCAGGCCCAGCAAGGGTCAGAGGAACAGGAGAACTACAGACAGAGGAACACGTCTGGGAGCTAGAGTGATACCTTCACTTGCCCCAGAAGAGCACATGGAACGGACACCGGATCCAGTACTGTGTCTGGCACACACAGCACAGTGAATCCAGGAACAGTGGGATCTCTAGATGCCCCTAGTACCAGTGCAAAGCAACACGGAGGGGTCAGCACAGCACAGAGGACTTAAGTTGCCTAGCCAAGTGGTACCAGCAGAACACAGAGAAAGAGTGAGAAGTCCCAGCAGTTTAGCTAGAAGCAGCAGCTCAGGATACACACACAGCGCAGCACGAGGAAGCTAATGACCCGGACAGGGTGGGGAGAGAGCTTAGCCCCATTACAGACTCCGTGGACTATAACCTGCAACAACATCTGCAGTAAAGCTTTGGAGAACAGCAAAACTGTGAGTCTGTGTATTGATTGCAACCTTTGCCCTACATTCAGTAACAGAGAGCTACCAGCCTGTCAGCTCTGCACACGGATTAGAAGAAGCTGCAGCATCAGGAGAAGAGAATTGCATCTTTGACTACCAAACTTGAGTGTGTGTCCTTTAACCCCGTCTTCACCATTCATACCCATTATAGACTATACCATCACTGCCCCGGGGAATACAGTTCTACCCACTGGAACTATTACACGTAAGCTGCCATTCCATCATCCCCGGAGGTTCTGCAGCAGCGGCGGCCCCATCACTGGCCGCATATGGTGGGTGGCGTCACGACTGACAATCCCCTGTAAATACACCCCTTTTTTTTACCAGGGCCCCGGGAAACGGACCGGACCAGGACCACCTGTGACTTCCCCCGCAGCAGACACGGTCCGGTACCGAGTACCCTCGTCCCGGTGGGCTCGACAATTATACTGTACATACCAGGATGGGGGTTCATATATACAAGGATGGGGGATCATATATACCACTATGGGGCCATTTTCCAGGATGGGGGCCATACATACCAGGATGGGAGATACTATATACCTGGATTCGGGGACATTACTCATATAACAATGTCAGCAGTAAATTCCTCCCTCTTTCATTATCACATTTTTTACTTCAAATTTCTTTTTTTATTTTCCTCTTCTAATGATCCTCTCATGATCCGGTGCATTTTATAGTCCGATAAATATGTTATGCAGTATTGTAGAACGCTGTATATAAGGGCTTACTGGTGGTGGCTGCACTTTATATGGAAAAAAACTGGTGACAGGTTCCGTTTCAAGTACTAAAAATGATATGTAAATGTTCATAATCATTTTTTTGTGCGTGTGTGGCGCCCCTGCGATCCAGTTGCCACAGAGGTACTACACCTAGTTCCTAGGTATGGTATCACACTCCCTGGTAAGAGGGGGACACGACACCGAGACCCACACACCTGCACCCAACACCATCATAGCTCCAGGCCAGGAGAGGAAAAAGGGGTGGAAGAGACCCCACACATACATGGGGATCTCCATCTGCTGGCAGTAGGAGGGAATAGGCAGAGGGGGTGGGTACAAAGAGAATAGAGACAGAAGTGGCAGAGGAGTCTGTAAGGAACACCAAGAGAGATGGAGCTCTAGGGGAGGCTCACGCCAGGGGAGTGGGACCAGCGAGGAGGTCGCCACAGAGCCCTGGTCGGAGGGACCCAGTTCTAGCAATCACCCCTGAGGGCATTGCTGGTGGAGCTAGGTTGCAGAGGGGACAGGCCCTGATCTAGTGAAAGGACTGCAAGCCATAGCTAGTAAAACTAGAGGCTGCTGGTGTGGCGCCCCTGCATCCAGGTGGCCACAAGAGGGAAGTGCAGCCAGGTAAGCAAGGTGGTTAAAAACACACCCACACCGCACAAACACCGACCCTACGCCTAGGACTCTAGGTTGGGCAAGAGGTGGCGGGTGTAGCAAAGTGGGTGGAACGTAGGTGGACACTGACAAAGTGGGTGGAGAGACCAACACAATAACAACCCAGGACCATACAGGGGTAGTTAGTTGGAGTTAGCGAGAGAACAGCAGAACAGCAGAGCAACAGAACAGAGAGAGAGACTTCCCAGACAGTTTTGGGTTCCCTGGAGGTGCAGAATCCTGAGAGGCACAGACTCTAGGAGAGAAAGCCCACTCCATAGCTTGGAGGTGACAGGAAGGAGAAAGAGACTGAGAGACCCCACAGCTGAGAAGGTGGGAGGACAAGGGCCTGGCAGCCGCACACATCTTAGCTGGCCGGAGGCACCCTTAGAAACAGTGACTGACAAAAGGAGCCTGGTGTGCCCAAATATCTCAACCTGGGACACTGGAGGCTAGGCAAACACCAGAGAACCAGCTCTGAAGAGTTGACCGAGGATAATCCAGACCCTAATCACGAGACACACCGGTGGGGGCAGAAACATTATGTGCTGCAGCCTAACTTTCCACCACGGTCTAAGACCACAGTTGTCATACTAGGACTGGTGACCCTGACTGCAAGGGAAAAAACCTGTGGGTGAGGTACTACGTTAACACTGAGAGAGGGGCCTTAAAGGACTTTGAAGGAGCAACACAGAAACGCTACCTGAGCTGCACAGTTTAAATTGCCCGGAGCAGAGCTAAAGTGTGAGAACTGTACTGAAAGAGCTGTGAACTATTGTGCTGTGAAAGTACCCAGTAAGCTCATCACTGCCTGAGACTGTTTACTTCCAGCGTCGCAGTGAAGTCCCGCCTGAGGAGCCACAGACTGTAATCCCTGCACACTGGCTGGAGAGCTGCAGCTTTGAAGTAAGTGAACTGCACTGCACACAATTCCTCGCCAGGCCCATTAATCACAACTACTCCTGCCCTGGGAACTCTCAGCCCTACCCGAGGAGGGCTTACCATCCACCCTGCCTCAAGTCACTATCCCCAGCAGGAATACGACAGTGGTGGTTCTACTAACCACATACCCCGAGTGGTGTCACGACAAATCCCATGTAAATAACTCCTTTTTGGACTGATCATTGGCCACGGGACCGGGTCACAACTACCGTGATACCCCAGAGAGACAGAACCGGCCCGGCTCCCGAGTACCCCACAGCCTAGGGGCGCATCACTGGCTTGGATAAGCAGCAGCCATAACTGTGGACATTCCACAAGACAGTGGCAATATAGAGCCAGGGGATATCTTGAAGTCACCCAACAGGGCCCACGGCTAGGGATGGGCGAATCTACTCGCTAGGACTCGTTACTCGGCGAGTAGTAAGGGACTCGCAGGACTCGGTACTCTGCGAGTCTCCCAGTGATTACTCGCACGAGTCCAATGCAAATCAATATCAATCCTAGTTTTGTCAGAAACGCTGACATAGGATTGCCATTGTTTGCATTAGACTCTGCGAGTAATCACTGGCTACTGTGCCAGTGATAGCAGGGAAACTCGCAAAGTAACTGCTGTTTCTTTGCGAGCCGAGTCCAGCTGTCTTCTCTGTGCAGCTCCAGGGTCCTAGAGCCTGCCTGTTCACAGACATGATGTAGCAGTGCTGAGATTGTTCTCAGTCTGCTCATTCCCTGTGCATAGACATCTATCTATTCACAGGGATGAGCAGAGAGGACATCGCGTTTTGGACTGCGTCGGACGGAAGAGGATTTTTTTAATTAAAGATGGAGTCCCTAATGGCTTTTTTTTTATTTCAAATAAAAAATTTTCTCTGTGTTTTTTTAACCCTTTATTGGAGATTCTTAGTGGCTGGGTCAAATGTGGCCTGACATTAAGAATCTCGGGCTTAATACCAGCTTGTATAACAAAGCTGGTATTAACCCCTTTATTACCCAGCGTGCTACCGCCACCAGGGCCGCTGGAAGAGCGGGGTTCAGCGCCAGAGGATGGCGCTTCAATGAACGCGCCATCGTCTGGGGCGGCTGCGGGCTGCAATTTGCAGTGGGGGGTGCCCAGAAAGCTTGGGCATCCCTGCGCTGCGGATTCCAGCCCCCAGCTGCTTAGCTGTACCTGGCTAGACATAGAAATTGCGCGGAGCCCCACGCATTTTTTTAAAATTATTTCATGAATTTCAGAGTCAGAGTCTCAGAGTCAGAATCTCAGAATTTCATGAAATAATTTAAAAAAAATGCGTGGGGCTCCGCGCAATTTCTATGTCTAGCCAGGTACAGCTAAGCAGCTGGGGGCTGGAATCCGCAGCGCAGGGATGCCCAAGCTTTCTGGGCACCCCCCGCTGCAAATTGCAGCCCGCAGCCGCCCCAGACGATGGCGCGTTCATTGAGGCGCCATCCTCTGGCGCTGAACCCCGCTCTTCCAGCGGCCCTGGTAGCGGTGGCACGCTGGGTAATAAAGGGGTTAGGGCCAGCTTTGTATTATCAGCTGGCCCTAAGCCCGAAATTTATGGCGGTCACGCCAATATTAGACATGACCGCCATGAATTTCTATTAAATTGTTTTAAAAAAACACAACACAAAGACAATTTTTTATTAGAAATAAAAAAAAAAAGCCATTAGGGACTCCATCTTTAATTACAAAAATCCTCTTCCGCCCGACGCAATCCAAAACGCGATGTCCTCTTTGCTACATCCCCTGTGCATATATATAGATCTCTATGCACAGGGAATGAGCAGACTGAGAACAATCTCAGCACTGCTACATCATCTCTGTGCACAGACATTCATGTCTGTACACAGGGAATGAGCAGACTGAGAACAATCTCAGCACTGCTACATCAGGCAGCAGGCGGGCTCTAGGACCCTGGAGCTGGGGCAGCCAGAACACAGAGAAGACAGGATCTTATCTGTGCGAGTCAGCGATTACTTACAAAGTAAACGAGCAATGCAAATAAATGACAAAACTAGGATTGCTTCAGGCTGAAGCTTCCGAGACACATCTGCGATTTGTAAATCTCACACTACTCGCTATTACTCGCTTCCCCATTCATTAACATTGGACTCGCTAGACTCGCAACGAGTAGCGAGTCCTGGGCTCGGACTCGCTACAGTCAAGCGATTCCGAGTAATTTAGGATTCGCCCATCACTACCCACGGCCACTAACTTGGGACTCTGTCGCACAAAAATGCCGGGCTGGAGAGGACAGTAGCCATCGTGGGGAGACAAACTGGAAAGGCACAACGAAGGAGGTCTCAGCAGAGTGTCTCCCTGACTGCTTCGAAGTTGGCTGTATTGCAAACCCCGGTGTCCTCCGTTTATTGCCATGCCTTCCCTGCTACCTCCTGTGCGACATCGCCACCACCTCCATTATGCTCTAATGACTTTATATCTAATCCCTAGGACCCCGCTCTACCTGTGGGGAGCGATACCATCAAGGCTGCCACTCCATCGGCCCCAGAGGTCCCACAGCAGCGCTGGTCACAATGACCAGAATAACCACAGGTGGCATTGTTCCACCCAAGGGCTGTAGGGTACCCGATCCCTGGTGTTGTAGTTGGAGATGTCACGGGTGGCTTGCCCGAGCCCTTGACCCTGATGGTCGCTGAAAAAGGGGAAAAACAATAAAAGAAAGAGTCTCATGACGCCACTTACGGTATCCGGTAATGGTACCGGCGCTGCACCTCTGGGGATGGTGATGAAGCAGCTGTGGAAGTAAAATTTAAAGTTTCACAGGGAGAGGCAACTTAGATCACAGTCTATTTAGAAGGCAGCAAGTGTGCAGCTCCGTAGGTGGAGGGAATTCAGAATCACATTACAGTCTATGGAGGGTGCAGGAATAAAGGACACGACACCAGGCTTTAAGTCTGCTGCGGTTTACTGGCAGTTCTTTAGGCACGTACACAGTCACACAGTTCTTACGGGTCTCCCTGGCCTGGGTAGTCACTGAGGGACTGGGATGCTTTGCAAAAGTCCTTCGGTGGTGTTCCTACTGGTCCTTTCCTTGGTCCCTCACTGCGCTCTCTCCCCTTGCCTTCCTTTAGCGCTCCCGTGTGCAGAGGGTTGAGCCGGAACCTCGGACCCCTCTGGCTGCTTCTCCTCGAGCCCTATGCGGTACCTTTTCAGGATTACTCCAGGATGGTCACGACTCCCTTAGGCAGGTCGCGGCCCTCCGGTTTGATGGCTCAGGGATAAACACCTGCACCATGCTTGGATCCAGTCCTCTGTCCAGGACCTGACCCTCCTTGTTGGTATCACTGGGTCCAAGTTCTGGGGCACCGCAATCCCTGGTACCCCTAGGGTCCCTTCCTCCAGGAACAACCCTCCCAAGGTGCCTTCCACTGTATCTTCTCACAGACATTCTGACTAACTTTCTTCCCGCTCTTTCAGTAAACCTCCTCACTACCCCCCCCCCGGGACTGGGTATCCTAGCAACATATTTAACCCTCAGTCCCCTGCTCTAGGGTGTGTGAATGGGTGTGTGAGAGCCCTTAGCAAGCATCCCAATTCCCGCAGTCACAGGCATACTACAAACTCTGGTC
The DNA here is from genome assembly GCA_033576535.1 of Allobates femoralis. Lineage (NCBI taxonomy): Eukaryota > Metazoa > Chordata > Amphibia > Anura > Aromobatidae > Allobates > Allobates femoralis. The sequence goes on along the minus strand of JARQOC010000003.1, from coordinate 287,274,653 downwards.
TGGGTGCAGTACCCCTCCGTGGCATCCCAACCAGTGGGGCTCCACAGCGTCATGAACTATTTCCTTGCAAATAACTCAATTTTTTGCATGCCTAGGGTCACAAAACCGGGTCACCACCATCATGACCTCCCCAGCAACTACCAGCGCGGTTACCAAGAACCCCACGGCCCTGGCGTCGCATATGCCCTGCTGGGGAATCATATATACCAGCATGAAGGCCATATTCCAGGATGGGGCCATATATACCAGGATGGGGGATCATATATACCAGGATGGGGGATCATATATACCAAGATGGAGGTCATATTTCAGGATGGGGACCATACATTCCAGGATGGGGTATCCTATATACCAGGATGGGGGCTTATATGCACCTGGATGTGGAACATATCCCTGAATTGGATCATATACCAAGATGGGGATCATATACCAGGATATAGAATTATATATCAGGATGGGAAACATATACTTGGATGGACAACATATATTCCCAGAAGGGGCATAGGAAGGGGAACATTAGTACAGAATTGGAGGACATTAACCCTATAACAATGTCAGCTGCAGATTCCACCCCTCCCCCCTCATAACAGTGTGCCAAGACTCATTACCACATTTTTTGTTTCATGTTTTTTTCCTATTTTCCTCCTCTAAAACCTGGGTGCACCTTATGGTCTGGTGCATCTTTTAGTCTGAAGAATATACAGTATTCTAGAATACTGTATAGATGGGCTTACTGATGGTGGCCACAGTTTATATGGGAAAAACCTGTAAAGTGCTAAAAGGGATGGGTTCATCAATTCGATGTCCTAGACCTTCTGGAAGGTAACCCATCGCTGCAGGGGAAATTAAAACTATGTGGCCATTTTCTAAACACATGAAATTAGTAATACTATTTACAGCACTGCCACAGCAAATTGTCCTGACAATGCTCTGTCTTTAAGTGGAAGCGAACTGAGTCTGTTCTATAAGAAAAAAAAAACATTAAGCAACATTTCTTGTTAGGTCATCACTGATTTATCATTCTATATGCACCATTATAGGGGAACTCTGTGCAGTGAAAACATTTTTGTACTGTCCCTACCCTCATATATTATGAAACTGGGCCAACAACTGCAGTTCTAGTATCTTTAGATCACTCAGAAATCAATAAAATAGTAGTTACTCCTCAGCCTCATCCTACGGGAGGTCATGCTCCCTGTTGCTATGGGAGGTCATACTCCCTGCTGCAGCACAGAACAGAGGGATGTGGCAGGAACATGGCCACCCGGGCTTCATCCTCGCCCGTTATGCTAGCTGATATACTTCCTTCTATCTAGTGTATAAACAGGGCGCGTGGTGGGACCATAGCCCTCAACTCCATGCTCCCCCTACATACCAGCTCCATGCTCACCTTACATGTGAGACCCCTAATATACTGGCTTCTATCTAGTGTATCTATCATGTAGGAAGAGCATATTGCTGAAAGCCAAGCCATTGCCATCCCCCCTGTTCGTGCACTAAATAGAAGCAATTAGATCAGGGGGCTGGCTTAAAGGGTGATCATGGATTTGATGGCCATGCCCCGCCACACACCCTGTTCTTTGCTGCAGCATGCAGCTTTACTGTGAGGTGACATCCCATACTGGAGGAGCGAGGGCTGAGAAGTAGCTAATATTTTATTGATTTACTAGATGGCGGCCTGATTCTAAAGAATCGGGTAGTCTAGAATCCATATATAGTTTATTTAGTGGGCGGAGCCAGGCGGATGCGCCGTGAGGTGGGCGGAGCCAGTGGTGAGCGCCGTGAGGTGGGCGGAGCCAGTTGGGAGGGGCACGAGGTGGGCGAAGGCAGGAGGTGAGCGGCGTGAGGTGGGCGGAGCCAGGTGGATGCGGAGTGAGGTGGGCGGAGCCATGAGGGAGCTGCGAGAGGTGGGTGGAGCAAATCGGGAGCGGCGCAAGGTGGGTGGATCTAGGGGGAAGCGTTGAGCGGTGGGCGGAGCCAGGGTGAGGCTCAAGGTGGGTGAAGCCAGGCGGGCGCGGGGCAAGGAGGGCGGAGCAACGCGGGATCGGCGCGGTGGACGGAGCCTGGCGGGAGCGCCGCAAGGTGGGTGGAGCCTGGCGAGAGTGGCACGGTGGGTAGAGCCAAGCTGGAGCAGCGCAGCGGGATGACGAGATCCAATGGCGGTCTGGTAAGTATACCGGACACTGGTAGTCTGCATGAGAGTATGAGTGTGTGTATGAGTGTGTGTGGGGGGGGGAGGGGTACGATAGTGTTGTGCCAGGGGTGCACGTGTGTGTGTGGACGTGGCGTGGGGTGGGGGGGTGAGTGCTGAGTAGTGTGAAGGTGAGGGGGTGTGTGGCAGGCAGGGGTGTAAGACAGGAGAGGCCGCCGATGGCGAGAGTGGGGCAGTATTAGCCCCGCTCTCGCTAACGGTCGTCCGTCTTGGTTAGGTATACAGCCGGCTACAGTCAGGATGTGACGTCATTTTGATGAAATACTGACAGAAGCTGGCTTAGGGCTTTATTAGAATAGATAAGTGATCTAACGATATTAGAACTGCAGTATCCAGCTCAACTTCATAGTGTATGAGGGCAGGGGACAGTACAAACATAGTTTATCTCCCGGAGTTCCCCTTTAAAGGGGTATTTTCCACTTATAGCTTTCTGACCTGTAATGGCTAGCACTGGGTTAAAATAATAAAATCATTTGGACTCAACACCTGGTTACAGCACAAGTTTTTTTTCACTTCAGCGGTGACGTCTTGGTTTCAGTGTGCGTCACCACTGCAGCTATTCACTGATCTTTGCAGCTTGTGCAGTCTACATTGGCACATCCACTGAGTTCAGAGACTGGCTGCAGCGGTGACATGGTGATATGCTGCAGCCAGTAAATAGAGACATGAAAAGAAGCAGAGAGCAGGTACTGTGACAAGGTACAGTATATCAGGTCTTCTAGAAATATTCTGAACGACAATGTAACATCTACAATACGGTCAATTTCCTACCTTGTGCCATTTGTCATACTGGTGTTTTTGACAAAGCAGTTTTTGGGCCCCTTAGTATTGGGGTCAAGATGCAATTGCTATTTTTGTTCTCTCTATCTCTCCGCATGATGAGGAAGACTCTGTGATCTATTAAGATATTCTTAACCTTTGCATTTTAGATTAATTATCTTAAATCTTTTACTGTGCATCAAAGATTGTATCAAATTAACAAATATATCAAATCCATGTAAGTTACGGTACCGTATATACTCGTGTATAAGCCGACCCGTGTATAAGCCGACCCCCCTACTTTTGCCCCCAAAACCTGGGAAAATCTATTGACTCGCGTATAAGCCGAGGGTGGACTCCAGCACAGGTATACAACCCCCAGCAGTGAGGTATACAGCAGCCTCCCAGTGGTAGTATACAGCAGCCTCCCCAGTGGTAGTATACAGCAGCAGCCCCAGTGGTAGTATACAGCAGCCCCAGAGGTATATGCAGCCCCAGAGGTATATGCAGCCCCAGAGGTGTATACAGCAGCCCCAATATACAGCAGCCCCAGTGGTATTGCAGCCCCAGTGGTATTGCAGCCCCTATATACAGCAGCCCCAGTGGTATTGCAGCCCCTATATACAGCAGCCCCAGTGGTATTGCAGCCCCAGTGGTGTATACAGCAGCCCCTATATACAGCAGCACCAGTGGTATTGCAGCCCCTATATACAGCAGCCCCAGTGGTATTGCAGCCCCAGTGGTATTGCAGCCCCTATATACAGCAGCCCCAGTGGTATTGCAGCCCCAGTAATGCAGGGCCCCTATATACAGCAACCCCAGTGGTATTGCAGCCCCTATATACAGCAGCCCCAGTGGTATTGCAGCCCCAGTGGTATTGCAGCCCCTATATACAGCAGCCCCAGTGGTATTGCAGCCCCAGTGGTATTGCAGCCCCAGTGGTGTATACAGCAGCCCCTATATACAGCAGCCCCAGTGGTATTGCAGCCCCAGTGGTATTGCAGCCCCAGTGGTGTATACAGCAGCCCCTATATACAGCAGCCCCAGTGGTATTGCAGCCCCAGTGGTATTGCAGCCCCTATATACAGCAGCCCCAGTGGTATTGCAGCCCCTATATACAGCAGCCCCAGTGGTATTGCAGCCCCAGTGGTATTGCAGCCACAGTGGTGTATACAGCAGCCCCTATATACAGCAGCCCCAGTGGTATTGCAGCCCCAGTGGTATTGCAGCCCCAGTGGTGTATACAGCAGCCCCTATATACAGCAGCCCCAGTGGTATTGCAGCCCCAGTGGTATTGCAGCCCCTATATACAGCAGCCCCAGTGGTATTGCAGCCCCAGTAATGCAGGGCCCCTATATACAGCAGTCCCAGTGGTAGTATACAGGCAGCCTCAGTAATGCAGGGCCCCCCCCTCATGCTCCGGTCTCCTGTAAAGCAAGTTATACTTATCAGTGCCCGCTGCCGTCCGCGCCCGCCGCTGCCGACATCCCGATCCTCCGTCTTCATGCATCTTCTTCCTGTTTCCTGTGCGCGTCGCCGGTAATGACGTCACTGCCTGCGACGCGCACAGAGCAGGAAGAAGATGAATGAAGATGGAGGATCGCATGTCGGCAGCGGCGGGCGCGGACGGCAGCGGGCACTGATAAGTATAACTTGCTTTACAGGTGACCGGAGCATGAGGGGGGGGGCCCTGCATTACTGGGGATGCGGGGGCTGCTGTATACCGCTGTATACAGCAGCCCCCGCACTGACTCGCGTATAAGCCGAGGGGGGTACTTTTCAGCCCAATTTTTGGGCTGAAAAACTCGGCTTATACGCGAGTATATACGGTAACTCCTCTTCCTTCTACTAAGCCAAATAGATGAAATTCGCCTTCCATGTTATATTTGGTATGAGGAGTGTAATTTCAAAGAAATTATACAATGTACAGTACATCAAAAGAAAGGTGAAAGCCAAAAGTACCGTATATAGACCACTCCAGACAAATCCTGCTAAAAAACTAATGTAGTAATCCACCATTACACATCAGAAAGTACTTGCCTAAACATTTTGTGTTCAAATAAAATTAGGCACTTAGGAAATGGAGTAGAAAAATATTAGAATCTGAGAGTCCTCAGTGGTTGATACCTTTTAATGGCTAACTGAAAAGATGGTAAGCATAGCAAGCTTCCGAGACACCAATAATAATAATAATTAGCCTGATAAAGAGGCCAAAGTGTCCCGAAAGCTTGCTTTGCTTACCATCTTTCTAAAGGTACCATTACACACTTCAATGTCGTTAAGATCTCACCAACGATGTTGTGGGAGCGTGGTCGTTAGGACATCTTTTTGAGATTGTTGGTGACATGTCACACTTCTAGATATCGTGGACGATGCACCAACGATGTGGCAAGCAGCTATCGTTCACACAACCCAGTGAACGATACTTGTTCAATGTTCTGAATAGGAGAAGTCATTAACGACATCGTTATCGCAATGTCACACACAACGACGCAGCAGGTTGGCTGGTCGAGGATAATCTGATTTTGGAACATGTTCTCAAATCTGTGATCAACGATTCAACGATTTATTGTAGTCGCATCTCGGTGTAACACGCAATAATATAGTAACAATGTCGTTTGAACAATTACAAACCTGTGACGTTTGAGCGATATCGTTCACGATATCTTACCGTGAAACAGGGCCTTTAGTTAGCCATTGAAAGGTATCAACCACTGAGGACTCTCAGATTCTAATATATTTCTACGTACTGGCTAACATGGTAAAAACATTTTTTACCTTAGAAAATGGACTGACATTATTAGTGTCAGTAAATCAGATTAAGGGTGCGATCACATCTACTTATCTTTTTTCACTGCAGATCTCTGCGAGAAAAGTAGCAGAGTGTCATGCAGATGGATGTCATGTGTATGACATGTGCATGACATGCTATTTTAACATGGGCTTGCCCGTCGGAAAGTTAGGATAGACAGACAGAAAATCAGATAGATAAATGGATAGGATAGATGAATGGATAGATAGATAGATAGATAGATGGATAGATAGATAGATAGATAGATAGATAGATAGATAGATAGATAGATAGATAGATAGATAGATAGATAATTTGAAAAAATAATTTGAAAAAAATTCTTGCAGCACACAGCTACTACCAATGATGTACAAATGCTATAAGCTATATGTATTTGAGGAAAAAGTTTAAAAACTTAAGTTTTTTTCAAAAAACTCAAAAATCTTATCTTTTTATTTCTGAAGTTCTTAGTACACACATTGGCCAATGTCTGCTTGCTCATCAACTGCGACAAAGTGACTTCAGGTATGATGAGTCCTAGCTGATATCCCTATCCTCCTTGTCACACCCCCACTTCTCAGTGGGCAGACTCCATCGAGACCCTCGATCACCTGTAGGTTAATGAGGGTGCACATTGCAGCAAGGAGCCTGAAACTCTTGTTAGATGATAGATAGATAGATAGATAGATAATAGATAGATGCTAGAACAGTTTGATCAGGTTTACCAGTTTCCCACTGCTGCTTCTGGGGCTGCCTATTAAGCTTCATGCATATTCACTGCACTGACATGGAACAGCCAATCACAGACACTCACTCTCTGAGAGAGCCTCTGTGATTGGATTTTGCAATCCGACTGCATTTCCGCAATGTGGATCGTGATTGTGCTTGGTTGCCATACATTAATGTGCCTTATTAGTGTGTTAAATAAAAAAATAATTAAAAAAAAGCATAGGGCTTCACTGTATTTTTCAGTCTAGCACAGTCTAACACAGATAAAGTGGGCAGCTGCAAGCTGCAAGCTGCTACCCTCAGCTGCCAAGTTACCCTGGCTGGCAAAAAAATGTGCAGGGCTCCACCCATTGTTAATTGCAAGTCAAGGTAAAACTAATCAGCTCGGTGCTGGTATTCTCAGCGTGAGGGCCCATTGTTTTAGGGCCTACCCACGCTAAAGAATAGCAGGATAGATAGGATAGGATAGATAAAGAGTAGCTAAAATGGGCTTACCTGGATTTTCTCAGTCTGGACAGTGATTCTGCTTGGTTGCCATACACATTAGTATATATATTGTATGGCAACCAACCTGGCGTTATAGGGTGTTACATAAATAAATAAAATAAAAAAAAAAAAGCGTGGGGATTTGCAGCATTTTTAAGTCCAGCCTGATGAAAGCAGACAGCTGGGAGCTGCCACCCTCAACTGTGTAATTTTCCCTTGGCTAGCAAAAAAATATGCATGGGCTCCACCATATTTTTCATTGCCAGCCAAGGTAAAACTAGGCAGCTGAGGGCTGGTATTGTCAATGGGGTGAGGGCCCATTGTTATAGGGCCCCCACCTAAAGAATAGTAGCCCACAGCCGCCCCTGAAAATGGTACACTCATCATAGCGCCATTTCCAGGCGCTTTACCCTGCTTCTTCCAGCACCGCGTTTTACCCAGCTCTTCCAGCACCCCTGGTGGCAGTGAACGCTGGTCAATGTGGGGTTAATGCCAGCTTTGTATTGCCATCTGGCATTACGCCTGAGATTCTTAATGATGAGCCAATATTAGACCCCGCCATTTAAAAATCTCAAATAAATACAAAAAGAGACCAAACAGTGTCCTCAGATGACCTCACCACTTACCCTGCTGCAGCTCTCAGCTTAGTCATTCAGTGTTCAGAGGCCTCGGGGATAGAACACACCGCTGTCTCTGATGAAGCAGACTGAGAGTGCCTCATGTCCAAAAGAGGTCAAAAGTATGAGGTCAAATGAGATATCTTTGTGTTCTTATTTCCAATAAAATGTTTTTTCTACGTGTGTTGTGTCTTTTTTTAGTATCTATTAGAGATTTTTAATGGCTGGGTCTATATATTGGCCTGACATTAAGAATCTAAGTAATAATGCCAGCTGGCGATACAAAGCTGGCATTAACACTTTATTACCCAGTGTGCCACCACCACCTTTCCTGTGAAAGAGCCAGGTAATGCACCTGAAATGGAACTATGATGAATGCTTAATTTTCAGGGGCAGCTGCGATCTGCTATTCTGTAGTGTTGTGGGGGTGGGGCCCCCACTGGGAATATCAGCCCTCAGCTGCTTAGTTTTACCTTGGCTGGCAATTAAAAATAGAGTGAAGACCTATGCACTTTTTTTTTGCCAGACAAGGTAAAATTAGGCAGCTGGGGGTGGTAGCTTGCATCTGTCTGCTTTATCTCTGCTAGACAGAAAAATACTGCAAAGCCCTATGCTATTTTTTAAAATTATTTACTTATTTAACACACTATGATGGCAGGTTGGATGTGCCATACACTAATGTGCATGACAACCAATCACAATCTCTGTCAACATTGTGGAAATGCAGTCTGATGGCATCAGCCAATCACAGAGGCTCTCACAGAGAGTGAGCATCTGTCATTGGTCAGTGCAGTGAATATGCATGTAGCTTAATGGTATGGCCCCAAAAGCTGCAGCGGGAGACTGGTAAGCCTATCTATCTGTCTATCTATCTATCTATCTATCTATCTATCTATCTATCTATCTATCTATCTATCTACAGTATCTATCTACTCAGTGTTTTCTCCAGAAGCAGGTCAGTGTAGTCAGGCCTCAATTGGTGTCCCTCTCTCTGTTGTTTCAATTCAATAACATTGTGAATAACGCATGAGCACTTTACTATTAACAACCGGGATGCCGGGGTTAATAAAACATATAGAGCATGCCCAGAAACACTGAGCGATGTACTGGGAAGCGTAATGGCGTCCGCATCACTTTCTGTGCTCCCATGACAACGGTAAACATAGCCGCATAGCAGACATGTGACGCCGGAGCTACACAGTACACAGCAGGACAACGGTATGGGGTGCAACGATTTCACATGCATAAATGTGGCGCCCCTGCGACCAGGAGGCCACAGGGTGAACTGCAGTGGGACAGGTAAGACGGTCAGCTCACAAAAACACCCACACACACACACTCCGACCCGGAGCCCAAGTCGCTTCATGCCAAGCGAGGGGTGGCTGGAGTAGCTATATTTGGGTGGGAAGTAGAGAGAACCCGGACAAAGGGGTGGAGGAACTAGATTCCAAAAATTACCTAGGAACACTAAGTTGGGCGAGACGATCGATAGCTTCCCATGGGAGAAGAGTAGACGGAGAGATCCCCTGGAGGGTGAAGGAGAAGGGAAAGCATCCCCAAGCCGAGACACCCTTCAGCTGAGTACTGACTAACAGAGACTGAGGACAATGGGGCCCAGCGGCCTGCACCACTAATGGCCAGCCGGGAGGCCAAAAAGCTGAGAACCGTGGACGGCAGAAGGAGCCAGGTGAGGCCGACAAACCCAGGTCACTGGTGGCTGTGCCAGAGAAACCAGAGAGCAGGCTCTGTAGATGTGGCCCGGAACGCTTTATGCCCCTAAGCACGAGACAACTGGCGAGGTGCGGGAACTCCAAATCCCCGAGACTTAACAACCGGTACGGAGTAGGACAAAGCGATCGGACTAGGGCTAGTGACCCAGAGTGTGGGATGGCTCACTGTAGAGCCCGTGATGGCCGGACCAAGTTCATACGCATGAGAGCGGAGAGAACAGAAGGGCCCAAGAGGTATACTGAGGGGAGTGAGGAACCGTCCCCGCTGCAGTAAGAGCTCCAGCCGATGACTGTTGCGTGGACCCAGTCCACAGCTTGTGTACAAAGAACTGTGTGTTGAGTAACAAGGAAAGTAAAGTACCTGATGAACTCAAGACCTGTTTCTGAGAATTATTGGTACAGAGACTGCAGTGGCTCTCCTGCGGAGCCGCACACTTGTTTTCTACACTGCAACTAAATCCACCATGTGCCCTGGGGAACCAAGCCCTACCCATGGAGGGCTCACTATCCCGGCTGCCACCTCCTCCATCATCCCCAGCAGTCTGACCAGCAGCGGTGGCCCATATTGGCCACAACCCACGGGTGTCCTCGCGAATATCCCCATAAACTTCAGTTATTTTTCCCCTTTCTTTTTGCATTGCCGCACCTGGGACCACGGAGTCAGGTCACGTTGCTGTGGCACCCCAGAGACAGAACTCTGAGTACCTGGCCCCTGGGGGTGTGACATAAATATATAAGAATATTTGAAGTACACAGGTGCAATTCTGAAATAATAAGCATTAATTAAGGTGTTTTATCCAGTTATGAAAATTATAATAACAAATACATTGAATGCATAAGGGAAGGAGGAGATGGAGAGATGTAGAATGGGTATTTGTGAAATCACATGTATAAGCAATGGTGATATTTATAATGTTTAATTTAATTGACACTGTAATCATTTTAACAATGAGGTTGTATAACAAACCCAGCTTGCCAGTAGGAGGTTGCTGGAAGAAGGTTCTTTGTAAACCGAAATATTGCTACAAGATCCTGAGTGTCTAATAAATGCGTGATACGCCTCAAAGCAGGAGTGCTGCAGTTTATTTTTTTGTATTGTATGACTTGGCTAATATTGCCCTAACTTGATTTTTGCACCCAATGAATAGCTGTGCTGTTCAAATTTTTTACAAATTATCTATCTATCTATCTATCTATCTATCTATCTATCTATCTATCTATCTATCTATCTATCTATCTATCTATCTACCTACTAGGGAAAAAACCTTGCAGCACTCAGCTACTACCAATGATGTACATATGCTGACAAGCTATATATATGAGAAAAAATTTAAAAACTTAAGTTTTTTTCAAAAAACTCAAAATCCTTATTATTTTTTTTAAATCTGAAGTTCTTAGTACACACATTGGCCAATGTGTGCTTGCTCGTCGACTGCCGACTTTCATAAAAAAAATTACGTGGGCTTCACCGTATTTCTGTAACCAGCCGGATCCAGCCGCAGCGACGGGCTGCCCCCAACCCCCAGGTGCCTATTTGTACCTGGCCGGACACAAGAATATAGGCAAGCCCCCTTTTTTTATTATTTCATGAATTTCATGAAACAATGAAAAAAAAATTTGTGGGGCTCCACGCAATTTCTATGTCTAGCTAGGTACAGCTAAGCAGCTGGGGGCTGGAATCTGCAGCGCAGGGAGGCCCAAGCTTTCTGGGCAGCCCCGCTGAAAATTGCAGCCCGCAGCCGCCCCAGAAGATGGCGCGTTCATTGAAGCGCCATCCTCTGGCGCTGAACCCCGCTCTTCCAGTGGCCCTGGTGCGGTGGCTCACTGGGTAATAAAAGGGTTAGGGCCAGCTTTGTATTATCAGCTGGCCCTAAGCCCGAAATTTATGGCGGTCACGCCAATATTAGACATGACCGCCATGAATTTCTATTAAATTGTTTAAAAAAAAACACAACACAGAGAAAAAGTTTTTATTAGAAATAAAAAAAAAAGACATTAGGGACTCCATCTTTAATTAAAAAAATCCTCTTCCGTCCGACGTAGTCCAAAACGCGATGTCCACTCAGCTACATCCCTGTGCATAGATATACATGTCTGTACACAGGGATAGCAGGCTTGAGAACAATCTCAGCACTGCTACATCTCTGTGCACAGACATGTATGTCTGTACACAGGGCGAGCAGGCGGGCTCTAGGACCCTGGAGCTGCCGCAGCCCGCAGGACCCGGAGCCCAGCACAGAGCAGACAGCAGAAGCCGGAAGAGAGGTAAGGAGCATTTCTCCCCCCTCCCTTCCTTCGCTCCCTGCTCGCTCCCCCCAGCCCAGTCCTAACATAAGACTGGGAAGGGGGGGGCGGACTCGTTACTGTGCGAGTAATCCCTGCGATTACTCGCAGAGTAACGAGTCGGGCGAATCCCTTACTACTCGGCGAGTACCGAGTAGTAATGAGTAGATTCGCCCATCCCTAGAGGGGAGGTCTTTTTTGACTATGGTCTTTATGTGAGACATAAGGTCGTTGTTTTTAATTTTTTCCGGGATTCCATGGAACTTTAGATTGCTCCTTCAATCCCAGTCCTCTCTATCGATTAATTTATTTTGTATGAATTTTACTACTTACTTAGGCTTATCCTGATCTTTTTTTATGGTGTTATGGCCGCTTTACACGTCCTGGTATCGTCGTCGTTCGTGCGTTGGCGCCGAAATCGTTCGTGCGTTGTGTGGTGTGAATATACAATTCGATGCAAGAACGATGCCAAAATGATATCGGTGGAGAAATGAGCAGGCTCTCCAACTGCCCGATATTGGATGGACGATCTGGCAGGATCGTGCTGTGTGACAGCCCAACAACGATTTGAAGAACAACTTCCCCTATTCTTTCCAATGTTAAATGGTCGTTCCCTGGTTTGCGCGTACAAGGGGGCGTATACATCGCAGTTGTGTTGCCTGCCGATATCTCCCTGTGTGACAGCTCCTATGCGTTCTGGATTTCAGCCAAAAAAGTGCACGCTCCCGTGCCATTGTATACAATATCGAAACGATGTTGGGACGTGTAAAGTGGCCATTAGTGTTTTCTGTAAGGGATTCCACCTCCCTTTCTTTTCTTTCTCACCTAGATGCTATGTGTGCTAGGGATATCTTTATATCTTCAAGATCTACTTTAAGGGATTTGTTATAAGACTTAAATAAGTTGTGAAAAAACTGTTTATCTATGAGCTGCCCAGCATTGTAATTGACCATGAAATCCTGGTCCGATAAATCTTTCCTTGCTCTCTGTTTAACAGGGCTTGATGTTAAAGGGAACCTGTCACCTGATTCTAAGGCCCTACACTATCACTATCTGTCCCTACACCTTCCTAGCAGCTTCCTATCTATCCCTTTCTTTTCTAAAGTGTCCCTATTAAACATGTGTAAATGAAGTATAAACTTACTGCAGTCCCCGTGGTTGGGGGACTGGGTAGGCGTGGCACCGCTTCCTTCTACACACCTCTGTGGTGTAATGCACGCCCCGCTGGGCGGCATTATTCTGTGTCCTCTCTGCCCCCATTCTTTGGAATCTCCTGCCCTCTGTGTAGTTCTATGCACCGGTCGGACGTCACTTCCGGCGAGGTGCATTATGGGGCCGGTCACGTGATCGGCCCTAGTGCATTATGGGGCCGATCATGTGATCGGCCCGGCTGCGCGCATGCGTAATGCGCTTATTGAAGCCGGGCCGATCACGTGATCGGCCCCATAATGCACCGCGCCGGAAGTGACGTCCGGCCGCTGCATAGAACTACACAGAGGGCAGGAGATTCGAAAGAATGGGGGCAGAGAGGACACAGAATAATGCCGCCCAGCGGGACGTGCATTACACCACAGAGGTGTGTTGAAGGAAGCGTGGCCGCGCCTACCCAGTCCCCCAACCACGGGGACTGCAGTAAGTTTATACTTCATTTACACATGTTTAATAGGGACACTTTAGATAAGAAAGGGATAGATAGGGAGCTGCTAGGAAGGTGTAGGGACAGCTAGAGATAGTGTAGGGGCTTAGAATCAGGTGACAGGTTCCCTTTAAAGATGAATCTTCTTCTGAATCTGAGCTTTCAGGTAAATCTATATTTAGATGGGATTTGCTCTTACTTTTACTCTCCATTTCCTTTCTCTTGGTCAAATTTTGACCAAATTCTTGGATGACTGTATCATCTAAAGATGGCGTATAATCCGAAGACCAAGGGTCATTTCTATTTCCTACTGTAATTATTTTTATTAAGGATGAATGGGCTTGTGCTGATTGGGGGGGTCTGATCCATTTGATTATCCTGGTCCTTCTTGTTTGGTTTAGTTTTATTGTTAGCATTGCTTTTGACTTATGGTGGCATTGTAGTAGGGTAACTTATTTTTGAGATCTAAGTTAGTTTGGGCAGAATAGTTGGTATCTTTAGTAGAGGTTAACTGGTTTGGTGTCAATAAGGAAAAATGCTTCACTTCCACCCCCATATGAAAATCTCAAAGTCTTCATTGACCTATCAAAAGAAACATTGAAGAGATTAAATACTTCAAGCCTTTTACTGACGCTTTGAGAAAAACAACATGTCTTACCATTGGGGTCGTCCCAACAATAACTTGATTTTCACATATAAATAAAAGACGATTATGGTTAATGAACCAGAAGAGAGCCTGAAGATCTTCAAAGAACTGAGTATACCAACAACCCAGACTAGGAAAGAGTCCTGAAGAATCAAATTAAGAAGAAGCACAAAAATAATTCTAGAAAAACCTTTAATGGTCCGCAACAAACACGGAGAACCGGACAGGGCCAAAATCACCAGCATACAAAGGAGGAATTTAGATAATATATCTCCTGCTGAATAAATACAGTTCAGTTACTAAGTTTGTATTTTGTATCAAGAAAGTATTACCAAGTTACACTGACATGAATATGCGACTTATAAAGAGGATATCCGACAAAATGAGAGTGACTTCTTTGGGAACCTCGGTAACCGCAAACTAGTGAAAAGCGATCATCAACCGGGATGATGATAAACTTTATGTCAATCAACGTCAATGGATTAAACTCCCCTCAAAAAAGGTATCTTCTATGAAGATCTAAAAAATGAGATAAATGCGCAATAGGCTCTTATCTCTAAATTATAGAGGTATATATATGGCGACAAGGGCCTAATCACCTGATCTGGTTGTGTAACCCACAACCAGTATGAACGCTTAGTCAGTAGCTGCTGCTGGATCCACACATCCACGGGTCACCGCGGTAAGAATCAGCATGGAAGGACAGAGTGTCATATGATCCATGCTGCTACCAAAGGAAGACCAGGACAAAGGATAGTCTGGTTGAAGTTAACTCTTTAATCCTTCGCTTTCGGAGCCCCTCCTGGCTCCTTCCTCAGGGAAATATTCTTCTATGGAGAGACATCCAGAAACATTATGCTGAAGTCATAGGGGTACAAGAGACCAAATTCGCATCAGAGAAAACACCCAAATTTGACCATATACTTTATCCAACAGTGTTATTATCATCTAACAAAAAGAAAAAAAAGGATGGTGTGGCCATAATCATCGAAGAATCAGTGAACTACGAGGGATTGGAAGGCCCAGATGGGAGATAACCCATAGTTATTTGCAAACTTAATAACATTCTTTTCACTTTAGCCACAATATTTGCCCCAAATAAAGGTCAAGCTACATTTCGAAATAGGGTCCTTTCCTTAACAAGAGAGTATCAAAAAGGAGCACTCCTTCTCTTTGGAGATTTTAGCACCATCCCCAACCCAACATTAGACTCATCTAACATAATTAAATCGAAAACTGGCATTAATTAGTGGTCCAAAATAAAATTGCAGAATTGCAAAATCGGAACACGGCATTTAGAAAATTTTATCCCAAAAAAGGATCATCAAAGGGTACTGAAGAGACATTACATAGGACTGAATTACCTTGTGGGGTATGGACATTTTAGTTAAAAAAAACTAAACTTTGTAAAATTCCTAAAATAACAAACTCAGCAGATACTCATCCTCTCTAAGTTTAGCGCCATCTTACAACTGCTGTATCTCTGTCTCAGTGTTTTGGCTGTCATGTCATGCACTTCACCACTCTGGCCAATCAATTAGCCCATTGGTTTGTGTACCACGCACCCGAACAAACACACACCACAAAGAGACACACACAACACAGAGACACACACACACCCAAGGGGGCACACACACACCCTATAGCGACACATGCACTCACCCAACAGGGACACACACACACACCACAAAGAGACACACACAACACAGACAAACACACCACACAGACCCCCCCACAGGGACACACACACATAGCCACCCTATAGGAACACATGCACTCACCCCACAGGGACACACACACACCACAAAGAGACACACACACACACCACACAGACCCCCCCCCCCACAGGGACACACACACATACACACCCTATAGGGACACATGCACTCACCCCACAGGGAAACACACACACCACAAAGAGACACACACAACACAGAGACACACACACCCCACACAGACACCCCCCCACAGGGACACACACACATACACACCCCATAGGGACACATGCACTCACCCCACAGGGACACACACACACCACAAAGAGACACACACACACACCACACAACCCCCCCCCCCCACAGGGACACACACACATACACACCCTATAGGGACACATGCACTCACCCCACAGGGAAACACACACACCACAAGAGACACACACAACACAGAGACACACACACCCCACACAGACACCCCCCCACAGGGACACACACACATACACACCCTATAGGGACACATGCACTCACCCCACAGGGACACACACACACCACAAAGAGACACACACAATACAGATACACACACACACCACACAGACCCCCCCACAGGGACACATACACACCCCATAGGGACACATGCACTCAACCCACAGGGACACACAAAACAAAGAGACACACACAACAGAGACACACACCACACAGACCCCCCCCCACACGGACACACACACATACACACCCTATAGGGACACATGCACTCACCCCACAGGGACACACACATACACACACCCCAGGGACACACACACCACACAGACAGACACAGATGTGCACAAATCACCTCACACAACTCGCCTCATATGTGTGCTATCTTTAATTTCCAAACATAAACATCTGATTAAAAAAGCCAATGTGCAACACATGTGCCATATAGGGAATTAAGGCAGATGTCAGTCACATGAGCTGTCTATTATGTGTATGTGTGAGGTAACATATACTGCCCGGCCAGGGGGAGGTTTACTGTTGGCTGGAGATTTATTAGGCTGCCTATAGCAACCAATCACAGCTCAGCTTCTATTTTCTTACAGGTCATTAATATGACATATTCAAATTCTATTTGTTATAGCTAACAGCAGTTATTTATTAACCCGTGCATAGCCGGGTACTACAGCTAGTATTTTCATATAAAGATAACAAGTGCTTTGAATTTAAAGGGAAGGTGTCATGTGTATAAATGCCATTAATTTGCAGATATGGGGTTAACCTGCATGTTAAAAGTGTTCTGGATAAACTCGGCACCTTCACATTAAAGCTGCTGGAAGGAAATTAACTTTAATCCTCTTGGCAGTGTTCTAGTTTTAGTCATTGGAGAGGTCCTGTCGTGAGTTCAGTCTACGTTCTGTAGAGTGGAGAGTGGTGGCTGTAACTGACACCCCTTCACACTGACTGACAGCCAGGTCTATTGCAGAGTGGCTGTCAGTCTGTGCAGGGAGAATGGTTACAGCCTCCACTCTTCATACACAGAGTGGGGAACCTGCACCCACACTGCCCCAGTGACTGAAACTCAAACACTGGCAGGGAAAGAAAGAAAAGTAAGAGAGTGAGGAGCTGACTGCTGCATAGAAATCAATATCAATGACTTGGACATAGCAGACTGCGATTTCAAGAATTAAATACTCAGCTTGGAATGTAAGGCTGCCTTCACACAGCATTTTTTGGGATCAGTGTCTATCCATTTTAAAACTCATGGCCACTAGGGATGGGCGAATCTACTCGCTAGGACTCGTTACTCGGCGAGTAGTAAGGGACTCGCAGGACTCGGTACTCTGCGAGTTTCCCAGCGTTTACTCGCACGAGTCCAATCAATGGCAAATGCTGACAAAACTAGGATTGCCATTGTTTGCATTAGACTCGGCTACTGTGCCAGTGATAGCAGGGAAACTCGCAAATAACTGCTGTTACATTGCGAGCCGAGTCCAGCTGTCTTCTCTGTGCAGCTCCAGGGTCCTAGAGCCCGCCTGCTCACAGACATGATGTAGCAGAGCTGAGATTGTTCTCAGTCTGCTCATTCCCTGTGCATAGACATCTATATCTATGCACAGGGGATGTAGCAGAGAGGACATCGCGTTTTGGACTACGTTGGCCGGAAAAGGATTTTTTAAATTAAAGATGGAGTCCCTAATGGCTTTTTTTTTATTTCAAATAAAAATTTTTCTCTGTGTTTTTTTAACCCTTTATTGGAGATTCTTAGTGGCTGGGTCAAACGTGGCCTGACATTAAGAATCTCGGGTTTAATACCAGCTTGTATAACAAAGCTGGTATTAACCCCTTTATTACCCAGCGTGCCACCGCCACCAGGGCCGCTGGAAGAGCGGGGTTCAGCGCCAGATGGCGCTTCAATGAACGCGTCATCTTTTGGGGCGGCTGCGGGCTGCAATTTGCAGCGGGGGGTGCCCAGAAAACTTGGGCATCCCTGCGCTGCGGATTCCAGCCCCCAGCTGCTTAGCTGTACCTGGCTAGACATAGAAATTGCGTGGAGCCCCACGCATTTTTTTTTTATTATTTCATGAATTTCAGAGTCAGAGTCTCAGAGTCAGAGTCTGTGAAAGAAAGAATGCGCATATAGGGTCTTATCTCAATTAAAAACTTTCACTTGTCGATGTGGAATTACTCACCTTTGTCAGTTGTGAAACCCACAACTGGTAGAATAGCGTACAAGCAGCTGCTGCAGGGACCGCACTCTCAACTGTGACCGTGGTCGTGATGTAGATTCTTGGACAAAGTGCTTTGGTGTCCGCGCTGCTGCTCCAAAACCAAAGAAACACAGACACAGGAATGTCTGGTACAGCTACAGCCTTTATTTTCCGACGCGTTTCGGAGCCTCCTCCCGAGCTCCTTCCTCAGGGAACATCCCTGGATGTTCCCTGAGGAAGGAGCTCGGGAGGAGGCTCCGAAACGCGTCGGCAAATAAAGGCTGTAGCTGTACCAGACATTCCTGTGTCTGTGTTTCTTTGGTTTTGGAGCAGCAGCGCGGACACCGAAGCACTGTGTCCGAGAGTCAGAGTCTGACTCAGAGTCAGAGTCTCAGAGTCAGAGTCTCAGAGTCAGAGTCTCACAGTCAGAGTCTCACAGTCAGAGTCAGAGTCTCAGAGTCAGAGTCTCAGAGTCAGAGTCTCAGAGTCAGAGTCTCAGAGTCAGAGTCAGAATCTCAGAGTCAGAGTCAGAGTCTCAGAGTCAGAGTCTCAGAGTCAGAGTCTCAGAGTCAGAGTCAGAGTCTCAGAGTCAGAGTCTCAGAGTCAGAGTCTCAGAGTCAGAGTTTTAGAGTCAGAGTCTCAGAGTCAGAGTCTCAGAGTCAGAGTCTCAGAGTCAGAGTCAGAATCTCAGAGTCAGAGTCTCAGAGTCAGAGTCTCAGAGTCAGAGTCTCAGAGTCTCAGAGTCAGAGTCTCAGAGTCAGAGTCAGAGTCTCAGAGTCAGAGTCTCAGAGTCAGAGTCTCAGAGTCAGAGTCAGAGTCTCAGAGTCAGAGTCTCAGAGTCTCAGAGTCAGAGTCAGAGTCTCAGAGTCAGAGTCAGAGTCTCAGAGTCAGAGTCAGAGTCTCAGAGTCAGAGTCTCAGATTCAGAGTCTCACCCTCAGAGCCAGAGTCAGAGTCTCAGAGTCAGAGTCAGAATCTCAGAATTTCATGAAATAATTTAAAAAAAATGCGTGGGGCTCCGCGCAATTTCTATTTCTAGCCAGGTACAGCTAAGCAGCTGGGGGCTGGAATCCGCAGCGCAGGGATGCCCAAGTTTTCTGGGCACCCCCCGCTGCAAATTGCAGCCCGCAGCCGCCCCAGAAGATGGCGTGTTCATTGAAGCGCCATCCTCTGGCGCTGAACCCCGCTCTTCCAGCGGCCCTGGTGGCGGTGGCACGCTGGGTAATAAAGAGGTTAGGGCCAGCTTTGTATTATCAGCTGGCCCTAAGCCCGAAATTTATGGCGGTCACGCCAATATTAGACATGACCGCCATGAATTTCTATTAAATTGTTTTAAAAAAAGCACAACACAGAGAAAATTTTTTATTAGAAATAAAAAAAAAAGCCATTAGGGACTCCATCTTTAATTAAAAAAATCCTCTTCCGTCCGACGCAGTCCAAAACGCGATGTCCTCTCTGCTCATCCCTGTGCATAGATATAGATGTCTATGCACAGGGATGAGCAGACTGAGAACAATCTCAGCTCTGCTACATCAGGCAGCAGGCAGGCTCTAGGACCCTGGAGCTGTGGCAGCCAGGACACAGAGCAGACAGGACTCTTATCTGTGCGAGTTTCCCAGCGATTACAGTTGTAAAGTAAACGAGTCCAATGCAAATAAATGGCAAAACTAGGAT
The DNA here is from genome assembly GCA_033576535.1 of Allobates femoralis. Classification (NCBI taxonomy): domain Eukaryota; kingdom Metazoa; phylum Chordata; class Amphibia; order Anura; family Aromobatidae; genus Allobates; species Allobates femoralis. Next base: position 287,254,690 of record JARQOC010000003.1, on the reverse strand, counting down.
TGCTTCAGGCTGAAGCTTCCGAGACACATCTGCGATTTGTAAATCTCACACTACTCGCTATTACTCGCGTCCCCATTCATTAACATTGGACTCGCTAGACTCGCAACGAGTAGCGAGTCCCGGGCTCAGACTCGCTAGAGTCAAGCGATTCCGAGTAATTTAGGATTCGCCCATCACTAATGGCCACGCATCCGTTTTGGCCTCCCATATATCCCTATGGGCACAGATTGGTCCTATATGGCCATCAGTGTGTCAGTTTTGTCACGGATCCGTATGTGTCAGTTTTTTTCATGCACACTGAATTGGAGACTGTTCTGATTTTGGGCTGCCTTGAAAATCACTGACACCAACGGACAAACATGGATCCATATCTGTCCACGTCAAATAAAATGGATGTCTATGGAGCGTGGATCTGTATAGATACATGAAAAAAAACAGATCCATGAACCCGATCCGTTTTTCTGCACTGTGCATACTCACAAGCAAGGTACAGCTCCTCCCACCGCTATCTCTGGTGACTGATGATGGATCTTTAAAACAAATCACCTGTGGTCATCACTTGGCATCCGTTTGAACAGATATGTGCCTGTCTATGTGGTCCTTGAAATTCAAGAAGCATCACGGATGTCAAAATTATGCAGTGTGAAAGCAGCCTAACTGCTGAGCATACTGGCCAGGCTCTAGTGGTCAATATCCTTGGAAACAAGCTGTGCTCTATGTAAGATAAGAGCTCAAAGGCCGGCTTCAGACTGCGTGTCTGATCCGATCCGTAGCTGTCTGCTTGAGGCAGACAGCCGCGGACCGGATCAGCACACAGGACGGGGGGCTATTATGCCCTCCGATCCTGTGTGCAGCCGCACGCAGCTGAAGCCGCTGACAGGTCAGGACCGCGGCGCCCGCGGTCCTCACCTATTAGCAGCGGGAACTGCGTGCGGCTGCACACAGGATCGGAGGGCATGATAGCCCCCCAGTCCTGTGTGATGATCCGGTCCGCGGCTGTCTGCCTCAAGCGGACAGCTACGGATCGGATCAGACACGCAGTCTGAAGCCGGCCAAAGACCAGAGAGAGAAAGTACCGGTAAGTCAATTGCAAACTTTATTTTTTTCATGCTGTCTAACTAATTATACCAGTTTTATAACATGAGAATGCCTCTTTAAAAATTATGACAAAGGCTGGACCATTTACCTTAAACTAAAAGATAGTGGATAATTGATGATCATTAGTGCTGACTTATGTCTGCTGCTGATAGTGATTATCCTGCTGTACACTGTGTTTGCCTCACTTGTATATGGCAAATTGTTTATGGCATAAAATTAGCAATTACCTTCAGAAAATAATATAGTTACACAGATACAGGTCTCATTACTATAAATTATGATAATTGTACATACTTTAACTAAAAATAGCTAAACTGTCTCACTATTCATTCAGACCTTGGGCCTAAACTATCTTAGCTTGTTTGCCATAACTAAGCTATGAGGTTTCCGCAGACATGACTATATGGCTATACAGATAACAGCTGTAGACTCTAATTTCTGTTCACTGATCGAAAGGTCAGACATAACAATACAGGACTAACTGCCCGGCACAACCGTGGTCTGTCATAACACAAGTGACATTATTGTCACAGAGATGCATGATGCACTCGCTTTCCCACAGTCCCTCAAAGGATGACACTAACGTCATATGTGACTCAGGGTGTCTTGTCAAATGACTTACTGGCTGAAAATGCTGTTTAGTGACAGAGAAGCAAAATTTTGGATTAAAATGAATGCTTACATGAAATTTTCACAAGGCTAGACAGAAACTATATATCTTAGGGAAAAGCAAGGAGTAAAATAAAAAACAATACAGTACTACAATAAAGCAGTAATTTCACTGCACTTTGCAGAGTCTGTTTGCTATAAGCATTTGTCGCACTCCAGGGAAGGGGTACTCAGAACCAGGCCCTCTCTTCAGTCTGCTAGGGGATGTCACGGCGACATGACCCAGCTCCGTATGCCCAAATGTGGCAAATAAAAAGGGGATGAAGAAAAAGGGGAAAAATAAAGTTTATAAAAGTAATTTGTGACGACACCCGTAGTATGTGGCTATTTGAGGCCACCGCTGCAATCGGAAATGCTGGGGGTTTAGTGGATGCAGCCAGATGGTGAACCCGCTACGGGTAGGACTGATCCCCAGGGCATCCGAAGGTGTAATGTAAAAGTGTAAAGTTCTCCGTACCTTCAGGCAGCATACACAGTCTCTGCGCTGTTGCGGCTTCTCCTATCTCCTGTGAATAAATAACTGAGTCCACACCGTACTGGGCTTTACCGGGCTTTTACTCTTACTTCACACTTAACAGTTCACAGTCTCTTTACAGTCATTGCAACAGATAAGCTCACACAGCAACTCTGCACAGTTCTTTACGGGCTTAGGTTCTCACTGCAGCCGGGACGTTTCATCTGCGTGACTCCCCCCGAGTGTACCTCTTGGACCCTTTCGTTCTCCTCTCTGCATGTGGTTACGGTCCCACCTTCATGAGCTCTTTAATGATTTGTCCCACTCTTTGGGTCACTAGCCCTAGTACGATAGCTTTCTCCCTCACCACACCGGTGGTAAGGTCTCGGGACATAGAGTTCCCGCACCCCCTGGTTTTTTGTGGTTTGGGACTTAAAGCTACCCAGCCACATCTACAGATCTGGCACTCTGGTTCTTTGGCCCAGCTACCAGGGTCCCACATTAGTTAGGCACACCTGGCTCCTTCCTCGGGTTCAGCCTGGGTTCCCGGCCGGCCATCAGTGGTGCCTTCTGTCGCGCTCTGCTATTGTCAGTGTGGAACCCACTGGGACGGGTACTAGGTACCGGACCGGGGTATCACGGGGGTTATCACGGCGGTCTTGGTCCGGACTGTGTCCCGAGCCCACAAGTAAAAGGGTTATTTACAGGGATTGTCATGACACCACCCACGAGTTGTGGTCAATGGGGACCACGGCTGCTGCTTGCATCTGCCAGGAGGATGGATGGTGCTGCAGCTGGATGGATGAGCCCGCCATGGGTCGGGCTGCTCCTGACAGGGTAAATAACAGTTTAGCATGCAAGGACACAAACACTGGAGACTCTGGCAGGGTTCACTGGGTTTTACTTAAGTTCTCCACATTTTCTCAGTACAGTTCACAGTTCACACACAGTTTACTCCTGCAGTCAAGCCTTCTTATCCCCTCGTTCTGACTCCTTTCAGGCCCATCTTCCTCTAATTCTTCCATATGACAGGCAACACGGGTTCTTTTACTGTGACCCTATCACCGGGTGTAGTTGAGCCCTTATACGCTGCTGTGTCTCATAGCACTGTGTTAGGAGGGCAGACTTGGAATCTGCATCTCCCCGCTGGGATGTCTGTCATCTGGGCTTGTAGCTCCACTCACCTCAGAGCCAGCACTCTGGTATTGGCCTAGCCTCCAGTGTCCCTGCTGTACTAACAAGAAAAGAGAGGGGGGGGACAAGAGGCGCAATAGTGCCCTTATCACTAGACACTAAAAACAAGTAGGTGAGAAAAGGTTCACTCACCTAGTCCAGTTGTGCCACCCACAACTGGTTAAAAGGCCTGATAGGATAAGTGTCCTGATGGCTGCTGCTGGACTTCCACCGGTCTCCACTCGGGTAGACGAAATTGAAGCTCTGGGAAAGGAAGGTGTGTCACAGTCCGCGCTGCCAAGAAATCAGATCCCTGAGGAAGACGCCAGGAGGGCGTTGAAACGCGTTGGATGAATAAAAAGGATTAATTTGGAGACCGATTACTAGCGTTATTTACGAGCGGATGTCTTGGCAGCGCGGACTGTGACACACCTTCCTTTCCCTGCTGTACTAAGGCTCTGTCCTACCAGTGTGATTTCTGCACCAGAAGGGATTCTCCACCTCGAAGTCTTCCTTTAACCACGCTGCCGTTTTCCTTCCTGGCCCAGCTATACTGGTCTAGTCCTGGTCTTTACTGCTCGGCACCCTCTGACCTATTACTGTTACTTCCAGGTTTTCCCCTTATGTACCCAGTCTATCACCTTGACTACGTCCCACCCACTTCCCTCTAAACCCTACCACCCCTTGCCCGCCTAGAGTCCCGGGCACCGGGTTGGGTGTTGTATTCTGTGGGTGTGTTTTGGGGTACTTTTGTATAAGCTGACTACCCTCTGCTTGACTGCAGTTCCCTCTTGTGGCCACCCTGTATGCAGGGGCGCCACATCAGCTTGGTCTCATTCACTGCTTAGCTGATGGGTGTTTCTGCTTAGGAGTTCTCTACTTCCTCCAATTCTCCCACTTGAGAGACTCTCCGACTCTCAGACCCTTTCCTAACTTAGTGTTCCTGGATTTTTACTCCAGTTCCTCCACCCTTTCCCGGTTGCTGTACTACTTTCCACTCTCAATTAGCTCCTCCCGCCATCCCTCACCTGACATGAAGTGACTTTGACTCAGGATCGGAATGTGTATTTGGGGTGTTGGTACGAGGTGAAGACTTACCAATCCCAGCTGCAATTCACCTTTGTGGCCGCCTTTCCGCAGAGGTACCACACATGCTATTAGCTTCTGCGAGGCCGTTATAAGATAGTTGGATAGCTGTTCCTCCAGTCTGTGATATTATGAGAATGGAGAAGTGTTCCTAATTTAAGCAAATTAGTATTTTTTTAATCTCTCCCCAATTTATAAACATTTAGAGTATTTGCTTATAATAAGTATATTTAGTGCGTATTTGGCACATTTTTGTCATGTTTTTGGTGTATTTTTTATGTTTTATTTACATGCATTTTTGTTGCAGATTATTCCTACTCTTAGGCTGGTTTCACACTAACGTTTTTTGAATTCTGGGGGGATGCAGATAAATCCTGCATCCCCTCGAAATCCCCTTCAATTGACAAAATGGATGCATCCACACTGGTATTATCACGCATCAGTGATAATACCGGTGCGAGAGCAGAGAATTGCATCCGGATTTTTTCCCTTTTTATTGCAGGATCTGGTGGTAAATGACATGCCCTCTAGAGGGCGTGTCATTTCATACTTGGTTCAGGGCATGGTCAGACCAAAAACCTGAGTCCGGTGTCCGGATCCCACAGGACCCGAATTCTGTCGGATCCGGGTTCAATAGAGCCTCATTGCAATTTAACCCATTGTGCTCCATATCCGGATGTTCATGGTTTTGTCACGGAGACCTAATTCGCTACAAAATGTATTTTGGACCCAGTTTAGGGGGAAAAGTAAACAACTGGATGCACCCGCAAGTGCCTGCAGCCACATTGAGAGTCAATGGTGCCAAAAACAGACACAGGTGCGTCCAGTTTAGGTTGGATTCACACGGATACCAAAAAAAAAATAGTGTGAAACCAGCCTTAGTATGAGGAAAATCTGCCAGAAGAAATTAAAGGGGTTGTCCAGGCTTTTGCTATATTCCATACGTGTATCTGGGCTGCAAAATGTTGACAATCTGCAATATACTTGCTGTCAACATTTTGCAGGGTTACCTAGATAACACATATTTGCAGCTGGCAAGGAACGTCCAGGGGCGTGATTGTGCATGGAAATGAGAACTGGTCGTTTCCTCCCAGTCTCTGGCAATCACGCCCCCTCCCCTATTCCCAGTATGGCCAGCCACCACCCAGGACGTTACACCCTCCCCACTGTCACTATGGCTGGCCACATCCAAGGGCTCCTGCTGGCTGCCCCCTCCCCACTGTACACTATTGGATGCCACCCCCAGGGTTCCTACTGGCTGCCCCAGCCCCTAATGTCACCACCCACCCTCTCTGCCCTGCAAAACAGTGGTTCCCAGTGCACTGATACAATGTGCCGAATCCTCTGCTGTGAAAGCGATTCGGGCACACTGTGTCAGTGCAGTAGGGGACCCGCTGCATTTGTGTGCCGCTCACCCTCACTGCTCTAAGCAGCCGGGGTCCGCAGCCCTGGTCCATGTCCTGTGCAGCTGGGGTCCGCAGCTGGATCTCTGCTGTGTGCAGCAGCGCCCGATCTCTCTAGACCTCCAGTATGATAGAGCACAGAGGAGCGGTATAGAGAGGACCGCTCCACCGGCACTGTGCTCTATTATATTGGAGGTCTGGAGAGATCGGGCGCCGCTCCACACAGCAGACATCCAGCTGCGGACCCCAGCTGCACAGGACATGGACCAGGGCTGCGGACCCCGACTGCCCAGAACAGGGAGGGTGAGCAGCACACACATGCAGTGGGTCCTCTGCTGCACTGTCACAGTGTGCTGCAATTGCTTTCACAGCAGAAGATTCGGCACATTATATCAGTGCACTGGGGACCGCTATTAGGGGCTGGGGCGGCCAGTAGGATCCCTGGGGGTGGCATCCAATAGTGTATAGTGGGGAGGGGGTGGCCAGTAGGAGCCCTGGGTTGTGGCTGGCCATAGTGAGAGTGGGGAGCGGGCGGGCCTGTAACGTCCTGGGGTGGCTGGCCACACTGGGAATAGGGGAGGGGGTGTGATTGCCAGAGACTGGGAGGAAATAACCAGTTCTCATTTCCATGCACAATCACGCCCCCTGGACGTTCCCTGCCAGCCACAAATATGTGTTATCTAGGTAACCCTGCAAAATGTTGACAACATGTATATTGCAGATTGTCAACATTTTGCAGCCTAGATACACATATGAAATATAGCAAAAGACCGGACAACCCCTTAAAGCAACGTGTGCATGATACTTCAAGATTCTTTTTCACTTTGCTGGCATCAGTAAACCCTTCAGGTCTTGTGATAAGTCTACACAGAAGAAAATGTTACAAATCTGCAAAGTGTGCACAGCTCCTATTGATTCAACCAGAGCTAGGGTGGATGAGGGACTCGGACACCGGGGCTACTGTGTGGGGAGTCACGGATGGTCGGGACCCCGGTGCCGTGCCCTGGTGATCAATTATACCAGATGTTGATGGTAAACAGTGGGGGTAAAAGGGGTTATTTACAGGGGAACGTGACGCCACCTGTAGAGTCCGGTAAGATGGTACCGGCGCTGCCAGCCGGCCACTGAGGTGATGGAGGGGGCAGCAGTGTGTGGTACAGCTCCCCACAGGTGTAGCTTTACCTCAGGGCAGCTATGATGGTGAGACGGTGAGGGAGGACAGTGATGGTAAATGATGGTACAGTTCTTACCCCTTATGTTGATGATGTTAAGCCCTCCGGGCTGCGGCAGGAAGAATAACAGAAACCAGTTCCAGTTTAACTCTGCTTTACTCAGTTCCGGCTCATGGCATAACAAGACACGGTACAGTTTGGTTTAAGGTGTTGCTGCCAACTCAGGGTTTCTCTTATGGAGTCTCTAGATGTTCTCTCTTAGTCTTTCAGGGTCTATTACTTTCTTTCTCTAGATCTTTCAGTCTTTACCACCTTTGAAGAGCTTCCCCGCCAGTCCTACGGTCTGTGTCTAGAAGATAAGGTCTGTCCACTACTCGGTCTGGACAGGGCAACCCGAGTGCAAAAGGCTCCCTTCCAGCACCGCAGTAAATGTCTGTCCCTTTTAATTTCTCCTAGTGTCCTGAACGGTTTTCAGTCCTGAGGGGAGAGGAACCTTTGTGGCGCTGTCAGCAACCCGTTTCTGTTGGGCCTACAGCTCGTCGGTTTTCCAGTCAGGGCTGAACTCCTGGCTGCCTCGGTTGTCCGTGTCACCGGTGTCCCCTCAACATGACCAGCTGGCTCCTACCAGTCTTGGCCTGTTGCCATCTGTCCTGGGCCCCCACATTGAGATGGGGTACCCTCCACTCAGCTGGGCTGCCAGGCCTGACCACTCTGTCTGCCTTCCCAGCACCGACTGAGGTCAAACTGTCAACTGTCACTCTACTCAGTCCTAAGCTCCGCCCCCACCTGTGGAACCTACTATATTACCAGTTCCCCCTACTCTAAGTGGTGCGGTCCTAAGTGAGTGCTAAAAATAGACTCCGTAAGATTTAATCCTAAACCAGCAACTTACAAAATAATATTACACAGAAATAATAAATACAATACTACTCTGTGGCGCCTAGTCACAGGGGCGCTACACTATAACAACTGTTTTTCAAAGCTAGATGACCCCTTTAAAGTTGGTGAGTATGGCACCATTAATTGATGTGTAAATGTAATTATAATATTTATTTGAATATGATACAGTTGCATGATTCTAAATATGTATTTTGTTCAGTCCACCACCATAGACAGCAAATGCCATATATTTTGTATATATACAGTGGCATGCAAATGTTTGCACCCCTGGTCAAAATTACTGTTAATGTGAACAGTTAAAGGGAACCTGTCACCCAAAATTAGGTTCCTAACCTCTTAATACCTATCCCTGCAGCCTTACAGTACTATCTAAACCATCCCTGTCTGAACTTTTATAGTAATATAGGAGTAGAATAAACTAGTTTGCAAACTTACAAAATCCAGGACAGAGGGGCGTTCCTCGTGGCGTCTGTGACGGGTAGGCGGGTCCCCTGTGCCGCGCTACTGATGCGGCCAAGGCTAGGGGGTACTCAGCCACCGGGTCTGCTGAATAGGGAGTCACAGGTGGATGGGATCCCGGTGCTGTGCCTTGGGGATCATTTGAAGGGGGATGTTGATGATGGGAGAAGGGGCTATTTGCAGGGGAACGTGACGCCACCTTTAGTTCCCGGTAATATGGTACTGGCGCTGCCAGCCGGCCGCTAAGGTGATGGTTGGGGCAGCAGAGTGTGGTACAGCTCCCCACAGATGGAGCTTTACCTCAGGGCAGCAATGAAGGAAAATCGTGAGGGAGGGCAGTGATGAAGGAAGATGGCGAAGGAAGGCAGTGATGAAGTCCTTTCTGGCACAATGGTGAATTGCTGCGGTTATACAGGCACACATACACACAGGGATTATTGTTTCGGTACCTTTTACTGATGGTAACATAACAGGTACAGTCCAGAATAATAACCAGGTCCCCTGTGCAATTTGGGACTTTCACCTTAGAAAGTTATGAGGCCTCCTCTGTGTCTGTGCTCTGCTGTGTGGGATGAGTCCTGCCTGAGCCTGAACCCACCACTTCTTTTCTGTTCTTTATCCTAAACTGACAATGAGGTCCTCCTGCGGGGTCCCTGTTTCTCTTGTGGCCCCTGGTCCTATGCTTGGTCAGTTTAGTGCATCTTTTCTTATCTCCTCAGGGCTGAACTCCTCCTGAGTTTGCTGGGTTTTCTGCTGCAGATCTGCAGGCTGGCAGCATCTGACTCCTGTGTACGGGTGTACTAAAGGGGTATATAATAAATCCCTTTTTTCAGTTCCCTTTCTCCTCCACTTGCCTTCGGCCCCTTCTCTGGGGTGTGCACAGCAGTCAGTCTTCCCTGGTCCTGGCCTGAATATCTTTCCAGAGACCAACAGCTCTGACTCCACACTCTTCCTCTCCTCACACGAACTAACTGAAACTGTCTCCTGGGACTAACTGCCTCCTCCCCTCAGCCTGAGTGCTCTTAAAGGGGAACTGACTTAATGCAGCCAGTAGAGCTCCCCCTTCAGGTCTGGGGTGGAAGGTGGTGTGTGTTGTGTCAAACCAAGGTGTTAGTCCTTCCTTGCACCGGTGAAACCTCTGGCAATCCCCCGCAGTGGTGCCACACTACCCCCGCCTTGCCATTCTATTACGCCCTAATGGGTGTCATTTCAGCCTGCAGAGTGTGAGCACAATTTAAATCTCGCGCCCGCAACGTCACCGCTACGACGCGGTCACGTGATGCCGGGATCACGTCACTTCCGGTCACCGTAGGTTTTACACAGGCCGACTTCAGCATGCAATCTGCACATGCTCTTAGTCGGCCTGTGTGAGACCTGCGGCAACCGGAAGTGTCCCATGTTAAACATAGTGACTTGCGGTGTATGCGTCCAGCTTGCGATTCACCTCCGCAGGATGCTGCGGAGGGGGACGCAAGTGTGAAGGCAGCCGTATATAGCAGTGTGCTTGCTGAAAACTGTTACATCACCTAATGTATGGAAGATGCTTTCTTGCTTTTTAAGAGTGATCTGATTTAATCCTCCAAAATACAAAGAACTCGTGTTTACTTTGGCCAGCCTCACTATACACAGTTTTGGACATACAACATACTGCTTTTACATTTTAGCTTAGTTTTTCTTAAATAAATAATGACAATGTAATTTGTCTTATGTTGTTGATCTGAGGATATATTTACCTAATTTTAAGACTTTTTAAGGACCAGATGATTTTTTATTTTGCCGTGATATGTAAAACCATAGAATTCAAATAGGATGTACTGAGTTTTTCTCATGACTGCATGTAGCATTAACAGTACTAACATTTCTGTATGCTGATGGAATAAAGGTGGCTGTTACCAAGTTCACATTAGTGTTCATATATACATTTTTAAACCTGAAATAAGGGCAATGCCGAATGCAGCACACGACGAACTTGACATGCCCCATTAATACGGTAGATCTTTAGCACTGAAAAGAGGAGGAAAGGCACCTATGCAAAAATATTTACTTAGTGGAGCATGTTGATCTGGTAGATGGCCACCTGAGCAGCATCTTGTAGTAGAGCTGAGAGCAACAAGGGTATTGTTCCAGAATCAACTTTATTCAAATTAAAGGGAATCTGTCACCATATTAATCTAACCACCTCTCAGAGCAGCATCTCAGCAGCATGCTATAGGGGCATGGTGTCACTTACTGTGCTGCTTACTATAGTTTTGATAAAATTATTGTTTTATCTGGTGCCGATCTAAGATTTCTTTTGAGCTTTGTATTACCCTGTCCATACCACTGATTGGCAGCTTTCTATGTACACTGTGCATAGGCTTAAAGCTACTAATCAGTGGTGGGGAGGGGCCAAAAGCAGATCATGAATATGAAGGACTACAATGGGTACGGAAAGTATTCAGACCCCTTTAAATTTTTCACTCTTTGTTACATTGCAGCCATTTGGTAAATTCAAAAAAGTTAATTTTTTTCTTATTAATGAACAGTCTGCACCCCATCTTGAATGAAAACCACCCCGAAATGTAGATATTTGTGCATATTTATTAAAAAAGAAAAACTGAAATATCACATGGTCTATTCAGCCCCTTTGCTCGGTATTGAGTAGAAGCACCCTGTTGAGCTAGTACAGCCATGAGTCTTCTTGGGAATGATGCAATAGGTTTTTCACACCTGGATTTGGTGATCCTCTGCCATTCTTCCTTGCATATTCTCTCCAGTTTAGTCAGGTTGAATGGTCAACATTGGTGGACAGCCATTATCAGGTCTTTCCAGAGATGCTCAGTTGGGTTTAGGTCAGGGCTCTGGCTGGGCCAGTCAAGAATGGTCACAGAGTTGTTCTTAAGCCACTCATTTGTTATTTTAGTTGTGTGTTTAAGGTCATTGTCTTGTTGGAAGGTGAACCTTTGGCCAAGTCTGAGGTCCAGAGCACTCTGGAAGAGGTTTTCATCCAGAGTATCTCTGTACTTGGCTGCATTCATGTTTCCTTTAATAGCAACGAGTTGTCCGGTCCCTGCAGCTGAAAAACACCTCCATGGCATGATGCTGCCACCACCATCTTTCACTGTTGGGATTGTATTGGACAGGTGATGAGCAGTGCCTGGTTTTCTCCACACATACCACTTAGAATTATCACCAGAAAGTTCTATCTTCATCTCATCAGATCATAGTCTAGGCGTTCTTCATGTGTTTTTTTTTGCAAACTCTATGCAGCTTTCATATGTCTGGCACTGATGAGAGGCTTCCATCGGGCCACTCTGCAATAAAAGCCCAACTGGTTGAGGACTGCAGTAATAGTTGACTTTGTGGAACTTTCTCCCATCTCCTTACTGCATCTTTGGAGCTCAGCCAAAGTGATCTTGGGGTTCTTCTTTACCTCTCTCACCAAGGCTCTTCTCCCACAATTGCTCAGTTTGGCTGGACGGAGAAGTTAAGGAAGACTTCTAGTGGTCTTAAACTTCTTTCATTTAAAGGGATCCTGTCACCCCCAAAACACCTCTAAACCTATTAAAAGCTGTCCCTAGAGCATATTAACACTTACCCTACACTCCTTTTACCTCCTAAATGCACATAGTCAAAGTGAATAAAAACGTTATTATAGTACCTCATTACTGATGATAATGAGTGACTATGCTATTCATAGTCACTCATCCAGACTGCCCCTCTTCTTCATATCACGCCTGAATAGGCGTGATCTACATCCCAGATTCAAATTCGCGCCTCCCTGCACGCCTCCCCGCTGTGCCCTGTGTCGTCTGAGGCTGCAGTGTGGCTGGGTGACGCGGTCCGCGTCATTCCCGGCGCCGGGTGACATATTTACACCCGCGCCGCGCTGTCAGCTTCAAAATGCGCACTGCGCATGCGCATGCGCATTGCGCATTTTGAAGCTGACAGCGCGGCGCGCATGTGCATTGCGCATTTTGAAGCTGACAGTGCGGCGCGGTGGTAAATACGTCACCCGGCGCCGGGAATGACGCGGATCGCGTCACCCAGCCACACTGCAGCCTCGGACGACACAGGGCACAGCGGGGAGGCGTGCAGGGAGGCGCGAATTTGAATCTGGGATGTAGATCACGCCTATTCAGGCGTGATATGAAGAAGAGGGGCAGCTCTGGATGAGTGACTATGAATAGTATAGTCACTCATTATCATCAGTAATGAGGTACTATAATAACGTTTTTATTCACTTTGACTATGTGCATTTAGGAGGTAAAAGGAGTGTAGGGTAAGTGTTAATATGCTCTAGGGACAGCTTTTAATAGGTTTAGAGGTGTTTTGGGGGTGACAGGATCCCTTTAAGGATTATGAAGGCCATCTCTTAGGAACCTTGAGTACTGCAGAAATTCTTTTGTAACCTTGAATGATCTGTGCCTTCCCACAATTCTGTCTTTGAGCTCCTTGGGCAGTTCTTTTGACCTCATGATTCTCATTTGGTCTTACATGCACTGTGAGCTGTGAGGTCTTACATAGACAGGTGTGTGCCTATCCAAATCAAGTCATATCAGTTTAATTAAACACAGCTGGACTCCAATGAAGGAGTAGAACCATCTCAAGGAGGATCACAAGGAAATGGACAGCATGTGACTTAAATATAAGTGTATGAGCAAAGGGTGTGAATGACCATGTGATATTTCAGGTTATCGTTTTCAATAAATTTGCAAAAATATCTTAATTTCTATTTTTTCCAGTCAAAATGGGGTGCAGAGTGTACAGTAATGAGAAAAAAATAACTTTTTTGAATTTACCAAATGGCTGCAATGAAACAAACAGTGAATACTTTACATACTTACTGTATATTACTAGTCATCTAGTGATAATCTCCTGCTTATAAAACAGTGATTTTTCTTTTCAAAACTACAGCAAGCAGTCTAGTAAGTAATACATCCCTGCATCAAGAGTCTTTACATTATTCTGTTCTGAAATTAGATGTGCAAAAACCTGCTGACAAACCCCGTTAAGGCGGCCATCACACGCTACAATATTGCGAACGATATCGTTTAAGTGATCTGCTTTTTGATCGCTTAAGCGATATCGTTTGTGCATCGCTGCGTGCGATCAAGCGATTTTACAATGTGAAATCGCTTGATCGTTACATCGCAGATATGAGAGACGGAGCTCATATCAAGTGATAAACGCTTGTTCAATCTGCTTTATCGTGGTGTGTGACACCACGATGAACGATCTCACAGCGGCAGAGCCTATGCTGGGAGATGGTATCTATGGTAAACGTCGGGTTACTAAGCGCCGCGCGGTGCCTAGTAACCCGATGTGTACCATAGTTACCAGCGAGATCGCGGATCCACATCGCTGGTGAGTCTGTCTGTGTGACATCTCACCAGCGATGTGAACGATATTGTTAGCGATCGCGCGTGCACGTGATTGCTTACAATATCGTTCAAGATATTGCACCGTGTGACGGCCGCCTAAGATGGATATTGATCTCTTTTTTTCTACTTATGAACAGTTACAATTCAAGCACATCTTCATCTTCAACTTCATTTTCCAGGTAAATTTCTGTAACTAATTAAATAAAACTGTTTTTTTATTTTAGTGTAATTTCACTGCATGGCGAAGTGTCTGTCTACTTTATATTTATAAATGGTAATATTTCAGTTCCGTCTTCTGATAAAATATTTCCTAGCTCATTGTAAGGACATCTCTTGTATCTGCTGTGTTCAAAGAGCTGCCACGTAACAATGAGGTAAGGGTGCACTATGTGGGCAATGTACTCATTACTACATGAAGGATGATGTAATGGATGTGCAATGTAGGATACAGGCTGTGGTTTCCTCATTTCATTGCTACTTTATGTATTCAAATTGTTTAATCTCTGTAACAAGATATAACAACATCCTATATAGTATTTCCTGTGAGACGTCTACAAATTGCAGTTCAAGATCACTTACATCATAGACATTTTGTGCAGTTCTTAGTGAGTAATTCATGCTTTTTGTCTTTTTTAAAGGGAAATTGTCATCAAAAGTTTCACTATGTAACTTATGTTATCGTGTTTGTGTGGGTTAGAACCTTTCTAAATCTATTCTTGTGGTACCCAGACTATTTATTGGAGGTCAAAAACATCATTTTGTTACTACTATGTTCTACTTAGTTATTATAGTGTTCTGCGTGGAGTTGCAGGACTGAACAGTCTAAGGGTCCTTTCCAATCAGCGGTTTTCGCTGATCGCAGCAGTTGCGGTGAAAAAAACACAACTGCCACGATTACCGCATAAAGGCTGCACTTGCGGTTTACTTGCGGCAAGCCCCATAGAATGTCTATTAAGGGCTTGCGGCAGGTGCGGCCGTGAAAAAAACGCGGCCAGCCGCGTTTTTTTTCTCTGCCGCACCTGCCGCAAGTGTCGAAACCACACTTGCCGCACCTGCCGCACACTTACCGCAAGCCCCATAGACATTGTATAGGGCTTGCCGCAAGTGTGCCGCAAGTGCAGCCGTTATGCGGTAATCGCGGCAGTTGCGGTTTTTTCACCGCAACTGCCGCGATCCGCGAAAACCGCTGATGTGAAAGCAGCCTAAGGCTGCTTTGACACTGGCATATTTTCAAATCCGTGTCCATGCATTTTGAAACTGGTGGCCACGGATGCATTATGGCCTCCTATGTTATTCTATGGGCACGGATTGATCCTAAAGTGGCCATCCGTGTGTCTACGTTTTGTAACGGATCCGTTGGTGTCCGCAATTTTGATGTGCTCTTCCTCGAAAATCATGGACACCAATGGACAGACACAAATCCGTACCTGTCCGTATGAAATTAACATGGGGCCGTACGGATCTGTGAAAAAAACAGATCCGTAAAACAGATCTGTTTTGCTGTTCTGAGCATGCTAGGAAGCAAGGTATTGCTCCTCCCACCCCTATTTCTGACGACTGATGATGGATCCGTTAATAAAACGTTCCGTGGGCATTGGTTGGCATCCTTTTGCACAGATCTGTGCCCATCCATGACTATACATAAATTTCTTGTAACCACATGGATTTGAAAATATGCCAGTGTGAAAGTAGTCCTAGCTGTAATCAATGTCTGGGCTATAATCACGAGACGTTTGCAGACTTCTTCCTGAGCTTGGGATTATCTTCATAACTGTAATGTCAACACGATATGAGGCACTCACAAGAGTAAACTTTAACTGTACTTTATTCTTGTATTCCATCTTTCTCCATCATATATCAGAACAGTCTTTTTCAGCAGCATGCTTCAAAGTGAAACTAAAACTTAACTTCCCACCTCCTTCTTCTCCTTACCCATGATACACCAGACCTAGTTTTCTTAAAGAGGCAGATCTAATTATTGTACATTACAATAACAGCTGCTCTTTTTCATAAACTGTTCCTTTTTATCAAGGATCCCTGATTGAATTATTATATTTGACCATACACATTACAGTAAAGGGGTTTTCTAGTCACAAGATGTTTATTACGTATTCTTTGGTTAGGTTAGTAGCAAATGGTTGTAGTTCAGCATCACTATAATCAGTTGTATGTCCGTCAGTGGCCCGATGTAGACATTGAATAGTGTTGACTGCTCTTGAATAGGAGCTACAAAAAGTAATTCAGCTGCACCCTAGAACACTAAGAATTAAATAGGATAATAGCCTTATATTTCCGCTGTATTAGAAAAAAGGGAAAAATACAATTAGCCTTCTGCAAAATGGAACGTCTGAAAATATGACATAGCATTACTGCTGTAGGTATATGTGAATCAAAAGAGATGCTTAGCTAATGTATTGGCTAATCCATATGAGCCCAATAACCATGACAAGGTACATCTTATATATCGGGACCCTAACTTGAAACGCCTCTGTGTGTGATTAAAAATCTGCTTGGATGGGCGAATAGGATTGTAGCTATATAGGAAGGAGATTCCATCATGGTTAAAGGCCAGTGGAATCACCTTCCTATATATCTAGGATCCCATAGAGGCATTTCAGGTTGGGGTCTCAAATTTGAGATGCACCTTTTTGTGGTTATCAGACTCATATGCATAGGCCATATGCATAGGCCAATATATTAGCTTTGATTCAGATATAGCCACAACAGTAATGCTACGACAGAACCGCAGCCGCTATAAGAATGTACCACCAAAATCACTGTTAGTACATGTATTCAGCACCAAGCATAATTGAGGGATCAAATGTAACGTCAAGTCAGCCCCATACATGTATTTATTGAACCAACAATTCTAGCACCTAGCTAGAATACAGAGTGCAAGTGAAAAGCGACCACCTTGCAGGTGAATGAGGCATCTTAGCTGTGTGCCTCTCTGTTCTACAGCCTTTGGGACAGTGTATTTTTAAAAAATATTTGACCGAAACGTTAACATACACCTTGTACATTATCAACTAGATCACAAATAAATATCCTATTTTTCATTCTTTACTATTCAAATTGAGTGCCAGATTCCTTTTTTATATTCGTGTATGGAGTTAGATCATATCTGAGCACCTATCCTAGACCAGGAATGATGTACCAATCTTTATAATTGTTGTTATCAATCATCCTCAGACTGCAGAACACAGTACTAATGAGACATTGTCAGTATCACAAAAACATTTACATCCGGGTACCTTATAGGTAACATCTTCTCTGACTGGAGTTCTTCCCATCCCTTTTGTCTCCACGTTGTGAAGACACCATGATTATATTTCATGCACAGAGCTCATCTCTGCAGACTTTCTCCTACTATATCTTCACCAGCGTTTCCTGGCAGAGTGCTCTTAAAAACAACAGTATCATTATACTGCCCCAAAAAATAAATATCTCCCACCTGCACCCCTGAAAGAATAATTGTCCCTCACTCTGCTTCCTACACAAATTATCCTCCACACTCTCTCTACATAATGACCCCCTACACTTACCCCTCCATACTGTCATTCTTCACACTGAGCCTCTTCATAATATTAATTTCCCCTCCCACTCCCCCTTTCTATAATGTCCCTCCCTACATAGCCCCTCTCTATAATGTACCTCCCCCACACAGTTCTTCTCCATAATGTACCCACAAACAGCACCTCTCCGTAATGTACCTTCGCACACACACAGCCCATCTCCATAATGTCCCCCGCACACACTGAGTCTCTTCATGCTATAAGCCCACTCCCAATCTGCATAAAGTCCAACTTCCCCTCTCTCTACTGTGCCCCATTTCACAATCCCCACTCCCTCATAATGTGCCTCGGAAATAAACCGAATCCTTATCCATTACCCTCTCCTGATAATTACACATTTAATCTTCAGATCCTTCATGGAGCGCTTACCGGAGCCGGCCATCTCAGATGCACCTTTAGCATCAGCAGCAGCATGATGATGTCAGCAACATACTGACAACATCACGCTTCTGCACGTTATGGCCATGGATGACAGGCACTCTATAATTTTTTCATTAATTGCTTCTAACTATTTTAGCTAATTGTATCATCTATTTTCCTGCTTTCACTGGTATACTCCTACTTTGCTTTAAAGGGAACCTGTCATAATACTGTTTTAACCGTCCCTTGTCTGAGCTTAAAGTGTAATGTTAAAGGGAAAAAACACATTCACATACTTATAATTTCTTATATAAATGAGGCAGTCAGTCTACACCTTGGAGGATGTAGTCACTCTGGCAGGTTAATAGTTAACTCACTATTAACGTCTCTGTATAAAGGACCTGTATGATGTAATGATCATGTGACCATGGTGGGCAGAGCTAAGCAAGCCAAATCATTATGTGCTATGAAGACTTAATTCCGCCTATTATAGTCACATTTTTGTGACATCACACAGGCTTATAAAATTTGGCAGAAATGTTAACTATTAACCTGCCAGAGTGACTACATCTTCCAAGATGTTTACACACTGCCTCAGAAAATGTAAGTATATAAATGCTTTTTATTTCACTTTTAACATCACACTATGAGCTATTACTATGAAGCTGCAGGTTCAGACAGTGATAGCTGGGGCATAAACTAGCTGACAGGTTCCCTTTAACTATATCTTTTGATATTAAAATATTGGTGAAGGTTTATCCTTGAAGTCACTGACTTAGAAGTAATTTATGTTTAATATGGTTTCTTATCTTTTGACTTTGCGTAATAAAAACTTTTATTTATTCTTGTTGACAAGCCTGAAGTGTTGCTAGGGTTAGTCCCATACTTACTAATATCCGTGTTGGTAAAAACTAGGAAAAAAACAATGAGCAAATCCCTGCAGCAAATAAGTAAATAGTAATAGTACATGTAAATAACATAAAGTAATTAGTTGACATTATTTTGATCAAAATAGTGTAAAAACACTTACACTGCAACAAGGTGTACCCATACAGGATGGTCCTATTTCTAAGTGCTTCAATAGATAGGTAGGGCAGAGCGCAAGCATTACCACTTTGCATCCATCTGTGGAAAGCTATATAAGTGCAACGCTCTGCTAAAAAGGGGAGCCACACCTCTATATGTAAAAAATACAAAAAACTAAAGCAAATCCCCAAAAATTGGCCGCCACACTTGTTGGTATTAGCGCTTTGTGTAAGTGCATATTCACATTGTGGTCATTAACAGACAAAACCTAGGATTCAAATAATAAACAAATACCCTGCTGTAAAGAGGAGAATGAATAGTAATATAATTAACACCGGGTGCTTAGTTGACACTATGTTGATCCAAAAAGTTAAAAGCCATTCCACTATGAGAGATGTACCCAACCAGGATAGTCCTATCTGTAAATGATTCACCTTTCCAAGTCCCCTCATCAAGTGCCACAGGCCTCAATAGATGGAAGCAGAGGAGGACCTTGCTGAGGAAAGCTATATAAACACATTGCACGGCCCAAAAAGGGGAGCCATGTATGCGCATGTACAAAGTACAGGAAACTAAAGCAATGGGCCAGTTAGGGCCCACCCACCATCCAATTGGGCCATCCTCTTTTTAGGAAGAGTTTATATAAATCCTGTTTTATTTTTGGTTAAATAGTATTGGAAAATCAGGATAGTCCTGGTAAATGTTTGAATGTTTGTGTAATAACCAATTCAGAAATGTAAGGGAATTAATATTTAAATTGTTACGTTATATCTTTGATTGCAGGTCACTTTCAAAGTGAATTCTGGTCAAAAGAAATATGTCACAATGATACGGTTCACTCTGTAGTGTTACCTGGACACACTGTACTTAGTGCCTCATTCTTCAGAGGTCCACCAAAGTGTTTAATCAATTCAGTCCTTATGTTTTCATCAGGATCCTGGCTTCAAAACAAATGGTCATAGGAACCCATTCCTGAAGTTTTCAGGTCACTAAATATAATTTCAATTAAAGGTGGATGGAAGCCATACATTT
The DNA here is from genome assembly GCA_033576535.1 of Allobates femoralis. Lineage (NCBI taxonomy): Eukaryota > Metazoa > Chordata > Amphibia > Anura > Aromobatidae > Allobates > Allobates femoralis. Next base: position 287,234,920 of record JARQOC010000003.1, on the reverse strand, counting down.
CTCATTATTTCCATTATTCTCATTATTTCTGCTGTTTCTGGGTGCTGTCCACAAACTCGGCTCTGCGACTTCAAACTGCATGACTGCATACTCTGTTCTGCTGTTTATGTTTGCTGTCAGCACACTCAGGTTTTCTGCTTAAGGGCTTGGACACACTTTCCTAGTTACATCCGAGTTTGACTGAGGAGACTCTGAAAGGGCTGGATCAGTGACCCTGAACGACCTCTCCCTCTCTGGATGGGGAGTCTGGAGCTGCACAAAAACACAATCAGCTGACAGCCCGGTCCAGATAGGGAGAAGCCGTTCAGGGTCACTGCTCCAGCCCTTTCAGAGTCTCCTCAGTCAAACTCAGATGAGTGTGTCCAAGCCCTTAAGGTGCCTGACTGCTGATTTAAAGCTGCTCTTTCTGAGTGCTAACCAACCACTAGGTTCTGCAGCTCCAAGGTACAAAACCACCAACTACACTCTGATGTTCTTGGTGCTGTCAACACTCTTGGCTCTTCTGCTCCACTTGCCTGACAACTGAATCAAGGAACTACAGTCCAAAGCTCATTAAAGTAGTAAATATGTGATTAACAAAAGTTCTCTTCAAAGTTAAACTTCTTTTCAAACTAGATTAGAAACAATCTATATATGCAGTTGTAGCCTAGTCACTTCCTTGCTGAGTAATGGTGCAGAACACTCCTCTGCTCTATTAATTGACAGAATACAAGCTGCCACATATAGTGCTAACATACTGTTAGTTGTCCTTGGAAAGCTGAGATATGTTATTTTATTTAAACATATTTAATCGCTGCTTTACTTTATAGAATATTTACAATAGGAAATGAAGTAATTTCAGTTGCGTTTATTAAAGGATTTCTATTATATCGGTACAACTCCCTCCTCCCCCAAACTTACCAAATTGACTGTGGTAATGCTGGACAATTCACACACATGGTTATGCTTTGATCTAAATCATTCCACTGTAGCTCTGTCTGTAGTTTAGTGTTGTTGTTCTGCTTGAAGGTGAACCTACACCCTAGACTCAAGTCTTCTGCAGCCTCTGAGGGTGTGTGCTCACGGTCAGTGTACGCAGCGTTTTGGAAATCCAAAAATGCACCCATAGGGTTTAAGGCAAAATGCATTGCAAATGCAGCCAAAAATGTGGGCTGCTGCGTCTAGGGCTGCGTTTGCAAAAACGCATGCGTTTTGCATTTTTGCACGCGTTTGCAATGCATTTTGCATTAAACCCGATGGGTGGGTTTTTGAATGCGTTTGGATGAGTTTTTAGAGATAATCGCAGCCAAACGCAGCCCTGGCTTAGATGTGAACTGGACCTTAGTGTTCTGCCACACATATCGTTTGCATTTAGCCCAAAAAGTTCTACTTTGGTATGGGGCATGTCAATTACAAGTAAAATGAGAAAAAAAGGTTTTAAAAATATGAAAACATTTAAAAAAAACATAGAAGTTCAAAAATGTATCAATAAAAAGATAAGCTCAAGCTGCAAAAAATAAGTCATCACACAGCCCAAGATCACGGAAAATGAGAACACTACGGGTCACAGAACATGGTGCAATAAGCACAAATCTTTTTTTTAACTTTAGAATTATTTTGCATCAGTTAGATAACAGTAAAAGTATACATGTTTTGTATCTACAAACTCATACCAACCTGAGGCATCATACTGACATGTCAGTTTTACCATATAGTGAACACGATGAATAAAAATAGCCTAACAACAACTTTGTTCACTTTTTTTGCAATTTCACCGCACTTGGAATTTTTTTCCATTTCCCAGGACACTATATGGTAAAATAAATGATGTCATTCAAAAGTACAACTCATCCCACAAAAAATAAGCCCTCATATGTCTATATTGATGGAAAAATAAAAAAGTTTTGGCTCTAGGAAACAGGTGAGGAAAAAGCAAAAACGAAAAATCGCCCGAGGGCGAAGGGGTTAAATAAAAATGTGTAATATGTTCTTTTTGATTAATGTAATATTTAGTTAAAATGCAAATATAGAATAGCAAACATGTTTTACTCCATAATATCTGTGAATCAGCAAGCCTTTTCCAAGGCTATTAAAACTTAGAACATACCTAGTTGACAGAAGGTTTCTAATTCTTTCTGTTGTGTTGCCCCCTAGTGGTACATTCCGACCGGTGCTAGAAAAATGTGATAGAATTTTAGGCTACCATAAATAGATAAAAAATTAAGAGTAAATTGTAAAAAAAAAATCCAATAAATGAAATAGCAGATGGTTTAAATTTGATTCTTTAGTGCAAATGGTTGACTTGTTTCATTATTAAAGGGGTATTGCCATCTCCAAGATCCTCTCCCAATGTGTAGTAGGTAAAGAACAACAAGCCAGCACTTCCTGAGAATAAAATAGCTGCAGAGAAAGAGGGCACCAGAGCCGCCGGCTGCACGGCAGGACGATGTAGGAGCGACCGGTGTATGAACCAGGGGTGCCAGAAACAAGGGCAACATGCAGGTAAATCTTGACAAAAGAGGAACGGCACTCACCGGTTCGTTTCTGTGCTTTATTAAGGTACGCTGTTCACACGGTGCAGGGAGGGAGAAGAGGTTAAGATGACAACGGCACCGTTGTCATCTTAGCCTCTTCTCCCTCCCTGCACTGTGTGAACAGCGTACCTTAATAAAGCACAGAAACGAACCGGTGAGTGCCGTTCCTCTTTGTCAAGACTTCCTGAGAATAGTTTAGTTTGCTATTCGTTCTCTTTTGATTTGGTTTGTGGCAAACCTTGGTAGCTGTTCACACTCGGCTATCTTATGGCCACTTTACACACACACCAACTTATCTGTCCAACTTCTGACCAACTTAGTGGTTGCAGTGAAATCATGGACACATTGTTCCATTTGTACACAGCCACAAAATGGAGCAATGTGTCCATGATTTCACTGCAACCAGTAAGTTGTTCAGAAGTTGGACAGATAAGTTGGTGTGTGTAAAGTGGCCTTTACACTGTCCACAGGCTCTGGTAATTACAAGCTCCACATTGGCCTGCCCCGCCTTTATTCATGAATATATTGGTCTGGTGTTGTGAGGGTCAGTCCTCAAATCTCCATGCCTCATCCTGCCAATGCTATGCCCATATTGGCTTTGCTGTCCAGGAATGACATGTGAAATACAAAAGTCGCAACATAGTTTAGCAACTTTCAAGTTTGCAAAAATGTTGCGATTTATGAGGTTTCTGACATATTTTTGCCAAAAACATTGTTGAATTTACCCCAAAGTGCTTGAAAATGTTATTATTTGCAGATCTTGGTGAATCTTCTTCGATTTGCATAGCTTTACAGCTTTACCTTCTAGGTGTTCTAATTCCAACAGTTTCATAAACCACAGCTTGTCCCAACATTTTTTGTGGGTACATAAAATATCTATAGAGGGCCTGCAAATAATCCTAATAGAAGGTATCCATTTTGAGACTCCAGAAAGATATAAATTATTAATCAGATGTGAATCCTACTGGATTTTTAAATGGCCAATAGCCTAAATGAGGCCATTAAGTTACCAATAATGGGGACCCATACTAATGGAAGGTGTTCACTATTGGAATGTGAAGGAAAAGGAGAAGGTAAGCAAAAGTTGGAATCAAGATCTCTGTTTCTACATAATGTAGCTCTAAGGGTACTTTCACACTAGCGTTTTTTTGAATTCGCGGCAGATGCGGTGAAAAAAACCGCATCTGCCGTGATTACCGCATACCGGCTGCACTTGCGGCACAGTTTCGGCACAGTTGCGGTCAGCCGCGTTTTTTTCGCGGCCGCACCTGCCGCAAGTGCCAAAACCGCACTTGCCGCACCTGCCGCAAGCCCGCATAACATTGTATGGGGCTTGCCGCAACTGTGCCGCAACTGTGCCGCAAGTGCAGCCGGTATGCGGTAATCGCGGCAGATGCGGTTTTTTCACCGCATCTGCCGCAATTTAAAAAAACGCTAGTGTGAAAGTACCCTAAGAGTAGTAACAAAAAGGAAAGAAGAATGTGCTAATACACCTCATTTAATAAAAAATATCATTTGTATTAATAGCAGTGATAAAAATAGGTAAGGATGGGGAAAACAACAAAGAAAGGAGATTGATATACCAGCAGTAGAGGATAACAATGCAGAATATAGCAAAACAGGTGGTACATACAGTTGTGGCCAAAAGTATTGACACCCCTGCAATTCTGTCAGATAATACTCAGTTTCTTCCTGAAAATGATTGCAATCACAAATTCTTTGGTATTGTTATCTTCATTTAATTTGTCTTCAATGAAAAAACACAAAAAGAATTGTCCTAAAGCCAAATTGGAGTATACAGGAGAAAAAAAGAGGCATTCAAAGAAAAAAGAACACAGTCCCTACAGTCAAACATGGCGGAGGTTCCCTGATGTTTTGGGGTTGCTTTGCTGCCTCTGGCACTGGACTGCTTGACCATGTGCATGGCATTATGAAGTCTGAAGACTACCAACAAATTTTGCAGCATAATATAGGGCCCAGTGTGAGAAAGCTGGGCCTCCCTCAGAGGTCATGGGTCTTCCAGCGGGACAATGACCCAAAACACACTTCAAAAAGCACTAGAAAATGGTTTGAGAGAAAGCACTGGAAACTTCTAAGGTGGCCAGCAATGAGTCCAGACCTGATTCCCATAGAACACCTGTGGAGAGATCTAAAAATGGCAGTTTGGAGAAGGCACCCTTCAAATATCAGGGACCTGGAGCAGTTTGCCAAAGAAGAATGGTCTAAAATTCCAGCAGAGCATTGGAAGAAACTCATTGATGGTTACTGGAAGCGGTTGATCGCAGTTATTTTGGCTAACGGGTGAGCAACCAGGTATTAGGCTGAGGGTGCCAATACTTTTGTCTGGCCCATTTTTGGAGTTTTGGTGAAATGATCAGTGTTTTGCTTTTTGCTTCATTCTCTTTTGTGTTTTTTCATTGAAGACAAATTAAATGAAGATAATAATACCAAAGAATTTGTGATTGCAATCATTTTCAGGAAGAAACTGAGTATTATCTGACAGAATTGCAGGGGTGTCAATACTTTTGGCCACAACTGTATAGACATTCACAAGAGTAGGATGTTTTAAATTGAAGTTTTTACTTCTAAATTGGCAGTTTAACCCCCTAAATGCTGTGATCAATAGTGATTGCAGCATTTAGTTGGCTGGGAGAGCACGCTCCTCCCCCAAGCAATCATGTGTTTGCTCTGCTTCTCAAGTGTCCTCTCCTCACATTTGTCAAACAATCTGTCAGAGCTTCTGCTTCCTTGCTCCTGACATCACCCTCCTTGTCAGACTGACGTGCTGGTTGGGCGTGGAGAGGCAGAGTTAAGAGACTGCACTGCACCTAATATTAAATTAAGAGCCACATTTGCAACACTAGAAAGATCTAAGCAAATATACATTTTCATAGGATTTCATAGGAAGGCAGCAGCGGGCCAGAGCATGAAATAAATAAAAATACTAAGGCATAGCAAAATACGAGACCACATAGCACATAGAAAGGAAATCACTAAATAGCTGATCTCGGTATAAGTGGATAGGTTTCAGAAAAAAACAGGGTTAAAATACTGCACCTGGTATTAAATTAGGAGCCACATTTGCAACACAAGAAAGATCTAAGCAAATATATGTTTTTCATAGGATTAGAAAACAGAAAATAAATCCCCCATTACCAGAAAAAGAAGATATTTTGTCTCTAAGAGCTATGAAAGGTATGAAATTATTAATAAAGTATAAAATGGAAATCTAAGGTGGAAAAATAAATGTACACTATACACACCCTGCAGGAGAGATAGAAAGAGGAGAGAAAAAGCCCTGACAGCAGGAAGAAGACACAAATGATAAGAAAGAAAAATTATAACAGAACATTACAGGTATTATTATATATGCAGATGAAGTCCATGGAGCCTCGGTTAAGAGTCTACAACATGGACACCAGCCAGTTATCCCACCGGGGAAGGACCTAGCCCAGGGTATTAGTAGCCCTTAAGTCACTATCCAGCCCTTGCGAGCTTGAAGATATGGCCAGGGGTTTACCATGGACTAGGTATCCAACCACAAACAGCTGTTTCAGGGTTGTTGCCCCTCATCAGTGTGGTGCAGGATTCTGGCTGGGTGGGAGCAATGCTTGATAGACCGACATCACAAAGCAACCACTGACCTTGTGGAGACCAGTGGAGGATAACACTGCGGGCACCAGTTAAAGCACTCAAACACAGTGAAACCCAAGGTGCATTGCTCCCTAGAATTTTAATATGCAGATGAAGTCCATGGAGCCTCGGTTAAGAGTCTACAAAATGGACACCAGCCAGTTATCCCACCAGGGAAGGACCTAGCCCAGGGTATTAGTAGCCCTTAAGTCACTATCCAGCCCTTGCGAGCTTGAAGATATGGCCAGGGGGTTTACCATGGACTAGGTATCCAACCACAGACAGCTGTTTCGGGGTTGTTGCTCCTCATCAGTGTGGTGCAGGATTCTGGCTGGGTGGGAGCAATGCTTGATAGACTGACATCACAAAGCAACCACTGACCTTGTGGAGACCAGTGGAGGATAACACTGCGGGCACCAGTTAAAGCACTCCAGCACAGTGAAACCCAAGGTGCATTGCTCCCTAGAATTTGAATATGCAGATGAAGTCCATGGAGTCTCGGTTAAGAGTCTACAACATGGACACCAGCCAGTTATCCCACCAGGGAAGGACCTAGCCCAGGGTATTAGTAGCCCTTAAGTCACTATCCAGCCCTTGCGAGCTTGAAGATATGGCCAGGGGTTTACCATGGACTAAGTATCCAAAGACAGACAGCTGTTTCGGGGTTGTTGCCCCTCACCAGTGTGGTGCAGGATTCTGGCTGGGTGGGAGCAATGCTTGATAGACCGACATCACAAAGCAACCACTGACCTTGTGGAGAATAACACTGCGGGCACCAGTTAAAGCACTCAAACACAGTGAAACCCAAGGTGCATTGCTCCCTAGAATTTGAATATGCAGATGAAGTCCATGGAGCCTCAGTTAAGAGTCTACAACATGGACACCAGCCAGTTATCCCACCAGGGAAGGACCTAGCCCAGGATATTAGTAGCCCTTAAGTCACTATCCAGCCCTTGCGAGCTTGAAGATATGGCCAGGGGTTTACCATGGACTAGGTATCCAACCACAGACCGCTGTTTCGGGGTTGTTGCCCCTCCTCAGTGTGGTGCAGGATTCTGGCTGGGTGGGAGCAATGCTTGATAGACCGACATCAGAAAGCAACCACTGACCTTGTGGAGACATGTGGAGGTTAACACTGCGGGCACCAGTTAAAGCACTCAAACACAGTGAAACCCAAGGTGCATTGCTCCGTAGAAATTGAATATGCAGATGAAGTCCATGGAGCCCTGGTTAAGAGTCTACAACATGGACACCAGCCAGTTATCCCACCAGGGAAGGACCTAGCCCAGGATATTAGTAGCCCTTAAGTCAATATCCAGCCCTTGCGAGCTTGAAGATATGGCCAGGGGTTTACCATGGACTAGGTATCCAACCACAGACAGCTGTTTCAGGGTTGTTGCCCCTCATCAGTGTGCTGCAGTGTTATACTCCACTGGTCTCCACAAGGTAAGTGGTTCCTTTGTGATATCGGTCTATCAAGCATTGCTCCCACCCAGCCAGAATCCTGCACCACACTGATGAGGGGCAACAACCCTGAAACAGCTGTCTGTGGTTGGATACCTAGTCCATGGTAAACCCCTGGCCATATCTTCAAGCTTGCAAGGGCTGGATTGTGACTTAAGGGCTACTAATACCCTGGGCTAGGTCCTTCCCTGGTGGGATAACTGGCTGGTGTCCATTTTGTAGACTCTTAACCGAGGCTCCATGGACTTCATCTGCATATTCAAATTCTAGGGAGCAATGCACCTTGGGTTTCACTGTGTTTGACTGTTTTAACTGGTGCCCGCAGTGTTATCCTCCACTGGTCTCCACAAGGTCAGTGGTTGCTTTGTGATGTCGGTCTATCAAGCATTGCTCCCACGCAGCCAGAATCCTGCACCACACTGATGAGGGGCAACAACCCCGAAACAGCTGTCTATGGTTGGATACCTAGTCCATGGTAAACCCCTGGCCATATCTTCAAGCTCGCAAGGGCTGGATAGTGACTTAAGGGCTACTAATACCCTGGGCTAGGTCCTTCCCTGGTGGGATAACTGGTTGGTGTTCATGTTGTAGACTCTTAACCGAGGCTCCATGGACTTCATCTGCATATTCAACTTCTAGGGAGCAATGCACCTTGGGTTTCACTGTGTTTGAGTGCTTTAACTGGTGCCCGCAGTGTTATCCTCCACTGGTCTCCACAAGGTCAGTGGTTGCTTTTTGATGTCGGTCTATCAAGCATTGCTCCCACCCAGCCAGAATCCTGCACCACACTGATGAGGGGCAACAACCCCAAAACAGCTGTCTGTGGTTGGATACCTAGTCCATGGTAAACCCCTGACCATATCTTCAAGCTCGAAAGGGCTGGATAGTGACTTAAGGGCTACTAATACCCTGGGCTAGGTCCTTCCCTGGTGGGATAACTGGCTGGTGTCCATGTTGTAGACTCTTAACTGAGGCTCCATGGACTTCATCTGCATATTCAAATTCTAGGGAGCAATGCATTTTGGGTTTCACTGTGTTTGAGTGCTTTAACTGGTGCCCCCAGTGTTATCCTCCACTGGTCTCCAGAAGGTCAGTGGTTGCTTTGTGATGTAGGTATTATTATATGCAGTGCTTTTTTTGTAAAAACATATTTGCTGGTATGCATTTCTGAGGTGAGGAGTGGGGGGTGGGGATGTGTTATGCTGTCAGGCGCTGGGGGGGCCCTGTTTCTCATTGTTGATGATACCAGGCTCTTCTAACACATTTTTGGTTTACCGTTTAGTGATAATTTATTTACAAGTATACCAAATTAGAGACCCCTGGTCTCTCAATCCACCATTGCCCTGCTCCTTTCATTCTCCATCCCCCTGCTCCCTCCATCCTCCATCCCCGTGTTCCCTCCATCCTCCATATAGTATTGGTAGCCACAAAGAGCACTGGGAGGCACATCAGTGGGAGCCACATGCAGCACTGGGGGGGGCACATGCAGCGCCGGGGGGCTCACAGCATTGGGGGGCTACATGCAGCACATAGGGGGGCTCACAGCACTGCACAGAGGGCCATATACAGCAGTGGGGGGCTCACAGCATTGGGGGGCTTTATGCAGCACTGGGGGGGCTCACAGCACTGCACAGGGGGTCATATACAGTAATGGGGGGCTCACAGCAGCGGGGGGCTACATGCAGCACTGGGGGGCTCACAGCACTGCACAGGGGGCCATATACAGCAGTGGGGGGCTCACAGCAGCGGGGGGATACATGCAGCACTGGGGGGCTCAAAGCACTGCACAATGGGCCATATACAGCAGTGGGGGGCTCACAGCAGCAGGAGGGGCTCACACACCACTGGGGGGACCACATATAGTACTGGGGGCCACATAGAGCACTGGGAGGCACAGCAGTGGGAGCCACATGCAGCACTGGGACGGATAGACTCATGCAGCACTGGGGGGCTCACATGCAGGGCTGGGAAGGCTTACAGCATTGGGAGGCACAGCAGTGGGGGGGATCACAGCACTGGGGGGGCCACATTCAGTACTGTGGGCCTCACAACACTGTGGAGCATCATACATCAATAGGGGGGCTCACAGCACTAGTCCCTCTGGTCTCTCCATCCCCCTGCTCCCTCCATTCTCCATCCCCTGGTTTCTTCAGCCTCCATCCCCCTGCTCTCTCTATCCCTCTGCGCCCTCCATCCTCAATCCCTCTGATCTCTCCATCACCTGCTCCCTCCATCCTCCATCCCCCTCGTCTCTCAATTCTCCATACCCTGCCCTGATCTCTAACCCCCCTGCATCCTTCTTCCCCCTGCACAGCCTGCCACCCTCTGCACCCTCACAGTCACAGTCGCATACCCTGGCCTGCACAGCACTCCTCCATCTTCTTTCCCACAGGGCAAAACTCCGCCCACCCGAGTCACATGCATGTGACATCATCACAGGTCCTGCAGGTCCAGTAGCTGCTCTGCTTGTGCCTCTGCTACACCGCCGCCATCCAGATCTTTCATGTTCTGGTACGCAATTCAGATTTTCCGGTACGCCGTACTGGCTCGTACCGCTGCACAAAAAGCACTGATTGTATGCAAAACTATTGGACTTGTAAAAGGTGGCGGAGATTAAACTATATGTAGAGATTAATCAAATATCTCCAATAGCTATAGGTTACAAAGAAATAAGGACAGACACAAGAAAACAACAGAAAAGGAAATCACCTAGAGCAGTGATGGCGAACCTTTCTGAGGCCGAGTGCCCAAACTGCAACCTAAAACAAAATTATTTATGGCGAAGTGCCAACATGATAATACAACCTAAATTACAGCAGTGGTAATCACAAAGGCTGCACAGGGGGGAGAGCCAGCAGATGCTAACTCTCTTCCCTGTACAGGGCTTGTAGTCCTGAAACATTGATGATCAATTCAATTATTTTAACAATTAATTGATTTTAAACTTACCTTTGCAGTCTTCTCTTCTCTTCGGCAGTGGTCAGACAGCTCATGTGTACTGCACATTGAAGCTGAGCCGCTCCACTGCCCTTTCTAGAAATAGGAGGTGGATTGATCTGTATGGAAAAAATGCAGAATATTAGACAGATAGGAGATAGATTTGATCATGGAATACAAGCAGATTTCATACTGAAATCATGGTCCTCATCTTGTAGTAATATCTCCATCATGACTTTCTCCTTGCAGTAATGTGTCCCATCCTGACCCTCTCCTTGTAGCTATGTGCTCCATCCTGACTCTCTCCATGTAGTAATGTTTCCCATCCTGACCTTCCCATTGTAGTTATGTGCTCCATCTTGTCCTTCCCCTTCTAGCTATGTGCTCCATCCTGACCCTCTCCTTCTAGTTACGGGCTCCATCCAGATCCTCTCCTTGTAGTAATGTGCTCCATCCTGACCCTCTCCTTGTAGTAATGTGCTCCATTCTGATCGTCTCCTTCTAGTAATGTGTCCTATCCTGACCCTCTCATTCTAGTAATGTGTCCCATCCTGACCCTCTCCTTGTAATGTTCTCCATCCTGATCCGCTCCTTCTAGCTTTTTGCTCCATTCTGATCCTCTCCTAGCTATATGATCCATCCTGACCCTCTCCTTGTAGTAATGTGCTCCATTCTGATCGTCTCCTTCTAGTAATGTGTCCTATCCTGATCCTCTCATTCTAGTAATGTGTCCCATCCTGACCCTCTCCTTGTAGTTATGTGCTCCATCCTGACCACCTCCTTCTAGCTATGTTCTCCATCCTGATCCTCTCCTTCTAGCGTTTTGCTCCATTCTGATCCTCCCCTAGCTATATGTTCCATCCTGACCCTCTCCTTGCAGTTGTGCTCCATCCTGACCCCCTTCTTGTAGTAATGTCTTCATCCTTATCCCCTTGTAGAATGCCCCATCCTTGTCCCCTTCGGGAATGTCCCATCCTTGTCCCCTTGTGGTAATGTCCCTATCCTGCCCCATCATGTAGTAATGCCCCATCCTGTTGTAATACCCTATCCTTGTCCTCTTGCAGCAATATTCCCCATCCTGCAGTAATGCCCTATCCTTCTCCCCTTGTAGTAATATGCCCCATCCGTGTCCCCTTGAAGTAATATGCCCCATCCTGCAGTAATGTGTCTCATCCTTGTCCCCATGTAGTAATATGCCCCATCCAGCAGTAATGTGCTCCATCCTTGTCCCTTGGTATTATTGCACCACCATTGTCCCCATCACATAGTAATATGCCCCAACTTGCCCCCTGGTAGTATTGCCCTATTCTTGCCTCCATTACATAGTAATCTGCCCCATCCTTGTCCCCATCACACAATAATATGCCCCATCCTGCCATCACATAACAATATGCCCCATCCTGCCCCATGACATAATAATATGCCCCATCCTGCCCCCTATTAGTATTGCCCCATCCATCCATCCATCCATCATCCTCTTAGTATTGCCCCATCCATCCTCCTCTTCGTATTGCCCCATCCATCCATCCATCTATCCTCCTCTTAGTATTGCCCCATCCATCCATCCTCCTCTTAGTATTGCCCCATCCATCCATCCATCCATCCTTCTCTTAGTATTGCCCCATCATCCATCCTCCTCCTCCTAGTATTGCCCCATCATCCTCCTCCTCCTAGTATTGCCCCATCATCCTCCTCCTCCAGGTATTGCCCCATCATCCTCCTCCTCCAGGTATTGCCCATCATCCTCCTCCTTGTATGGCCCCATCCTCCTCCTCCTCCTAGTTTTGCCCCATCATCCTCCTCCTCATAGTATTGCCCAGTCATCCTCCTCCTTGTATGGCCCCATCCTCCTCCTCCTCATAGTATTGCCCCATCATCCTCCTCCTCCTAGTATTGCCCCATCATCCTCCTCCTCCTAGTATTGCCCCATCCTCCTCCTCCTCCTAGTATTGCCCCATCCTCCTCCTCCTCATAGTATTGCCCCATCCTCCTCCTCCTCATAGTATTGCCCCATCCTCCTCCTCCTCATAGTATTGCCCCATCCTCCTCCTCCTCATAGTATTGCCCCATCCTCCTCCTTCTCCTAGTATTGCCCCATCCTCCTCCTTCTCCTAGTATTGCCCCATCCTCCTCCTCCTCATAGTATTGCCCCATCCTCCTCCTCCTCATAGTATTGCCCCATCCTCCTCCTCCTCATAGTATTGCCCCATCCTCCTCCCTCCTCCATAGTATTGCCCCATCCTCCTCCTCCTTGTATGGCCCCATCCTCCTCCTCCTCATAGTATTGCCCATCATCATCCTCCTCCTCATAGTATGGCCCCATCATCCTCCTCCTCCTCATAGTATTGCCCCATCATCATCCTCCTCCTCATAGTATTGCCCCATCATCATCCTCCTCCTCATAGTATTGCCCCATCATCCTCCTCCTCATAGTATTGCCCCATCATCCTCCTCCTCATAGTATGGCCCCATCATCATCCTCCTCCTCATAGTATTGCCCCATCATCATCCTCCTCCTCATAGTATTGCCCCATCATCATCCTCCTCCTCATAGTATTGCCCCATCATCATCCTCCTCCTCATAGTATTGCCCCATCATCCTCCTCCTCATAGTATGGCCCCATCATCATCCTCCTCCTCATAGTATTGCCCCATCATCCTCCTCCTCCTCATAGTATGGCCCCATCATCATCCTCCTCCTCATAGTATGGCCCCATCATCATCCTCCTCCTCATAGTATGGCCCCATCATCATCCTCCTCCTCATAGTATGGCCCCATCATCATCCTCCTCCTCATAGTATGGCCCCATCATCATCCTCCTCCTCATAGTATGGCCCCATCATCATCCTCCTCCTCATAGTATGGCCCCATCATCATCCTCCTCCTCATAGTATGGCCCCATCATCATCCTCCTCCTCATAGTATGGCCCCATCATCATCCTCCTCCTCATAGTATGGCCCCATCATCCTCCTCCTCCTCATAGTATGGCCCCATCATCATCCTCCTCCTCACAGTATGGCCCCATCATCATCCTCCTCCTCATAGTATGGCCCCATCATCATCCTCCTCCTCACAGTATGGCCCCATCATCATCCTCCTCCTCATAGTATGGCCCCATCATGATCCTCCTCCTTGTATGGCCCCATCATCATCCTCCTCCTTGTATGGACCCATCCTGGCTGCTGGTGAAAAAAAAAAAAACTTTCATACTCACCTTTCTTCACCGCTGCTGCAGCTTGCATCCTGTCTCCTCTCCAGCACTGAGGGCGGTCACGTGATGCCGGGCGCGTCACGTGACCGCTGTCACATGACGCTGGCCGGGAGGGCGGGCTTAGAAGTGTCTGAGAGAGGAGAAATGTCTCCTCTGCTCAGATACAGCTTAGATCTGCCGGCGGCGCACGCCGGCAGATCAAACCGGCAGTGTGGTGGCGAGGCTGCGTGCCAGCGGAGGCGGCTCTGCGTGCCAACGCGGGCACGCGTGCCATAGGTTCGCCACCACTGACCTAGAGGTAAGGAGAGCACATAGGTTATACTTAGAAATGAGTCTTTAAACAGGAATAAAAGACTAATATAATATATCCTTGTAGAACCCCTCATAAGGATAGAGGAATTTCAATCCAACATAAGAATATAAACCAAGGAACATACCATAGAGAAACATAGAAATGTATACAAAGAAGAGGACTCCACCGTACAGAAGAACTTCTACTGTTTTAACAGTTTTAATTTTATTTTTATATATTAAAAAAAATAATAATATTTTTATCATTAGAATATGAAATAACATTTTAATAAACATGCGGTTGACGGTTAATAAAATAAAAAAACTATAGCCTTCAAAATTTATTGATGAAAATATCCTTTATTTTGTGAAAAGCATTTTTAGCGTGAAAGTAGCTAAACTTAAAAAATATATACCGTATATACTCGAGTATAAGCCGACCCGAGTATAAGCCGAGGCCCCTAATTTTGCCCCTAAAAACTGGCAAAACTTATTGACTCGAGTATAAGCCTAGGGGGGAAATTCAGCAGCTAATGACAATTTTCAAAAAAAAAAATAGATAGCGTTTTTTTTACTCGCCGCAAGTGCCGCACATATCCGCAAGTCCATAGGAAATAATTGGGGCTTGCTGCAGTCTTGCCGCAAATGAGCCATTACCCAGCAGATGCGGTAAAGCTGCTGGATCTTCCCCGAAACGGCAGAAAATGCTGATTTGAAAGCACATCAGTGTTTCTACCTGTTTGCGGCAGATCCGGCAGCTTTGCCGCATCTGCTGTGTAATAGCTCACTTGCGGCAAGACTGCAGCAAGCCCCAATCATTCCCTATGGGACTTGCGGTCAGGTGTTGCAAGTGCCAGATCTGCTAGACAGCACTTGCCACACCAGACCGCAAGTCCCATAGGGAATGATTGGGGCTTGCTGCAGTCTTGCCGCAAATAACCCATTATGCAGCAGATGCGGCAAAGCTGCCAGATCTGCCGTAAAATGGCAGAAAATGCTGATTTGAAAGCAGCTTAAATTTACTGTACCTCATTATTCATATTTCCCTCACCATCCAATAACTGTAACCCTATCCCCTGCTCTATTATTACTTTCCCTCAGAATTCATCTTTCCCTTGCTCTATTTATCTTTCCCTAAACATCCATCTAACCCTCTAACCTGCTTTTCTATTCCTTTCCCTCACAATTCATCTATCTTCCTTCTGCTCTGTTATGATATATGATACTTATAATTGCACCTCACCTCCTGAGACTGTAATTAAGATCCCCTGTGGCCACACTGAGCATTAAGTCAGAATCTGGCCGCAGGGGATTTTTTTTTACTGTGGGCAGGAACTCTGAGGCGGAGAGGTCAGGGCGCAGTGTGCACGGAGTGATACAGCGAGGGATCCGGGCCGACAGAGCTACAGGAGGATGGAGAGATGCAGCGGAGGGATCCAGGCTGCAAGATTTTAAATGAGTGGCGGGAGGACGGAGGTAATAAGTGCAGGGATCCAGGCACGGGGATCCAGGCATGGGGATCCAGGCACGGGGATCCAGGCACGGGGATCCAGGCATGGGGAGCCAGGCGCGGGGATCCAGGCACAAGGAAGACGGAGGTAACTGGCGGGATTCGGGCGCATATTAATGAGCGGGTGGCAGGAGGAAACCGGTGGGGGGGCTGAACTGGGAGCAAACGCTGGTGTTAAAAAACTGGAGGACAGAAGGAAGCGGCCGGGGTGGGGGGGAGGCTGAGGGGCGAGCACGCACACTGACAGGCTGCAGATTGACTCGAGTATAAGCCGAGGGGAACTTTTTCAGCCCAGAAGAAGGGCTGAAAAAGTCGGCTTATACTCGAGTATATACGGTATATAAATTTAGTATTGCTGTGATTGTACTTACCTGACAAATAAAGCCGCCTAATCCCTTAACATTTACTTCAGGGCAGCCGGGCACCAGCAAGTAGACACAGTGCTTCCCTCTCCCTTCTCTCAGGGGCACGCTGTGTTTCTCCTCACAGCTCTGCTGGATTTCCTATCCCAGGGTGCACTTCCAGGTTAGAGATAGCGTTACACAGAACATTCATCCAGAGAATGGCAGCAACTCACCGGCAGGTTTCAGCAGTGTTTCTTTATTGTTTATTCCATGAAAACAGGCGGTTTTTCAGGGGTAGTGGAGGGAGGATGGTGGTCGCAACAACGGGCCATTTCGCACGGTCTTGTGCTTCGACGGGTCACCATGCAAAACGCCCGTTGTTGCGACCCCCATCCTCCCTCCACTACCCCTGAAAAACCACCTGTTTTCATGGAATAAACAATAAAGAAACACTGCTGAAACCTGCCCGGTGAGTTGCTGCCATTCTCTGGATGAATGTTCCGCCTAATGCCTTATACTGCAAGGTGAACGATGTAAAAATAGCAATAATGCCAAATCTTGAAATGCTGCTGATTTGTATATTCTGTCTCCCAAAGATCACAGTTTTAAGCTAGGGTCACACTTGCGTCACTCATCCGCTAAAAGCATGCATTATATTCATGCGCAAATGTTGAAAAACACATGCGTTAACGCATCCTTAGACTCTAATGCAAAAAACGCATTGTAAAAGTTCAATGCGTTTGAAGGTATGCGTTTTTGCTAGTACACCAAAATGCGTGGTCTGCAGTGTTTTTTGGTGCTTGCAAAAACTCATGCGTTTTTTTAACATGGGAATCTATGGGCAATGCATACATGTACCATGCGTAAACGGATGCGTTAACATTTGCGATAACGCACGGTACATACTTGTACCATGTGTTAACGCATCTGTTAATTTAGGCAACATAAATGCACAAATGCATGTGAATGCAGGGACAAAAAAATGCATCATGTAACGCATCCATCAAATGGATGCAACCTCCCAAGTGTGACCCTACTCTAAGGCTCAGTTCACATTTACCCTGTGCTATTCCCAATGGAATTTCACTATAATGAGGCAGATGAATTACTTTGAACTCCCATCTGACCTGTAATCCGGTGGTGCCCATCTTTTTACGCAATTTTTAGGCATGCACAAAAGTGCGGTCATCAACAGTTTTGTGCATCTTTGAAAAGAAAAGCATCGTTGAACAGAGAGCAGAGTCAAGAGCAACTCTGCTGCCTCATTACTGAATGGATCCATTGGGGTTTTACATGAATCATGTATTTCGTAGATGTAGCAAGAAACCCAAATGTAAGTGCTCAGTATAGAGCACAGGATAAATGTGAAGAGATCCAGAATGTTCTGTACACAAATTTCCACCAATAGTATTCAACTCAACCCACAAAAAAATAAGTTTCCACTAAGGTCCATCATCTGTTAACAGAAATATAGAGGGTCCTTTCCATGGGTGTAACAATAAAATTCACCTTAAAATGCACTAATATCTGAGTATCTACTCTCCTTTTGTTGTTTGATAGTAGCATAAAATCTCTGGAAAAGGCCTATGACTCCTTGCCCCTAAAACAAACAAGCAAAACCTGTGCACCCAAATCTAAATCCTCCTTTCCTTTCTGAGCCCCAAAATATCTAAACCACAGTTAACATCTACATGTTTGGCATTGTTGTAATGAGGAAGCCTGCTTAATTATGAGTTGACCACGAGCAATACAATGAAATGGGTACTACAAGAGCTTATTTGCAATTTTTAATAATGAAAAATTCCCTGCGTTTAACTTCATGGGTGTTTTCCAGACCTAAAATTGTCAGTATGCCCATAGATGAACCCACAGAAGGGTGTCATTTCCAAAGTATGGTCACTTGAGGGGGTTACTGCTGTTCTGGCACTTAAGGACTCTACAAATGGAGTCCAAAATCTATGCTCCAAAAATCAAATGGCGCTCCTCTCCTGAGCCTTGCTGTGCGCCCAAACAGTGGTTTTCCATCACATATGGGGTATCAGCGTGCTCAGGAGAAATTGCACAACAAATTTTGGGGTCCAATTTCTTCTGCTATCCTGAAAACATTTGGTGCTAAAACCTATATACTCGGTATATTTTGGGCTGAAAAGTCCCCTCCTTATATCGAGTATATACGGTAATCTATTGCAGCAGCAGCCCCCGAGGAATACAGCCCCCCCCATCAAGCTCACGGACCCCCCCCCCCTTGCGCGGACAGCCTGTAAGGGAAAATCATACTATCAGTGTCCCGCGCTGTCCCGCCGCTTGCCGACATCACGATTCGGCTTCATTCGCGTCTCCGCATTTCCTGTGGTCGCGGGAATGACGTCATTGCCCGCGACCCGGAAGCCGGAAGTCGCGGATTTGAAGCCCGGATCGTGTTCGGCAAGCGGCGGACAGCGCAGACACTAAATAAGTATGATTTTCCCTTACAGCTGCGCGCAGGGGTGGTCCGTGAACTTGATGGGGGCCTGTATACCTCGGGCTGCTTGTATACACCCCTGGCTGCTGCTGTATAGAGCCCCTGGGCTGCTGCTGCTATACAGCCCTGGGCTGCTGCGTATACAGCCCCTGGCTGCTGCTGTATACAGCCCCTGGGGCTGCTGGATACTACCACTGGGGCTGTATGTACCTCTGGCTGCTGTATACTACCACTGGGCTGCTGTATACTACCACTGGGCTATATTACCTGTGGGGCTGCTGTATACTACCAACTGGGCTGTATATACTGTGGGCTGCTGTATACTACCACTGGGTATATTTACCTTGGGCTGCTGTATACTACCACTGGGCTATATTTACCTGGGGCTGCTGTATACTACCATGGCTGTATTTACTGTGGCTGCTGTATACACCACTGGGGCTCTAAAATACCTGTGGGGCTGCTGTACTACTACCACTGGCTGTATAAACCTGTGGGGGCTGTATCTACACTAGGCTGATATACCTCTGGGCTGCTGTATACTACACAGGCTGTATATACCTCTGGGGCTGCTGTATACTACCACTGGGCGTATATACCATGGGCTGCTGTATACTACACTGGTGTAAAATACTCTGGCTGCTTATACACCACTGGGCTGTATATACCTCTGGGTGCTGGATACTTCACTGGCCGCTGTATACTACCACTGGGCTGCTGTATATACCCTCTGGGGCTGCTGTATACCACAAATTGGGGGCTGTATACCTGTCTGGGGTCCACCCACGACTATTACACGAGTCAATAGGTTTTTCCAGATTTTTGGGCAAAAGTAGGGGTCGCTTATACACGGTCGCTTATACACGAGTAAAACGGTAAATTTTTAGTGGGAAAATCAATTTTTTTTATTTTAACGGTTTCTACCTTCTGAAGTTCTGGAAGAACCTGTGTTCAAGGTGCTCAACACACATCTAGTAAATTTCTTTGGGGCTTGTTTCCAGAATGGGGTCACTTGTGAGGAATTCTATTTTTAGGTACATCAAGGCTACCAAATGTGACATGACAACTCAGAACATTCATCAAAATCTGAGCTCCAAAATATTACTACTTCCTTCTGAACCCTGCCGTGTGCCCAAACAGTGTTTTTCCACAACATAGGGTATCAGTGTACTAGGTAATACGAATTAGGTTCCTTTTCTCCTGTTGCCCTTGTGAAAATGAAAAACTTGGGGCTAAAAAATTTCTTGTGCAAAAAAATTATTTTCATTTTTACAGCTCAACATTATATAATTCTGTGAGGCACCTGAGGGTTCAAAATGCTCACCATACATCTAGATAAATTCCTTGGGGGGTCTAGTTTCTGAAATAGTGTCACTCGTGGAGGTTTCCACTGTTTAGGCACATCAGACATTCTCCCAACGCGCCATGGTGTCAGCTAACGAATCTAGCCACTTATCAAACCAAAACGTTAATGTCATTCCTTCCCTTTCGAGCCCTGCCGTACACCCAAACACTGGTTTTCCACAACATATGGGGTGTCGGTGTACTCAGGAGAAATCCCACAACAAATTGTATGGTGCAATTTCTCTTGCTACGATTGTGGAAAGTTCAATATTTGAGGTTAAAATAACATTTTTGTTGAAAAAGTTACATTTTCATATTTTCATCCACTTTCAGATTTTCTTCCACTTCATTTGAAGCACCTGAAGGGTTGATAATCTTCTTGAATATGGTTTTGAGTAGTGTGAGGGGTGCAGTTTTTGAATGGTGTCACTTTTGGATATTTTCTGCCATATAGCGTTGAATCCGTCTAACTTTCTAAAAATAAAACATTTGTCTCAAAAATTGTTCTTATGTAAAGTAGACATGTAGGAAATGTTATTTATTAACTATTTTGTGTGATATATTTATCTGGTTTAATGGTATAAACTTTAAAAATGGCTGGGTCACATACACAGATATCTGGGCAGATATTGTTCACAGATCTCTGGTTGCAGTGAAATCATGGACACATGGTTCCATTTTGTGGCTGTGTACAAATGGAGCAATGTGTCCATGATTTCACTGCAACCAGAGATCTGTGAACAATATCTGCCCAGATATCTGTGTGTGTGACCCCAGCCAATGTAAAACTTGTGACATTTTCAAACTAATTTCTGATTTTTTTCACAAATAGACACAAAATATTGTCCTACACTTACCACTAACATGAAGTCTAATATGTCAAGAAAAGGCATTCTTGGAATCTGGGATCAGTTGAAACGTTCCAAAGTAAGGCCGGCTTCACACCATGGTTTTTGGGATCCGGGGCTGTGCGGTGTGAACCGGACAGCTCTGGATCCGATTTTGGCCCCATAGTATCCCTATGGGGCTGGATGGGGCCGATGGCAATCATTTGCCATCCGGTTCCCTACTGTTCGTGAGGATCCGTGAGAATTCAATATTTTGCCCGGACACAAAATCGCATCTTGCAGTGTTTTTGTGTCCGGGGCAAAAATCTGAAAAAATTGGATCCTGCTGGATACTCCCAGATCCGACGTGATCTGGCGCCCCCTAACATGAGAGTCTATAGCGCCAGATCCGCCAGAAAATCGGAGCCGGCTCCTGGAAGCCGGGTGCTGAGGCTCAGTGCCAGGCGGCACTGAACTTTAGCACCGTGGAGAGCTCCCCGCTGAGATTTCAGGACCGCAGCCAGCTCCCCGCTAGCCGCGATTTTGAAATTTCAGCAGGGGACAGCTCCTGCAGCTGCAATCTGCCGATTCCAGCAGAAAACAGGACCAGAGGGCAAATATGCCCTCCGTTTCTGTTCTGTCCGGGGCTGTCAAGTTCTGTCCGGTGCTTCCTACAAAACACCGGACAGAACCTGACAGGGGAAAAATGTGGTGTGAAGCCAGCCTTATAACGTCATAAACTGACACTCATTAAAATTCTAGAAAATGGCCTAGTCATAAAGGTGATATCAGGCAGGGTGGCAAAGGGGTTAAGCAGGAACTCTGAGGAGAAAAAAATGTTTGCATGGTCCCTGCACTCATAGACTATAATGCTAAGCTGCCTGTTACATTTGTATGTTGAGAATTAATATAAATCACTTATTCACTAACTGCTCCTTATCAGTCACCACTCCCAGAGGGGACAGTATGTCATGCCTGATTGAGCAGCTCTCCCCCTCCCTCTGCAGTGAGCATCTGTGTGTCCGAGAACAAACACTTCCTCCTTCAATCCCATGGGCGTGATGTCACATAAGGTCCTATCGACACAGGTCTCCCATCCTGCTCTCTGCACAGAAAGAGATCTCAAGACTCCAGGTTAGTGTAGGACATGTTGTGATGTCACCCCCACGTGATTGAATGAGGAAATGTCGGACGGTGCTAAAGCTTTCTGAGAGGGAGGAGGGAGAGTTGCTGCTCAATCAGGCATGATGTATTGTCCCCTTTGAGAGTGGTGACTGGTAAGGAGCAGTTAGCGAATAACTGTTTTATACTAATTCTAAACAATATACAAATATAACAGGCAGTTTAACATTATAGTATAGGAGTGGATGGACTGTACAAAAATGTTTTATCTCTCCCAAGTTCCCCATTAAGAGAATGTACACATATGCATAGAACCCCTGACAAAGGCTCGCTGCTGAAACATGCATCAGGGATGACGCTTTTCCAGCAGGAGAGATCTATCTGCAATTGGTATGTGTGTATTTTCTTAATAAATGCATCTGTGTGCACTTCAATATCTATGTATAGTTCAAACAATATATTGACTTGCTATGTACCTAATGATTGGGTTTGTCCTATTAAATTTTGTACAATATACCCTTGTGCAGTGTTATTTATTACCAACTTTGTTGCTATAAACCGCTCACCCAGTTCTAAGGTAGACGTACTCCTCCAATCAACAAGAAGAGGCCCAGGTTGGTCAATTTTATACTGAGCAACTGTCAATACTTATTTTAGGTGTGCATTGTGTGTCACACGGACTACTCAGCTTGTGGTTACCTTATGGGTCCCTTCTTGGACAGTCTAGAGGTGGAGTGCTTGGCCATCATGTTCTGCTCTCCCCAGCAAACCCCTGTCTCTCTCTCTTTTGGGACTAGAGATGATCTAGACTGGGTGCTAGTTCTACTGGGGTCGCAACCTAAGCAAATACTGGTAGCAAGACTGGGTATCATTAGTTTTGACTATGGGAGACCTCCAGGGTGCAGGGGCTACAAACACACCTGGGCCCTGAAGCCTAGATGGTCCCAAAAGTCCCTTTGGCCCATAGAAAAAGACCACTGCTATTAAAGATTTGCAATGATTGGGGGACCAGTTGGAGCTATCGCATTGGGGCCCATGAGATTCAATTTACGCCACTGGAGACCTCTAATTCCGCATCATCACAGTGGCCTTCTGGCTCAGAGGGATGGGGAGGGTTTATTGGGTGTGCTTCTTCTGTTTCAGAAGGCTGCAATGGACTATATCCTTGTGCACTTTTTTATGGCACTTATTCACTTTTTTAGTGCACAGTGCTTAGGTTTTTTAAAAACATAAAAATATACTACAGTAATTACATAAATATCAATTTGTGTTTAATAAATGGGGCTTAATCACTGTTTATTGTGTTTAAGTGTATTGTCTTTGTCATTGATTAATATGTGATGGGACTTCCGTCAGTGAGAGTATTAATTATGCATATTCATTGTATGCTATTATAGATCTTGATGAAGACCTTAAGCTGAGGTAGAAATGCATTGCTCTTCTGTCCATAAAAGTCCATGCACTAGTTCACATTGCTTGAGGTTTCTATGCCATTCAGTTCAGCACTCACTAGCGCCGACTAGTGTTTACTCTGTCAGCTCCTCCTGGAACTGTTCCTCCTGTTTTCACATTGTTGAATCCCTAGAGGAAGTTCAGGTCCCGGGACTTGGCAGCACAAGCACCGCAAAACCTTTTGTGGAATCCTGGCAAATGTTTTGGCAGAACTGCCTGAGGTGGATATTAAACTATGCATCTATTTGTTGTTCATTTTTGTGATATCATTCAAAGAAGCACTGTCTGTTTTTTTTTTTCTATCAATGCTGAGTGTTTTAGAATTTATGTCATACTTGAAGATTACTGCTACTGTGAGGAGGAGTATATATTGTCGCATTTCACCCTGAAAACACCTATCATGTTAATGTTAGGTAATGTGAATATTGTCATATGTTAATATGACGTGTTATGTGTATTGCGTTATTGTAATTGTAAAGTATAATGTTTACTTGCATAATGTTATGCACTGTACTGTGAGGAAGCTGTGTTCTGCCCAGCAACAGACAGTGATCAGGTTCAGAGATAGTTAATGTGGCGCCCTGCATCCACAGGTACCCACAAGCCTCCCTAGAACACAGATGAATATCCATAGCAGGTACACCAGTACAACCAACACCTTCCACCCCAGCACAGTAGGGGGAGCTCAACTTGCTGCCCTTAAGCAAGATCCCCTATAAATACTGATGCTGGGGAGGAGTTAGTCAGAGTGTGCAGACACTAGGAGATCTGAGAATCCGTCCTGGTCATCGATGCCGTGTTAGACCCGAACCGATGACCCTGAACAGCCTTTGAGCAGTCCTGCCCAAGAGTAGGGACGGAAGGCAAGGAGAGAAAAGAGGAAGGAAAGTGGGAACCGAGGAGCCAGAATAGGTTCGCCCAAACCACACAACGGACCCGGGGCACCCGTCTGCCAGAGAACTATATGCCCAGCAGAGAACCCCGGCAAACCGCGGAGACTTCAGTCACCTGGTCATCTGCTTAATCACTGTTCAGGGAGCCAGACACCGTGGAGAGAGAAATGGCGGTAGTCATCAGAGGTGTCCCATTGACAGCGCAGGTGAAGAGAGAGTAGCGGAGGCCAGCTAAGTTCTACACATGCAGGGGCTTCAATGTGGGGAAAAGAGGACACGGAGGCCTTACACCCACTTGCTGTGGAGATTCAACTGTGTTTCCTGGTCACCGGACAGTGTTCTGGACTTTTACCTGCTATACCACCAGTAAAAGGTAAAGAGACATTCAACAGCGTGTGTATGCGTTCTTCACCCCCTGTCCCAATTACTGCAGAGACTATCCCATTAATCCACAACCTGGCCAAACCCCTGCTCCATTCTTCACACTCATCACTGCCCCGGAGGTTTAGCTCTACCTGTAGGGAGCTACTCCACCCTAGCCGCAATACCACCACCCTCTGGAGGACTGTGGCGGCGCTGGTGTCTAGTCACCAGGTACTACAGGTGGCATCGCAAGACAAAGACTCTAATCCCTTTGTAAATATTAAAAACAAACCTTTCTTGTGGGCTGTCCCCTGAGGTCACGGATCTGGGCAGGCCACCAGTGAAATCCCCACCGAAGCAGAGGGCCCAGACATTCCCGTACTCTGGGGTGCTACATTAACAGTTGGGGTAGCACATAATGGAGGAGCTACAGTATAGAGAGAAAGACAGTGTCTGTTAGAACGTCAGATAGGGACCAGTGTGTTAAACAAACAGACCTTTGGTCTGAGTAGCCCATAAAGTCGCATTACTTAGGTGTTCCTGAAAAGAGGGAGACCGTTACAGGGAATAATATGACTCAAAAGAGAGAACAACTGAAACAGAGAAGGAGTCTATCAAGTTACAGAGTGATCTAGGAAGTTGGGTCAAAGGCCTAACCAGAGGAATGAGTGACAGAGTGAGATAGGTCCTGTTGTAGGGCAGAACAGACTGTGGAACAAAGTGTCATGGGCGGGTGTCCCCAAACTTTCCAGGAGCGTACAGCTTCATCTGGCCCTATTGGCAACATCCCTTTAAGAGAGAAAAGATGTAGAACTGGTTGAAGGGTAAAATAACTTTCATGGACTGTGATGTGGTGCTAGGCTGGGTAGGGTTGGAAAGAAAAGGACTTATTGAGGTTGGAGAAAGTAAAGTGAAGAAGGTGTGCCTGTGATAATGAAACATACGAGAAGATATGTGCCCACTATTTAATGTGCATCATTGTTACCAAGTTTCTGTTCAGTGAAACTACATTTTTAATGAACAATCTGTCCTGGCTGCCCAAACCATCGCCTTCGTAGTCCAACACCACACACCCAGTCAGGACCTCCATCTTCATGTAGTGCGTCGGTGTGTGGCAGACAACTACTTCACCCACGCTACACTCCTGTGTCAGAAGATCTTGAGTTTTTATGTTTAAGGTTACATTCACATGGTGCGTATTTGTTTTTTCTTTTGGGGCTCTGCTTTTTCAGCTGCAAAATGGATCTGCTTTTTTAAAAACGCATCGTCCATTTACACAGTGCATTTTTGGTGCGTTTTTATAGATCTGTTTATTAGTACATTCAACAATGGGGGCAATAGAGAAAGCGCACCAGGAAAAAAGCCAAAAAATTTGCATGCTCATCCTTTTAAGAATCCATTTTTTAGCCAAGAACTGATCCTCAAAAACGGTGCATCTGAATGCTAAAATTGGAAATGCATTGACTTGGCTGGGATGCCAAATATCACTGCATTTCACTGCAAAAATGGATCCTCAAAAAAATTCAGCAAAAAACACACCGTGTGAATGTAGCCTTGGGCTACATTCACACAGGGCGTAATTGCACCGTACTTGCACCATTACTGTAGTGTACCTTATGGATCCGCTAGTGCAGTGAAATGCAGTGATGTTCTGTCCCTGCCAAGTCAATGCATTCCACTATTTGGCATTCAGACACTGTGCTTTTTACAGATCAGCTTTTGGGCTCAAAAGCAGATCCGTAAAAAGAATAAACATGTCAATTTCTTGGCGTATTTTTGGCTGCGCTTTTACTCACCTTGCCACCCTCCCCCGGTGATCTCTCCACATACTGAGACCCCAGGACCTGCAGGGAGAACTTGGGACTAAGCTATGTGATCATGTGTTGTCACTCTGTCACATGATCAGGCCACAGGGTCCTAGAAGCAAGACTCTGTGGCCTCAAGGGATGACAGGACACCGCTGGATATCACCGTGGGAGCACGGCGAGGTGAGAATAAAGCAGCAGCATAACGCAGCAGCATACACACAGAGAACGCTGCGCTTCATGAGGATCCGTTCACCAATGAGCGGCCCGACGCGTGTCGCCAAGTGACAATTTGCATATGCAGTTTCCCAGAGGAGCATTGCGGCTTTAAGTATCCCTCATCTGCCGGCTGGCAGAATACTCTCCGTAAGGAGCATAGCTAGTCCCCCAGACCTGGTCTTAGCCTCTCATACAGCCAGATCAGAATCCCACACACTGCACTGATGAGGAGCAGTCACCCCAAAACACAGCATCTGCAGTTTGCGGTTCTGATCTGGCACAAATCCTAAGTCATATTAAAAGGCTTGTTAAAGAGTCAATTATGACTTTTAGGATTGCTACCTTTTTTGATGCCATTAATTTGTCTACTTAAGTGACAATTTGCATATAGAAGATGTCCTTCTTTTAGTGACTGTTATTGGTAGTGGTCCAAGTCTTTGTACATGGGGAAATAGAGCCTGATGTGGTTGGTCACAACTAAGTCATTGTTCATGAATAACAATAAATAATTATATTCCACAGTTAAAAGAGCAGGATAACAGAGTCACATATCTTACATCTGTTGAGGACATTAAAAAGGTAACAACTGCAATATCCTTTCCCATATATTGTAAATGTATCAATTATCAAATATAGCCTTCACTTCAAAAGCCGCCACCTCCAGTAAGCAGCTGCTCTCCTTGTCACGCAGAAGTGTGAGTGCCAGAAGCTACTTTCAAGTATGGCACTTCCGACTTGTGTCTTGAACAGGATCCAGCACTTGTGGTTTGTGGGAAGCGTATACCTTTCACCTGGTTTCCTAGTACTTTCAGCAGTAATTGATGTTGTAACTTACATACGTGACTCAACCCAGACATGAAATCTAACATTTTTGGGAGATGTTTTCCTTGATAGAAGCGCACCTATGACATGTTAAGCAATACCACATAAAGGCGTGATTGATTCATCATATGCTTCAGTGTGGGAGAGGCAAAACGTCTCAGACAATACAATGGAGTAAACTAAACCTTGAGATACTGTATGATTAACAGTTCAAGGAGGGAAAAGTACGTTTGCATCACTTATTTATTTGCCAAGATTCCTAACTGGTGGGAGCTGGAGGAGGTGGTGCAGGGGGTAGTTGCAAGCATACACAAGTAGGGGGAGAAGGTCCTTTGACAATATTTGAAAATACTCCTAAGGGCTACGTCACACACACAGATATAATTGTGCAGAGATTGTTCGCAGATCTCTGGTTGCAGTGAAATCATGGACACATTGATACATTTGTACACAGCCACAAAATGGACAATGTGTCCATGATTTCACTGCAACCAGAGATCTGTGAACAATATCTGCACAATTATCTGTGTGTGTGACGTGGCCCTAAGGTTGAGAAGCTGACAAGAATGGTAAGACAATTTCTACTGGAATCAGAATGTAGTAAAGACCAACAGGGACCCCAGGGAGCAACAAAATGGGATCAGCATGGGATCAGTGGAGGTATTTCATCTGTTGTTTTTTTACTCCACTTTAAAAAAAAATAATTGGCCAGTCAATGACTTTACCACAATTCAGTCATTTTGGATAGATTTAATGATTATTATTGCAATAAGAGAAAATGAAAAACTCCTACTGATATGGTCCCACTGAGACAGATTAAAGAAAAAGGGTGCAACATACTGTTCACCCCTGACTAATGTGTTGTGAGCACAGCTCTAAAAAAAAACACCAAATATCCATAAGGGGGCCCGATGTATTGTATTGTTGCCCGATGCACAGTGACACTATCTGCAGCAAGATGATGCTGCAGGTCTTTGGAGGTGGTCTGTGGATTGTTCTTGACTGTTCTCACCATTCTTCTTCTCTGCCTTTCTGATATTTTTGTTGGCCTGCCACTTCTGGCCTTTACAAGAACTGTCCCTGTGGTCTTCCATTTCCTTACTATGTTCCTCACAGTGGAAACTGAGAAGTTAAATCTCTGAGACAACATTTTGTATTCTTCCCCTGAACAACTATGTTGAACAATCTTTTTTTTCAGATCATTTGAGAGCTGTTTTGAGGAGCCCATGATGTCACTCCTCAGAGAAGATGCAACTAGGAGAACAACTTGCAAGTGGACACCTGAAATTGCTTTTCTCATGATTGGATACACCGGGCTATGAAGTACAAAGCTCAATGAGGTTACCAAACCAATTTAGTGCTTCAGTAAGTCAGTAAAAAGTAGTTAGGAGTATTCAAATCATGAAAATCAGAAGGGTGCCCATACTTTTGCACCTGTCAATTTTTGAAATAATGCATATTTCACATTTTTGGGTAGTACAATAAACCTCATTTCAATCCTGAAATATTACTGTGTCCATCAGTTATTACATATATCACACTGAAATAGCTGTTGCAGAAAAACAATTTTTTAACAAAAAAAAAAAAAGAGTAAGATTAAGGGGGGTGCCCAAACTTTTTCATATGACTGTGTATATATATATATATATATATACAGTGTTGGCCAAAAGTATTGACACCCCTGCAATTCTGTCAGATAATACTCAGTTTCTTCCTGAAAATGATTGCAATCACAAATTCTTTGGTATTATTATCTTCATTTAATTTGTCTTCAATGAAAAAACACAAAAGAGAATGAAGCAAAAAGCAAAACATTGATCATTTCACACAAAACGCCAAAAAAAGTATTGGCACCCTCAGCCTAATATTTGGTTGCACAACCTTTAGCCAAAATAACTGCGATCAACCGCTTCCGGTAACCATCAATGAGTTTCTTACAATGCTCTGCTGGAATTTTAGACCATTCTTCTTTGGCAAACTGCTCCAGGTCCCTGATATTTGAAGGGTGCCTTCTCCAAACTGCCATTTTTAGATCTCTCCACAGGTGTTCTATGGGATTCAGGTCTGGACTCATTGCTGCCCACCTTAGAAGTCTCCAGTGCTTTCTCTCAAACCATTTTCTAGTGCTTTTTGAAGTGTGTTTTGGGTCATTGTCCTGCTGGAAGACCCATGACCTCTGAGGGAGACCCACCTTTCTCACACTGGGCCCTACATTATGCTGCAAAATTTGTTATTAGTCTTCAGACTTCATAATGTCATGCACACGGTCAAGCAGTCCAGTCCCAGAGGCAGCAAAGCAACCCCAAAACATCAGGGATCCTCAGCCATGTTTGACTGTAGGGACCGTGTACTTTTCTTTGAATGCCTCTTTTTTTCTCCTGTAAACTCTATGTTGATGCCTTTGCCCAAAAAGAGAGAACATTCTTCCAAAACGTTTTAGGCTTTCTCAGGTAAGTATTTGCAAACTCCAGCCTGGCTTTTTTATGTCTAGGGGTAAGAAGTGGGTTCTTCTGAGTCTCCTACTATACTATCCCTTTTCATTCAGACGCCGATGGATAGTACTGGTTGACACTATTGCACCCTCGGACTGCAGGGCAGCTTGAACTTGTTTAGATGTTAGTCAAGGTTCTTAATCCACCATCCGCACAATCTTGCGTTGAAATCTCTTGTCAATTTTTCTTTTCCGTCCACATCTAGCGAAGTTAGCCACAGTGCCATGGGCTTTAAACTTCTTGGTGACACTGCGCACGGTAGACACAGGAACATTCAGGTCTTTGGAGATGGACTTGTAGCCTTGAGATGGCTCATGCTTCCTCACAATTTGGTTTCTCAAGTCCTCAGACAGTTCTTTGGACTTCTTTCTTTTCTCCATGCTCAATGTGGTACACACAAGGACACATGACAGAGGTTGAGTCAACTTTAATCCATGTCAACTGGCTGCAAGTGTGATTTAGTTATTGCCAACACGTGTTAGGTGCCACAGGTAAGTTACAGGTGCTGTTAATTACACAAATTAGAGAAGCATCACATGATTTTTCTAAGGGTGCCAATACTTTTGTCCACCCCCTTTTTTATGTTCGGTGTGGAATTATATCCAATTTGGCTTTAGGACAATTCTTTTTGTGTTTTTTTTCATTGAAGACAAATTAAATGAAGATAATAATACCAAAGAATTTATGATTGCAATCATTTTCAGGAAGAAACTGAGTATTATCTGACAGAATTGCAGGGGTGTCAATACTTTTGGCCAACACTGTATATATATATAATATAAATATATATATATATACATTGTGAGACAGTGGCCAGGGTGATCTATGATGGCTGTTATGTGTCTCCCAGGATGTGCTCCATCTAGTATATAAAGCTGAATGTGTGTATGTATGTGTGTATGTACAGTTGTGGCCAAAAGTATTGATAGTGTAGGGGCTTAGATCCAGGTGACAGGTTCCCTTTAAAGAGTGTGCCAAAGTTAAGGCCCCGTTACACAGGGCAACATCTCTGGAACATCGCCAGCAACTGAGGATCGTGGCCAAGTTGCGGCAACATCGTCGCAGAGTTGCCCTGTATACCAGGGTAATTTCAACGGCAATAGTTGCTTCAGCAACATCGCCTGGTTTCCCAACAATGTTGTGAAACCAGGTGATGTCGCTCAGGCGATGTGCCTGCATCGCTCAGTCTGACGCAGCAACAGCGATGTTGCCGGCAACTTCCCCCATAGACTCCCATGTTAAGGATCGCTGCCAGGGTTGAGTTTAACCCTGGCAGCGATAGTTGCTAGTAGTGATGGGCGAATCCTAAATTACTCGGAATCGCTTGACTCTAGCGAGTCCGAGCACAGGACTCGCTACTCGTTGCGAGTCTAGCGAGTCCAATGTTAATGAATGGGGAAGCGAGTAATAGCGAGTAGTGTGAGATTTACAAATCGCAGATGTGTCTCGGAAGCTTCAGCCTGAAGCAATCCTAGTTTTGTCATTTATTTGCATTGCTCGTTTACTTTGTAAGTAATCGCTGACTCGCACAGATAAGATCCTGTCTCCTCTGTACAGGCTGCCAGCTCCAGGGTCCTAGAGCCCGCCTGCTGCCTGATGTAGCAGTGCTGAGATTGTTCTCAGTCTGCTCATTCCCTGTGTACAGACATGAATGTCTGTGCACAGAGATGATGTAGCAGAGCTGAGATTGTTCTCAGTCTGCTCATTCCCTGTGTACAGACATGAATGTCTGTGCACAGAGATGATGTAGTAGAGCTGAGATTGTTCTCAGTCTGCTTATTCCCTGTGCATAGACATCTATATTTATGCACAGGGGATGTAGCAGAGAGGACATCGCGTTTTGGACTGCGTCGGACGGAAGAGGATTTTTTTAATTAAAGATGGAGTCCCTAATGGCTTTTTTTTTTATTTCTAATAAAAAATTTTCCTTGTGTTGTGTTTTTTTTTAAACAATTTAATAGAAATTCATGGCGGTCATGTCTAATATTGGCGTGACCGCCATAAGTTTCGGGCTTAGGGTCAGCTGATAATACAAAGCTGGCCCTAACCTCTATTACCCAGCGTGCCACCGCTACCAGGGCCGCTGGAAGAGCGGGGTTCAGCGCCAGAGGATGGCGCTTCAATGAACGCGCCATCTTCTGGGGCGGCTGCGGGCTGCAATTTGCAGCGGGGGGTGCCCAGAAAGCTTGGGCATCCCTGCACTGCGGATTCCAGCCCCCAGCTGCTTAGCTGTACCTGGCTAGACATAGAAATTGCGCGGAGCCCCACGCATTTTTTTTTTATTATTTCATGAAATTCTGAGATTCTGACTCTGAGACTCTGACTCTGAAATTCATGAAATAATAAAAAAAAATGCGTGGGGCTCCGCGTGGGGCTCCGCTCCGCAGCCACCGAGATGGAGTTTGGTGTTGCTGCAGGCGTCACTTACTGGCGGGTTAAGTGTGTGCTAACACTTGACAGTGAAGCACCACACTATTCCCTGAAAAAATTAGAAAGTGCGCACAGCCACCGAGATGGAGTTTGGTGTTGCTGTAGGCGTCACTTACTGGCGGGTTAAGTGTGTGCTAACACTTGGCAGTGAAGCAGCACACTAGTCCCTTAAAAAATTAGAAAGTGCGCACAGCCACCGAGATGGAGTTTGGTGTTGCTGCAGGCGTCACTTACTGGCGGGTTAAGTGTGTGTTAACACTTGGCAGTGAAGCAGCACACTATTCCCTGAAAAAAATTATTAAGTGCGCACAATTAGTCGCAGAAGTAGGTGGCGTACGTGCTATTTGCAGCTAGGAGAGCAGCAACGCACTGTTCTGCCACAGACAAAATAACGCTGAAGGGGTTTTTAGGACCCAAAATCTATCAGCTGGCAAAAAATTGTAAATAGTACCTCAGCTAAGCCTCTCACTTCAGCTATTAGAACAGCTGAGTGAGTAAGCGAAGCTATGAGGTCGCTCCTGTGAACACTGTAAAGGCTGCAGCTCCCTGCTTCCCTGCCTGCCTACAGTGTCACAGTACACAGTACTCCTCTGTCCTCCTGCTAGCTCTCACAAGAGCTGTTTGGGGTTAATATAAGGAATCTTGAAGTTCCCTACACTCACTGACAATCCCTATGATCTGCTCCAGAATCTACCTCACCCTGTTCTAGCTCAGATCTTCAGAGAAATGTGCTCAAAATGGCGGTGGCAAGGCTTATATACAGCCTTGCCTGTCATCGATGACATAGCCATCACGATGGACAGAAGCCAATCATAGTAATGCCACAAGAAGAGGGCTGTGGCATTACTGAATAAGATTGGCTAACATGCTTGTCCATCTTCACAAGTTTGTCTGACCTAACACGCTAGGCTGTCTCGGAAGATTTGTCAGAACATAACAGATTCTGTATTCGCGAGTCCCGAATACAGAATACAGGACTCGGATTCGTAGACTCGCTAGGATTCGCTAGGAATCGCTACGACTCGCTCGGAATCGCTACTTACAGCGGGTATCCGTGAAGCGGTGCCATTCTCTAAACGATTTGGGGGAGATTCAAGCTACATAGCGATGTGATATAGCGAGTCTCGCTAGTAAAACTAGGATTCCCATTTACTTGCATTGGACTCGCTACTTTGCGAGTCCTCGCTGGGAAACTCGCCGAGTAGCGAGTCCTGCGAGTCCCTTACTACTCGCCGAGTAACGAGTCCTAGCGAGTAGATTCGCCCATCACTAGTTGCTAGCAATATCGCTGATGAGTTGCCGGCAATGTCTCCTCATCTGACAACTCATCAGCGATGTTGGAGAGCGGCTAAAAACGTGCGCGCTTCCGGGAGTTGCCGGCGATGTTGCCCTGTATAACGGGGCCTTTAGACTTCTGTGGTTAAGAAGCCCAGCATTTTTAGTGGTTGCAAAGGAGGCGCTAAAACTGAAGGGCGGGTCATCCGAATATAGCGAGGCAAGTACACAAATACTCGCAGAATAACTGGTAAAGCAAATACCGTACTATCCGTGTGAGTAGAGAATAGTAAC
Source organism: Allobates femoralis (assembly GCA_033576535.1). Lineage (NCBI taxonomy): Eukaryota > Metazoa > Chordata > Amphibia > Anura > Aromobatidae > Allobates > Allobates femoralis. The sequence goes on along the minus strand of JARQOC010000003.1, from coordinate 287,201,216 downwards.
AAATACACTCGCTCATCACTAGGAGTCGGGTTTGTTCCAAATGTAATACTTACTAGCGCCTCCCATTGGTTTCTCTGTGAGCATCTCCTGCCACTGTTCCTTTTTGCCTTCTTAATCAATATTATGAACTTGAATACTGACTTTCTCTATAATAAATTATTGATCGGAAGTGGTTTATGATAGGTCACGTTCCAGATCCATAAACCGAATGCTACTTACTAATTAATTGTGTACTTAGGTATTGATGAGCAATGTTAATGACAGTGAAAAGTTGGTCCACCCTTGACAGCTAGAATACTTTAATAATATACTGTGGATGTGTACGCTCAACTTGCTTTAGCTTTGACTCTAAGAAGTGAGTGGTTTTTATTTGCTTGTTAAACAGGCTCTGACATAACATCTGCTCTGTGCACGCTCTCCTCCTCCCTAATTCACGCTCTGAGCATGAATCATCACCACTGTCACTGAATATATCTGTCTGGGCCATTCAATGTCGAGGATGAGTAACAAAATATGTCAATATGTAAAAAGAGTAAGGTGGGGAGAGAAAGTTTATCTGGCAAAGCATAATCTGCACCTTCTCATGTAAGGATACCTGGAAGTAGACAAAACAATGATACTGAACCGTTTACTCTATCATAGACAGAGTTAAAATGTGTCAGATACAATATCAGAATGTCTGAAATATATTTACTAGGTCTATGTATTACTATTTCTCCTGAGGGTTAATGTTCAAAGTACGATATGTTTGCACCTCAAGATCCTGGTACAAATCTGACCTAGAACTTGACGGAACCTAATGTATTTCCATCCTGCTTATATGTCAGACTAGTAAAAAGGCCCGATGCAGTTGCATCGGGAGCGCGGTGAAATGAATTGTGTGTGAACAGGCGGGTGAATGGGGAGCAGAGTATAGAGGCGGCTCTGTGGGTGGCAGAGTATAGAGGGGGCTCTGTGGGTGGCAGAGTATAGAGGCGGCTCTGTGGGTGGCAGAGTATAGAGGCGGCTCTGTGGGTGGCAGAGTATAGAGGCGGCTCTGTGGGTGGCAGAGTATAGAGGCGGCTCTGTGGGTGGCAGAGTATAGAGGCGGCTCTGTGGGTGGCAGAGTATAGAGGCGGCTCTGTGGGTGGCAGAGTATAGAGGCGGCTCTGTGGGTGGCAGAGTACAGAGGCGGCTCTGTGGGTGGCAGAGTACAGAGGCGGCTCTGTGGGTGGCAGAGTATAGAGGCGGCTCTGTGGGTAGCAGAGTATAGAGGGGCCTCTGTGGATAGCAGAGTATGACGTGGCGGGTGGCTTGAGGGGTGAGGCGAGCAGAGGGTGGAGGGGTGAAGGGAGGTGGTAGTGGAGGGGTGAAGAGAGCTGCGGCTGGAGGGGTGAGGAGAGCTGCGGCTGGAGGGGTGAGGAGAGCTGCGGCTGGAGGGGTGAGGAGAGCTGCGGCTGGAGGGGTGAGGAGAGCTGCGGCTGGAGGGGTGAGGGGAGCTGCGGCTGGAGGGGTGAGAGGAGCTGCGGCTGGAGGGGTGAGGGGAGCTGCGGCTGGAGGGGTGAGGGGAGCTGCAGCTGGAGGGGTGAGGGGAGCTGCGGCTGGAGGGGTGAGGGGAGCTGCGGCTGGAGGGGTGAGGAGAGCTGCGGCTGGAGGGGTGAGGAGAGCTGCGGCTGGAGGGGTGAAGGGAGGTGGTAGTGGAGGGGTGAGGAGAGCTGCGGCTGGAGGGGTGAGGAGAGCTGCGGCTGGAGGGGTGAGGAGAGCTGCGGCTGGAGGGGTGAGGAGAGCTGCGGCTGGAGGGGTGAAGGGAGGTGGTAGTGGAGGGGCGAGGAGAGCTGCGGCTGGAGGGGCGAGGAGAGCTGCGGCTGGAGGGGCGAGGAGAGCTGCGGCTGGAGGGGTGAAGGGAGGTGCTAGTGGAGGGGCGAGGAGAGCTGCGGCTGGAGGGGTGAAGGGAGGTGGTAGTGGAGGGGCGAGGAGAGCTGCGGCTGGAGGGGCGAGGAGAGCTGCGGCTGGAGGGGTGAAGGGAGGTGGTAGTGGAGGGGCGAGGAGAGGTGCGGATGGAGGGGCGAGGAGAGGTGCGGCTGGAGGGGACGGAGAGAGTGCGGCTGGAGGGGAGAGGAGAGGTGCGGCTGGAGGGGCGAGGAGAGGTGCGGCTGGAGGGGCGAGGAGAGGTGCGGCTGGAGTGGGGACATCACCGCTCGGCGGCAGGACGTGGCTGCGTGCTGGGGCAGATCACAGCCCCAGTTACACGCCATTGTCCTCAGCGGCGGGTTGAGTGCTGCAGAGAGGGATCAGTCCCTCCTCTCAGGTCACACATGTGGCCTGAGGGGAAGGAGGGGATTGGGCGGTGTGGGGTAAACAGAGGACGGGCATCGGATTGGTCCAGGACGGCGAGTCCTGGCCAATGGGATGGGCGTCATGTGTGTACAACAGCGCCCAATCCGCTTGCAGGGGCGGCGGCGGGCAATGGGAGTGAGCGGAGCCTGCAAAGCCTGAGACGGTCTGCTGACTCCCATTGGCGGCCGCCGCCCACAGGACGACGTCACTGGCTTCCGGCACCCGCATACAGCCCCTACACCACTACTCCACCAGCATGGGGACACTGAGGCCCCAGTGGTGAGAGAGCGTCGAGGGGCGGAAGCCACCGGCGGCATCCTGGCTGCGTGGACCTGGCGGAGGCGGCGAGGCCGGTGGCGATGAAGCGGGGCCGACGATTTGCAGGATGGCAGCGGTGTCAGGTAGTGCGGCTGAGGAACGGAGGGAGGGCTGTGAGGACGGAGGAGGCTGTGAGGACGGAGGAGGCTGTGAGGACGGGGAGGCTGTGAGGATGGAGGAGGCTGCTCAATTCTTATACTTACAATCCGGCGAGCGCTCGCTGCAGGGAGGAGTAGCAGTCATTGTTGTGATAGGACCTTGCATGTCAGAATGACATCAGCGTTCGGCGCAGTGATTGGTGCGTTCGCGGTCATGTGATATCACATGGCCGCAAGCGGGGCAATCACAGCGCTGAACGCAGATGTCATTGTGACATCATGCAAGGTGCTATCAGCAGAATGGGTGCTTTGTTAGCTCTGGGCGCCGCTGTCATGGAATGTGGCGGTGAGCGTTGGGGGAGCGGGAGGATGTGGCGGGTGAGCGGCGGGCTGTGCGTGGAGCGGGCAGTGGTTGGGGTGTGGGGGTAAGGAGGAGCAGTGTGGGTGAGTGGGGGCAGTGTTGGTGAGTAGGGGGTAAGGAGGGGCAGTGTGGGGAGTGAGGGCATAGGGGGGTAAGAGGAGTGAGCAGGGGCAGTGTGGGTCAATGGGGGGGGTAAGCAGGGGCAGTGTGGGTGAGTGTGGGTTAAAGGGGGGCAGTGTGGGTGATAGGGGTGGTAGGCATGGGCAGTGTGGGGAGTGAGGAGATAGGGGGGGTAAGAGTAGTAGGAGGGGCAGTGTGGGGAGTGAGGAGATAGGGGGGGGTAAGAGTAGTGAGGAGGGGCAGTGTGGGGAGTGAGGAGATAGGGGGGGGTAAGAGTAGTGAGGAGGGGCAGTGTGGGAAGTGAGGAGATAGGGGGGGTAAGAGTAGTGAGGAGGGGCAGTGTGGGTAGTGAGGAGATAGGGGGGGTAAGAGTAGTGAGGAGGGGCAGTGTGGGGAGTTAGGAGATAGGGGGGTAAGAGTAGTGAGGAGGGGCAGTGTGGGGAGTGAGGAGCTGGGGGGGGGGTAAGAGGAGTGAGGAGGGGCAGTGTGGGGAGTGAGGAGATAGGGGGGGTAAGAGGAGTGAGGAGATAAGGGGGGGGGGTTAAGCAGGAGCGGTGGGGGTGGAGATGTGCGGGGCGGCGCCCCTGTAACGATTACTTGAGGAGCGGTGGGGGGAATGGGGGCGGGTGGTTAGAGTGTGCAGGGCCGGCGGTGCTGTAGGCTATAATGGAAGTGCAGGGCGGGCGCCATCTTCCCGTGGTCCGCGTCATTGAGGCAGGCGTCGGGTGATGGTAGCGGCGGTGTCTTTAGTACTGGCGCTCCCCCGTGGCTGCTGGCGATAGGGCCTGAGGGCTCGCACTGTCCGATGGACGGTGCGGCCCTGGCGGCGGGGGTGATCGGGAGCATGGGTTGAGGGAGTAGGAGAGCGGCGGGCGGGCTGTGGAGCGGGGGCGCCATCTTCCCGTGGTCCGCTACGGCGGGCCGCGTCATTGAGGCAGACGTTGGGTGATGGTGGTCCGAGTGCCTGCAGAGCTGTTCTAGTGCAGTTCAGGACCTGCGGTGATGTCACAGTCATGTGACACCAGGTTACCATGGAGTAACCTGGTGTCACGTGACTGTGACATCACCACAGGTCCTTGAACTGCAGTAGAAGAGCTCTGCAGACACTCGGAGCCTGCGGGAGCCACCGGAAGCTTAGAGGAAGACGGCAGGAGACGGCGGGGGCTCGGGGAGAGGTGAGCATTAACTTTTTTTTTATTTTTTTTACAGTAGTGCGGGTCTGCGGCTCGTGATGACGCTGCGCGTCATAACTCGCAGTCCCGCAAAGCATGTTGGGATTCGGCTACAGTGCCCGAATTCCCAACTGCGGATTATATAAGTAGATGGTTTCAAATTCTGCATGTAGTAACTTCCTGTATGAAATCACTACTCAAAGGGGCTGTCTGGTGTAAAACTGATAATTCTGCAGTACCCTCGATGCAACTGCAGACTTATCAATCCTCCTAGTACACACACTGTGCGCTGCAAGGATTTGCGGTTTTTAAACCGGGTATGGACTGCAGTTATGTGGTATGCCTGTTCCCGGCCAGAGTGCCCGACCAGTGGGCATTGCGACACTCAATACAATTGAACTAGCAAGGCCACACCCACTGAATGGACACCCCCACTAGTCGGACACGCCTGCTCCATACACTTTTATTGAGTGTGGCCCCACCAACTAGTCATGTTGTTGCGGGGAACATGGTGAATCCTTTCAGCGCCTAGTGCGTGCACTGGGAGGATTCATGTCTGAAGTCATATTGAGTGACTGCAGAATTATTAGTTTTACACCAGACAACCCCTTTAAAGGGAATTTATGTCACCATGTTTTTGCCACTCTGTCTCAGAGCAGCATTGTGAACCTGATTTCAGTTATGTCCCACTGCTTGCTACAGTTTTGATTATAAAACTGATTTTTCTGCTACAGATCTACCAGTTCTTTGAATGCTGAGCTTTGTGTAATGCACCCACACCACTAATTGACAGCTGTGTACACTATGCATAGAAAGAATGCTGACAACCATTGGAGGGGGCGGGTTATACAGAGATCATGAATATGGAGGACTACCTGGAAGCAGGTTTATTAGTCCTCTAGTTATATCCTCCTGCTGATAAAGCAATGATTTTATCAAAACTACAGCAAGTATCCCAGGAAGCGACACATCCTTAGAATCAGGGACACGGCCCCTACATTATGCTGCTCCCAGATTAGGTAGCAAAAACCTGGTGATGTGTTCCCTTCTAACAAGATCACCCAGCTATTTGGATGTAGAGTGAATGTATTATTCTTATTGCTTATTGAGCACAACTACATTCTAAAGCAGTTCCTTTACTTCTTTCTGCAATTTCATTTTCATGTTATTTAAGTGTGGGGGGAAACTGGAGAACTTGAATTTTACGTGTGAACTGGTAAAACCATACTGTTTTTGGTGAGGTTCTCACTCACAGACTATAGGAGCCAGTGTTTGCCCAACAAAACATTTACCATGGAGTTCATCTGAGTTAATTAGCTGGTGAAGTTGTCAGTGGACTTGATCACTTGGAGTCCAGTGGCCAGGATATAATTTATCTGACATGTGTGGCGCTTAGCTCACACAGGTAGCCCCAGCCTTCCCTAAAGCACAGCTGGGTTTCCACAGCAGGTACCTACAGCATGCAACACCTTCCACCCCGTCACAGTAGGGGGAGCTAGACTTACTGACTTTAGGTGAGGTCCCCTATAAATACTGCTGCTGGGGGAGGAGATAGTTAGAGTGTGCAGACGCTAGGAGAGCTGCGAAGACGTCCTGGTGGTCGGTGCCGCGGTTAGGCCTGAACAAGTGACCCGGAGTGGCCCTTCTACGCTAAGCCAAGCCTGGGAGTGGGGACAGAAGGCAAGGAGCATAGCCAAGGGAGTGAGGAAGCGGTGGAGGTTCACCCAAGAGATACCGGACTTCGGGGGTCCGCACCTGCAGGATTACTTCAGGACTGCAGAAAACCCCGTCTCACTGTGGAGACACCGCAGTGTAGATCAGCACAGCAGTGATCAGAGAGGGTCACCCCTGGACCGCGCAGGAGGAGAGAGCAGAGACCAGAGAAAGCGAGGAGGCCAGTTTGGCTGCAAGCAGGCAGGGCTTCAGTAACTGCAGAGAAGCTGAGGTGACCTTATACCCACTTACTGTTGAAGCTCACTGTGCACCTGGTCACCCAACAGTGTCCTGGACGGATTTACCTGCTATACCACCAGTAAAAGGTAAAAGAGACTCCTACAGTGTGTGTGCGTCATTCCTCTCCATTCCCAGTGCCCATATAGACTGCTCCATCACTCCCTATCCCGACCTAATGTTCCACTCCAAGCTGCCCCTTCACACTGCACTGCCCCGGAGGACCAGCTCCACCTGTAGGGAGCTTTACTACCCTAGCCGCATTATCATCGACCTCCGGAGGACTGTGGCGGCGCTGGTGACCCATCACCAGGTACTACAGGTGGTGTCACATGACAAACTCTTATCCCCTGTATATAACCCCTTTTTGAAGTGTCACCCAGGCCACAGGCTCAGGCGCTGCCACCCGTGACACCCCCGTGAAAACACACCACCGAGCCTGATACCCGAGTACCCCAGGGCCTGGGCTTGACACATGTTAGTTATCTTAATCTTTAAAATTAAATCTGTAAAACCCCTCCTCATTTAAAAAAACAATCCATGGTGTGCAATTTGTGTTTTTTCACAATAAGGGCAAGTGCTGGCCTTCAGCGTTGGCTGTTGAATCCATTCATCACCAACTGTGTTGCTATTTAAAGGTCTCACTTTCCCATTGGGCTTTCTTTTACGATATTGATTTTTTATATTTAGGTATTCTAAAAGAAGACACTTACTAAATTTTTCATGTCAAAATGGAAACCTGATGTAAAAGGCGCTGCAAAGCAGAATCAATTGTTTTTTTATGTTGCCTTTCCTTTGCAGAGATATTAGTATTTGGTGCTTACACAGTTAGTTTGTTTAAATCCAATTTGGCATACCAGAGAGATTTCACTAGGGGCGTGTACTTCTTCCTTTTTTGATGCTGACCAATCATAAGAAGACAGTAACACACTGAGAAAAGAAATATATGCACCAAAAAAGTATTGACAACCAATGTGCTCTCCACATTGCAGTGTAATGCCATCTACTGGAGCTCAGGAGAACTGAGTGTGATCAACCATTCTCAGCTGTCATCTCTAGCAATCTCATTACTTTTAGTAGCTCTCCTCTAGTAGTGCTGCCAGATCTGCCAATTAGGTTGTGTGCACACTATCTGGAGGCACGGTGTGTTTGACGCAGTGCTATCGGACCTGTGGGAACCCGCGAGTGCACGCAGGGAGACTTCAGCCGCCCTGTACTCATGATCTTCATTGGGTGCAGGGGAACTTCTCTATGCATTCACCCTATGGTGTCTGCTTCTGACTGCGCAGCATGAAGTTAACAAGCTGTGGAGTTGCGGAAGTCCGGCATCCCGAACCTGCATGAAATCCCATCCACTATGCTGGTATTGTACAATGCACCATTTTGGACACATTGGCAATATGCTGCATCCAAAACACTGCAATTCCTGATCATGTGCCTTCATCATCACCCTTATAGGCAGGCATCCTTAGACATGAGAAAAAGAACACATCCATACAACAGCATGCTCTGCGTGAGACTTAATGACACAGTCTGCTCTCCTCAATGTGTGGAGCCCACTGGGACGGGGTACTCGGCACTGGACCGGGGTACTGCTGGGGATGTCACGGAGGTCCTGGTGCGGACCGTGTCCCAGATTCTCACAAATAAAGGGGATATTTACAAGAGATAAAGTTTGTCATGACGCCACCCACGGGTTGTGGTCAGTAATCGGACCACCGCTGCAGCGCTGCTCTGCCAGGAGGATGGATGATGGGGCTGCAGCCAGATGGATGAGCTCGCCGCAGGTCGGGCTGCTCCTGACAGGATAAAAGGTATGATAACAGTTCTTTATACCTGGAATCAGACATGGACACTCAGGCAGGGTTCACCGGGTTTACTTGTCAGCTCTTCAGACAATTTACAGCAGTTCTCAGTACAGTTCTTAACACAGGTTACAGTCAGTTAACTCCGGTAACACTGAACTCTCTGCAGCCAGGCTGTCACTCTGAGACCCCTCACTCCTTCTTAGTCCTTCCAGGCTGTTGTTTCTCTCTCTGTTGTCTCCCCGGGTTGTGTGGCGGCAGCTCAGACCCTTGTGGGTCCTCGTGATTGCTGCTGTGCCTTCAATCCTTGTTGTTGGGAACTCCAACCTGGAGTTAAAGCTCCCCGTCGGTTAATCTGGGAAGCCGGTATGTAATCTCTGTTCCCCTCAGAGCTGACACTCTGGTATATGCCTAGTCTGCAGTAACCCTATCTTGCAAGGCGTTACCAGACTCCATCTAACCCGTGTAACTCCAGTCCAAACTAGGTAAAACTACTCCGCCGGTAGTTGGTCGGTGCTGCCGTGTTCCACAGACCCAGTACTGCTGGTCTGCTCTTTTTCCTCACACTCCCCTGGGATGCCAGCTATGGACAAGCTTTCTCTCCATGGTTTCTGTGACTCTGTAGATTCTGCATCTCCAGGAAGCCCAATCCCACCGGGGCATGTCTCTGTCTTTCTGATGTCTGTGCTGCTCGGCTCACTCTGGCCTACTATCTCCTTCCTCCTCTTTTCCTCTATTTATACTATCTGTCACCTGACCTACATTCTCCACCCCTTGCTCTCTAAACCCACCACCCCTTGCCTGCCTAGAGTCCCGGGTTCCGGGTTGGGTGCTGTGCTACTATGGGTGTGTGTGCTTTGAGGGTGTTTGTTGCACAAACTGTCTATCTTCCTGCCTGGCTGCAGTTCCCTATGTGGCCACCCTGGTCGCAGAGGCGCCACAAATGCATTGTGATAACGTGGTGGTACTCAGAAGAACTAAGTGTGATTAACTAACAGCTCTCAGCTCTCAACTCCATGAGCCTAATTACAAATACTTCTAGTAAATCGGGTAACCATAGTGATGCATAGAGCAGGCGGCACATTCCGTTAACGCTATGCGCTCTGCCTGCCTGCCACCAAGTTTTTAACAGATTCGCCAGGCTCAGGGCAGACACAAGTCTGACCCTAGCCTTACTCATGCTCAGGTCTTCTGTGCACCAGCATGTGTCATGATTCTGCCGTGAGGATTGCAGAGTGTCAATGCTATTGTGGGGGCACATTCGTCTTTCCACCTTTCTGCCTGCCTATAATTGTTTAATATCAGAAAGAGGCAGAAGTACACGTCCCCACTGATGTCGCTTTGGTAATTCCCAATTGGACTGAAATAAAAATGTTCAGTATCTTCTTATTCTGACCTAGATAATCAACGTATGAAGTCACTTTTACCATATAGTTAACATGATGAATAAAAAACTCAAAAAAATTGTGGAATTGCACTTTTTTTGCACTTTTATTTGCAATTTCAAAGCACTTGGAATTTCTTTCTCATTCTCCAGTACATTTTGTGGTAGAATGAATGATGTCATTCAAAAGTACAACTCATCCCGCAAAAAACAAGCCCTCGTACGGCAATGTGGAAGGAAGAATAAAAAAGTTCTGGCTCATGGAAGAAGCGGAGGGAAAAATAAAAACGAAAAATCGCTCAGTGATAAAAGTTATAAAATCCTTGTAATTGCTGTATAATAGCAGCAGGAACGCACCCCACAGGCTTCAATCTTCACATGTTCATGATGGGAGTAATTAGGGTTAGGGGACCTCCTTAATTCCTACATTTGTAGCCAGTTATCAAGCAGAACTTACAAGGCTTTAAAGGGATGTCCAGGATTAATAAAACTTTACTACATTCGTTCCAAAACAGCGCCACCCCTGTGTACAGGTGACATGTGGAATTACAGCATAGGTCCATTCCCTTCAATTAAGATGAGGTGCAATATCACATACAACTGTAGACAGGGGTGGCGCTGTTTTTGAATGAAATCAGTCATGTTTATAGAATTCTGGACAACTCCTTTAAGATCAATATTTCCACTAGTGACCCCAGAACAACAGGATGGGGCTTAATTCAAATGTATTTTTTTATAATATGAAGAATATAGCAGAATTTTGTTAAAGATGACATTTAAGTAGATGATCCTATGGAAACATTCCTCTTACTGACTCTCCAGTTTGTAAAACCTATTTAATTAAACACTTGTAGGTAATTTTTAATCAATATAAGGAGTCCTGTGTTCACAATCCCCATCTATTGGTCAGAGGATGAGAGGTTAGAAAGAGCGACTCTCCTTGGAGGAGCCGGGCTCTGTGACACAGACAATGATGGGAATGGATGTGTGTGTCTATGTGTGTGGCTTGGTGTGTACGTGTAATATATAGTGTTTGTGTCACATACCGTGTGTGTCTATGTGTGTGCTCGGTGTATACGTGTAATATATAGTGTTTGTGTCACATACCGTGTGTGTCTATGTGTGTGCTTGGTGTATACGTGTAATATATAGTGTTTGTGTCACATACCGTGTGTGTCTATGTGTGTGGCTTGGTGTATACGTGTAATATATAGTGTTTGTGTCACATACTGTGTGTGTCTATGTGTGTGTGCTTGGTGTATACGTGTAATATATAGTGTTTGTGTCACATACTGTGTGTGTCTTTGTGTGTGCTTGGTGTATACGTGTAATATATAGTGTTTGTGTCACATACCGTGTGTGTCTATGTGTGTGCTCGGTGTATACGTGTAATATATAGTGTTTGTGTCACATACCGTGTGTGTCTATGTGTGTGTGATCGGTGTATACGTGTAATATATAGTGTTTGTGTCACATACCGTGTGTGTCTATGTGTGTGCTTGGTGTATACGTGTAATATATAGTGTTTGTGTCACATACCGTGTGTGTCTATGTGTGTGTGCTCAGTGTATACGTGTAATATATAGTGTTTATGTCACATACTGTGTGTGTCTATGTGTGTGTGCTCAGTGTATACATGTAATATATAGTGTTTATGTCACATACTGTGTGTGTCTATGTGTGTGTGCTCAGTGTATACATGTAATATATAATGTTTATGTCACATACCGTGTGTGTCTATGTGTGTGTGCTTGGTGTATACGTGTAATATATAGTGTTTGTGTCACATACCGTGTGTGTCTTTGTGTGTGCTTGGTGTATACGTGTAATATATAGTGTTTGTGTCACATACCGTGTGTGTCTATGTGTGTGCTTGGTGTGTACGTGTAATATATAGTGTTTGTGTCACATACCGTGTGTGTCTATGTGTGTGCTTGGTGTATACGTGTAATATATAGTGTTTGTGTCACATACTGTGTGTGTCTATGTGTGTGCTTGGTGTATACGTGTAATATATAGTGTTTGTGTCACATACCGTGTGTGTCTTTGTGTGTGCTTGGTGTATACGTGTAATATATAGTGTTTGTGTCACATACCGTGTGTGTCTATGTGTGTGTATCCATGTAATATATAATGTTTATGTCACATACCGTGTGTTGTGTGTATGTAACATCCACATTTATAAATCCCACCAGCACAGATTAGAGTTCCTAGGTGTAAACAGGTCGACAATCGCCCAACAAACGAGCAAAATGCGGCTCATCATCGGGTGATTGGATATTTATGGAGGAACAAAAATCCTTGCTCTCGGCAACACTGCAGAAGAGCTGCCGATAGCATGAATCTGTAGAGGACAGATTGCTCTACCGGTGATTGCTCTGCGCCATCATTTTTCATCATCCTGTGTAAAAAGGCTGGAAACAAGCGCTGAATGACTTGAATATTATAAATCGCACTCATTCACCAGTCTGAATTCGGCGCTTGTACATGTAACCTAAATGTCTGAGTGTGACGGTGCAATATGTCAGCATTTAGGGCCCCACTTTAACCTTTTGCCCAGGGCCCCACTTTGCCTAAAACCGGCCCTGATGATCACTACAAAATATTTCAGAAGGCAACAGGAGTAATATAGTCAGAGTGCAGTTCAGCGTATTGGCCAACCGAGTCTTCTGGCATTTCTAGACATTCCTCTATGATTTTAAGCCCTTTGCTCCATACCCAGCTGATGTCAGATGTTTAAAGGAACGTGCCAGTTAGTTTATGTCTCCCCAGTTATCACTGTCTGTTGCTGCAGCTTTGTAATACTATTCTAATCATCCCTGTCTGAGCTCATAGTGTAATGTTAAAAGTGAAAGAAAAGCATTTATACACTTACATTTCCTTATGTAATGAGGCAGTCAGTCTACATCTTGGAGACTGTAGTCTATCTTGCAAGTAATCACTTTTAACATTACACTATGAGCTCAAACAGGGATGGTTAAACTAGTATTCTAAAGGTGGGTTTACACGTTGCGATATCGACGTCCAATTTCAATGAAAAGTCACGTGGTTCGATCGTTGGAGCCGATATCGTTCCTGCGTTGTATGGTGTGAACGTCCAATACGATGCAGGAACGATGTCAATGTGATATCGGGGATTGAATGAGCGTGCTCTCCAATGCTCCGATATTGAATGGAGATTGGAGCCGGATCGTGCTGTGTGACAGCCCAACTCCGATATGAAGTTCAACGTCACCCATTCACTCCCATGTTTAAATGGTCGTTCCTGGGTTGGGGGGCGTAGACATCGTACGGACGTTGGATCCTGAAATCGCAATGTGTAAACCTCCGATGCGATGCGGGAGAAACGTGCACTAAATGCGCGCTCCCGCGCCATTGAATTGCGATATCGGAACGATATTGCAACGTGTAACCCCACCATAAAGCTGCAGGGACAGACAGTGATAGCTGGAGAAGCATAAACCACCTGACAGGTTCACAACAGGCACCTTTTGATAGCTGCTATGACTTTTTTTGGGTGGAGGGGATCCAATTTTGATTTTGCTTCCTTTCCCTGCAATAAAAGGCCATTTTTGTGATAGCACTGTATCTCTTTTGGTATCAATGGGGATAAACTGCAATAATATGATTGTAAATTCAACTCATAGAATGATGTGACAGTGTTTCTGGAACAAGGCAGTAGGTACTTATTTGTGAACTGCCACTTTAAAACCTATTTCACACAGTAATCCAGCCAGCATTTTGAATCAGTACTTGTGAGCCTAAACAGTAACATGGTCTGAAACACATTTCCAAAATAGTTTTTCTCTTTACATGTACCACTCTTGATTTTGGCTTATAACTTTGATGCAAAATTGCAGCCAAAATATGCAAGCTTGAAAGCGGTCTAACAACAGTACTAGTTATCTAAGCAGACTTACTGTACCCTTGCTGAATGCCAATAATATCTTAACAATAGGGCACCTATCTGTACCCTTTCTTTAATAAAATTAAGGGGCTGCTGGGAGCTGCAGGATCATCTTACATTCTAGCCCGCTCACACGTCTGCATAGGGAAGGGGTTTGGCAGGGGGCGTGGCTGCCAACCCCATGCTCACACAACATCTTCCATATACCATCTATGTGACGGAGTCAGCTTGATGTATACAACAATGAATCTATGTGATTCCTGTGTATGGTTGTAAGTTAATGTTATGTTAGGCTAGGCGCAATAGCAAATCATTACATTGTTTTCGATTGTCATGCTGTGCATGTGTCAACTTCTCCACTAGGAACATGGAAAGCTTTCTTGTCGTCCACCTACAACTTTCACCTAATGGAGTCCATTCATGCATCACTCTCCTCACTGAAATGTAGGATGATCCTGCAGCCCCCAGGGTCCATGCCCCCGACAAAGCTCCTGATCTCTGCTCTTGCATGAAGCTGTCAGGCTGAAGATTCTCGGTCCCCTAAGGTGTGGTCAGAGTTGAGGAGCATGTATGATTTTTTCAATTTATAAGAGATTTATAGATCTTTGAACTGCAGAGTACAGCTTTGCTTCATCATGTAGCAGGGCAGAAACTGTACTAAAACGTTTTATCTCACTGGAGTACCCCTTTAACAGTAGCAAACTCCTAAAAATATGGTAACAGAACTTATAGCTTTGATAATTCTCAGTAAGTGTGTTTTAAATTAACCATAAAAGGACTTGAGTGGTGATGTCATTGTTCACCAGGCTAATTGGGAAACCGACATACAGCAATGCAAAGAGCCATGGCCGTAGGAAAGTGAGCATACCCCAGCAGATGTGTAATAGATTAGGTAAGGTCCAAGGACGGAACATGGAAATAGAAACCAGAGGAAACTGGGTAAGTAATGAAAAAAGGATCTGCCTGGAATGTCTGTATGATATCTATTATTTTACAACATTATAAGGAATACCTATTATTATTATTATCATTATCATTATTATTAATAATAGTAATTCAGGCTACATAACCAAATAATTAAAAAGTCAAGATTTTGTCTTGCACTTTGAATATCAGTGAAGCTATTGATTTAGACTATGATTAATAATATGAGGGAAATGTCTCATGAACATATAACTTCAATGCTATGCATATTTAGCGCAGCTCCAGCCCCTATCAGTGGCTCTTGGATACGGTTATTTTTTTATGACTTGTCAATGTTTTCATAGTGTGTATGTTTGTTGATAAAGCCTTGCTATAACACCCGATTACAACAGTGAGTACACAGAGACACCCTTCCTCCTGGTCAAATGAGTTTACTCTTGAATTTAATAACCACTGATCTTCCGCTGTACCCACCTTAGACACATAATTGTTTCCGTCATTCTTCAGGAATTTGCTGCCAACAGCAAAAAGTGTCACAAGAGTTCACCTGGCACGATATAATTCACAATGAACATTAGAAACTGCTCAAGACAATTTTTTCGTATGTTTCAAATGAATTTTCTAGGTTTTAAAATCAAATGACTTTTGCAAGGAGGAAATGCAAATAATTAAAGGGGTTGTTTCGAGTTTGTAAATTGTTATAATTGAAAAATCCTTATAAAATCTATCAATTTTTCAATTCAACTCTCATTAACAAATTAGAAAATATTGCTTAGAGAGGTTTGTCTACTAGGACAACACCTTCTAATTCCACCTGTCTCCTCCAGGTGAAATTAAGGAGCCTATACTCACCTCCCATACTAGTGCCATTCCAGCGGAGTCAGTTATTGTGGTTCCAGGGATCATATGACATTGTGAAATCACGCGAGCTCGACGTCCAATCACCACCCACTGCCGTCTCCCAATAAGTTAATCAACAGGAAGTGAGTGGCAGCAGCTTCACTCATCTCCTTTTGGTTAACTAAATTTTCTGAATGCAGGGAGATAGAACCTAGCAGTGATTGGACTCAGGGCTTGAGTTATGTCAAAATGTCACGTGAGCCCACGAAAACCGATACTAAAGACACCAGTGGAATGGCGCCAGGTTGGAAGGTGATTATAGGCTTTTTTATTTCTCCTGGGGGAGGTATGTGATATCTGAAGGGGTTGTCCTAGTAGTGGATAACTTTAGAGTGAACCTGTCACCCCCCAGGCTCTAAAGATAAAATAGCCACCTTCTGCAGCACTAAGGCTGCATTCTGAGAAGGTGGCTAAAGTATTTATGCTCCCTTGATTCACTGAAATAAAGACTTTTATAAAATCTGTTTCAAACCTTACCAAAGACAGGGAGGCGGGCTTTTCAAGCGTCTATCTCTAGCCTCTCTGGTGTCAGTCATCCCTCTCTGCTCTCCATGCGCCGCCTCCTCTTCCTTGTCTCCTAGAATCCCGCACCTGTGTAGTGCCTCCTAACCCCGGGCATGCGCAGTGCGATGCTGCCCGTGACCTTCCTGCATCCCACGTAACCTTTTTGCGCCTGCATGGTGTGCCTTCCACACAGCCTGCCCTGCATTGTGTCATCAAGTATTCACAATGCGGGGCAGGCTGTGTGGAGGGCACACCATGCAGGCGCAAAAAGGTTATAGACGTCAGTGAAGGATGTGAAGGTCCAGCATACTGTTTCCAATTCAACAAGATTCTTTTATTAAAGTGCTCAAAACATTTTAAAAGAAAGCATCATAGTTAGGCTCGCAGGCCGACGCGTTTCGGTTAACAACAACCTTTATCAATGACCGAAACGCGTCTGACATGGCCTGCGAGCCTAATTATGATGATGTCTTTTAAAATGTTTTGAGCACTTTAATAAAAGAATCTTGTTGAATTGGAAACAGTGTGCCGGATCGTCACATCCTTCACTGACGTCTATGGACTAGATGGATGCCAGCCATCATTGTGCACCTTTGTCGGATCTCCTGAGGCGTGAGTGAGCTTTCCCCTTCTCCTTTCCTGACTTCTTGCAAAAAGGTTATGTGGGATGCAGGAAGTTCACAGGCAGCGCGCACGGTGTATGCCCGGGGGCAGGAGGCACTACTCAAGTGCGGGATTCTAGGAGATAAGGAAGAGGAGGCGGCGCACGGAGACCAGAGAGGGATGACTGACACCAGAGAGTCTGGAGATAGATGCTTGAAAAGCCCGCCTCCCTGTCTTGATGCCTGGGGGGTTGACAGGTTTGCTTTAAAGGGGAACTCTGGGGAGAGAAAACTTTTTAGTACAGATCCAGTCCTGCTGCATGATGAAATGATGAAGCAGAGCTGTACACTGCCATTCTAGGATCTATGGATCACTTATAAATCAAATAAAATCACACCTGCTCCTCATCTCTGACCTCTCCCCCATGGGACAGAGAATTTCATTATGTCAGCTTCATGCAGTAGCAGAAAGCAGGAGGTGTGTCAGGGGCATGGATGCTGGGAGCTGCAGGATCATTCTACATTCCAGTTCCCTCACACTTCTGTATAGATCCTAAAACTGCAGTGTACAGCTCTACTTCGTCATACAGCAGGGCAGGAAGTATACTAAAATGTTTTCTCTCCCGGAGTTCCCCTTTAAGATTAAAGAGATTTTTTATTCTATTGTACAGTTGACAACAGGAGTGTCAGATCGGCCATTCACATAGCAAGAAGCATGTGTTGCTTACAGGTTCTATTATTTAGACCATGCAAATCTCAATCTGAAGCTGGCCGTAACATTACATCAGGCAAACTTTATTTCCCCCGTGCTTCTAAGATACTGCAGAAGTTAAGCTAGCAGCATGGGAACTCGCTCAGCATGGCCATATCACTAGTCTAAAATGTCTTCAAGATAGATTTTTGATCTCTTAAAGGAGTGTCCTAACTTCAGGTGTTCAGGATTAGAACACTCCTTAACCCCTTTATGACATGTGCCGTACATGTACAGGTGTGTTTCTGCAAACCACTATAGATTTATGGCACTACTATTGCACTGGCTCAAGTGCAGCGCCACCAAAAGTGGCAGCAAGTGTAAGCTATATATCACAGCTGACTCCCTTCTGTAACACCCATGATCTGTGCTAGTAACAATCATGGGCATTTAACACCACTGATGCTATTGTCAATGGTGACAGCAGCATCGATCTGCTTTTAAAGGGAGGGAGCTCCCTCTGCTCCGATTGTGATCGCATTGTGCCAATGGTCCCCATGGTGACCCTGGGCACAATAATGGCTAGTGGGTAATGCAGGTACGGTGGCCTGAGATGTCCTGCTTTGAGAAGTACCTGACACACCTCCTGGCTGTGTGCGAGGCACTGATCTGATACCTTTCAATGCAAAAGCATTGCACAGCATTACATCAGTGAATAGGGCAGGGAAAGAGATTGTTTCTTATGGGACTAAGTGAAAAAGTCAATGATAAGACTTAAGTCATCCCCAACTGTCTGAAGATACAGAAGAAAAACAGCATGAATAATCTTTTATATGATGTAAATAGCTGGCATATTGCTTAAAGCGTCACAAGAAAGATTTACTGAGCAGAGTGAAAGCAGTCAACACACATACTCGTACAGTAGATAGTAGATAATAAATACTCAAAGAAATGATGAAATATACGGTAATAGGTTTAAGATGAGAAACTGTCCCCCAAAAAACAAAAAAAATCTGCAAAAGCAAATACAAAGAGGTCTATATCAAGTCACAAACCTTAACAAGGTATACTACTAGGACAATTCTAGAAAGATCATGAAGGCAATGTATTGGTAAAACTCCTTCAACATGGATAACACTTTAAATGTTATAAAAAACTGATATATTACTTAAAGATTACACAATAAGAAATTTGCTGTGCTGAGTGGAAACAGAATACGTAGATACCAACTGAGAAAGAATGCTCAATGCTCCCTCCCAAGGATCGTAGTAAGGCACAATTTCCATTTATCCTGCACTCTACGCTAAGCACTGACATCAGGTTTCCGTGTAAGTCTCTGAAATATGTGATTCAGACAGAAACTCTAATTGAAGATTTCCCATAATGGGGCAGAGGGTGTGACTTTGAACTCATTCTTTGCTATGATCCGATGGTGTTGGTTTTTTCAGGGGTGAATAAAGCACTGTCGACCACAGATTTGTGCAGTTCTGAAAAGGACAATGCTGAACAGAAGCCAGATAGAGTCCAAAGTAACTCTGCTACATCATTATAGTGACTCGATCCCTCGAGGGTGTCATCTGAATCCTGTCATTTAGAGATTTAGATGAAAACCCAGATGTAAGTGTTCTTAGTAGGCCATAGAATAAATGTAATGGTAAAAGCTTCAATTCAATTCTCAAACAAAAAAACAAGTCCCCACTAAAGTCCATTAACTGTAAATGGAAATATAGGGAGCTTACACATTACTGATAGTGCAGCGGTCATGGTGCCAGGATACTTGGCTTCCAGGGGTTAACAGTTCGGGGGAATGTCACAGTGGTTCTCCCTGGAAGTCATGGTTGTGACTGGTCATTAAAAGGGGATATTTACATGGGATGATAAAGTTTATAAAGATGATCATGAGATCATGACGCCATCTGTGGTGTCTGGTCAGGGATAACCAGCGCTGCCAGTATAGGTCCCCAGGGATTAGATGTTGTGGCAGCTTTGATATAACACTTCTCACAGATGGGGTGTAGTAGATTGTGGATGATGGTGGTTTTGATGAATGCTGGAAGGCACTGAAGAAGTGGACACACACAGGGGTTGCAGTTCTTACCAGTCTCTTTACTGAAGGTTCCAGTTCAATTATAACCCAGCTAGGGTGCTGTATATCCAGGGTTTGCAGTTTGGCCAGCTCCCAGGTAATTCAGGTCCACTCCACTGAGACACCAAATGTATGCCTTTCTGTGCTGCCCAGTCTCACTACGCTGTTCTCCTCCTTCTTCCTGCATCTTCGTGCTACAAGTCCCAAGGCAGGCAACTACGGGTCCCGTTGAGTGATGGCCTGGCACATCCTCTTGACCCTCTATGGTAACTGTGTCTGGGAGAGTACACAGTGATGGCCACTGCACCTACAATTCAGTGGCCTCCAGTTTCTTGGCTTGGTCTTAAAGTCCCATACCAAATTGGACCAGCTCCCCTCTTGCAGCTAGTTCTTCTACCCAACCTGGAACTTGGCTGTAGATTTGGGGTTCTCTGAACTGGGGTTTCACAGCTGACCTACCCTTTTTTTTTCCTACCCTCTCTAACTTGTCCCACCCCCTAAACCTAGTCCTTCCTCCGGTCAGCAGATGGGGTCTGCTCTCTTAAGGAGTCTATTCCGCCCTTCTTCTCCTTGGCCTGGAGTTAGGATGGGTGTTGGGTGTGCTTTTTGATATGTCTTAGTTTTGTGTTTCTTCCTTACCTGACAGCATGCTACCATGCCTGTGGAGTAGGTGGAGTACCACTTTGGCAACCAGACTGCAAGGGCACCACATTAGCACAAAGGCTCTGGTAAACCACTATGATTCCCAATCTCCAAAAGAAATTCAGAAAATCTCTGCTCCCAAACCAAATTCCCCTCTTCCTTCTCAACCCCAAAGTGCACCTGAGCCTCTTATGGCATCCACATTTGGCATTTCTGTAATAAGAAAGCCCATCTAATTTATGATGTATGTTTCTCCAAAAACATTAGCTGGGCATAATATATGGGTACTACAAAATAATGGGCCCTACAATGGTAGATTTACAATTTTCACTCAGCAACATCCATTGCTGCTTGTTTTTAGAAGACATCCAGGGAGTCAAAGTCGTAATTACACCTGAAGATAAATTCCTAAAGGGGGGGAATTTTCAAAATGGAGCCACTAGACAGAGGATTCTGTTTTTCTGGCACTTAGACTATGTGCCCACCTAGCAGTTTTTTACTGCACTAAAAATTATCTAACGGGAGGAAAAACATTGCAGAAAAAACGCTGCATTCTCAAAATTTTAGTTGCGTTTTTTGATCTGTGTTTGTATACATTTTTCTGTGCGTTTTTATCTCTTTCACCAAAGCAGAATCTCTCAAAAGAAACTGGAAGGTAGGTATTTCGCTTCTGAAAACCCATAGAATTTGCTGGGATGCATTTCTACTTGCAGTATTGATTGAAAACTGCAAGGAAAAAGGCATTAAAAAAACCGCACCAAAAACGCTAGGTGTGCATATAGCCTTAGAGGTTCTGTATATGGAGACCTCAAACTACTGTACAAAAATTTGTACTCCAAGAGTCACAAAACACTCCTTCCCTCCTGAGTCACGCCTTGTGGCTAAGCTGTACTGTATAACAATATATGGGCAGCAGATAATGGTGTTACAAATTTTGGTGCTGTTTTGACATATTTCCCTGTGTAAAAGCTTAAAATCTGGGGGTAAAACAACATTTTTGTGGTAAAAATATAATTATTGTTTCTTTATAGCCCAATGGTATAAAATTCTGTGACACACCTGTGATGCCATTCTGATCATTGCACCCCTTGATGAATATATTGAGCATTGTAGTTTATAAGATTGGGTCTCTTATGGGGGGCTCTGCTGCTTTGGTATTTCTGGGGCTCTGCCAATGTGACATGGCACCCTCAAAGTATTCCTGGAAAATCTCAAGTTCAATATCTCACTCCTTCCTTTCTGAGCTTTGTACTGTGCCTCAAAAGTAGTTTTTGACCACATTTGGGATATTGGCTGCTGAGGAGTAGCTGCATTATAAATTGTACCATTCTTTTTCTCCCATTACCCATTTTTAATATTAAAAACTTGGGACCAAAGCAGTATTTTAGAGGAAAAAAATTATCATTTTAATTTGCTCAACCCAATGTTACACAATCCTGTGAATCACCTGAGAGTTAAAAATGCTCACTAATCCCCTATATGAATTCCTCAAGAGTTGTAGTTTCAAATATGGGGTCACTTGTGAGAGCTTATGCTGTTTTGGCTTGTAGGGGCTCTTCAAATATGACATGGCATTGTCAATCTATTCCAGCCAAAATGGCGCTCCTTCCCTTCTGAGATCAGCTGTACATCCAAACAGAATTTTTCCACCACATATAAGGTATTCATGTACTCAGGAGAAATTGTACAACAAACTTGATGGTGTATTTTCTCCTGTTATCCTTGCGAAAGTAAAAAATTGGGAGCTAAGGCAAAATTTTTGCATGAAAAATTGTATTTTTCATTTTCTTGACTCAATGTTATAAAATTCTCTGAAGCAAATAGAGGTTCAAGGTGCTCACTACAAATCTAGATAAATTCCTTGAGGGTCTAGTTTCCAAACTGTGGTCACTTGTGGGGGAAGTTTAACTGTTATGGCACATCAGGGGTTCTGCAAACAAGACATGGTGTCCACTATCAATTCCAGACAATAATCAAATAATGCTCCCTTTCCATCAGAGCCGTGCCTTGCACCCAAACAGTATTTGGAGAGTTTTCTGTTACACAGGCCCCCAAAGTCACTTCAAATGTTACGTGGTTCGTAAAAAAGTTGGTTTCATACATTTTTATGTAAAAATGAGAAGTTGCTGATAAACTTTCGATCCATGTAACTCCCTAACAAAAAAATTATGTTTCAAAAATGATGATGATGATGATGTAAAGTAGACAGTTGGGAAATGTTATTTATGAACTATTGTTGTGTGATATAACTCTCTGGTTTAAGGGCATAAAAAATATGAGTTTTAAAATTGCTAAAATATTGACATTTTCACCAAATTTCTGATATTTTCATAAATAAATACAAAATAATTGTCTACATATTACCAATAACAGCAAGTATAATAGGTCATGAATAAACAATCTCAATATCACTATGATCCATTGAAGCATTCTAAAGTTATTATCTGATAAAGTGACACTGGTCAGATTTGAAAAAATTGGCTGGGTTAGAAAGGTTAAACCAGGCTTCAGGGCAAAAGGGTTATAAGACCAAAAACTTAAACTAGGTCTACTGGTAGGCATGTGTGATTAGGAGTCATTGGAGAAAGTAACAGAACTTTTTTAGAAGTTTAAAACACTGGTAGAAAAGTAGAAAAGTCATGCAGACAATTTGTCTGGCCTGGGATACACTCAAAAAGAAAGTACTATTGTAGGGGGTGGTCAGTACCTCGAGACGTCTGCCCTGAAGACACCAGTCGCCAGGGATGTTCAATGGGATCTAAATTCACCCCTTCCCTGGCAAATCTGTACATGAACTGGTGGGAAGCCAAATTCATTTATTCTAATACAAACCCCTTTTCAGACTGCATATGATGTGCCCCAGGGTTATGTGGACTCGGGTATCTGGGCCCTCAGCTGCGGTTAGGATGTCACTGGTGGCCTGCCCAGACCCGTGGCCCTGGTGGGGAAATTGAAATGGAATTTGTCTGTCGTGACACCACCTGCAGATTCTGGTGATGGGACACCAGCGCTGATTCAAACCTCTGGAGGGTGATGGTACTGCAGCTTTGATGGAACAGATCCCTGCAGGTGGAGCTGTGCCTCCGGGGCAGGAGTGCACCGATGAAGTAGATGCAGTCTGTAAAGGTGAATTATCAGAAATGCAGTGATGGAACAAACACACGGAGACACTGTCACTCTACCAGGGTACTTTACTGGAACAGTTCTGATGACAATGCAGTTCACAGTAGAAAACAGTCTTTTGCATGAGGTAGCTGGCTGGGTAGTCACAGCGGGCTGCAAGGTCTTTAGGAGTCTCCCATGGTATGCCTTCTCTTGACTATCCCAAGTCCTGCTGCTGATTCCTGTCCTAGCACTACCCCCTTATTACCAGGCCCATTGGGGTACTGATGAGTTCCTGTGCTTCCCAGCTCTTAAGAAGGAGGGCAATCCCTTTAGGTGGGCAATCCTGACTTGGTGGTGCCGTATGAACAGGGTGTGGGGCCCGGTAGACTGACCCGCGACAGCCGGTATTGGTGGCTCAGGGGCTAGACTCCCTGCACCGCGTCCTCAGAGCCGGCTCCCCGTGGTGAACCAGGGTTCCCCCCCGGAGTATGGATGCTCCTGTATGGGAGGTTCCCTCTCTCTTTTCCTAGGCTGCCTTTTTCTCTCTCAGAGCCCCTCTCTTGGAAACCCCTTTCCTTTCTCAGGGATCCCTTTTCTTCTTCTCCTCAAGGCAAACTAGAACTCCCTGTTTTTCTACCTCCCTCCTCCCCTAACTTTTCCCCCAGGGACTGGGTTACAACTATTTGGTAGGTTCGAGTGTGAGAGTGGCGGGGTGGGAGCCTCCTACAAACCTTGCATTCCCACTGTGACAGGGATAACTGCACACTCTTTTATGGATGCAGTATCCCAACTGTGATGCCTGACCAGTGGGGCGCCACACATGGGACAATACATGCGTTTCATAGATGACATTCTGATTGTATGGAAAAGTTCTGAAAATTTGGTCGCTGATTTTTGTCTTTCACATTAGATACTAACAAAGACACAATTTCCTTTCTAGACATACAGCTGACTGGTGATAGGCAGAATGGAAAGGTGGATTGTAGCCTTTTCCGCAAGAAAATTTCAGGCAATTCTATTCTGCATGCCTCAAGTCAGCACCCACAACATGTAATGAGAAATATTCCAACAGGCGAATTTGTTAGAGCCCGGAGGTGTTGTAATAGTAACAGCAAATACAATGAAGAATGCTGTAATATCAAAAAGAGGCTATTGCATAGCGGATATAATAAGAAAACTATTGAAAAAGCAGAAATGAAAGCCAATAGTAAAACTAGAGAACAGTATTTATCACAGACTAAAAAAGACCAGCCAACACAGATTTTTTAGGGCAATGGTTTTTTCAACCACATATAACAGTAATTACTATAAAGTAATAAACATAGTTCGTAAACATTTACCACTATTGAATACAGATAATACCCTGAGGGAAATTTTGAAAAACGGGTGTAATTTTGTTCCAAAGAGATCCCTTACTATAGGAAATTTGCAAAATTAATCTCCCCAAGTGAATTCCAAGAAAATGTTCCTTCAGATGTGGACAGAAACAATGTGGACTATGTAAATTTATGATTAATAACAACAAAACAATCATTGGCAATGACGGACAGGTATATCATCTGAGGACATTTATGAACTGTGGAACTGACCATTGTGTATATATTATGTTTTGTACTATATGTAAAAAACAATATGTGGGATCCACAAGCCGCAGTCTGAGGAATAGCCTGTTGGAACATATTTACGATATAAATAATGTCACCACCCGCAGCCTATCTGAAGCCTCAAAACATTTTTTGCTAGTGCACAAAGGGGATACAAGCAGCCAGCGGATGCGTGCCTTGGAATCAGTTCCCACTCTCCCACACGGCGGAGATAGGGTTAAACTGCGCTAAACCACAGAAGCACGTTGGATATTAAAACTGAATACCCTGCAGGGCTGAATTTGAGACATGAATTAATGTGTCTTTACTGATAAAATTAAATTAATCAGTTCCACTCATAATAAGTTATTATACAGGTATGCCTCATTATATTGAGTGAGGACTCTTCTTTATTTTTATATTATACACAATCCTGGTGTGATGTATGTTTGATAGTGATAATCTAATGTTCTATTCCCATGGTAGATATTACAGTGCTTTTGTTCCTTAATAGTAGAAGATCACACATACAGTGCCTACAAGTAGTATTCAACTCCCTGCAGATTTAGGTGGTTTGATAAGATGCAAATAGGTTAGAGCCTTCAAACTGCAAACGAGAGTAGGATTTATTAACAGAAGCATAAATCTTACAAACCAAAAAGTTATGTTGCTCAGTTGAATTTTAATAAATTTTAAACATAAAAGTGTGGGTCAATTATTATTCAACCCCTATGTTTAATATTTTGTGGAATAACCCTTGTTTGCAATTACAGCTAATAATCGTCTTTTATAAGACCTGATCAGGCCGGCACAGGTCTCTGGAGTTATCTTGGCCCACTCCGCCATGCAGATCTTCTCCAAGTTATCTAGGTTCTTTGGGTGTCTCATGTGGACTTTAATCTTGAGCTCCTTCCACAAGTTTTCAATAGGGTTAAGGTCAGGAGACTGACTAGGCCACTCCAACACCTTGATTTTTTCCCTCTTGAACCAGGCCTTGGTTTTCTTGGCTGTGTGCTTTGGGTCGTTGTCTTGTTGGAAGATGAAATTACGACCCATCTTAAGATCCTTGATGGAGGAGCGGAGGTTCTTGGCCAAAATCTCCAGGTAGGCCGTGCTATCCATCTTCCCATGGATGCGGACCAGATGGCCAGGCCCCTTGGCTGAGAAACAGCCCCACAGCATGATGCTGCCACCACCATGCTTGACTGTAGGGATGGTATTCTTGGGGTCGTATGCAGTGCCATCCAGTCTCCAAACGTCACGTGTGTGGTTGGCACCAAAGATCTCGATCTTGGTCTCATCAGACCATAGAACCTTGAACCAGTCTGTCTCAGAGTCCTCCAAGTGATCATTAGCAAACTGTAGATGAGCCTTGACATGATGCTTTGAAAGTAAAGGTACCTTACGGGCTTGTCTGGAACGGAGACCATTGCGGTGGAGTACATTACTTATGGTATTGACTGAAACCAATGTCCCCACTGCCATGAGATATTCCCGGAGCTCCTTCCTTGTTGTCCTTGGGTTAGCCTTGACTCTTCGGACAAGCCTGGCCTCGGCACGGGAGGAAACTTTCAAAGGCTGTCCAGGCCGTGGAAGGCTAACAGTAGTTCCATAAGCCTTCCACTTCCGGATGATGCTCCCAACAGTGGAGACAGGTAGGCCCAACTCCTTGGAAAGGGTTTTGTACCCCTTGCCAGCCTTGTGACCCTCCACGATCTTGTCTCTGATGGCCTTGGAATGCTCCTTTGTCTTTCCCATGTTGACCATGTATGAGTGCTGTTCACAAGTTTGGGGAGGGTCTTAAATAGTCAGAAAAGGCTGGCAAAAGAGATAATTAATCCACACATGTGAAGCTCATTGTTCTTTGTGCCTGAACTACTTCTTAATACTTTAGGGGGACCGAACAGAATGCTGGTGGTTTGAAGGGTTGAATAATAAATGACCCTCTGAATTAACTTTTAACGCTTTAAAAAAAAAAAAAAAATTAAAAAATCTTTTTCGCTGCAGTGCACTTCCCACTTCCAGGCTGATCTACAGTCCAAATGTCAAAATGCCAAGTTAATTCCACATGTGTCAACCACCTAAATCTGCAGGGGGTTGAATACTACTTGTAGGCACTGTATATGTTACGTCAAATGTCTGTGGGCCCTTTCGCATATGCTCACCTGTGCGTTTGGCGGTGCTGCGTTGGCGCGGGTGGTGACACGGTGCAGGCATGTTGGGGCATGGATGCGGTGCGTTGCACTGGCCCCACCACTGCCTGTTCCCTTGGGCGTGGGTGAGACAGTGGCTGTGTCGCTGCGCATGCGCTAGTGCGGGCGCGCCAGGGGCGCATCATGCAGCGTATCCGGTGCATCCGGACTGGCGCGTGTGCTGTGTCGTGGCCGCTGTCGGGCTTGCGCTTCGGGGGTCCATCTGCCTACGCTCGCCCGTGGTGGGTGGTGGCAGTGTTGGCGCGGTGTGCTGGATTTGCGTTCCGGTGCGCTTGGCTGCATTTGCGTGGAGCTGCCATCTGCGCTGACTGGGTGCTGCCGGGCACGTGGGGGCGCGGATGTGAATTGGGCCTACAAGATAATGAGGACGGAGTTGTATAGTCTCAGAATACTATGTAGTCATACTGATTTTTAAAAACGGACTATTTTGAGATAATATAATAAGAGTATATGGGACAGATAAACTAATGGGAATAATAGATGTATTGTCACTAAATATCATTGTATTGATGCCTGTGAAAGTGTGAGTCCAGGCTTAATTATGCTGCCAAAACAACTGTGTCTAGTGGGTGTTACCTTTGTTCATGATCTCTTCAAAAGTGAAACTTTTACTCCAGTTTATTATGCTATGACTAAGGGTCAAATATGATCCGAAACGCATAACCCTCTGTACACTTTTATCTGAACATGAAATCTATTTTTAACAGATGTTCTAAATAAAGGCTTTTTTTAATTTTCCTACAAATCATGTTGCTGGGAAAAAAATTTTCTTTGCAGCTACCACTGAGGATTTTCTCCTAAGACGGGCATGAACTAATTCCTTGCACCGATACCATGGAAAGCAGGACCGGGCAGTCTGGGCCAGGTGACCTGAAGATAAACCGTGTTTACTTTTAAACCAGTCGCGTTGTAGTATATTGTAGAGTGAACTGTGTGATGTGTCTTTGTAGAGTATGTGACATCTCCATGTGTACGATATTGCAGTGTTCATAGTGTGTTGTTATATAGAGTATGGCCAGGGTCACATTTGCGGTTGGACCCTGGCCTGCCGATTCCGGTTTCAACTTAGCAATTTTTCCATCACCGCATAGCGTTTCCGCTATGCGGTGCTGGAAACCGCAGTCCCTAGTTACCCGGTGTTTACCTGCACGACCTGTCACACAGGCAGCGGCTCGGAGGGCGTTTTACAGCGCCGCACAGAAACCGTTGCAGACACGATTTCCTGTGCGGCGCTGTAAAACGCCCTCCGAGCCGCTGCCTGTGTGACAGGTCGTGCAGGTAAACACCGGGTAACTAGGGACTGCGGTTTCCAGCACCGCATAGCGGAAACGCTATGCGGTGATGGAAAAATTGCTAAGTTGAAACCGGAATCCGGCAGGCCAGGGTCCAACCGCAAATGTGACCCTGGCCTATAAGATAATGTACAGCATATGATGTGATATAGAACTTAGGTAGGACTTAACATAGTGGTAGTTGTTTAGGTAAGCTTGTTCAGCTACTGACTGTAAGGCAAGTAGTAGTTAAGTAGTGAAATTAGCCCACTGGGGGTGGATGTATCCCCTAGGCTTACAGTGAAGACTTCCATCTTAGTTTAGTTAATTTATAGAAAGCTATATAAGTGGATAGTATAGCAAGTAGGAGCAGTGTGCAAGCTGAAGTACCTTAGGCTGCAGTAAATGAGTACTTGTGGAATCTGTCACCTCACTATCAGTGTACAATGGGAACAGAGTGCCCAGGAAGAACTCCAAATGGGAACATTGTCAGAGGATCACATCCGTTCTGCATCTTGAGACACAAACTCTGCCGAGGTTCCCCTCTCAGTGGACAGACTCCAATAATATGAGTCTTAAAGTGGAGACTTGGCTTAGACCTCGACGAAGAGTTCAGCACTGAAGCGGACATTAGATGAGGCTAGTCCAATAGCGGTCTGCACCTTTATAGAGAATGGGTCCCTGTGGGTGGGACAAGCAAGACCTTGACCAGAGAGGACTTTATGACTTTAACGTGCAGGACTATGGTGTGAAGTGGTGAGCAGAACAGACATATAACAGCTAAAGTATCAGAAATGGTTGACCAGTCCACGCTGTGCCTTAACGTTGAGAAAGCTTAAAATAACTTGTATAATGATTATGTAAACTGTATCAATGTGTTCGCATTACGGTGCGGAATATTAAGTACAAGACTGTGCAAAAAGACCTCTATCCATGTGTGTCAATCCCCAGTGGAAGAATTCTGGCTTGCATGAGAGCCTAGTTACAGGTGCACACACCAACACAACACACCCAGCCAGAATCATCATGACCAATCCCTCTCTCATTGTTCTGTGATGGGGGTCAGGGTGCAGACTGCTGCCAAAGGATGAGTCTCCTTGCTTGTGACTACCACCATGGGCTATCCTCAAACTACGGCCTCAATTCATTAATACTGGCATCTCATTTGTTACATTTAATAAGGGTCTTGCAGGATTTCAGGAATAAGATGGGGGAATAAGTGGTGAGCACCTTTGTGTGCCATGTCAGAAATATTAGATTTCCTTGGATGAAGTGCCTCTATGTCCGCGCTGCTGCTCCAGAAAAGATGGAACCAAGACACGGAGGTGTCTGCATCAACTTGGGCTTTTAATATCCAACATGTTTCGGAGCCACAAACCGAGCTCCTTCCTCAGGGAACATCCAGTCAGAACTATTATTCCAGTCAGAGACTGGAAATACCAGTCTTAATGAATCTTGGTTCTAGTGCTTTCCTTTAGAGTGTCTCTTCATGCAAGACAAATTGCACCCATGATTATTGTACCAGTGTCCAAAACTGCCAAAAAATATTCTATTTTCAGGATAATTTTAGTCTTTAAAAGGATTGTTTAGAAGTGCACCGCTCCACTGACTCCTCCAAAGTTTCCTGATTGCTGGGTGCAGTGCACACCCAAGCAAAGAAGATTAGAACACTCCTTCAAGAGTCCAAAAATTTTTAGACTGTAGTAATTAATTTGTAATCTATGAAGGCACATGTTTTCCATGATCATGGGACATAGGTCATGGGTATATCACAGAATTATTTGGCATTTAAACTAGTTAAGCATCTATGTGTCATCTTTGGCATGGAGGGGCCCTCAAAAGGAAAGCATATTGGCCTCAATTCATTAGCACAGTCTAAATGAGGGCTTAGCAGAAATACAATGCAACAACTTCATTATTACACGCATGCTACTAATTAGATGCACAAAAAAATCATTAGCTGTTTAACTCCAGAAATGGTGCTCAGGAATGGTGGCAGCCAGGTATCAAGGCATGTGCATGCGCAGTAAAATTCATATTGTGGAATCATTTGCAGTACCAAATTCCATATCTTTGAAATATTATTATCTTTGCTGTCTGCCCTGCGCCTCTGCCGTAGGCGCTGGTCGCATCAACGACATATTGGTAAGTGTTATGATCAACATCGTGATCCCTAGTAGAATACTTATCCATACTTCCAGATTCAAAATGGTCAGTGTTATCTTCCTTTGCTTCCACATGAGAGGAACAAACACTCACAAAATTTGTATCTTTGATGATGAGTCCTGGTCTATAAAAGCGATCGGTGCTGTTTATGTTTTTGCTGCCTTCTATGTGTATATCATGTTAAAGCTATAGTCTTTAAAGTCTTGGTTAAACTCAAATCGCTAGACCGTGAAATAGATTCCTAAGTGAAGTTGATTTTACCTTGTAATTTCTTATTAAACTTTTCAAAATCCTGATTTTTTGCAAATACCTCAAGGACTCTTTAAGTGTGTTAATCATAACTTCTAACTCATGAAATGTGATGTTCTCTTCCTTAAAGGAGTTGTCCAGTACTTATGTTGATGGTCTATCCTTGAGATAGGTCTTTAATATCAAATCAGTGGGAAAGCAACACCTCCCACCCCTGACTGATCAGATGATTCCACTGCCGGCTGCAACTGGATGTGATCAGTTCCAAAGTGGAACAGCGCCGTCATCTGTATAACTGCCCCTGACAAAGCTGAATTAGGCAGCGTTATATGTTGGGTTCCTTCCACCAGGCATCTTCCTGTATATTTGTTATGTTCCTTATATTTTTTATATATAGATTGTAGCTCCATTTGTAAGGTCTATTTGTAAATTAATATTCTTTTTTGGTTATCTTCACATATATCACAAAAGACAGGCATCTTCCTATATGCTTGTATGCTTCTTAGTATTATTCATTGGTAGCTCTACATGCTGTTTATATTCATAAATTTATCATCTTTTTTCATTGTCTTTAAACATAATTTTTTTTACTAATATTAGGCCCTTTCACATAGGCATTTTTTTGAAAATGCGACAGATCCGGCTGATTTACCGCTTGCATCACGCTTGCGGCAAGCCCTATGCTTTGTCTATGGGGCTTGAGGCAAGATGCGGCAGTTGCGGGCGTGAAAAAAAACGCTGCTGACCACGGATTTGACCGATCGCATGCCCCATAGACAATGGATGGGACTTGCCAGACTGGCGGCGCAAGTGAGGCCATTAGGCGGAAGATACAACAGATGCGGTAAATCTGCCTATGTGAAAGGGGCCTAACAGCATTTATGTCCATTTATCTGTTCCCTTTCACCTGCATCTGCTAGTGCCTTACTATAAGGACATTATTTATATTATATTTATGTTTGCCTGGTGTTATTGGGTATTTAATTAGGATTATTACAGTATATCCCTCCACTCTTGTCATTTATATGTGTCTCTATTTTTTATTGCTGTTAATTAATCTTCTGTTTATTAGCACCATTTTTGACGATCAATAAAATTATGTTTTTACACCATATTGAGGGGTGTATGTTTTTTCTATACATAATCCTCTTGTCACCCCAATTTTATTAATATATTGCGGTTGGGCTAATAAGGCTTACCACACTTAAAATCATTGAATCATACCTTTCAGATTTTAAAAAATATGTCTCAGTTCATTTGACTGTCATCTACCTTATTGCCTTATAACAGTGCAGTGACTTTATGAAGTCTGCAGCTGTTAGCAAGCCACGAAAACAAGTACGGAGGTTCTCATTAAGACATTATGAAAGATGAAAAAAAGCAAATATAAAAATTGAAAAAATGTATTAAAAGTCTTTCAACAATGCAGAAAAATCAGGTAGTAATAGACACACACATAGAAAATGTACACTTTGATCCACTCCCAAGCAGAGAAATATAATTGTGAAACCCTCCACGACTCTCGGACAACTCTCCTTGATTGAACAATGGAAAAGGGCAAAAAACAAGCAGCTCAGGGTGAATATATCTTTATATTTTCTTGGAGTCGTTGTTCCTGAGAACCTGTCAGATGTGATTTACTTGCTTTTTACCTGCAGATGACTACTAATTTTGTAGGCAACAAAACTGTGGAACCAGTAGAAGCGCTAGTCAGCTCAAAACAGGCTGTCAACATGTTTTAAAGTTTTCTAAGGGCCGCTTCACACTGCGGCGTGATCCGGTCCGGTTCTGTCTGGGATGCCCCGACAGCCGCGGACCGGATCAGCACACAGGACTGGGGGGCTAATATGCCTTCCAGTCCAGTGTGCAGCGCACACAGCTCCCACTGCTGATAGGTGACCTGTCCAGACCTGTCAGCGGCTGCAGCTGCGTGTGCTGCACACCGGACCGGAAGGCATATTAGCCCCCCAGTCCTGTGTGCTGATCCGGTCCGCGGCTGTCTGGGCATCCCAGACAGAACCGGACCGGATCACGCCGCAGTGTGAAGCGGCCCTAAGTAAACAGATTTTATGGACCTGGAGTGCGCAGACTTTCTTCTTTGAAATTTTAATTCTGTAAGGTAAACAGCAGGTTTAGAGGTGACAGGTTCTGTTAAACGATTGTCTGGTACCATGACTAAAAATCACTACATATGACATCTGTATGGGGTCATATTGACTCCATGGTACAAACAAGGGTTACATTTTGTATCATAGTTAAATGTGTGTATTAAACACTGAAGATATATACACACATACACATTATTAATTAACTCTAGATGCAGTCTGAACTTTTTCTTGCCTTCATTACAAGGAGCTACTGCAGAAACTGTGCTAACTTGACATCACAATGGCATTCCAGATCAACATCACCAGACGACCTTTCCTGTGATCTTCACCCGCAGAAACTCCCAGCTATTTAAAGACAAATGTTGCTAGCTTGAAACTAAAGTGACCAAAATGTCAGCCCAAAACATCTTTGATCTTTAACGTCACCAACCTTTCAACTGGTTACGACTAACTTTAGAAGCTCTTCATTGAGCCTTAACAGTTTAAGCGTTTAGACATAAATTAGGAACCTTCTAAAGAGTATGTGCCAATGGGTATTGTATATTCTATTGACCAGCACAATAAATGGACAACCTGCGAAATGGAGGAGTTCATTGTTTCTAGACATCAGTCTAGCCAAGCTGTCATGGAAATATTTTACAACTATAAACTCTAAAGAGGTTTTCTTTCAGAATTTCTTTGGATTGTGGCAAAGACTTTGAGACTTTTTAACCCACATCACACTGATGTAAGACTTCAGTTTAAGTAAAAGATAAAATCCAAGTATTGCAACAGAATACATAAATCACTTTTTACTTTGAAGTCCCAACTGCTGCAAACACTGAAAATCAGATCAGTCAGAAAGTATTCACACCCCTTTAAATTTTTCACTTTTGTTTTATTGCAGCCATTTGGTAAATTCAAAAAAGTTAATTTTTTTCTCACTAATGTACACTCTGCATCCCTCATCTTGAACTGAAAAAAAACAGAAATTAAGACATTTTTGCAAATGTATTAAAAAGGAAAATTGAAATATCACATGGTCATAAGTATTCAGACCCTTTGCTCAGATTTAAGTAGAAGCACTATTTTGAGCAAGTACAGCCTTGAGTCTTCTTGGGAATGATGCAACAAGTTTTTCACACCTGGAATTGGGGATCCTCTGCCGTTCTTCCTTGCAGATCCTCTCCAGTTCCATCAGGTTGGATGGTGAACGTTGGTGGACAGCCATTTTCACGTCTCTCCGGGATGCTTAATTGGGTTTAGGTCAGGGCTCTGGTGAGCCAGTCAAGAATGGTCACAGAGTTGTTCTGAAGCCATCCTTTGTTATTTTAGCTGTGTGCTTAGGTCATTGTCTTGTTGGAAGGCGAACCATTGGCCAAGTCTGGGTTCCAAAGCACTCTGGAAGAGGTTTTCATTAAGGATATCTTTGTACTTAGCCACATTCATGTTTCCTTCAATTGCAACCAGTCATCCTGTACCTGCAGCTGAAAAACACCCCCACAGAATGATGCTGCCACCACCATGTTTCGCTATTGGGATTGCATTGGGCAGGTGATGAGCAGTGCCTGGTTTTCTCCACACATACCACTTAGAATTATAACCAAAAAGTTCCATCTTCATCTCATCAGATCACAGAATCTAATTTCCCATAGTCTGGGAGTCCTTCTTGTGTTTTCTTGCAAACTCTATATGGGCTTTCATATGTCTTGCACTGAGGAGAGGCTTCAGTAGGGCCACTTGCCATAAAAGCCTGACTGGTGGAGGGCTGCAGTGATAGGCTAGGGTCACACCACTGTTTATCTCCCCCTGCGCTGAAAACTTAGAAGATTTTCACATTTCACACCTGAGTAACAACACAAGGTACTGACGCACCTGGAGGCCGTGGGCACTCAGAGCCGAGCTTTGGGTTGTTTCCGGGGAGTCACAGGGGTCGAGACCCAGCTCCGTGATCCCGGGGGGTTTGGCTAAAAGTTTGGGAAGTTTGTGGTTCAGGGATGATTGTCATGATGCCACCCACAGTATGCGGCTATTAGTGGCCACGGCTGCTGTATGGGACCTCTGGGGATGGTAGAATGGCAGCTAGGATGGTGTCACTCCCCATGGGTGGGGCGGGTACCCAGGGCAACTGGTATAGTCTATGGTAGTGGTAGGCCATTGGGGTTGCAGGACTGAGGGTGCGGAATGACCGACAGACACAAGTGTTGAAGTCTCCGTTACTTTTACTGGTAGAAGTAGCAGGTTCATCCAGGGTACCATTCACAAGAGATGTTAGGAGTCCGAGTGGCCTGGAAGCAAGTTGGGATTCTCCTCACCCAGTGAGTTCTGAGGCCTCCCTGTTGCGCTACTCTTGGCGGGTTCTGGCTGCCTGTAGCTAAGTTGTGACCCTGTCCTCCTGCGTACAGTCTCTTGCCTGTATAACAGACAGCTCAAGCACTCTCTGGGTTCCACTCCTTGGCCGCTCTCCCTTAGCTCTCTAATGCTGCTGTGCCTCCTAGGCTTCATTATGGACGAGAGACTTGGAAACTCCCGCCCTCGGTGTTGGCCTGGCTGCTGGGCCTAGAGTCCCACACAACCTCAGATTCCAGTATACACTCCTGGCGCCCTGCACTGGGGTGAGCCTAGCAACTGGCTCCACTCCCCAAGCCTGCTTCTCCACTTCCTCAGACCCTCTCCTACGGGTTCCTCATGCTGGCTAGTCTCTGTCCCATGACGAGCCATTACGCTGCTCCAGTCCATGGGACCTCTTCACAGTCCTTGTAGGAACTGAACTGCCTAACCCTGCCCCTGGACCAGAATTTATAGCAGGGGACTCCCTTGGACTTGGGTTTCAGAGCTCCCCTTCTGGC
The DNA here is from genome assembly GCA_033576535.1 of Allobates femoralis. NCBI lineage: Eukaryota > Metazoa > Chordata > Amphibia > Anura > Aromobatidae > Allobates > Allobates femoralis. Next base: position 287,165,913 of record JARQOC010000003.1, on the reverse strand, counting down.
CTGGAGTTGGGAAAGTGTTGTGTGTGTGGTGGGCTTACCTGGTGTGGAGACCCTTCCTTTGCGTTCAGGCGCTGCATTGTCCCCCAGGGAAGGCGATGCCATCATGGCAACCGGACTCTGGGGTGCTACAGTATAATGACTTGAGAAAGTATTCACCTCCTTGGCATGTTTCATGTTTTACAATCTCATAAACTGGAATTTCACTTTTTTTTAGGGATTGCATCAGTTCATGTAAAGATCATGCCTACAACTGTGAACATTTGGTGTTTTTTTATTATGAAGAAAACAACAAGTGGAAAAAAATAACTGAAAACTTCGGTGTGTATAATTATTCACCCCCATAAAGTCAGTACTTTGTAGGGTTTCCTTTTGAGGCAATTACAGGTGTAAGTTGCATTGGATATGAGCTGTCCACATCTTATCCCTGGGATTTTTGCCATATTCCTCAAGACAAAACTACTCCAGCTCCTTCAAGTTTAATGGTTTCCTCTGGTGAATAGCAATTTTAAAGTCTGACCATAGATTCTCAATTGGATTACTGTCTGGGCCTTGAATATCCCACTCCAATAAATATACATGTTTCCCCTTACACCACTCAAGTGTTACTTTAGCAGTATGCTTTTGGCCATTGTCTTGTTGGAAGGTGAACCTCTGTCTCTGTCTTAAATCAATGACAGACTGAAACAGGTTTTGCTCAAGAATATCCTTGTATTTCGCACCATCCATCTTCCCCTCTACTCTGACCATTTTCCCTGTCCCTACAGGATATGCACAGCATGATGATGCCAACACCATGTTTCACTCTGGAGATGGTGTTTTTGAGGTGATGAGCTGTATTGGTTTGGAACCAGACATAGCAGTTACCTTGTTGGCCAAAAAGATCAATTTTGGTTTCACCTGACCACTGTACCTTCCACCATACAACATGAGCCTTCCAATTTCTGGCTATAAATAAAGAATTTATTTCTGGCCACTCTTCCATAAAGGCCAGCTATATGGAGTGTACGGCTTGTTTTGGTCGTATGGACAGATACACAAGTCTCTGCTTGGGAACTCTGCATCTCCTTCAGGGTTATCTTTGTTCTCTGCTGCCTCTCTGATTAATGCCATCCTTGCTTGGGTTGAGAGTTTTGGTGGGTGCACCTTTCTTAACATGTTTGTTGTTATACCATGTTCTTTACATTTGACAGTAATAGATTTGATGGTACTCCAAGGGATCATCAGCAATTGGAATATGTTTTAAAACCAAACCTTGACTTGTGCTTCTCAACAACTTTGTCCCTGACTTGTTTTGAGATCTGCTTGGTATTCATTGTGTTGTTGGTTATTGATGCCTATTGCGTAATGTTGTTGTAGCCTGTATGACCTTTCAGAAAAGATGTGTATATACTAACAGACCATGTGACATGTAGATTGCATTGCACACAGGTGGACTTCCTTTCACTAATCATGTGACATATGAAGGTAATTGTTTGCTCCCAAAAATTTTAGGGGCTTCTTAGCAAGAGGGGTTAATACATAAGCACATGGCAATTTTTAGTTATTTTATCCCACAAATTTAAATTAGTTTTCTCACTTCATTCCACCAATTTAGACAATTTCCTGCTTCTGATGCAACACACACAAATTGGATTACTAAATATTTAACACAGGTATCAAAATAGGTAAAAAGTCAAGGAGGTGAATACTTTCACAAGGCACTGGGCTAATTTATGGATCATCATGCCGTTCCTCCTTCTTAACCCTAAAACAAAAACAATGGGGACATGAATACTAAGATGTGTGTGGAAAACTTCCTGAAAAAGAGATTTTCTTCCAATTACAAAAACATTAATTTCATATTGCATATAGAAGGAGTTTTTCCTCTCAGCTTCTTCTTAGGTCATGCCTAGTTAAAAAAGTCCATGGGGTTGTACTGTACTTTCAAATGCCTCTCATTGTATGGCATGTTCGATTGGATATTATACAATGGAAGAAGTGATGGGCAAACTTTTTGTCTTGGCTCGAGCAGAATTTGACTTGAACTTGAGTCTGAACCCTGAATTCACACTTTTTTAGCCCCGCAGCCACCCCTGAAAAAGTGTGAACTCAGATAACCTTTCACACGGCTAGCTGTTCAGTCTGTGCCTGCTCGTCTCTGTGAGCAGACATGTGTTTGCTTACAGAGACCAAGCAGAGCTGAAGATGTTCGCTGTGGATTGCATCAGAGGAAGGGTTTTTTGCTAAAAAATGGGAAATATTTTTTCTCTGTGTTTTATTTTAATCTTTACCAGAAATTCATGGTGGCCAGGTGCCAGCTGACAATACAGAACTGGCATTAACCCCTTATTCCTAGCATGCCACCCCAACCAGAACCGCTGGAAGAGCCTAGTAAAGCACGTGAAAATGACACTTCTATGAATTTTCAGGTGCAGCTGTGGGCTGCACACAGCCCCCAGTATACAGAGGAGGCCGCAGAAAGCCCCCAGTATACAGCAGGAAGCTTCACATAGTCTCTATATTACACTAGGAGCTCACATACAGTACAGACCAAATGTTTTGACACACCTTCTCATTCAAAGATTTTTCTGTATTTTCATGACTATGAAAATTGTAGATTCACACTGAAGGCATCAAAACTATGGATTAACAAATGTGGAATTATATACTTAACAGAAAAGTGTGAAACAATTGAAAAAATGTCTTATATTCTAGGTTCTTCAAAGTAGCCACCTTTTGCTTTGATTACTGCTTTGCACACTCTTGGCATTCTCTTCATGAGCTTCAAAGCAGTAAAGCACCCCCACACCATCACAGCTCCTCCTCCATGCTTCACAGTGGGAACCAGGCATGTAGAGTCCATCCGTTCACCTTTTCTGCATCACACAAAGAACCAAAGATCTCAAATTTGGACTCATCAGACCAAAGCACAGATTTCCACTGGTCTAATGTCCATTCCTTGTGCTATTTAGCCCAAACAAGTCTCTTCTGCTTGTTACCTGTCCTTAGCAGGTTTCCTAGCAGCTATTTTTCCATGAAGGCCTGCTGCACAAAGTCTCCTCTTAATAATTGTTGTAGAGATGTGTCTGCTGCTAGACTTCTGTGTGGCATTGACCTGGTCTCTAACCTGAGCTGCTGATAACCTGCGATTTCTGAGGCTGGTGACTCGGATGAAGTTATCCTTTGCAGCAGAGGTGACTCTTGGTCTTCCTTTCCTGGGGCGGTCCTTATGTGAACCAGTTTCTTCGTAGCACTTAATGGTTTTTGCAACTGCACTTGGAGACACTTTCAAAGTTTTCCCAATTTTTCGGACTGACTGACCTTCATTTCTTAAAGTAATGATGGCCACTCTTTTTCTTTACTCAGCTGCTTTTTTCTTGCCATAATACAAATTCTAACAGTCTATTCAGTAGGACTATCAGCTGTGTATCCACCAGACTTCTGCACAACACAACTGATGGTCCCAACCCCATTTATAAGGCAAGAAATCCCTTATGAAACCTGACAGGGCACACCATTGAAGTGAAAACCATTTCCAGTGACTACCTCTTGAAGCTCATCAAGAGAATGCAGTAATCAAAGCAAAAGATGGCTACTTTGAAGAACCTAGAATATACGACATATTTCCAGTTGTTTCACACTTTTTGTTCAGTATATAATTCCACATATGTTAATTCATAGTTTTGATGCCTTCAGTGTGAATCTACAATTTTCATAGTCATGAAAATACAGAAAAATCTTTGAATGAGAAGGTGTGTCCAAACTTTTGGTCTGTACTGTATAGCCCACTGTATCAGAGCAGGAGCTCATACATAGCCCCCTGTATTACAGCCTGTGCCCACACATAGCCCTTGCATTACAGCAGGAGCATACACATTGCTCCTGTGTTGCACTTGAAGCCTGTGCCCACACATAGCCTCTGTATTACACCAGGAGCCCACGCAGTAGCCCCTGTATTACACCTGCAGCCTGTGTATGTCAGCAGAGAGAAGCAAAACTTTGTTAACCCATTCTATTGTCCTTTAGCTAACAACAGTTGCTTTCCCGGGCAATGCCAGGGACTACATCTAGTAGTTATATAATTGCACAATTCTCTGACATAATAAAATTGCACCCTCTGGAGCTGATTGAGTAGCTTTTTATGATAAAATAAATAGATGAAAAAAATGAAGTGGGATCCCCCTTATTTTTGATAACCAGGAAAGGTAAAGCAGACAGCTGTGGGCTGATGTTATCAGGCTGAGAAAGTCCAAGATTATTGCGCCTAAAAATACCAGCCCGCAGCCACCCCATATGTGGTCCATTACAGATGTGCCAATTCAGGTGCTTCCCCTCAGCTCTTCCCTATGTCCTAGGGTGGTGGCAATTGGGTTAATGGTAGTTGGGGTTGATGTCAGCTGTGAAGTGTCAGCTGGCATCAAGCCCTGGTGTTAGTAATGGAGAGTTGTCTATCTGGCCCCCCATTACTAACCTAGTAAGTAAAATAAAAAAAAAAACACACACAAATACTTCATTTAAAAGAACATTCCCAGACACTTTCCCTGCTTAACAAATTTATTTAAAAAACATTTGTATACAGGTCCGTCATAGTGCAGGGATTCCGACGTAATCCACCAAATATGATGTAGTCCAGAAAGGGAAACCTGAAAGACATAAAAGGAGAGAAATAAAGACAACACACTGTGCTTCAACTTATTAGAAAACAAAATTCCCATGTCCAACATAGTCTTGCAGTTCTCACAGCGTTCCTCGATTAGAACTAAATTTATGGAACCTCAGAACAAGGCTCCACAGGTTTTGAGCAGCAGCCGCTCACAACTCACACTGCACTCCATGACACCCCGCAATTGTGACAAGCAATGATAACATTGATAACGTTACTAATATCACAGTTTATGCTAGTTTACACAGAAGGCAGCTTGAGACCCAGAATGTCTGATGAACAGGATGTCAGTAACCTAGTACGTCACCGCTTTTCACAGCCGCTGGGTCTTGCACTACTCTCTGTGTGACCCTGTTAAAGCGGTGATGTGAGTAACGTTACTGACGTCATCACCACTCATCATAGGTGCCGGATTGCAGTGTCAGCTGGGAGTAGCGGCTGCTCAAACCATATGGAGCCTTGTTCTAAGGCTCCAAATCCTTTGATCTAGGTAATCAAGGAATCCTGCGAGAACCGCAAGACTACATCAGACATGAGAACTTTGCTTTCTAATAAACTGATGAACAAAGGACAGTATCTTTTCTTCATTTCTTTATTTTTATAGAGTCTAGTTTTTTATAGTTCCATTTGTGGACTACATTAGATTTGGTGGACTAAGTTGGAATTCCTGGACTACAGCGGATATACGTTTTGTGTTTTTAAATTAATTGTTGAACCAGACTAAGTGTCCCGGAGTGTTTTTTTAAATAAAGTATTTGTGTGTGTCTCCTTTATTTAATTGCAGAGTTAGTAATGAGGGTGTCAGATAGATTCCTCTACATTACTAACACCTTGGCTTGATGGCAGTTGACACTTCATAGCTGACATCAACCCTAATTACCCTAATTACCATTACCCAATTTCCACTGCACCACGGCATCAGTAAAAATTAAGAAGCGCCAGAATTACCATAGACCTTCCCAGCCTGATAGTGTCAGCCCACAGCTGTCAGCTTTGTCTTTGCTGGTTATCAAAAATAGTGAGAACCTCATATCTCTTTTTTTCATTTATGTAATTGTAAAAGCTGTCCAATAAGCTCCACAGGGTACAATTTTTTTTTATGTCTGGAGCGCTCTCTGTGTCTCTTTCTGTCACTCTCTGTGACTCTGTCACTCTGCCTTTTGTGGTGTCTGTTGCTCTGTTACTCTCTGTTGCTCTCCTATCACTCTTTCTGTCTCTGTGTCACTCTCTCTATCACTCATTGTTTCTCTCTGTCGCTCTGAGTGTCACTCTGTTGCTCTCTCTATGTCACTCTGCCGCTCTCTGTCACTCTCTCTGTCACTTTTTGTCTTTTTCTGTTGCTTTGCCTTTTACTCTGCCTATCTCTTTGTGTATTACTCTCTTTGTTGCTCTCCCTGCCACTGAGTCTGTCACTCTTTGTCACTCTGTCTCTGTTTGTCTCTCTATCGCTCTTTCTGTTGCTGTTTGTCACTCTCTGTTGCGATCTCTGTCACATTTTCAGTCTCTGTCGCTCTCTGTCACGATCTCTGCTGCTCCGTCTGTCACTGTCTGTTTATTTCTGTCTATTAATAATCTCTGCAGATCGGACAGAAAAAAAGAGACTGTCTTCTACAATTAATAATGTAAAAACCTTTATTGGAACATCAATTCAAAGATATATACATATTAAAACCAGTATTGACATGCTGCAGATTATTTTCTGCACTAAATCTGCAAGTGACAAATAGGCAACATGTACATGGCACTTCAGGATTCTCATTCACTTTGCTGGAATCAGGATTCCCTTCAGGCTTTTGTGGTAAATGCAACGTGTGCACACAGCCTTACTGCAATAGCAATTAAACACTGCCTGCTTAAGTCTAAACTTTACCTCCTAGATTATCTCTCCCTGAACTGGCTTCCAGAGGATCACATCACAGTTTTTTATATAGAGATCAGCAAACATTTCTAAACAAGGTTTGCCAATTTCAAATTCAGCACGAATATTGAAGATTTGGTTTGTGATAAAAAATCCAAACAATTTACTAAAAATTCGGCGAACATAGCTTTGTTTGGGAAAAAGTTTGTAACTTTAAAATGGCCCTAAAACTTACCTTGAACGTTTGGGGCCAAAATGGTTGCCGAAAGACCCAGTGACTGAGAACTCTGCTAACTTATAGACTAGCTAAGTTTAAGGCCATCAAGTCTACCAGTTTCTTACAACATGGTAAATTTATAGGAGCTTTAAAAGAGAATGTTTAAGCTTTCCTGACTTTACAGGTGTTGGGACATCTGCAGGCTGTGAAATTTTGTTCGAGTGCCAGATGTGCAGCAGCTGTGAACTCCAGGAACCCTAAAATCTTCTTTAAACATCCCTTTAAGAGAACTTTTAATTTCTATTATTTTTAGAGAGAAAACCATTAAAGTTGCAAAGGTTCTGCAGTGTGTGAGGCCACCTCTTCTACACATATCTGCTAGCAATTCAGATAAAAATAGTATATATCCATTATATTCTTAACGTACATGGTCTTAAAGGTCTGTTCACACTCATGAAACACTATAATATAGATATAGCTTCTTGAAAATGTGCAATCCCTTCTTTTCCTTTCCTTCCTTATGTTTAGAACACAGATTTTTGGCATGTGTATAAGTGTATTATTTCATTAAACTTGGACTTGTCTGTGCATTGCCCACTAGCTTTATTGAACCTTCCAGATTATTTGGTGAGCTGAAAAACTATTTTCTTTTACTTATTTCTCCTCCAAATATATCAGGCATTAATAACCCCAACCATAAGCCAATTCTTCCTTGTTGCATAGGGATGTGTAAGTGAGATGCTTTTTGCAGCCCACCCCATGGAAGGATTAATAAAGACTTAGGCAACAAGATTGGGCAAAAAATAATATCCCCTAAACGATTAGGTCCTGGCGCTGGAAGAAGCAGGGCCCTTATCAAAGGAAACGTGTAATTGCAAAGGCCGGCACCGTCTTTGGATTGACATATAATGTATTAACACCGTGTACCTGTAGTTTGCACTTTGGAGACCTGATGGACCTATCCCAATCATGTCAGCTCTGGAGGGACTGATTTTCCTCACCAACCCAGAGGCCGAGGGTGCTTCACTGCAACTGGGAGCAGCCCATAGAGGAGAAGCCAACATATATGAGCTGGAGCTCGACCCCGCACCCAGCATTGGGCCTGATTTGAAGTGAGGTCAGGATCCTGTGCTGGTCCCGCATGCTTGAAGAAATCCCATTGGAACTGAGTTTTTACATAATATAACTGATAATGTTGGGGTTTCACCAAATTAGTAAACACATATACGAAAAAAAACCTTAACTTTATTTCAAATAAAATCTCACAAAAGAAAAATTAAAAACTAAAGTGCACAGTGGAAAGGGAGGAAGGTAGGATTAGGCCCGGTATACTATCCTCCCTCCTCACCTCTGCCTAACAGCGGGGGTCGATACCCTAATAAACGATGTGGTGCCCCACTCAACGATGGCTTTCCCTCTATATGCCCTTGTCAGTCCCTAAAAACATGAAACAGTGGAAGGATAAAAGATCTGTCAGACAAGGAAAAGCTCCTATCGGTCTGCCAAGCACCAAGTAGTCAAAAATGAGATGCTTTCCCTAGGTATATAGCCCTGTCTAACAGTGGGGGTCGGCACCCTACAATACTATGTGGCACCCCACGCCTGTCGGCTTGTGCTACACCTACCACTGCACTCACAAGCCCCAACCTGTAAACTGGTGGTGTAAAATGATAAGGGACCTTATAGCGCTATAGCACTTATCTCTTTTTTGCTGTCACCAGGGTCAGCCCTTCCTTTAGTTCTGCCTCGATGCGTTTCTCTTTGTCAAGTTCATCAGGAGGCTTGTGTCTTGCACTTTATCTTGTGTGTTCTTGCTGATGCTAGCAATGTGACAGGGATCATCAGCAAGCACACACAAGATGGAGTGCAAGAGACAAGACTCCTGGTGAACTTGACAAAAGAAACCAAGGGAAAGCCACTCATTTTTAACTACTTGGTGTATGGCGGACCTATGAAGCTATTCGTTATAAAACAGATCTCTTACCCTTGCACTCTCTTGCATGTTTCTAGGAACAGACAAGGGCATATAGAGGGAAAGCCACCATTGAGTGGGGGCGCCATATCGTTAATTAGTGTGCCGACCCCCAATGGTAGGCAGGGGTGAGGAGGGAGGATAGTATACAGGGCCTAATCCTACCTTCCTCCCTTTCCACTGTGCCCTTTAGTTTTTAATTTTTCTTATGTGAGTTTGCGAGCTCAGAGTTAGAAGGTGAGCCGTCCGCTTGCCAGCCGGGACCACCACAGGTCAGAGGCATGATACTGTAGCATGCCTGGCCTTAGTAAAACCTTCATCTGGTGCTGCAGTCAGTGGATCAGCAAATCAAGGTGGATGACGAGGAGGTCTTAAAATGGATTGTGCACATAATTTGGGATTGTGCCAAAATTTGAATACTGTGCATTTAATGGGCTGTGCACCATCATCTTGATGGCCTGTGCCCCATTTTAATGTACTATATATGTGAATTGGTTAGTAATGTTGGGTATATGATTGATGCCTTAACATTACTAACCTCCGGTCTTGATGTCAGCTGATATTACCCAGCTGGCATCTACTCCAAATACCATTATCCCATTTTCCAATGCACTAGGGCAGCGGGAGAGCTGGGGCGAAGCGCCAGGAATGGCGTTTCTAACAGAAGTTCCACTTCTGTGGAATTAGAAATCATATGAACTGTCTGTCATCACTGCTCCTATAGCCGGCTGTCAATGTGAATGAGCTGCTTGCAGTGGACACTGTAGGCCTTAGTCCCACTTCAGCACTAGCTCCCAGAACAGGAGTGTCAACTTCATAGAAATACATGCAGCTTTAGCTCCTGTCCAGAGAGTGGGCGGTCATGCTGGTTGATTCCAATGCTGGAAACTGTGGGCCTAATGTCTCTGCTCAAAGTAATGTAGCAGAGCTTCTTCAAAGGGATATTTATTTATGGAGGGTATGTTTGGAGTTAGCAAATGGGTAAAAAGGATTGACAGCTGCGCAGAAGTCTAGGAAGGTAATGGCTGTGGCAAAACAGCGTGGATACACTGCAAAATGGTTTGAGCTGTGTTTGGCAGCTTTTGGGGAGCTTTTTGAAGGTGTTTTGCATGCCTTTGATTTTGCCTCCCTTTGATTTTAATGGGGATCTGAAGGTTCGACGAACTGTTCGCCGACCTATTCGGCGAACTCCTGTAAGTTCAGTGAACCAAACTAAACTTCAAAAAGTTTGCTCATCTCTAGTCTTATATAAGACATGATGGCGTGATGCGCCCCCAATCACAGTAATGCTAGTAGCTAGCATGGCTACAACATTACCATTCATGCATATGTATGAAGAACATCTGTTCAAAACGCGTCAGCCATTAGGGGCTGCGTCCCCCACATGATGCTTTTATTATTGACACAATAAAATTGAAGAATTTTAACGACAAGAAGCCTGGTGCCGGAAAACTTTCTTCACTTCTTCTTTTCTATTCACTTTTGCTTGCGTTCCTGAGGTTTCCCATCCTCAAGACGCCTTCTTAATAATTCCTCTCTCCTATTTTCCATTTCATATCCCTCCAATATAAAGACCACAAAGAATGAGAGTCCAGAACGTTAGAGCTGTAGAAATGTTAGGGTATGTCTATTGTTTAGCTCCAGATGTATTCATCCACATGTTTAAGCAGGGGAAGAGGTCATATGAGGTCTTCTATACCTCAAGGCATGTATGGTTCTTTGAAAACATTTTTCTTTGTGCACGTATGACTACACCTTCTAGTCCACAGATACATGATGTGATAAATATATGCATACCTACTTATTTTTTTTTAGCTTTTTTTAATTTTCCGACCAAATAGATGTACGAGGGCTTGTTTTTTTGTGCTTGTTTTTTTGTGGGGGGGCAGGAGAAGTATTTTTGCTGTACGTCATATATTGCAGCATAAAAATTATCTTCTATATTGATTCTTCTCTGCAATATTGTGGTAATGCCATACTTGTTCAGTTTTTTTTTTAAATAAATTGTGGTGAAAAAATAAATCAGGAGTTTAAAAAATCAAACTTTTTTGATTATATTGACATAACATTTTTTTTTTCAATCAATGGAGCTGTACGAGGGCTTACATTTTTACTAATACCATTTTGGAAAAGATATAATTTGATCACTTCATACTGCATTTCTTGAAGTGTTGCGGTAACCAAAATACAACAATTTCTGTTTTCAGTGTTTGTCAATTGAGTTAATTGATTTTTATATTTTGATAGATCGAATTTTTATAGACGTTGTGATTAGAGATGAGAGGACCCGTGAAAGTTTGGGTTACAGGGGATCAACCAGACTTTATATAAAGTTGTGTTCTGGACACAAACTTGACCTGAACCTCACTGGAAGTCTTCAGTTCTCCAGACACACACAGCCAGCAATAAACAAAGCACATCCAAGGGAGGGAGGGCAGGGTTTTATCATTTTCCTTTTTTCATAAACTACATCTGATAACTCTGATTTTATCCCAGTGTGAGTCATTCAAACATTGCAAGCGTCTCGTACTGGGCCTAGCATGAGTGTACCCGAGCACAGCAATTCTCCTTTCAGTGGCTTGTGTACGCAGGGTCGCCATTATGGGCTTATAGGTCTTCCTGCAGTGAGGGGCCTGCCAATCATTGGAGGAGCAATGGCCATTAGAACAGGGGCAGGGGTCCGGCATGCTGGTGGGGGGCGTGGCCATTTGGACCAAGGAGGTCTGTCCCCCCGACCAGCAAACTGACAGACTGAGGCTGTGTCTGGCTGCTGCTGTGTGTGCTTTGCCACTTAGTTAGAACAGGAGCAGGACAGGGCCCGGGCATGCTGTTGAGGGGCATGGCCGTTTGGAGCAAGGTGACCCGCCCCCCCGGCCAGCACGTGTCGCTGACAAACTGAGGTGGTGTCCTCCTGCTGATGCTGTATGTTCTTTATCCTGAGCGGCGCCGGGCGGTCAGCGCAGCAGCAGCAGTCAATAGCACACAGCCCTGTGTGTGAGCAGCGCCGCCACCGCCAAATCCGGCAATAAGTCACTCAGTGTGTGCGTGTGATGACACACACACAACACAGCAGCCTCAGACAGTGCAGGGGCCAAGGCCCACCCACCCTCTGTGTAATGTATATTAATGTGTAGGGACCCGGATCGCCCATCACCGCCCACCCCAGGCCTCATGCACAGGGGGCCATTCAAGCCCACCCACTCTCCTAAGAGTGTGTTACTACAGCCAGGGCCTGGCCTGCCCACCCCTGCCCATCCCAGGGACCAGGCAGACATCATTACCCACTGACCCCTCACCCACCACCAGAAGTTCTTGAAGAACCTTAAGATACACAGAAATAGTCACATAGAATCAAGGCTGGACAGTAAACTAAGGACCCTCGGCTGGGGGAGGACGGACCGGACGTGGCCCCCACCACAGCACGTGTTGCCGGTGGAGACAGTCAGCCAGCAAGGCAGGAGGAGGAGGAGGCCGACAGGTCATAGCACTAACTGCTAAGAATAAAGCAGTACAAATGGCCTATGGCGAAAATGGCGGCGTCTGGGGGTGCAGTCAAGGCCAGGGCAGGGTGACGGTGGCTGGCTGGCCGCTGATGTATAGGGCCCCACCGAACCAAGGTGGGGGGGTGGTCAGTCAGGGGCCAGGGCAGGGTGACTGCGGCTCAGCTGGCTGGTACATGGGGCCCCGCTGGGGACCAGGTTGGGTTGCAGTCAGGGCCAGGGCAGGGTGACGGCAGCTCAGGTGGCTGGTATATGGGGCCCCACCAGCGGACCTGGGTGGGCGGCAGTCAGGGGCCAGGGCAGGGTGAAGGCGGCTTAGCTGGCTGATATATGGGGCCCTGCCGGTTGACCGGGGGGGTGGCAGAAAGAAGGTTGGGAAAAGGTTGTGGTGGTGAAGGAGGCAGGTTTGGGGGGGTGTCGCAGCCATTTTCCATGTGCCTGCATGTGTGGAGCCCACTGGGACGGGGTACTCGGTACCGGACCGGGGTACTGCTGGGGATATCACGGTGGTCTTGGCCCAAACTGTGTCCCGGTATATGTCATAGCCTGGAGAAGCGCCCGAGTGCGGCGTGAAACGGCCCGTTGCTTTTTTTAGGGGAATATCCATCCTCCCCCTGCACCCTGAACATGCATTTTGCTGTTTTAATGGTATTTATCTAAAATAAAAGATTGATCCTGGAGACGGTGAGTGCTGCCATCTATCTGTTTTGTTGAATATCACAAGATACACTGTGTAACCTGGAAGTGCACCACAGGAGACTAGGACGCTGACAGGAGTCAGAGGTGAATCATCAGCAGCAGTGTGAGCTCCACCTGGAGCAAGGCCTGCAGAGAGGAGACTGAGAACAGCGAGCAGTGCCCGGCATCTACATAAAGTAAGTATTTACAAGGATTAGTTTGTTGTGATGCCACCCACGGGTTGTGGTCAGTAATGGGACCACCGCTGCAGCGCCGCTATGCCAGGAGGATGGAGGGATGGATGGGCTGCAGCTGGATGGATGAGCCCGCCGCGGGTCGGGCTTCTCCTGGCAAGGTAGAAAGGTATGTAATGCACAGTTCTGTATACCTGGAATCAGACACGGAAACTGAAGCAGGGTTCACCGGATTTACTTTCAAGTTCTTCCAAGTCATGCAGTTTACAACACAGTTCTTAACATGGTTCAGTTCACAGTACAGTTATCTCTGGTAACTCTTAACCCTCTGCAGCCAGGCTGTCGCTCTGAGACCCCTCACTCCTTCTATATGTCCTTTCAGCCTTGTTCTCTCTTTCTCTGTCTCCCTGCGGATTGTATGGCGGCAGCTTGGCCCCTTGTATGTAGCTTCCCCTATGTGTGTGGGCGGTAAGCCAGGTGCTCGTGGTTGCTGCTGAACCTCCAATCTTTGTAGTAGGAACTCCAACTTGGAATTAAAACTCCCCGCCGGTTTGTCTGGGGAGTCGGTGTATGACTTCAGTCCCCCTCAGAGCCGACACTCTGGTGTGAGCCTAGCCTGCAGCAACCCTCTTTCCCAAGGGCTTACCAGGCTCCTTCTAACCCGTGTGACTTCCAGATACTTCAAGGGAAATCTATCCCGCCTGTAGTTGGTCGGTGTTTCCGAGTTCCTTGGACTCGGTGATACCAGTCCGGTCTCTGTCCACACACTCCCCTGGATGCCGGCTATGGACGAGCTTTCTCTCCATGGATCTGTGTCTCTGTGGATTCTGCATCTCCAGGGAGCCCAATCCCTCAGGGATGGATCACTTTCTGTCTCTGGTCTTGTCTTTACAGCTTGGCTCACTCTGGCCTACTAACTCCTTCTTCCTCTTTTCCTCTATTTGTACTATCTGTCACCTGACCTTCCTTCCTTCCCACCCACTTTCCTCTAAACCCCACCACCCCTTGCCCACCCAGAGTCCCGGGCTCCGGGTTGGGTGGTGTGCTCTAGTGGGCATGTATGTGCTGTGAGGGTGTTTGTTGCACAAACTGTCTATCTTTCTACCTAGCTGCAGTTCCCTATGTGGCCACCCTGGTGCAGGGGTGCCACACATGCATTTGTCCAACCTGTAAACATGAGATAAATGCGCATAGGGTCTTATCCTTTTTACAAAGGGTTATAGCGGTATATATCAGGAACTGCTCACCTGGCTCGGTTGTGTCACTCACAACCGGTATAATCGCCTGTAAGATGGCTTCTAGGATGGCTGCTGCAGGGCTCCACCTTCACGATAACCGTGGAAACAGGAATGCTGTAATGGGACAAAATGTCGGAATGCCCGCACTGCCACCAGGAATCACCAGGAAACGAAGAGTTAACTGGGCAGATTTTTCTTTATTTTATCCTACGCGTTTTGGAGCCTCTATCCGAGCTCATTCCTCAGGAAGGAGCTTGGATAGAGGCTCCGAAATGCGTAGGGTAAAATAAAGAAAAATCTGCCCAGTTAACTCAGCGTTTCCTGGTGATTCCTGGTGGCAGCGCAGGTATTCCGCATTTTGTCCCATTACAGCACACATGCATTTGTGGCGCCCCTGTGGCTAGTCGCCACAGGGTGGTATTGCACTTTAATACTAAAATGTGTTTTTTTTCCCAGTAAAGTTGTCAGTTCAGGGTTAAACCTGTGGAGTCTGCACTTACACCCACTTAGGACCACACCACTTAGAATAGGGGGAGCAGGTAATGTAGTAGGTCCCAGGAGGGTGGGGGTGGAGCCTAGGATAGAGGAGAGAGGGAAAAGCTTAGTTTACCTCAGACAGTGCCAGGAAGGAAGGCAGGAAGGTCAGGCCTGACAGCCCAGCTGAGAGGAGGGAGCCCCATCTTTAAGTGGGGACCCAGGACAGTAGGCGACGGACTAGGACTGGTTGGAGCTGGCTGGTCACGTTGAGGGAACACCGGCAACGCAGGAAGCCGAGGCGGCCAGGAGTTTAGCCCTGACCGCAGACTGACGAGCTGCAGGCCCATAGAAAGCGGGTTGCTGACAGCGCCACGAGATACCTCACCCCTCAGGATCACACTGGATCCAGGACCTCAGGAGTAACGGCCCGAGTACCGACATCGGGGGAGTGGCTGGTCTCCTCTTAAATCCGGGAAAGGACAACCGTGCCCCACCATGGGAGATCAAGTGACTGGCGGGAGAGCTCTGCGAGGGTGGTAGAAGTAAGGAAGGAAGGAGACCCTGAAAGACAAAGACAGAGAACATCTAGAGACTCCATAGGGGGAACCGTGAGCTGGCAACATCACCCTGCAAACCAAACTGTACCGTGTTTCGTTTTGCCATCTACCGGGACCTAGTAAAGTGGAGTAAAACTTGAACTGGTTTCTGTTATTCTTCCCGCCGGTGCCCGGATTGCTCAGCACCACCAGCAGCTCAGCAGCGGGGTAAGAACTGCAGCACCATTCAGTACTACAACTCCCCTCATCCCCATCATTATCCACACTTTCATCACTGTTGCCCTGAGGTAATAGCTCCACCTGTAGGGAGCTGCACCACACTCTGCTGCACCCATCATCACCTCAGCGGCCGGCTTGCAACGCCGGTACCAGTTTACTGGGAACTACAGGTGGCGTCACCATCCCCTGTAAATAACCCCTTCTCCCCATCATCAACATCTCCTCAAATGATCACCAGGGCACGGCACCGGGATCCCGTCCACCCGTGACTCCCTATTCAGCAGACCCGGTGTCCGAGTACCCCCTAGCCCTGGCCGCATCATTTTCTGGCGTCTACGAACAGGATAGAAGTGGCCTGGTGAAACTAGGTGAAGTGCACCCAAAAGACTTTATTTAACTGTTTATGAACTGCCAGTCCGCCATTACTGAAATTCTACTGCGTCACAGTGAAGGAAAAGAGCGGGAAGATAAGCCCGCCCCTTCGTTCTGCTGAGGAGTGAAGAGAGCAATGGCGGGCTCAAAAATGTAAGAGACTATGCGCTGGCCCAGGGGCGGGCCTCGGCCCCTCAACATACGTGGGCCATCCAAGAGGCGCCAAAAAGTCTCCCTGCCCCCCTGTTCTCAATCAACCAAGGGGGCGGGTCGAGGGCCAGCCCACACCGGTTCAGGACTATAAGAACTAAGCAGGGTGCGGCCGGGAGCAGACACGAGATACCTGGTCAGGCTCCAAACCCGTTACCAGAAACCGGGTGTGAGGCGATGGCTGTCCCCAATTTCAAGCAGTTAGTGCAAGAGATCAAACAGGACATCCTGATGGACCGTGCCGAACCTGGCGCGTTGCTGCGGGAGATGGACGGCAAGAACGACGCCTTCTGGAAGACGTCCCTGGACGAACTATAGGCTCAGATCCGGGAAGTCACAGAGTGGACCGTCTGGCACTGGGGAGCGGAGATGGTGCTCTAGCTGAACCGTCGGCAAAGGGCTGCAGCTCAAAGGGAACAAGAACTCCGGGTGTCGGTTGCTACACAGACTGACCGACTGGTAACCCCTGAACTGCTGCGATACCTTGGGACCAATTTACGCACCCCTTGTGTAGTCCGGAGAAGAGGAAGTCGCCAAGGTTTGAGATCTCATATATACAGTTCTCCGAGGAGCCCCAGCTGACCGTGGAGGAACCGGAGGAGTATCCGAGTGGCCAGGTCGGTGTCGGTAGGAGGAGGAGAGTCTGGAGGAGGAAGGAGCTGTCGGCGGCGTAGAGGAGGCCGGAACCCGCGAGCAATGGAGAGTTGTGGTACCAGCACCAACAGCAGTGGCCAGAGAGAAGAGGGCAGCGCTCTGCACCGACAACAGTGGACACACTTGGCAACCGGAAGGTCGCCCCTGGTTCACCCGCCCCGAACCGGACAACGAGGCTGAGCGACACCGACGGCGCGAGGCTTGATATGCGAACGAACTAGAGACTCGCCAAGCCCGCGTCATGGCCCGCAATCAGCCCCCACTGCCCCTAGACCAACGTAAGCGGGGGGTGGTCACTACTTTCAACCTCAGTACCGGGTACGGGTTCGCCAAAGAGGAGGGCCTCTACCAAGAAGTCCATGCCAGGCGGAGGAATGTGGAAGAACACTTACCGCAGGGCCACCCGGACCGGGACCTGTACCTTGGGGATGTGATTATCTACGAACGCCACGCAGGTCCCCGTGGGTGGTTTGCAATCCGGGTCAATAGGTTGAGCAGTAAGGAGTTAACCCGGTATTGCACTGTTTAAAGTGTGAGCAGAATTTGTTTAAAATGTATATTTTCCTTGCATTGCACTGTTTTTCTTTTTCAGCACTTGATGGACAGTAATCAAGGAACTTGTTACCTGGTCCCAGTTGAGCCAGTATAGGCTAGATTATAGTCGAGGTTTAAAGTAACGTTAAAAGCAATGCACCTCCCGCAAGAGAAGGATCAAAGTATTCTTAATATTTTACCTGTTGAAGTTTACTTGTTCATTTACAAATAAAAATGTAAATACGTTATCAATGGTAGTGAACTAAGGGTGGAGGAACTGGTTTAGTCCCCATGCACATCAAGTTAGGAAAAGAAAGTGGCTGGGGGTGGTCTAAGCAAAGCCAGGCCTCCTAAGCAGAGACGCCCGTACTGCTCATTGTTATGTGTATAAAAATATTACTTTATTCCAGGTTTAGTTTAACACCCGCGGACGGGTGTGTTTCACCAAGGGGGGGGGTGCTGCGGCTAGGTGCCACAAGGTGGTATTGCACTTTAATACGAAAATGTGTTTTCTTTTCCCTGTAAAGTTGTCAGTTCAGGGTTAAACCTGTGGAGTCTGCACTTACACCCACTTAGGACCACACCATTTAGAATAGGGGGGCCGGTAATTTAGTAGGTCCCAGGAGGGTGGGGGTGGAGTCTAGGATAGAGAGAGAGGAAAAGCTTAGTTTACCTCAGACGGTGCCGGGAAGGCAGGCAGGAAGGTCAGGCCTGACAGCCCAGCTGAGAGGAGGGAGCCCCATCTTTAAATGGGGGCCCAGGACAGTAGGCAATGGACCAGGACTGGTTGGAGCCGACTGGTCACGTTGAGGGAACACCGGCAACGCAGGAAGCCGAGGCGGCCAGGAGTTTAGCCCTGACCGCAGACTGATGAGCTGCAGGCCCATAGAAACCGGGTTGCTGACAGCACCACAAGGTACCTCGCCCCTCAGGACCACACTAGAGCCAGGACCGCAGGAGTAACGGCCCGAGTACCGGTGTCGGGGGAGTGGCTGGTCTCCTCTTAAATCCGGGAAAGGACAACCGTGCCCCACCGTGGGAGATCAAGGGACTGGCGGGAGAGCTCTGCGAGAGTGGTAGAAGTAATGAAGGAAGGTGACCCTGAAAGACAAAGACAGAGAACATATAGAGACTCCATAGGGGGAACCCTGAGCTGGCAACATCACCCTGCAAACCAAACTGTACCGTGTTTCTTTTTGCCATCTACCGGTACCTAGTAAAGTGGAGTAAAACTTGAACTGGTTTCTGTTATTCTTCCCGCCAGTGCCCGGAGGGCTCAGCACCACCAGCAGCTCAGCAGCGGGGTAAGAACTGCAACACCATTCAGTACTAGAACTCCCCTCATCCCCATCATCATCCACACTTTCATCACCGCTGCCCTGAGGTAATAGCTCCACCTGTAAGGAGCTGCACCACACTTTGCTGCACCCATCATCCCCTCAGCGGCCGGCTTGCAGCGACGGTACCAGTTTACCGGGTACAACAGGTGGTGTCACGATCCCCTGTAAATAACCCCTTCTCCCCATCATCAACATCTCCTCAAATGATCACCAGGACACGGCACCGGGATCCCGTCCACCCATGACTCCCTATTCAGCAGACCCGGTGTCTGAGTACCCCCTAGCCCTGGTCGCATCACATTGACAAGCTGTGACTTAGTCTCTATCATCCAGAGTTACAGAAAATGGCTGCGGAGGCGGTGCATGCGCAGATTGGGATCTGCGGCCATTTTATGGAAGATTGTGGCTCCTGCCTCCAGAGCTCTGCTCACTCCCTCAATGGTTGGGGGACCGAGGAGAGATCGCACACCCCTGTGGCTCCTGCAGAGCTGAGCTCACCCCCTGTCTGTTGCCCCTTAGCCTTCTGCAGTGCTGTATATGCCCTCAGTGTCTCCTGTATGATGTATATATATTGGCCTCCTATGTGATGTATTTGATTTACAAAACTTATTCTCACAGAGTAGACTGCGCTCCAGACCAACCCAAACTTGGAAGATCAGTTATCACCGAACATCGCAGGCGCACAGAGAAGCAGCTGCAGCTGTCAATTTAGGTGAGTTAATTAACTAAATGTAGCCAGGTAATTTTCATTGTGATGTGCAGCCCCTGAATGACGGTAGAAATTTCCACATGCCGCCTCCCCTCGGCAGGAAAAAGGGCCCCCACCCCTCTACAAGGTAATGAATAACACCACCAGTATTATTCTGCCTCATGTGGCATTTACTGTATTGTTCACATCCCTCATCAGCTCATATAAAGAATAATGCATAGAAAGAGATTTTAGCACAGTCTTAGTTTCATATGGAGAATCTATATCAGAGGTCCCCAACTCCAGGCCTCAAGGGCCGCCAACAGTGTAGGTTTTCAGGATTTCCTTAGTATTGCACAGGTGCTAATGTGATCATCTGCACAGGTAATGATTCCAAGCCCTGTGCAATACTAAGGAGATCCTGAAAACCTGCACTGTTGGCGGCCCTTGAGGCCTGGAATTGGGGACCTCTGATCTATATCAAAGCCTGGCTAATAGCAAATTTCAATACAATGGGGGAGGGGGCACCCAGCAGCCTCAGGTCCTCAGCTAGGATAATGCCACAGTGGTCAGGACTGGATGTTGTCTGTTCTGGTGTTTTTTTTTCCCAGCTTTCATTTGCTTTATCACAAAGACTAGAGGAACATGACCTTACAAGTATATTGAGGGATGCTGCACCCATGTTGAGGATTTACACAGGATAACCCGTTAAAGGGAACCTGTCAGGTTGTTTTTACCCACTATTCTACAACTACCTGTCCCTGCACCTTGCTAGGTCATCACTCATGTGATTAGTGAGGATGTGGTGTTCTCGAGCCCCAAGCCCTGGGGTACTCGGGTATCAGGCTCAAATGGATGCTTGGGATGTCATGGGTGGCAGTGTCGGGCCCACTGGGATGGGGGTACTCGGTACCGGACCGGGGCTGCTACTGGGGAGGTCACGGGTGGTCCTGGTCCGGACCGTGTCCCTGGCTCGACAATGAAATAGTGGAATATTTACAGGGGATTGTCAGTCGTGACGCCACCCACTATGTGCGGCCAATAATGGGGCCGCCGCTGCTGCAGAACCTCCGGGGATGATGGAATAGCAGCGTAGATGGGATAGTTCCAGTGGGTAGAACTGTGTTCCCCGGGGCAGTAAGGGTTAGAGTCTATTGTGGAGTGTGCAGTACACTTACTATGCAGACACTGCTGGATTCCTTCCTCTATGCTGGTGCTGACAGGCTGTGGCTCTGCAGGTGGGGATTTGCTGTAATCCTGTAAGGAGGGAATAGTGTTCAAGCAGATAGAAACAGACAAGGGAGGCAGATTCAGGGTCTCTGTGTTTACTCTCAAAGCTCTTCAATACAGCTCACAGTTCAGTTACAGTTCTTACAAGTCTCAATTCTTAGTACACGGGCTCACTCTCCCTCTCCGGGTTCCCTTTACTCTCTGCAGCCAGGTCTCTGTTCTCTGTGACCCCTCACACTATCTCTGTGTCCTTTCCAGGCTGTTAAAGTTCGCTGTGTTCACTGGGTGTGTGTGACTCTGGACAGTATGGCGGTGACTGGGGCCCCTGTGGGTCCTCCTTTTTGTCACTGAGCTGCCTGTCCTTTGGGGTAGGGACCCTAACATGCAGCTGTGGTCCCCAGTCGGTGTCTGGGGATGCCGGGTAAAACTACGGTCCCCTCTAGAGCCGACACTCTACTCAGCCCAGCCTCCAGCAGGCCCTAAATGTGAGGCTCTACTAGGCTCTCTCTCTCTGCGTCCTCCAGTATCATAGGAGGGCTACTCCACCTGCAGTCAGTCGCTTCAGCTGTAAGTCTAGGGCCCGGATATCACCGTCCCTCTCTTCCCTTCACACTCCTGGGGGTACTGGCTCCGGATAGGCTTTCTCTCTCCTCCAGCTCACACTGGCTCGGTACAGATTCTGCGCTCCTTACACCCCACTTTGCCAGGACGTGTGATTCCTTCTTGCTCAGCTTCGCTCGGCCTGCTGCTGTCTCTTGGCCTGTGCCGGGTTCCTCAGCCTGCTGTTGGTCTGTGTCTTTGCTGTTCGGCTGACTCCGGCCTACTGACTCCTTCCTCCTCCCCCTTCACTATTTCTACTGTTAGTCACCTGACTACGTGTGTGCCCAACCCACTCCTCTAAATCCACCACCCCTCGCCTGCCTAGAGTCTCCAAGCTCGGGGCTGGATGCTGCCCTCTACTGTACGTGGGTTGCGTGGGCAGTGAGGGTGTTGTTGTGCAACTGTCGTCCTACCTGCCTGGCTGCAGTTCCCTTTGTGGCCTCCTAGACGCAGGGGCGCCACAGCAGCGCCTGAGCTCGTGGCCTGGGCGTATTTACAGGGGATAAGAGTTTGTCATGTGACGCCACCTGTAGCACCTGGTGATGGGTCACCAGCGCCGCCACAGTCCGCCGGAGGTAGATGGTAGTGCGGCTGAGTTGGCAAAGCTCCCTACAGGTAGAGCTGTTGAAAACAAGCAGGTTGATGGAGAAAACCTCACACAGGTAAAGTCACTTTCTCCCGGGTACTTTACTGTCAACTTGTAGCAGCATCATACAAAGTTTACAGTCCAGCATCAGATGTTAAAATAACAGGTAGCTCTATGGGTGGCTGCAAGTGGATCCCAGATGGTATGGTGGAACCCATGGTGTACCTTAGTTGACGAACCCGTGTCCTTTCTTCCCCGCCTAGGGTGGGCCTATACCCAATGGCTCAGTGTAGGTAGTATTGGGGGTCCTCTCCCTCGTGGTGAGGAAGCAGGCAGACCGCTCTGTCTGGCAGGGTGCTGTGGCGATATATGGACCACAGCAGCTGGTTGCCGACTGCAAAGATGGACTTTGGCCGGATGCTTGGGCCCGGCGTTCCCGTGGTGGACTGGAGATTCCCCTAGAGTATGGTCACTCCACTCTGGGGATCTCCCTTTCTCTCTAGGGACTCAACTCCGCTTGTCGGGCGCCCTCTTTCAGGATCTCCTTAAAACCCCTTCTCCTTTTCTCCAGATCGGCTTGCAACCGTCCGGGTAACCCTTCCGCCTCGTTCCATACTCTTTTCAACCATCCTAACTCCTCTTCTCCTCCAACTAACCGTTTTTGATCTCCGCTGGGGGTGAATATATTCCCTCCCGGGTAACCTCCCACCGCTATGCTAATGTGGGAGTGCTGGGAATGGGTCCCACCCACCAACCTAGGGTCCACTTGCAGCTGGGGCAATTACACCTCTTTTATGGGTGCAATACCCCTCTGTGACGCCTGACTACGCAGGGCGCCACAGTGTAGAAGTGGAGTTTTTTCAATAGTGGGTGGTGAAACTATGGAGGATTCGAGGGGTTTTTGGGCAGGGCTTGGTGGGGGTGGGGCTTGATGGGGAAGGGCATGGGTGGGGTGGAGCATGAGTGGAGTCTCTGGGGGGCCCAAAATTTTGCTAATAAGGGGCCCCGAAATTCCTAGTGGCAGCCCTGTGCATATGTAAACCACACGACCACTGACAAATTTGAAAAATTTTAAGTTCTGTTTGCTCATCCCTAGTAGTCAAAAATAGAAAAAAAGGACAGCTCTAAACATACATACTGTTGGCTGCAAGCCCAAAGAAAAGCTGTGTCCACAAATCCAGACGATAACAAAGAAATTTTCAGGCATCCCTCCAAATTATAATGCTGGTCCAAAGATGGACTTTTTTTTGTTCATGTGGCAACTTAACCGCCTTTCTCAAGCATGTTCTGATATCACATGATGTATTTAATTTTTAATGTCTAGATTTTAAGTGAGGGAAAGGTAAGTTAATTGAAATTTTTACGAATTTTTTCTACTTTTCAGTGTATGTGTTATGGTGGGTTTACACGCCACGATATCGTTTCGATATCGCAACTCAATGGCGCGGGAGCGCGCAATTAGTGCACGTTTCACCCGCATCGCATTGACTGGTTACACGCTGCGATATCGAAATACAACGTCCGTGCGATGTCTCCGCCTCCCAATCCAGGATCGCATAGTTAACATGGGAGTGAATGGGTGACGTATCAAATCGCATCGTAATTGGGCGTTTACACAGCACGATCCGGCTTCAATCGCTATGCAATATCGGGGCATTGAATAGCACGCTCATTCGATCCCCGATATCGCATTGACATCGTTCCTGCATCGCATTGGACGTTCACACCATACAACGCAGGAACGATATCGGGTCCAGCGAGCGAACCACGTGACTTTTGATTGAAATTGTACTGCGATATCGCGATGTGTAAACCAGCCATTAGAGATTGACAATGGCATTTAACATTTCCCCCTTCATTTAAGAGTTGCAGGGGGAAAAAGCTCTACCCACACCTGCTGCAGGCAGATTCTAAATGTGATATGCAGTCATTATCTGCAAGATATGGTTTTAGGGCCGCTTTACACACACCAACTTCTGTGACCAACTTCTGAACAGATCTCTGGTTGCAGTGAAATCATGGACACATTGCTCTATTTTGTGGCTGTGTACAAAATGGAACAATGTGTCCATGATTTCACTGCAACCAGAGATCTGTTCAGAAGTTGGTCACAGAAGTTGGTGTGTGTAAAGCGGCCCTAAGTTTAGCCCCTGAACCTGCACACACTCCCAATGCATGTATAAAGGATGTCCATAAGGAGTTGTAACTCTATTGCATTTTTTAAAACTCTTTTGAATATAATAGTTGCAGTCATACAAAGCTAAAAAATGTAAATTTACGAAATACTCAAATGTATCAGTAGTGACTTCACCTAGGCAATAACATCATCCTCAAAAGATTCATCATTCAATGGGATTTTATAAGTATGACCTGGTGACCAACAAAACACTGTAAGCAAGCACTGACCTTATGAAATTTAGATTGCATTACTGGTATATACTGAGCTTGTGAAAGTATTCATCATTCTTGGCTTTTCACCTATTTTGTCACATTACAAACTGTGTTTAAGGGTACCATCACACACAGAGATATATTGCATGCAACTTACTGGTTGCAGTGAAATCATGGACACATTATTACATTTGTACACAGCCACAAAATAGAATAATGTGTCCATGATTTCACTGCAACCAGTGAGTTGCATGCAATATATCTCTGTGTGTTACAGTACCCTAAATATTTTTGTAATCTGATTTGTGTGTGATGCATCAGCACTAAATGGGCTAAGGCTGGTTTCACACTGGCATTTGTGTCTGCATGCGTATGGCATGCAGACACAAACGCAGTGTAAACGGAGCCATACTAATGTGGAGCCCACTGGGACGGGGTACTCGGTGCCGGACCGCTGTACTGCTGGGGGATGTCACGGCGGTCCTGGTCTGGACCGTTTCCCGGGCCCGCACAATAAAATGGGGGTTATTTACAGGGGATTTGTCACTCGTGACGCCACCCACTATATGCGGCCAGTAATGGGGCCGCCGCTGCTGCAGAACCTCCGGGGATGATGGGATAGCAGTTTGGATAGAATAGTTCCTGTGGGCAGAACTGGGTTCCCCGGGGCAGTGGTAGTAGTAGTTAAAGTCTGTGAGGATAGTTATTGATGCTGCAGGAGAGTAGGGGTAGCAGTAGAGATGATGAGAGTAGAGGTAATCGCAGTATATGAGGGCAAGTGGGGCTTCAGTATAAGGATCACACACACTCACGGTTTCTGTTGTTATCCAAGTCTTTACTTGCAGATGGTATAACACAGTATTGTCCACGGAGTCTGTACCGGGTTCCTCTCACCCTGACTGGGTCCTTGGCTTCCTACTTAAGCGCTGTGTGTGGCCCTGCTGCTGCTTGTAGCTGAACTGCTGGTCCTGTCTCTGCTCATGGGTACCAATCTGCTGGGCAACTTGAGTCCTCTCTGTCACTGACCCCTCCGTGTTGCTTTGCTATGGTACAGTGAAGATGATGGACCTTCACTATGCCGGTGTTTACTGTCCTGTCTGTCTCAGGCACAGCCTCGGATCCGGTATCCGTCTTAAGCGCCTCTCCGGGGTTAAGTTTGGGGTAACTCTTTATCCCGGGGATGTTACTCTGTCTCCTTTCCTCAGACCTCTCAGGACCTCCACTTCTACTTGACTCTGCTCCTGCTCCAGACTCAAACTAAACTAACTGTCACTCCTGCTCTGTGGTAAACAACTTAGCTCCTCCCACTAGTGCAAGTGCCACCTAAACTCCTCCCACTTTCTAATGTAGTGTTGTGTGGGGAGTAAACCTGTGTTGATGTTTCTGTGGCACATTAACCCTTGGGGTGCCACATTCCCCCTTAGTTTAAGAAAGTACTCCGGGACTGTGGAACAATAAAGAAACAAACAATGAATACAATTAATATTTACAAAGACTTAAAAGTAAAAATCACAAAAATCACTAAACTTCAAAAACAGTCCAAAAATTCAAAAAGCAGTCCTTCCGGGGGTTTAGTCTTTTGCCTCCGGGCTGCTGAATATATACAAGAAAATTTATACCACAACCAGTCTGTGGTAGTATGGTCCATAAAAATAAAATAAAAAGGAAAAAGTTTGAAGAATATGCAAGAAGTTCATACAGGATAGTCTCTGTAGGTACTGGACTTTTTTAACGTTGCATTAACTATGTACATTTGTTTACCGGGTTCAATTTATATTTACACAAACATATTTATATTTTACAGTTAACTTGACCTTTTAATCCCTGTACCTAGCTGGTAACTGACCTCTGGTACTACGCTCGGATCTGCGTAAAACGGGTATACTACTTGCATGTAGCCTATTGGTGCTGGTAGGCATGTACCTATTTGTAGTGTTTGGTACTATGTTAGATGAAGATCTGACTGTAGGACTGGCAAGCTCACTGGGACCTGGAATTTGTTCTTCCTCTACGGGTTCTACTTCCAGTTCTTCAGGTCTTGGGACTTCTTCAGGTAACACGGGTTCTGGTAACACAGGTTCTGATGTTGGTTCCACCATTGAAGGGAATGCAATCATTGGTACGACAACTGCTCCATGGTAATTTGGCCATGTTTTAGAGAAATCTCCTAGTACCGTGTGGAATACTTCTTCTTTTTCTTTAATAGGTTGGACCTGTACGGGTTCTGTTACTTCAGGTGTCTTCAGTGTTTCAGGACACAATTTTAGCTGATCACGAGATACGACTTGTGAAGTTCTTCCTTCATCTTTGCTTATCAAACAGGTTTTAACATTGTCTAGGTTAGATGGTAAGACTGTGTATGGGACGGTTTCCCACTGATTATCCAGTTTGTCAGTGCGTCTCTTTCTCTTGAGAACTTGATCACCTTCTTGTAATGGCATTGCTTGAGCATGTTTGTAAAAAGTTTTCTCTTGTCTTGCTCTTGCTTGCTGAAGATTTCTCTCTACACATTCTTGAACTTGTTGATACTGTTTCTGACGTTGGGTATCCCAATCTGATTCTTCTTCTACTTCTGTATCTGGTTTTACGATTCCCATTTCTAGATCAATTGGTAATTTACCGGGTCTTGCACGCATAAGGTATGCAGGAGTGCAGTTTGTAGAACTCACGGGTACATGGTTGTATAAGTCTACCAAGTCAGGTAATTTATCTGGCCACTGGTTTCTTTCTGATTCTGGTAAAGTCTTTAACAGTTCAATTACAATATGATTCATTTTCTCGCATAAACCATTTGTTTGAGGATGATACGTTGTTGTGCGAATCTTCTTATAACCGTACATATTGCAGAATTCCTTGAATAGTTCTGATTCAAAAGCTGGACCTTGGTCTGCAAGGACTTGTTCTGGGTAACCATGTGGTCTACAGAAATGCGTCTGGAATGCTTTTGCTGCCGTCTTCGCTGTCAGATCTTTGACTGGTACCACCACTAAGAAGCGTGAGTAATGGTCCACGATGGTTAAGGCATAGACATAGCCTGACCGGCTTGGTGACAACTTGAGGTGATCTAATGCGACTAGCTCGAGCGGCTGCTTGGTTACTATTGGTTGAAGCGGAGCTTTCTGTGGATCCTTCCTTCTAAGGTTGCATGCGGCACATCTTCTGCACCATAGTTCAATGGATTTTCTCATGCCAACCCAATAAAATCTTTCTCTCAGGATCGCTTCTAACTTCTTTCATCCAAAATGACCTGCACCGTCATGATAAGCTTCTAAGACCATTTGAGTGGCTCGCTTGGGCACGATTATCTGCCAGACCAGTTCATGCGTTTTAGGATTGGTATGCGTTCTGCAGAGCTTCCCTTGATGCAGGAACAAGTTGCCTCTATCTTCCCATAGCTGTATAGCTTCAGCTGGGGCATTCTGATCAGGGTGTGCGCGTTGTTGCGTAAGCAGTTCTTTCACTAGCTTCACGGCTGGATCATTATCTTGGGCTTCGGCCCATCCGTAGTGTCTTAACGGGTTAAGATTTACTTCCTGCTTTCTTTGGTAGGCGCCGGGTTGATAATCTTGTACCTTTGAACGATGAAAGGCCGGTAGTTCAATCTCTTCCAACTCTTCCGGTTCCTCTTCCACGTCTTTCAGGTGCGGCATCCGTGACAAGGCATCTGCGTTCCCGTTCTTGCGACCTGCTCTGTATTTGATGACAAAGTTGTAATTAGATAGCCGGGCTATCCATCGCTAACAATAAAATGGGAGGTTCTGCAGCAGCGGCGGCCCCATTACTGGCTGCATATAGTGGGTGGCGTCACGAGTGACAAATCCCCTGTAAATAATCCCCCATTTTATTGTGCGGGCCCGGGACACGGTCCGGACCAGAACCGCCGTGACATCCCCCAGCAGTACCCCGGTCCGGCACCGAGTACCCCGTCCCAGTGGGCTCCACAACTAATTTGAACGCAGCGGAGAATCTTCGCATGTGTTAACATTAGTATGCACCCCGGCCAGCCAATCAGATGTCTTGAGGGCGGCCGGGAGGAGGAGATCAGCATTAGAGATCTCCTCCTCCCGGGCACAGCTGATCTCCCGCCGGTGTCGACGTGGGAGATTTGAAGAAACAGCTGATCTCACAGCTGTTTAAATCTCGTGCACTGACACTGAATAGGTGATATCGGTGCAGCAGATAAGAAACAGCTGATCGCTGTTTCAAATCTCCCGCACCAACATCACCTATTCAGTGTCAGAGCGGGAGATTTAAACAGCTGTGAGATCAGCTGTTTCTTCAAATCTCAGGCGTCGACACCAGCGGGAGATCAGCAGCGGTTCTAGCTGATCGCCCGGTGGCCGCTGCTGATCAGTAACGACTACCGGGAGAGATTTCAATGTGATCCGCAGCGTTCTCCTGTGCTGTCATATGAAGGACACTGCGGATCCATTGACTTCAATGCGTGGTTTGTGCGCTTGCGGACGCTTGCAGATAAAACAAGCGCCCGCGACCACAAAAAATGCAACAAGCTGCGTTCGGAGGGCGCTCGGCGGGTGCAAAAATTATGCACATCCGAACGCAAACAAAACCAAACGCAGCCAAACACAGGCACATGCGTTCCCATGTTAAACATAGGAATGCAGTGCGCAAGCGTTTGGCTGCGTTCGGTGTGCTGCGTTTGCATACGCCAGTGTGAAACCACCCTTAGGGAAGTGAAGTGAGAAGAATATAGGCAAAAAATACATTTATGGGATAGAATAAATAAAACTGCTATGTCCA
Organism: Allobates femoralis; assembly: GCA_033576535.1. Taxonomy (NCBI): domain Eukaryota; kingdom Metazoa; phylum Chordata; class Amphibia; order Anura; family Aromobatidae; genus Allobates; species Allobates femoralis. Next base: position 287,136,995 of record JARQOC010000003.1, on the reverse strand, counting down.
TATTTATTCACCCCTTTTGCTATAAAGCCCCTAAAAATGACTAGTGCAAGCAATTACCTTCATAAATCACATGCATAGTGAATGAAAGTCCACCTGCGTGAAGTTTAAGGCGAGGTTCACATTGCGTTCGTGCTGTCCGTTAAATGGATTTCTACCAGGAGGAAGAAAAAAAGAACCCTCATATGCTTACCAGCCTAGTTTCTCTGTTTAAGGTTATATCCATGCACTTTATAATCACAGTGGATACTCTCCATCAGGGCCGGGACGACAGCTAGGCAACCCTAGGCGATCGCCTAGAGCGCCATCTTGTGCAGGGCGCATTCCCGCACCCCCTGGGGGGCCCCGTGCTGGCCGCCGGCGGCCGCGCCAGCCAGAGAGGAGGGAGGACAGGACTTCCTGTCCTGCAGCTCTGCCCGCCCCTCCTCTCCTCCTCCTTACAGCAGACGCGCTCGGTGACGGCGGCCGCGGTGAGTGTGCAATGCAAAGGCCCCCCCGGTCCGCAGAACTCAGTGCTAGCAGGAGCAACCCCCCCCCCCCCCCGGCCCACAGAATTCTCTGCTAGCCCCCCCCCCCCTGTTCTGAAGAGGTGAAATAACACTGCACTGCAGCACCGCAGGGAAGTGCTGATCTCTGGACAGGCTGTGCCTGTGCGTCCTGGCTCCTGCTCCTGCAGCCTCCCCTGTCCTCTGCCCGCTCCTGCCGCCTCCCCTGTCCTCTGCCCGCTCCTGCCGCCTGCCCTGTCCTCTGCCCACTCCTGCAGCCTGCCCTGTCCTCTGCCCGCTCCTGCCGCCTCCCCTGTCCTCTGCCCGCTCCTGCCGCCTCCCCTGTCCTCTGCCCGCTCCTGCAGCCTTCCCTATCCTCTGCCCGCTCCTGCCGCCTCCCCTGTCCTCTGCCCGCTCCTGCCGCCTCCCCTGTCCTCTGCCCACTCCTGCAGCCTCCCCTGTCCTCTGCCCGCTCCTGCCACCTCCCCTGTCCTCTGCCCGCTCCTGCCGCCTCCCCTGTCCTCTGCCTGCTCCTGCCGCCTCTCCTGTCCTCTGCCCGCTCCTGCAGCCTCCCCTGTCCTCTGCCCGCTCCAGCCGCCTCCCCTGTCCTCTGCCCGCTCCTGCCGCCTCCCCTGTCCTCTGCCCGCTCCTGCCGCCTCCCCTGTCCTCTGTCCGCTCCAGCCGCCTCCCCTGTCCTCTGCCTGCTCCTGCCGCCTCCCCTGTCCTCTGCCCGCTCCTGCAGCCTCCCCTGTCCTCTGCCCGCTCCAGCTGCCTCCCCTGTCCTCTGCCCGCTCCTGCCGCCTCCCCTGTCCTCTGCCCGCTTTCTGCCGCCTCCCCTGTCCTCTGCCCGCTCCTGCCGCCTCCCCTGTCCTCTGCCCGCTCCTGCAGCCTCCCCTGTCCTCTGTCCGCTCCAGCCGCCTCCCCTGTTCTCTGCCCGCTCCTGCCACCTCTGCCGCCTCCCCTGTCCTCTGCCCGCTCCTGCCGCCTCCCCTGTCCTCTGCCTGCTCCTGCAGCTTCCCCTGTCCTCTGCGTGCTCCTGCCACCTCCCCTGTCTTCTGCCCGCTCCTGCCGCCTCCCCTGTCCTCTGCCCGCTCCTGCCGCCTCCCATGTCCTCTGCCCGCTCCTTCCGCCTCCCCTGTCCTCTGCCCGCTCCTGCCGCCTCCCCTGTCCTCTGCCCGCTCCTGCCGCCTCCCCTGTCCTCTGCCCGCTCCTGCCGCCTCCCCTGTCCTCTGCCCGCTCCTGCAGCCTCCCTTGTCCTCTGCCCGCTCCTGCAGCCTCCATTGTCCTCTGCCCTCCATATGCAATGTACAGTATGTGTATATATGTGTGTATGTAGGCACTTCCGTCACTTTGTCCGCACTTCCCTCAACTTTGTACATACACACACACACACAAACTCCGCTATACTTACCACCGGCCCTGCGTCCGCTGCCTGGATCCTCAGTCGACATGTCGCCGCCCCCGAACTACTGGATCCGATATAGCGTCCAAGATGTCTCGCCAAACTACCCGGACGACATCTTGGATCCAGTCGTCCGGGAGCGGCGACATGTCGACTCAGGATCCAGGCGGCGGGGAAGACGCAGGGTTGGTGGTAAGTATAGCAGAGTGTGTGTGTGTGTATGTGTGTGCTGACCACTCTGCCCACGGTGCTGCGCTGACCACTCTGCCCACGGCACTGCGCTGACCATTCTGCCCACGGCGCTGCGCTGACCAATCTCAACGCACTCACTGCTAACCACTGAGCCACCGCACTCACTGCTAACCACTAAGCCACCGCACTCACTGCTAACCACTGAGCTACTGCACTCACTGCTAACCACTGAGCTGCCGCACTCACTGCTAACCACTGAGCTACCGCACTCACTGCTAACCACTGGGCCACCGCACTCACTGCTAACCACTGAGCCACTGCACTCACTGCTAACCTCTGAGCCACCGCACTCACTGCTAACCACTGAGCCACCGCACTCACTGCTAACCACTGAGCCACCGCACTCACTGCTATCCACTGAGCCACCGCACTCACTGCTAACCTCTGAGCCACCGCACTCACTGCTAACCACTGAGCCACCGCGCAGTGCTAACCACTGAGCCACCGTGCAGTGCTAACCTCTGAGCCACCGTGCAGTGCTAACCACTGAGCCACAGTATACTCTCCTACCCACTGAGCCACCGCGCAGTGCTAACCACTGAGCCACTGCCCAGTGCTAACCACTGAGCCACCGCGCAGTGCTAACCACTGAGCTACCGCGCAGTTCTAACCACTGAGCCACCGTATACTCTGCTACCCACTGAGCCACCTGTATACACACAATTAATTTCACCGCACTCACCTAACTATTAGTAAATAAACTATATATGCATTCTAGACTACCCGATTCTTTAGAATCGGGCCGCCATCTAGTATCTATATAACTGTCTCCATCACAGGCAGAGGTCAGAGCGCACTGTTCACCTAAGCAGATCCTGATTCCTGACACTGAGTGAGATGAGGTGAGCTGCTCTCCTCTCCTGACATGATGGAGCTACAGATAACACTAGACAGCAGCACTGGCAGGACAGGGGACAGAGAGATCCCCACATCCAGTGATTTGTGGCTCAGGTGTAGTGTCAGAGAGGTCATAGTCCTGCTCACCTCTGCTCTTCTTCTGTTAAAGGGAACCTGACCCCCAGGGGCTGACTGGCAGATCTTGCCCTGGGGGGCAGCCAAGTGAGAAGCAGGGGGGTGGATCGCTAGCAGTCCGGAGGCCATGTGAGGGACATAGGAGAAGAGGATAGAGGCGCATTGGGACCGAAGAGAAGAGGACAGAGAGGCAGAAGGACAGAAACAGGGGCAGAAGGACAGAAACAGGGGGACCGAGGAAAAGAGAACAGAGGTGCAGGGGGACAGAAACAAGGGGACATGAGAAGAGAAAAGAGGGGCAGAACGAGGGGGACAGAGGAGCAGCAGGAGGGACAGAGGAGAGGAGGACTGGGGTGCAGGAGGACAGAGGAGCAGCAGGAGGGACAAAGGAGAGGAAGACGGGGGTGCAAGAGGACAGAGGAGCAGCAGGAGGGACAAAGGAGAGGAAGACGGGGGTGCAAGAGGACAGAGGAGCAGCAGGAGGGACAGAGGAGAGGAGTACGGGGTGCAGCAGGAGGACAGAGGAGAGCAGGACGGGGGTGTGGGAGGACAGAGGAGAGGAGGATGGGGGTGCAGGAGGATAGAGGAGCAGCAGGAGTGGCAGAGGAGAAGAGGACAGAGGTGCAGGAGGACAGAGGAGAGGAGGATGGGGGTGCAGGAGGACTGGGGCTGGCGCTGTGTGTGGTGATATTGGCAGCTGTACCTTGTGTCTGCCTCCATGCAGCTGCCGCCACCTTTCTGTGTTGTCAGGGTGTGGCATGCTGGGAGTTGTAGTTCTTCTGCCTGTCCTATATGATTTCTGGGCAGTGTGTTGGGTGCTTGGAGTTGTAGTTCTTCCAGGTGGGCTCAGTGTTGTCCCGCCGCCCGTCTGTGGCCTGTCTGTCTATTCTGAGATGTCCTCAGCTCTGTGCTGTGTACAGACATTGTACCACCATCTCCCTAGCTCTGTGCTGTGCACAGTGTACCACCATGTACCCAGCTCTGTGCTGTGCACAGAGAGTGTACCACCATGTCTCCAGCTCCGTGCTGTGCACAGTGTACCACCATGTCCTCTGCTCCGTGCTGTGCACATACAGTGTACTGTACACTGTGTGCACAGCACAGAGCTGAGACATGGTGGTATACTGTGCACAGCACGGAGCTGAGGACACGGTGGTACACTGTCTCCCGCCACCTTAAAATCGATCTGTTTCTCATCTAGGAGAGTTGAATGAGTGTCATCGGTTACTTGGTCCATTTGGCATCCAACTGCTGTGTGAGTGTCCGACATTTCTCTCAGATCACATCCGTGTGCAATCTGTTCTTTTCTCAGCAGCTATTACTGTAGAATCATTTACAGGAACATTTTATATTGTTCTCGGTTACAGAATGATAATGTATCCGTTAAAAAAACTGATGCCTCTCGGATGGTCCATGTGCTGTCAGTGTGCGGTATGTAATTTTGTCGGACCCATAGACTTGCATTGGTGAGTCTCGGTGTGAATCACAGACTGTCGCAGAATGTTGCGACTTTTTTCTCATCCTGAATCTGGCTGAGAAAAAAGCGTTCGACACTCGTCAGTGCTCTCAGACATTGAATAACATTGGTCCGAGTGCAATGTGATGAAATCACACATTGCACTCATCCGAGTTTCATGCCAGTGTGACCGTACCCTAATAATAAAATCCATATAGTAATCCTACAATGTCTGCTGGACATGGTATGGGGGTTTATGGCTCAGTCAGTAGACACTCCATACTTCATGGTATGGGGAGGGTTTATGGCTCAGTACACACTCCATACTTCATGGTATGGGGAGGGTTTATGGCTCAGTACACACTCCATACTTCTTGTTATTAACCAGTTAATGCCCTCTTGTCCACCGCACTGCAGTGTCAAAAGAGGACGACAGCGAGACAAGCAGCAACACGGCGTCAGAGAGCCCCTGACCTCCAAATACAAGATGCTCAGATCCCAGTATTGTGACATAATATAGGAATAATACTTTTTGCAGTTATATTACACTATGAAGCCCACAGCACTTTACATACATCATGAACACTGTCCCCATTGGGGCTCACAATGTAAACATCCTATCAGTATGTCTCTGTAGTGTGATTGGACAAACCTTTTATAGGTCCCCGTTAAATTAAATTTACTTTCAAAGTATGTTGACATTTTTATTCCTAGACATATTTCGGGGGGGGGGGGGGGGCGCCGTTTGCCTTTCCTGCCTAGGGCACCAAAATGCCTTGTCCCGGCACTGCTCTCCATATTTTTCCTTGGCACCAAGATTGCCATTATATGTGCATGATACTGGAGAACAAACCTTTATACACTTTTTGTGTTTTTAAATGTTTTTACAGCTGATCACTGTTCCTTTGCATATACTGTATGTTGTGTGTTCTGTCATGAATAAATACATTTTTATATTTCATTTTGTCCACAAAAACCACTCTGCTTGCCTCAATTTTTATTGTTTTCAAACTTTCATCACGGTGCCCTATGTGTTTTTTTCTTTGCTCCCTGTACAAATTCCACAGACACATAGCACATGTATGAGATGTATATATTAGTGGTGCACACCATTTTTTTTCTGTAACTGACAGCAAAAGTTGCATTTATTGCCACTTTTGGTACATTCAATATGTATGTGTTAACGCAAGGATATGTGTTTGACAATTTTTGGTGTCTGTTTCTACCCATCAAAAATGTAGGTATTATATATACAGGTGCATCTCAATAGATTAGAATATCCTCAAAAAGATCATCTATTTCAGTAATTCAATACATAAAGTGAAACACACATTATATAGAGTCATTACAACAAACAAAGTGATGTATTTGAAGTGTTTATTTCTGTTAATGTTGATGATTATGGCTTACAGCCAATGAAAACCCAAAAGTCATTATCTCAAAAATTTGAATAATTAACACAAAACACCTGCAAAGGCTTACTAAGGCTAGGGTCACACATGCGGCATGTTTTTTAAATCCTCATCCGGTTTTGAGCCTTCAAAAAGATCAAAACCGAATCAGGAAACGCTCCCCATAGGAACCCATTATGGTAACTGGATTGCTTTACATGCAATCTGGTTACCAGCTCCAGATCTGCAACCTGCAATCATGCAGGCTGCAGTTTTCGGAGCGCTTCTGGCAACCGCAATGCGGTAACCGGATTGCTTAGGATGTGTAATCCTGAACAATGCGGTTACCATATACTTTGCTCATCCCTGCTGCCGCAGGGATAAGCAAAGGGTTTGAATGTGTATTAACACATTAAATATGAATATTAGCTGTGGGCAACATGTCTCTAGGGAGTGCCCACCCCCCTAGAGACATGCTGTCCACTCCTCTCAGCATGTTAGGGGTTAATAAGCCCTTTACAGTAAGCCGGCTATTGTCAGCTTTGTACAAATTTCTGAATGAAGCCAAGGCTCCCTTGACAGTAGTGCAAATACTGTACGCAATGTACGTATAGTATCTGCTGCTGTCCAGGGTCCTGTAACCATTAACATTAGGTCTATGGGGGTGCGCTGCCTATAGACCTAATGCAACTGCTTACAGGACCTCGGACAGCGGCAGATACTATACTTACATTATGAACAGTATCTGCTCTACTGTCAGGGAGCGGCGGTTTCATTCACACATTTGTACAAAGCCGACAATAGCCGCCTATACTGTAAATGGCTTATTAACCCCTAACATGCTGAGAGGAGTGGACACTATGTCTCTAGGGGGGTGGGCACCCCCTTGAGACATGTTTCCCACAGCTAATATTCATATTTAATGTAATAATACACATTCAAAACTTTGCTTATACCTGCGGCAGCAGGGATGAACAAAGTATACGGTAACCGCATTGCTCAGGATTACACATCTGGAGCAATCTGGTTACCGCATTGCGGTTCACAGAACACATTTTGGAAACAAAATGTAAGTGAAGGCAATTGCGTTCAACGCATCCAGATCTGGATGCAGTGAACGCAATTGTTGCCCAAATGTGACCCCAGCCTAAGTGTTTAAAATGGTCCCTTAGTTTGGTTCAGTAGGCTACACAATCTCAGGGAAGACTGCTGACTTGACAGATGTCCAGAGGGCAATCATTGTTCCCTGAGGAAGGAGCTCGGATAGAGGCTCTGAAACGCGTAGGATAAAATAAAGAAACATCTGCCCAGTTAACTCCTTGTTTCCTGGTGATTCCTGGTGGCAGCGCGGGCAACTCGGCATTTTGTCCCATTACAGCATTCCTGTTTCCACGGTCATCGTGAAGGTGCGGCCCTGCAGCAGCCATTCTCTACAAGCCATCTTACAGGCGATTATACCGGTTGTGGGTGACACAACCGAACCAGGTGAGCAGTTCCTAATATACACCGCTACAAACCTTTGTTAAAAGGATAAGACCCTATGCGCATTTATCTCACGTTTACAGAGGGCAATCATTGACACACTCCACAATGATGGTAAACCACAAAAGGTCTTTGGAAATCAAGTTCTCAGAATCTGGAGGAAGAGTGGAGAGGCCATAATACAAGCTGCTTGAGGACTAGTGTGACGTTTCCACAATCATTGATGGTTTCGAAAGCCATGTCATCTGCTGGTGTAGGTCCACTGTGTTTTATCAAGGCCAAAGTGAGTGCTGCTGTTTTTCAGGAAATTTTAGGGCACAACATGCTTCCCTCTGCCGACAAGCTTTTTTGTAGATAGCAATTTCATTTTACAGCAGAACTTGGCACCTGTCTACACAGTCAAAAGCCACAGAGACAATGACTTTTGAGTTTTCATTGTCTGTAAGCCATAATCATCAATAGTTACAGAAATAAACACTTGAAATTGATCACTCTGCTTATAATGACTCTATATAATGTATGTGTTTCACTTCCCTACTCAATAGGGTATCACATTTGTTATCTTTGGCTCTACTACATTTGTCTAGGAACTGTTTAGGATAACCCCTTTGTTTAACTTTCTCATACGTACGGTCCAAGGTTTCATCTAAATGAACCTCAACACTTTCAATCTTCTTTGCTCGTAAAAATGGCCAAAAGGTATGACTTTCATCATGTTTGGGGTGATGACTCGAAAACAATAAAATATTGTTTATATTTGTAGGTTCCTACAGATAGAAACAATATTTTGTTGTTTTCTAGTTAACACGCCAATAATATGATGAAAGCAACCAGCTTACGTGTCAGCTGTCACGGGTGGCGCGGGTGACAGGGTGGAGGTCACGCGCAGACGATCTCAGCGTTTGGCCCACCAGCCATAATGGTGGAGGATGGTCCGTCTCTTTCAGGGGCATTTACCTTCTGTGTAGATGAAGAGAAGGTGTGATGAGATCTCTCTATTTTGGGGAGACGGCTGTGGAGGTCTTGTGCTCGGTCTGGTTGTATCCACCTGTATGGTAGGTCTCTAGGACCCAGCAGATTCCTTATACCTTTATAAGGAGGTTCATTACCCTTCCTCAGTGCAGGTGATATTTCCTTGTGGACTCTTTATCCTTGCTCCAGCAGAAGCTGAGGTTGTGAGCTCGCTGTGGTCTGCTGAAAGATAAGTGTTTCTTTTCCCCAAATGTCTGTCTTCCCTGGTGTTTGTCTTTAGTTGATAGTGGAGGGGTCTAGTGCACCTCTCCATCTGATCCTTAGCTCAGATAGCGCTAGGATCAGAGAGGGACGAGGTTCGTGGTCGGCGACAGTTGAGGAGACTGTACAGGGACGTTAGGGCAGACAGGGTCAGCCCTAGTAAGTCTAGGGGTCACCGTCTCCTTCTTGTGCCCTTAGCAGTAGGGACCCCTTATTCCCCCCCCCCGTCGTTATCCTACGCTGGGTGTCTTCCCCACTCCCAGCGTGACATCAGCAAAGGCAGGTGAGGTAAGCTGGTTGTCATGTACATATACTTTGGAGTAAATAAAGATAACCCTTCCCATAGCAATATGTGTGTTTAGTCAGCAATGATGTCATAAATATACAGTCGTTGGACATGCTTACTTCATCTCCCACCTTTTTGATTTCAGGATTGTTACTTGGAAATCACAATAGTGATCCTCACAGTTATTCAGATGTAGTGTAGTAAATTTCACAAAGTGCTGTGCAAGCGTTCTTGATGCCAAAGTCAGTGTTTTCAGAGTGCATCCCCCTTCCTAGTCCATAAATCTCCACTGGACAAAAGCCAGCTGGACAACTATTCAGCGTTCCCCATGCCTAATTTCTTCACCAATTTCTAGCATTTTACTTTTTAAATCATATTTCTAGTTGTGAATTTTATAATACAAGGCTAGCTGTCTTCCATGCTATATATCTATTATATAATTGCCGTAGCGACTTCCGTCGCATACGGCGCCACTTCCGTGGCTTTGTTCGGATCCATGGCTCCGGGGGCGGCGACAACTATCTCCAAGATGACGTCCAGGAACTCTCGCGAGACTTCCCGGACGCCATATTGGATCCTGAACTCCAGGGGCGGCGACATAGCGGCGGAGGACGATACACCTGCATCGCGCCGCTGGAGCCCGGACAGGTAAGAATAACATATGCTTTGCTATTTGGAACCCCTGCCGTCTACAAGACAGGAGGGGGAGACGGGAGCACCGGGGCCTGCAAGGGGGAGACCAGCACTCTCACCTCTGTGCGCATACTACCTGTGACACCATTGTCACCTCTGTGTGTATACCACCTGCAGCACCATTGTCACCTCTGTCTGTATTCCACCTGCAGCACCATTGTCACCTCTGTGCGCATGCTACCTACAGCACCATTGTCACCTCTGTGCGCATGCTACCTGCAGCACCATTGTCACCTCTGTGCGCATGCTACCTGCAGCACCATTGTCACCTCTGTGCGCATGCTACCTGCAGCACCATTGTCACCTCTGTGCGCATACTACCTGCAGCACCATTGTCACCTCTGTGTGTACATAGTACCAGCAGCATTGTCACCTCTGTGCGCATGCTACCTGCAGCACCATTGTCACCTCTGTGCGCATGCTACCTGCAGCACCATTGTCATCTCTGTGCGCATGCTACCTGCAGCACCATTGTCACCTCTGTGCGCATACTACCTGCAGCACCATTGTCACCTCTGTGTGTACATAGTACCAGCAGCATTGTCACCTCTGTGCGCATGCTACCTGCAGCACCATTGTCACCTCTGTGCGCATGCTACCTGCAGCACCATTGTCACCTCTGTGCGCATACTACCTGCAGCACCATTGTCACCTCTGTCTGCATACTACCTACAGCACCATTGTCACCTCTCTGCGCCTACTACCTGCAGCACCATTGTCACCTCTCTGCGCATACTACCTGCAGCACCATTGTCACCTCTGTGTGCATACTACCTGCAGCACCATTGTCACCTCTGTGCGCATACTACCTGCAGCACCATTCTCACCTCTGTGTGTACATAGTACCAGCAGCACTGTCACCTCTGTGTGTATTCTACTAACCGCACTGTCACCTGTGTGTATACTACCACCAGCGTCAGCACTGTCACCTGTGTGTATACTACCATCAGCACTGTCACCTGTGTGTATTGTACCAGCAGCATTGTCACCTGTGTGTATAGTACCACCAGCATCACCACTGTCACCTGTGTATAGTACCACCAGCACTCTCACCTCTGTGTATTGTACCAGCAGCATTGTCACCTGTGTATATAGTACCACCAGCATCAGCACTGTCACCTGTGTGTATTGTACCAGCAGCACTGTCGCCTGTGTGTATAGTACCAGCAGCATCAGCACTGTCACCTGTGTGTATAGTACCACCAGCACTGTCACCTGTGTGTATAGTACCAGAGGGGTCTGACCCCCTCTTGCCACCCCCCACTGTGGTTCCCTGTCTCCCTCCTGCCCGAACCTGCCTGCTGTTCCCCGGCCCCCTCCTGCCCGCACCCGCCTGCTCTTCCACAGCTTGCTCCTCCCTGCACACACCCGCTGTGCCCTCCTGCAAGCAATCAAAGATATTGTCACAGGATTTAAACCCAGCTTCGCTTTGCATTATTCTTAAATCTTCATAAATAAACTACATACATAGTCTAGAATACCCGATTCTTTAGAATCGGGCCGACATCTAGTGTTTAATAATAAGGACCAAGATTGCTCGTTACTTCTCTTTTTGCTATATCCCTCACCTCATCTATTTCTGTGTGAGGCTAGGGTCACACATAGCAATCCATTTTTGGAAGTGTTTTCCATGACCAATCCATTTTTTTGGGGTGCTTTTTGCTTTTTGAGCCTCCTGTGCCCCTGAACGTTTTCTGGACTTAGTCATTTTTTGCCAAAAAATGCTAGAAAAAAACGGATCTGTTTTTTAAGACACCAAAAAAATGGATCCGTTTTTCCATAGGGCCCCATGTTAAAAAAACGGATCCATTTTTTAAGGCACCCAAAAACATTGCAAAAACGTTTTTTGGGTAAAAAAAACGTTCCTAGCCATGTTTTTGGGTGCAGAAAAAAACGGATAGGGTGTTTATTACATATAATCCGTTTTTCCATCAGGCTTTGGACTTAGAAAAAAAAAATTCAAAAACTGTTGCCACAAACGGACAAAGGGCTTATGTGTGACCCTAGCCTGACAGGTGCTGTATCTAATCTGTAACCTCCAAAAAACTGACCAGACTATAACATCTAGTGTATTACAAGCCACTTGAACAAAGTGTTTTCCATAGCACTGCACCTCCTCATACCAATGGTACCAGATCACCTATCAAGTGTTCTAGAACATGTAGGGAATATTATGTATGAAACTGTCCAGGAAACTGTTAATAAAATTGGAATATTTGGGTGTAGAAATTAGCCAACCCTACCCTTCATAAACATTATGACTCTATCATCTACAATATCAAGCAAAACGATTATGTCTACCAAGTTCCCAATACAGACTAATGCTTGACTTGGCCTGAGCACTCTGTATTCACTAAGAGAGGGTCACTGCTAGACTTCTCTGGTAGTGGATTATCTAGCGGAAAACAAAAGGATGTGCAGTAAAAAATCAGATATGTTGATTACTTCGGAAAGTCCCCATACACATTAACATAATTTTGGCAAGATAAACTGACAGCTCACCTAATCTGCATTGGGAGACTTTCGGCTGGGCAGCCATCTTAATCCACAGTCATAAAACAGATCTGTAAATTTTACATTTTGTAAATGACCTTTACTGACAATTTTTGTAGATCAAAGTGCTTCAGGACTTATGAAGTGCAGCAATAATCTTATTATTGCAATAAGAAATAAACAGGTAAAGATTTAATGTGAGTGTTGGTTTCAGAAGGGATTTGAGGGTAAAAAGTAGCTTTTATTCTTGGGATTTATGTGGCATTTTATCAGCATAATAAAGCAGTGGGTCCCAAAGATCAAAAGTAGTGAATCACTAGTATGGTATCTGAGCCTCAGTGATTCAACTATACAACTTCCTCAGCTTGTCATTGCTTGAAAAAGTAGCGGTATTAATGAGTCAACTAGAATCAAATGCTGAGAAAGCATGGGTCATGCATTCTGGATTAGATTTTAATACATTTAGTATCATTTTTACAAGCTGCAGCAGTTTTTATGAACTACCTACTTTTTGCCAAACATTATACCCTGGGAAATTGGTTGTACTAGAAAAAAATGTCTGCATTTTTATCCAGAATCAGCTACACTTCTGTCCACAGATTGAAGGGGTTGTCGACTACTCAGACAACCCCTCCTTCAATAATACACTCGCCAGTGTAAAGTGAAAATAGCTTACACTCACCTCCTATCGGTGCCGATATTGTTATACCACATAAGCCCTTCAGGTAATCAGTGGCCGCTAATTGGCTGCTTCACTTCTTTTGGACATTTCACCCACAGGAGACCCAGCAATAATATTTAAGGTGATTACAAGTGTTTTTATTTCACAGTGGGGATTGTATTTCTGAAGTAGGGCTTTACTCGAGCTGTGGACAACCCTATTAAGTCTGGTATTACCGTTTAGGGCTCTATAGAAATGTACAACATTTGAATACTGTCCAGTTAGATCAGTGTTTCCCAAATTGCAGTTCTGACAGCCCCTAATAAATCATATTTTCATGATTTCCTCAGTATTGCAAAGGTGATAAAATTATCAAGGCATCAAAAATTGCCACCGGTTGTCCACATTAATTATGTGGTAGTGTGAATGCAGTCCTACAGACCCGTTCACATTGTACCCTGGCTCATTTAGTCTCTTGTTTAGCAAGACAGGGAGTACCCCACCCCTCCTTTTCTGAGCCAGGCACATAAAGTGCTGTCTGCTGCACTGTGTCCATATTGGACTCTGGATCGTCTTCACCCTGCATCCATGAGGTATATTTATACAGGATCAGGTTTTAAATTAGCTAAATAGGACCGTTCTGATAAGGGTCACCGTGGCAAGGTGGAACGGCTTACGTACATTTTTTGCAAAAAACGTATTAACTAAGTACCCTGTTTTTGATACTGTTTTTTACTAAGCACTTGCTTTTTATTATTATCTTTGTATAGCAGTGTACTTCCACACACTTTTTATACTGTTTTTTTTCTGTTGTTTATATATCATTTGTGAAACCACATTTTATGTTGTTAGAATCTTGGCAAATTTTGGTCTTTGAAAATTTTGTGGAATTTTAAAAAAGAAATTCTATAAAATTTACATTTATTTTTCACATGCCTATCTTGTTTTGAAGTAACTTTGAGGGGCCCCTATATCAAAAACCCCTAAAGCGGTTGTGGAGCCCCTCGGGACGGGGCACTCGGTGCCGGACCGGGGTGCTGCTGGGGGATGTCACGGCGGTCCTGGTCTGGACCGTGTCCCGGGCCCGCACAATAAAATGGGGGGTTATTTACAGGGGATTTGTCACTCGTGACGCCACCCACTATATGCGGCCAGTAATGGTGCCGCCGCTGCTGCAGAACCTCCGGGGATGATGGGATAGCAGCTTGGATAGAATAGTTCCTGTGGGCAGAACTGGGTTCCCCGGGGCAGTGGTAGTAGTAGTTAAAGTCTGTGAGGATATTATTGATGCTGCAGGAGAGTAGGAGTAGCAATAGAGATGATAAGAGTAGAGGCAATGGCAGTCTATGAGGACAAGTGGGGCTTCAGCATAAGGATGACACACACACTCACGGTTTCTGTTGTTCTTCAAGTCTTTACTGGAAGATGGTATTACACAGTATTGTCCATGGAGTCTGTACCAGGTTGCTCTCACCCTGACTGGGTCCTTGGCTTCCTACTTAAACGCTGTGTGTGGCCCTGCTGCTGCTTGTAGCTATACTGCTGGCCCTGTCTCTGCTCACGGGTACCAATATGCTGGGCAACTTGAGTCCTCTGTGTCACTGACTCCTTCGTGTTGCTTTGCTATGGTGTGGTGAAGATGGTGGACCTTCACTATGCCGGTGTTTACTGTCCTGTCTGTCTCAGGCACAGCCTTTGATCCGGTATCCGTCTTAAGCGTCTCCCCGGGATCAAGCTTTTGGGGTAACTCTTTATCCCGGGTATGTTCCTCTGTTAATCTGTCTCCTTTCCTCAGACCTCTCAGGACCTCCACTGCTACTTGGCTCAGCTCCTGAGGTAAACTTCACTCTCCTCTAACTCTCCTTTGAACTGAACTAACTGTCACTCTTGTTTTTGTGGTAAAAACAACTTTAGCTCCTCCCACTAGTGCAGGTGCCAGCTAAGCTCCTCCCACTTTCTAGTGTGGTGTTGTGTGGGGATTAAACCTGTGTTGTTTCTGTGGCATATTAACCCTTGGGGTGCCACATTCCCCCTTAGTTAAAGACAGTACTCCGGGACTGTGGAACAATAAAGAATAAACAATTAATGCAATTAATACTTACAAAGACTTAAAAGTAAAATCACAAAAATCACTAAAGTTTAAAAACAGTCCAAAAAATTCAAAAAGTAGTCTTTCCGGGGGTTTAGTCTTTTGCCTCCGGGCTGATGAATATTTATACAAGAATGTTTATACCACAACCAGTCCGTGGTAGTATGGTCCATAAAAATAAAATAAAAGGAAAAAGTTTGAAGAATATGCAAGAAGTTCATACAGGATAGTCTCTGTAGGTACTGGGCTTTTTTAACGTTGCATTAACTATGTACATTTGTTTACCGGGTTCAATTTAATAGTAACACAAATATATTTACATTTTACAGTTAACTTGACCTTTTAATCCCTGTACCTAGCTGGTAACTGACCTCTGGTACTACGCTCGGATCTGCGTAAAATGGGTATACTACTTGCATGTAGCCTATTGGTGCTGGTAGGCATGTACCTATTTGCAGTGTTTGGTACTATGTTAGATGAAGATCTGACTGTAGGACTGGCAAGCTCACTGGGACCAGGAATTTGTTCTTCCTCTACGGGTTCTACTTCCAGTTCTTCAGGTCTTGGGACTTCTTCAGGTAACACGGGTTCTGGTGTTGGTTCCACCATTGAAGGGAATGCAATCATTGGTACGACAACTGCTCCATGGTAATTTGGCCATGTTTTAGGGAAATCTCCTAGTACCGTGTGGAAAACTTCTTCTTTTTTTTTAATAGGTTGGACCCGTACGGGTTCTCTTACTTCAGGTGTCTTCAGTGTTTCAGGACACAATTTTAACTGATCACGAGATACGACTTGTGACGTTTTTCCTTCATCTTTGCTTATCAAACAGGTTTTAACATTGTCTAGGTTAGATGGTAAGACTGTGTATGGGATGGTTTCCCATTGATTATCCAGTTTGTCAGTGCATCTCTTTCTCTTGAGAACTTGATCACCTTCTTGTAATGGCGTTGCTTGAGCACGTTTGTTAAAAGTTTTCTCTTGTCTTGCTCTTGCTTGTTGTAGATTTCTTTCTACGCATTCTTGCACTTGTTGATACTGTTTCTGACGTTTGGTATCCCAATCTGTTTCTTCTTTTATCTCTGTATCTGGTTTTTCAATTCCCATTTCTAGATCAATTGGTAGCTTACCGGGTCTTGCACGCATAAGGTATGCTGGAGTGCAGTTTGTAGAACTCACAGGAACATGGTTGTATAAGTCTACCAAATCAGGTAATTTATCTGGCCACTGGTTTCTTTCTGATTCTGGTAAGGTCTTTAACAGTTCAATTACGATATGATTCATCTTCTCGCATAGACCATTTGTTTGAGGATGATACGTTGTTGTGCGAATCTTCTTACAACCGTACTTATCGCAGAATTCCTTGAATAGTTCTGATTCAAAAGCTGGACCTTGGTCTGCAAGGACTTGTTCTGGGTAACCATGTGGTCTACAGAAATGCGTCTGGAATGCTTTTGCTGCCGTCTTCGCTGTCAAGTCTTTGACGGGTACCACCACTAAGAAGCGTGAGTAATGGTCCACGATGGTTAAGGCATAGACATAGCCTGACCGGCTTGGTGACAACTTGAGGTGATCTAATGCGACTAGCTCGAGTGGCTGCTTGGTTATTATTGGTTGAAGCGGAGCTTTCTGTAGATCTTTCCTTCTGAGGTTGCATGCGGCACATCTTCTGCACCATATTTCAATGGATTTTCTCATGCCAACCCAATAGAATCTGTCTCTTAGGATTGCTTCTAACTTCTTCCATCCGAAATGACCTGCACTGTCATGGTACGCTCTTAAGACCATTTGGATGTCTTGCTTGGGCACGATTATCTGCCAGACCAGTTCATGCGTCTTGGGATTGGTAAATCGTCTACAGAGCTTCCCTTGGTTCAGAAACAACTTGCCTCTCTCTTTCCAGAGCTGTATGGTCTCAGCTGGGGCATTCTGATCCGGGTATGCACCTTGTCGCGTAAGCAGTTCTTTCACTAGCTTCACAGCTGGATCAGTATCTTGGGTTTCGGCCCATTCATAGTGTCTTAACGGGTTAAAGTTTACTTCTTGTTCTCTTTGGTAGATGCCGGGTTGATAATCTTCTACCTTTGAACGATGAAAGGCCGGTAGTTCAATCTCTTCCAACTCTTCCGGTTCCTCTTCCACGTCTCTCAGGTGTGGCATCCGGGATAAGGCATCTGCGTCCCCGTTCTTACGGCCTGCCCGATATTTGATGACAAAGTTATAGTTAGATAGCCGGGCTATCCATCGCTGCTCCAGAGCTCCTAATTTTGCTGTATCCAGGTGAGTCAACGGGTTGTTATCCGTGTAGATGGTGAATTCTGCACCTGCCAAGTAATGTTTAAAGCGTTCAGTCACAGCCCAAACTACTGCCAGTAGTTCTAACTTGAAGGAGCTGTAGTTCTCGGGATTTCTTTCTGTAGGCCGGAGCTTCCTACTTGCAAAGGCAATAACTTTCTCTTTGCCTCCTTGCATCTGCGACAATACTGCTCCCAGTCCCACGTTGCTGGCATCCGTATAAAGAATGAATGGTTGATGGTAATCAGGGTATGCCAGGATCTCTTCTCCCGTCAGTGCACTTTTTAGCTTATTGAAAGAATCTTCTCTTTCCTCATCCCACCGTGTCAGGAGATTATAGTTTGAAGTCTTCTTTGATCGTCCTACCAGAATGTCTTGCAGAGGAGCTGCTAGCTTCGTGAATCCTCGGATGAATCTTCTGTAATAGCCTACCAGGCCCAGGAATTGCCTCACTTCTTTCACGTTCGTAGGTCTTGGCCAATCCCTTATCACTATGACTTTATCAGGATCCGGTGCTACTCCCTCTGAACTCACGACATGTCCCAGGTATTGTACCTTTGGTTTGAGAAGGTGACACTTGGATGGCTTGATCTTCATGCCATACTTGAACAAAGCTTCGAACACTTCTGCTAGGTCTTGTAGATGTTGCTCATACGTCTTCGAGTAGACTATGACGTCATCTAGGTACAGGAGGACAGTTTCAAAGTTCTTGTGCCCAAGGCAGCTCTCCATCAGACGTTGGAAGGTCCCGGGTGCGTTGCAGAGTCCGAACGGCATACAATTAAACTCACAGAGGCCCATCGGTGTAGTAAACGCTGTCTTCTCCTTGTCGGCCTCGGCCACAGGAACCTGCCAGTACCCACTAGTCAGATCAAGGGTGGAAAAGTAGTTAGCAGATTTTAGTGCAGGTAATGACTCCTCAATCCTAGGTAATGGGTATGCGTCCTTATGTGTGATGCGATTAATCTGCCGGTAATCTACGCACATTCTCATGGTCCCGTCCTTCTTTTTAACTAACACTAGAGGTGCTGCCCAGGGGCTACATCTGTCTCTTATTACCCTGCAGATTTCATCTCTCTGAGCATGTCTTTGGTGGTTTGGTAGTGAGCTGGTGGTAAGGGTCTATACCTCTCTTTTATAGGCTGATGGTCACCTGTGGGTATAGTGTGCTCTACCCCTTTGATTTGCCCAAAGTCTAACGGGTGTTTACTGAATATCTGTTCGTATTCTTTCACTACCCGGTATACTCCATGCTTGTGACGGGGAGGTGTAGAACTGGTACCTACATGCAACTTTTGGCACCAATCCTCCAGCTTCTCCTCTGAGCCATTGTCATCCGCCTGACATGACGGGTTCAAGGGCTCGGCGGCTGTGATGTTATTGTTATCAACCGTGTACAACTTAGCCATGGTAGCATACTTTGGTAACGTGATCTCATCATCTCCGCAGCTTAACAGGCGTAATGGCACTCTTCCCCTGTGTACGTCAACTACTCCTCTAGCAGTGAGTATGGTGGGTCTGCTATCTGAGTACACGGGTTCTACCAGGGCCTGATAGTCTTGCCCTTTAATGGCTATTGCGGCTCTGCACCATACCAACATTTCAGTTTTGGGTGGAATTACAATGGGTATTGGGTCACTTACTCGTACACTGCCGATCTCACCTCCGGAGATTTCTACCTGTTGCTTCAACATCAGGGCTTTGATCTCTTTGTTCAAAAGCCTCTGTTGTCCTGTTCCAGCAGTCTCGGCGATTTGCTGCAAAACACTTAACACTTCGGAAAAACATTTCTCAATGACATTCATTCCTACCAGCATCACGGGTTCACGGCCTCGCTGGTTAACATCTACGATTATAATACCCTGGTACTGCAATTCTACCTTCCCAACCTGAATATTCATCTCTCTAAATCCAACCTTTGGTATTACCAGTCCATTACCAGCCCATACCTCAAAGTTAAAGTCATCTGGCGCATTAGTAATGTCTGAATCAGCCCAGTACCTTTTATAAAGAACATATGGGATAGATGTTATCTGGGACCCGGTATCCAGCAAGGCACTAAAGGGGATGCCATCCAACACAATAGGGATCACCGGTTTTCCTCCCACGAATTTATCATACCAGGCTGAGGGGCCTCGAGTGTTCATTCCTGGGGAGCGGCCCGCCTGCCCAGGGAATTGTCGTTTAAAGGACACTCACGAGCAAGATGGCCTGGTTCCTGGCAACGACGGCAAATGGGCTGTCCATCTGGTTGATAGCGATCGCTGGGTCGTCCTCTTGCTGCTGGGTATCTTCTGGGCCTCATCCACTGGACATCCTCTCTGCTGGTCGCCGACTCAATCTTGGGTGCAGGTCTTGACTCTCGCAGTTCCTTGATGACCTTGGCCATGGAGATCACGGTGTCTGTCAGGGCATCTAGCTTTTGATTGATTGCGGCATTAGAAATTAGTTCTCCAGTTTCAGCAGCAGTTGCTGACATGGCAGATGTCGCTGGCACTGCCGGCTGCTGAGGTGCTACTGCAATGTCAAGGACAGTTGGTAGCTCCCGTGGCTCTTCCAGCTGCTGCAAACGGATAGCTCTATCTTTCAGCTCAGTAAATGTTATGTCAGGGTTCTGCAGCAGTATCATGCTTAACTGTCCTCGATGGGAAGGGGAATGGAGGCCCTCTATGAATTGATCAAATAGCATTTTATCAGCTCCCGGGGCTAAAGCAGGTTCTGCCAGTTTAAGGGCTCTGAGTGCTTCCTGCAGGTTCAAGGCAAAGTCTCTAGCACTCTGTTTAGGTTTCTGGTGGCATGCAAAGAACCTCATCTTAGCCCGGGTATCAACAGCAGATTCAAACGTTGCTTTTAGTCTAGCTGCTAGATGCTCTACAGTGTCCTTATCTGTGTCCAGCCAGGACACAGCATCACGCCGTGCATTTCCCGATAACTGTTCTATTATCATTCCTACACGCTGGGCTTCAGTGAGGGGGTACATCACATAGTACTCTTTTATCTTTTGCATAAAGTCAGTTAAAGTATTAGGCTCACCGGAGTATTGGGGCAGCCACATTGCCCCTGGAGTATACGGCATCAGGAACGGCATTATTGGTGCTGTTCCTTGCGCCGTTGCACCGCTGGGTACTATCGCTGGGTCCGGCGCTGCAGCTCCACCGGCTGCTCCGTCTCTGCCTTGTGCATTGGGCTGCGACATCTTGGGCCCCCTTAGTTAAGGTCCGCCCTCCGTCTTCCGCTTCGGTCCGGATGTCTAACAAAGGTTCCGCTGCGCACCAGGGATTCTCTTCCCTTCCGGATGACGTCAGAGCGGTGAGCGGTTTTTCTTCCCGCGCGTCACGCGCTCTGCAATGGCGGATTTTGAAATTTTCAATCTCTGTGGTGCAGTTACAATTCAGCTTGCGTGCGCCCAGCAATGGCGGCAGATCCAAAACAGTCACTAATCACGGCACACAATGCCCGGTACCGGGCATGGTAGATCCTGTTCATGACGCCAGGTTGTGGAGCCCCTCGGGACGGGGCACTCGGTGCCGGACCGGGGTGCTGCTGGGGGATGTCACGGCGGTCCTGGTCCGGACCGTGTCCCGGGCCCGCACAATAAAATGGGGGGCTATTTACAGGGGATTTGTCACTCGTGACGCCACCCACTATATGCGGCCAGTAATGGTGCCGCCGCTGCTGCAGAACCTCCGTGGATGATGGGATAGCAGCTTGGATAGAATAGTTCCTGTGGGCAGAACTGGGTTCCCCGGGGCAGTGGTAGTAGTAGTTAAAGTCTGTGAGGATGTTATTGATGCTGCAGGAGAGTAGGAGTAGCAATAGAGATGATAAGAGTAGAGGCAATGGCAGTCTATGAGGGCAAGTGGGGCTTCAGCATAAGGATGACACACACACTCACGGTTTCTGTTGTTCTTCAAGTCTTTACTGGAAGATGGTATTACACAGTATTGTCCACGGAGTCTGTACCAGGTTGCTCTCACCCTGACCGGGTCCTTGGCTTCCTACTTAAACGCTGTGTGTGGCCCTGCTGCTGCTTGTAGCTATACTGCTGGCCCTGTCTCTGCTCACGGGTACCAATATGCTGGGCAACTTGAGTCCTCTGTGTCACTGACTCCTTCGTGTTGCTTTGCTATGGTGTGGTGAAGATGGTGGACCTTCACTATGCCGGTGTTTACTGTCCTGTCTGTCTCAGGCACAGCCTCGGATCCGGTATCCGTCTTAAGCGTCTCTCCGGGATCAAGCTTTTGGGGTAACTCTTTATCCCGGGTATGTTCCTCTGTTAATCTGTCTCCTTTCCTCAGACCTCTCAGGACCTCCACTGCTACTTGGCTCAGCTCCTGAGGTAAACTTCACTCTCCTCTAACTCTCCTTTGAACTGAACTAACTGTCACTCTTGTTTTTGTGGTAAAAACAACTTTAGCTCCTCCCACTAGTGCAGGTGCCAGCTAAGCTTCTCCCACTTTCTAGTGTGGTGTTGTGTGGGGATTAAACCTGTGTTGTTTCTGTGGCATATTAACCCTTGGGGTGCCACACTATCATTAAAAAAATACACTTCTTAAAATCTTGAAAACTACAATAATGAAGTTTGTTAAGCCTTTGGGTTGGTCGCAAAAATTATTGCAAAATGGAATAAAAAAATAGATAAATTGCGTTTTTTCAACTAAAATATGTCTTAAACTTAATTGTTTCCTTTTCACAAGCTGTAATGAGAAGGAAATAACTGAAAAATGTACTAAAGAGGTTGTGTCACGGACATTTTAATTTATAGATCTTAGAATAAACATGTTTCACATTTAAGGTAACGTCACACGCCGCAATCTCGCCTGGAAATCATAAAGCCTATATGTCGCCCCGGAGCAATCGCTGTGAAATTGCCTCATGGTTGCGGCGTGTGATTTGGGAATTTCACGGTGATAAATCGCCCCTTGGCTGTCACCTGATTCCTGAACAGTGCTCAGTAATCAGTTGCAATCCTTAAGACGATAATTCCGTGTTGTGACAGGGCGATAATGATGGAAGGAGCGCTGTGTATGATTTCCCTAGGTGTGCCTCAGCGTGCTGTAGTCCGCGCCCCATCTGAGATGATTGGTGTGGACTACTGTGTTCCCATTTGCTGTCAGTTGACAGGGCGCCATATTTGAAGAGCTGTCCGTTCAGCACCACACACACCTTCAGCTACACAACCGTCCGCAAACTCAGTGCAAACTCCAATAGACAATGGCGTCATGTATTAGCCAGCCTTCCAGGGCAGGCTGACCAATCGTAATGCTGTTGCGTTGTCCAATGAGCGTGTATGGGGCGCGGGGTAAACCACTGTGGCACACCTATCTTCTCGCCGCACTGAACATGTACGCCCACATTGCCTTTGGAATTGCGGCGTGTGAAGCGGCGATGGAATGAGGCAAGATTGGTTTCGCTGTAGGTGAGGCGATTTCCGGAGCAACACATCGCCTTACCTTCAGGTTGATATTGCGGCGTGTGATGCTGCCATCGGAAATCTGAGGCGACCATGAAAAACGTGAACGCGCACGTTAGATCGCCACATATCGCCAGGCGATACTGCGGCGTGTGAAGGTACCCTTAGATGTGTTAAAAAAAATGTTCCTGTTCCGAGATATTCTTATAAATGTGGCCCTGTATAATGTATGCGTTCAGCCATGCAGGAACAGGTTGGATAGACCACGGCTTCTGGGCGGGGGAGGAAGTAAAAAAAGAGTATACAGACATTACAACCAGGGATTGCAGCTGATTCTTTCTGTAATGTAAAACAAGTTTGTAAACAGGCAGAGAAATGGTTTTTCATTGCAAAAAAGAATCAGATGTGATTCCTGGCTGCAATGTCTGTATACTCTCCTTTACGTCCTTCCCAGCCCAGAAACTGTGCTATATCCAACCTGTTCTTGCATGGTCAGACACATACATTACACAGGGGCACATTTATAAGAATATCTCAGGGCAGGGACTTTTTTATCACATCCAATTGAGAAACATTTTTTTAATCTAAGATATATTAACTAAAATGTACAATTGTTCGTGGCACAACCCAATTGAGCAGATTCTATTGAACACATAATTCCTTGTACAGTTGTGGCCGAAAGTATTGAAACCCATGATATTAATCCAGAAAATGAAGTATTTCTCACTTAAAATTATTGCAATTATACACATTTTGTCATACACATGTTTATTTCCTTTGTGTGTATTGGAACAACACAAAAAACTGAAAAAAAGGCAAATTGGACATATTTCACACAAACCCCCAAAATGACCAGGAAAAATTGTTGGCATCATACCAAATTCTGGGGAAACAACTTTGCTCTGGGTGCTTCTGTGGCACCTCTCTGGTGGGACGCCATAAGGAGGTACTGCACCCCAAAAATCAGGTGTAGTATCTCTGTAGTCATGGGTGGAGGGGGGAAACTACAGAGTCTGTACACAAAGCCCACCCACAGACACCCTAGCACAGGGGACTGCATTTTAGTAGGTCCCAGTGGGGTGGAGCTTAGGTGAGCGTGAGAAGTGAGTGACAGTTTGGAGACAGAGTAGTCAGACAATGACAGAGAGAGAGAACGGACGGACGCAGGAGACCATGCTGTCCTGAGGAGAGGACACCTCTAAGGAGCAGAGGCGACCCAGACGAGAACACTCCAGGTCTGGTTGGAGCCCATGTCACTTCGGTAAACTGGAACCGAGGCGGTTTTGATCAGGTTTATCCCAAACTGCAGACCAGCGCGTTTTGGGCCTTCAAAAGGGAGCCACGACACCCACCAAGAAGCCTAACCTCTGTCCAGTAGTTAGGTCCAAGACGCCAAGAGATAACAGTGACTTAAGGCAACAGACCTGGGGACTGGTAACCAAACTTCAGTGTGGGAGGGCAGAGAGCCATTGCGGATAGAGACCAAGAAAGATCATTGAGAGACACCTCTGACGAACTCTGTGGTGAATCCTAAAATCTGTGGCTATAATCCCCAGTGAGCCACACTGTACCATGTACCTTATCCATCTGGTACCAGTAAAAGAACTGTTTGAGCTGATTTGATCTCTGGCTTCATTTAATCCATTGCCCGAAAGGCCTCTGCAGCACCACAGAGATTTGGACTACAACTCCCCTTATCCACCCCGCCACTTTGAGAATAAGCTTCGCCTGTGAGGAGCTGTACTACCTCTGCTGCACCATACCATCACCTCAGCGCCAAGCTGCAGCACTGGTAACCGCTTACCAGACACCATAGGTGGCATCACGTATGATCCCCCAATCATCATCCCCATCAGCCATTGAGGGCCTAGGGCACGGAACCGGGATCCGACCAGCTGTGATGCCTGCCGAAGCCACCGTCCCGGTATCCGAGTAACCCCTTCCCTGCCGGTTTGACTTACTTCTAGAAGTATATTTGGGGTCATTATCCTGCTGGAAGACCCATGACCTAAGATGCAAACCCAGATTTCTGACACTGGACATTAAAATGTGACCCAAATCCTTTGGAAATCTTCAGATTTCAGAATGCCTTGCACAGAGTGAAGGCATGCAGTGCCAAAGGCAGCAAAACAACCACCAAACATCTTTGAACATCCACTATATTTAACAGTAGGTACTGTGTTCTTTTGTTTGTAGGCCTCATTCTATATTCGGTAAACAGTAGAATAATGTACTTCACCAAAATGCTCTATCTTGGTCTCGTGTCCAAAAGACCTTTCACAGAAGGATTTGGCTTATGTACATTTCTACAAACTGCAGTCTAGCTTTTTATGTCTCTGTGTTGGCAGTGGGTTACTCCTAGTTCTCCTCTAGAACATTTTACTTCATTCAAATGTGGAGGTTCATGCTGACACTGATGCCCCTGAGCCTGCAGAACAGCTTAAATTTCTTTGGAACTTGATTGGGGCTGCTTATCTACCCTCTGGACTATACTGCGTTGAAACCTTTCAGTAATTTTCTTCTGTCATCCAGATCCAGGGAGATTAGCTGCAGTGCCATGGGTTGTAAACTTCTTAATTATGTTGCACACCATGGACAAAGGAACATACATATCTTTGAAAATGGACTTGTAACCTTGAGATTGTTGCTATGTCTCAATAATTTTGGTTCTCAGACAGATCTCTCCTCCTCTTTCTATTCTCTATGGTTAGTGTGGCACATGCATAGACACACAATACAATGATTGAGTTAACTTCTCCCCTTTTATATGGTTTAAGTTGTGATTTGTATATTGCCCACACCGGTTGCTTGCCACAGCTTAGTTTTATAGCATATCACATGCTTGAAGCAAAGTTGTTTACCAAGTATTCTGTGTCAACAATTGTGTCTGACCATTTGTAGAGTTTTGTGTGAAATTATGACCAATTTGCCTTTGTATCTCTTCTTGAGTTGTTTCAATGCGCACAATGGAAATAAATGTGTATAACAAAACATGTAGAATGTAATTGTAATCATTTTCTGGGAGAAATAGTCATTTTCTGGAACAATTTCAAGGGTGTCAGCACAATGGTCATTACATATACATTTATGTGAAAAATAAAAATATAGTGTTGAAAACAGCTTAGAAAAAGCTGAATCCTCACAATTAATTCACCAAAAACAGAGTAATGATCATGATGAGACCATCACAAAACCACACCAGCTCAACAATAGTATCAAAATATTACAAATTTTATTAATAGATACATAACAAAGACATGAAAACGTAGGATAATATATCATAAATATCCAATTGGAGAGTATACACAGAAAATTAATTCGTGATACAGTTGAAAAACCCCTCAGATAGGGGAGAGAAGACTAATACGTATGGGAAACATATCCTGACATCCTAAATATAGAAAGTTCTAGAATTACTATTGCAGAATATTGGAACAGCAAATCCTGATCCAAGGAATATATCAGATTGTCAAATAAAGATTTAACCTATTCTGTATAGATAGTATTATTGCTATATAGCATACAAAGGAAATAACACATGGAAATCCTGGAGAATCAATTACAGCCCATTAAGGCAGACTAAGACACATGTCCCGTCTGTCCTATAATGATAAGATCACTGTGCTAAGCATATAAAACATTTGATTTACCCTGTGCCATGGTATAGATCCTTTGAAGGAGCCCGATATGGATCCCACACGACCGAACCTCGACGATCGTTTCGTCAAGAAGATGACTTCGTCAGGAGGTGTGGTATTGCTGGAAACACTTCCTTATATATTGCTCCCCTGTGCTCCATAGGATAAAGACTTAATTAAAAACACCTGTCCACCCACTGACACAACCAATCACCTCCTTTTTGTACCACACTTGTTAGGGCTGAAGGCCTACTATCAGTACCAGACTGTGTGTAACCATGGTAACCCTTTTTGTTATAGTAGGGCTGACATGGCTCTGCTCTCCCTTAACAGCATACAAAGTGACTCAAGTGGATCCCCTCTCTAGATTCACATACAGGCTGCTAGTATATCGTTCAGGTCGCGTTCTACCGATGTGTTTACATCGCAGCGCGCCTGGCTGCTGGTATACTTTACATAGGCTGCTACTCCACAATGTGCGCGGCTGCTCGCATGATCCCCCGCTAGTCGCAGTCGGCAGGCCGGGCCGCTCCGACACAGCGCGACGGCTCAGAAGCGGTAACGCGTCTAAGGCGTCAGCTGCATCCAGGCAACCGGGCCGCCGACAGGAAGCGATTGAGCGCATGCGCAGTGCCGCGGCTGGGAGGTAAACAGCGCCCTTGCATCCAGAGGAGCTGATTCCACTCCTCACAGGGACATATCTATTTAATATGAAAACAGGCTCACTGTAAATAAGAAATACTAATAAAAGGCTCATACATAAGCCTGATATTTACAGTCTAATAGTTGTTATAAACAATCTGAGCTACCATTTTTTGCACTTGTTGCTGAGGTAATTATATCCACAGGGCAGAGACCAGGTTTACTCCAATGAGACACTATGTTATATATAACAAAACCTCTCCACTACCAATATTACAATACACTATAATATATATAATAATATGATTTCAATCACACATTGTATATCGGTTATAGATGGCAGTGGAGGCGTCCATAGAGTCTTCATTGTTCAATTTCTTGAGGATCATAGAGGCACACAGATTCTGATTCATAAGCAGGCCACCAATTCTGTTGGTCATAAGTCTTTAGGTAGACAGTGAAGATATAAAATCTAAAACATGGAAAACAAGTAGGAATAGTTAAAATATTGCAAGGGTGGTAAAAGCAACACCATTCATAGAAAGGACCTGAAACTAACGGCTTCATTTAAACCCAGAGGTGTCATGGTGTTAAGAATCACCATCCATCGGGTTTCTTTTTGAAGGAGCCGTCTTTTTATATCTCCCCCTCGTGTACTCATATACACTCGGTCTATTCCGCAGACTTGCAATCCTTTTGGATTGCTATTGTGTTTGTCATAAAAATGTCGCGGAATAGTTTTTAGGGTTTCTATATCCTCGCACTCGGCTGCTTTGCAAATATCTCTAATGTGCTCCTGTAATCTCACCTTGAGGGACCTCGTGGTCATCCCAATATAGATGAGACCACAGGGGCACGTAGCATGATATACCACCGACTCAGTGGTACAGGAGATGTGGTGCACGATCTTGTACTGCCGAGTCCCCGCTGAGTCGGTAAACATTTTAGTTCTTGGTGTAAATTTACACGTGCAGCAGCGACCGCATGGATAAGATCCCCACGGAGGACCCTTAGAACTCAAAAAAGTCTGCCTAGTTGGAGCTGCATAGTGACTATGTGTGACCATATCAACTAGATTTTGAGAGCGGCGCCATGCAAATTGTGGCTGGGAATTCAGGTTACGCTTCAGATCTTTATCTGTCAACAACACAGGCCAATGTTTTTTAACAATGTCCCTGATAGAGGCCCACTGGGGATTAAACGTAGTGATAAATCTTACATTTTTACCACCATAGTGGGTGTTGTTTTTCTTTTTTGGTTGTTGTGACAGAAGGGTTTCTCTATCTGAGCTAATTGCTCTAAGATAGCCTCTTCTAATATCGGGATTTTTATATCCCCTTTCTTTGAAGCGTGAGCTGAGATTCTCCGCTTGTCTGCTGAAGGTGACGTCGTCAGAGCAGATTCGTCTAGCTCGCAGGAATTGTCCTATCGGTATAGAGTTTTTTAGACGTGGTAAATGAGATGATGACGCGTGCAATAGACTGTTTGTTGAGGTTTTCTTACGGTAAATGTCGGTGGTTAGTGACCCGTTCGAGTTTTTTGTTATTAAAACATCTAGAAATTCCATCTTTGTCTGACTATACTTCCAGGTAAGTTTTATATTCCTATCGTTGTTATTTAGCAACCCTAGGAATGATTCTAACTCAGACGTGGAACCCCGCCAAATAAAAAGTATGTCATCGATATAGCGTGACCACGAGATGACCGCATTGTACCCCTCAGTCTTAGGGACCGTGTCCCCCTCCCACAGCCCCAGGAACAGATTAGCGTAGGATGGCGCGCAGGTTGCGCCCGTAGCTGTACCCTGGAGCTGTAGGTAGGGGCGGTCCCTAAAGACGAAAAAATTATGTGTCAAAGCGAAATGCAATAAAGACAGTACAAAATCAATAAATTCTCTGTCTAGAGGGGTTTTTTGCAAAAAGTATTTTGCCGCAGTCATCCCGTGGTCGTGCCCTATCGACGTATAGAGGGATTCCACGTCACAGGTCA
The DNA here is from genome assembly GCA_033576535.1 of Allobates femoralis. NCBI lineage: Eukaryota > Metazoa > Chordata > Amphibia > Anura > Aromobatidae > Allobates > Allobates femoralis. The sequence continues at coordinate 287,108,126 of JARQOC010000003.1, read as the reverse complement.
CCAACCACATTTCATCAGTAAGTATCGTTCCTTGAAGTTTTCTCAGAATGTCATTGGTATCTCTAGTGAAAGAGGGCAGGGTTTCAACACAATGTTGCAGATAGAAATCTACAAATCTGCAGGCTGGCTCACAAAGACAGAGAATTTATTGATTTTGTACTGTCTTTATTGCATTTCGCTTTGACACGCGTCATCATCTCATTTACCACGTCTAAAAAACTCTATACCGATAGGACAATTCCTGCGAGCTAGACGAATCTGCTCTGACGACGTCACCTTCAGCAGACAAGCGGAGAATCTCAGCTCACGCTTCAAAGAAAGGGGATATAAAAATCCCGATATTAGAAGAGGCTATCTTAGAGCAATTAGCTCAGATAGAGAAACCCTTCTGTCACAACAACCAAAAAAGAAAAACAACACCCACTATGGTGGTAAAAATGTAAGATTTATCACTACGTTTAATCCCCAGTGGGCCTCTATCAGGGACATTGTTAAAAAACATTGGCCTGTGTTGTTGACAGATAAAGATCTGAAGCGTAACCTGAATTCCCAGCCACAATTTGCATGGCGCCGCTCCCAAAATCTAGGTGATATGGTCACACATAGTCACTATGCAGCTCCAACTAGGCAGACTTTTTTGAGTTCTAAGGGTCCTCCGTGGGGATCTTATCCATGCGGTCACTGCTGCACGTGTAAATTTACACCAAGAACTAAAATGTTTACCGACTCAGCGGGGACTCGGCAGTACAAGATCGTGCACCACATCTCCTGTACCACTGAGTCGGTGGTATATCATGCTACGTGCCCCTGTGGTCTCATCTATATTGGGATGACCACGAGGTCCCTCAAGGTGAGATTACAGGAGCACATTAGAGATATTTGCAAAGCAGCCGAGTGCGAGGATATAGAAACCCTAAAAACTATTCCGCGACATTTTTATGACAAACACAATAGCAATCCAAAAGGATTGCAAGTCTGCGGAATAGACCGAGTGTATATGAGTACACGAGGGGGAGATATAAAAAGACGGCTCCTTCAAAAAGAAACCCGATGGATGGTGATTCTTAACACCATGACACCTCTGGGTTTAAATGAAGCCGTTAGTTTCAGGTCCTTTCTATGAATGGTGTTGCTTTTACCACCCTTGCAATATTTTAACTATTCCTACTTGTTTTCCATGTTTTAGATTTTATATCTTCACTGTCTACCTAAAGACTTATGACCAACAGAATTGGTGGCCTGCTTATGAATCAGAATCTGTGTGCCTCTATGATCCTCAAGAAATTGAACAATGAAGACTCTATGGACGCCTCCACTGCCATCTATAACCGATATACAATGTGTGATTGAAATCATATTATTATATATATTATAGTGTATTGTAATATTGGTAGTGGAGAGGTTTTGTTATATATAACATAGTGTCTCATTGGAGTAAACCTGGTCTCTGCCCCGTGGATATAATTACCTCAGCAACAAGTGCAAAAAATGGTAGCTCAGATTGTTTATAACAACTATTAGACTGTAAATATCAGGCTTATGTATGAGCCTTTTATTAGTATTTCTTATTTACAGTGAGCCCGTTTTCATATTAAATAGATATGTCCCTGTGAGGAGTGGAATCAGCTCCTCTGGATGCAAGGGCGCTGTTTACCTCCCAGCCGCGGCACTGCGCATGCGCTCAATCGCTTCCTGTCGGCGGCCCGGTTGCCTGGATGCAGCTGACGCCTTAGACGCGTTACCGCTTCTGAGCCGTCGCGCTGTGTCGGAGCGGCCCGGCCTGCCGACTGCGACTAGCGGGGGATCATGCGAGCAGCCGCGCACATTGTGGAGTAGCAGCCTATGTAAAGTATACCAGCAGCCAGGCGCGCTGCGATGTAAACACATCGGTAGAACGCGACCTGAACGATATACTAGCAGCCTGTATGTGAATCTAGAGAGGGGATCCACTTGAGTCACTTTGTATGCTGTTAAGGGAGAGCAGAGCCATGTCAGCCCTACTATAACAAAAAGGGTTACCATGGTTACACACAGTCTGGTACTGATAGTAGGCCTTCAGCGCTAACAAGTGTGGTACAAAAAGGAGGTGATTGGTTGTGTCAGTGGGTGGACAGGTGTTTTTAATTAAGTCTTCATTTTATGGAGCACAGGGGAGCAATATATAAGGAAGTGATTCTAGCAACACCACACCTCCTGACGAAGTCATCTTCTTGACGAAACGATCGTCGAGGTTCGGTCGTGTGGGATCCATATCGGGCTCCTTCAAAGGATCTATACCATGGCACAGGGTAAATCAAATGTTTTATATGCTTAGCACAGTGATCTTATCATTATAGGACAGACGGGACATGTGTCTTAGTCTGCCTTAATGGGCTGTAATTGATTCTCCAGGATTTCCATGTGTTATTTCCTTTGTATGCTATATAGCAATAATACTATCTATACAGAATAGGTTAAATCTTTATTTGACAATCTGATATATTCCTTGGATCAGGATTTGCTGTTCCAATATTCTGCAATAGTTATTCTAGAACTTTCTATATTTAGGATGTCAGGATATGTTTCCCATACGTATTAGTCTTCTCTCCCCTATCTGAGGGGTTTTTCAACTGTATCACGAATTAATTTTCTGTGTATACTCTCCAATTGGATATTTATGATATATTATCCTACGCTTTCATGTCTTTGTTATGTATCTATTAATAAAATTTGTAATATTTTGATACTATTGTTGAGCTGGTGTGGTTTTGTGATGGTCTCATCATGATCATTACTCTGTTTTTGGTGAATTAATCTTGGTTGCCCGCTCTTTGGTAAAATAAGAGGTATTTCATTTGTAGGTTATATATATATATATGAATCCTCACAATAGCTTTCAATTCCATATATACAATAACAAAGGGGACACTACACATTCAACTCCAAATGAAAACATAACATACCAGTTTCAAACTGAAAATAAAGAAAAAGGAATAATAGGCTGTTCAAAAAAGCAGTATCTGCATGTTCTGTTACATACACTGTATAAAATGACACATATGCATGTTTCTCTCACTATCTGACTTGAAGTCAGAATAAACCTTTCCAGTTTTAGATCAATAAGGATTACCATAATTATTTATATTTGCCAAATGCCAGAATAATGAAAGAGAGAATGTTTTAAGCCATCTTTATTGCTTTCTGCAAAGTCAAAAGTTTACATACATTGCATTAGTATTAGGTACTTATCCCTTAAACTGGCAAGCTTCTCACAATAGTTGTTTGGAATTTGTGCCCATTCCTCCTGACAGAACTGGTGTAACTGAGCCATGTTTGTAGGTCACACCTACCTTTTCCCATAAATTTTCAATATGATTAAGATCAGGGATTTGTGATGGCCACTCCAAAACATTGACTTTGCTATCCTTTAGTCACTTTGTAACCAGTTCAGCAGTGTGCTTCAGGTCATTGTCCATTTGGATGGGCCAAGCTTTAATTTCCTGGATGATGTTTTTCAATGTTTCTTTAGTATTGCTACATAATCTTTGCTTATGATGTCATCTATTTTGTGAAGTGCACCAGTGTCTCCTGAAGCAGAACAATGCCACAACATGATGCTGCTACCCCCTTGTTTCGCAATAGGGATGATGTTCTTAGGCTTCTAAGCTTCTCCTTTTTTCCTCCGAACGTAACGATGGTTATTATGGCCAAACCATTCAATTTTGGTTTTATCACACCAAAGGACATGTTTCCAAAAATGTAGGTGTTTGATCCAGTGTGCATTTGCAAAATTAATCTGGCTTTTTTATGTTTCTTTTGGAGTAATGGCTTCTTCCAGGGAGACTAGCCTTTCAGCCCATGTTGATACAGTACTCGTTTCACTGTGGATAATGACACAATCTTACCATCACCTTCACAAGGTGTTTTGCTTTTGTTCTTTGGTTAATATGCACATGTTGGACCAAAGCACGTTATCTCTGGGACACAGAACTCATCTCCCTCCTGATGGATGATGGCTAGACTTTCCCATCTTGTCCGTACTTGTGTATAATTCTTTGTACAGATGAACGAGGCACCTTCAGGTATCTGGAAATTGCACCTAAGGATGAACCAGACTTGTGCAAATCCACATTTATCTCCAAGATATCCTCGCTGATTTCTTTAGACTTTACAATGATGCTACAAAAAAAAGCAGTGTGTATCAGGTGTGCATTAAAGTACATCCTATGTATTTTAATGAATATGTTTCGAAGGCTAGCGGCCTTCTTCTTCAGGCCCTGTTGGCAATCTGTTAGCCAACATCAGCACAGACTCCCTGAGGCTCCGCTCTGCTCTGCAACAACCCTGCCCACCGCATCACATGACAGCAGCCTAGACCGTGACGCAATAGTCAGCTGACCGGCAACCCGGGAGTGTATGACCGCCAGCCACGCTGCACATCTCCAAGCGTTCTCCCTGCCAGGAGAAGATACAGTACACCACAAAGGGAGCACAACTGATCATTATTGGGCCACCTCCGGACTACGAAGTGCCCCAAAATCTATGAAAGCAAGCTGAGGAGAACATGCCTAAACCAGGAGGATATAGCAATATCATAATACGATTTTATCTAATAATAATATATCGTTTGACACATTAAAAAATTTGCGTATAGCATATTTGCATTTTATATTGTGTAAATAAACATCCCGAAAAAGGGTTAAACATATATATACTGAGTAGTGTCCCTTAATACCGTGTTTCCCCGAATATAAGACAGTGTCTTATATTAATTTTACCCCCAAAAGTCCCACCCTGACTTATTTTATTTTCGGGGTATGTCTTATATTTCCCTCCCTAACCCTAGCCCTAACCCTAACCCTAACCCTAGCCCTAACCCTAGCCCTAACCCTAACCCTAACCCTAGCCCTAACCCTAACCCTAACCCAGGGGCATACACATACAGGGGCACACTCACACATACAGGGGCACACTCACACATACAGGAGCACACTCACACATACAGGGGCACACTCACACATACAGGGGCACACTCACACATACAGGGGCACACTGACAGGGGCACACTGACCTGGGCTCCTGCGACCACCGGGGACCGCAGCACATCCCAGGCATCCACATGCCTGAGGACCGCGGTACATCCCGGGCACCTCCGACAGCCCGGGCACCTCAGACAGCTCGGGCACCTCCGACAGCCCGGGCACCTCCGACAGCCCCGGGCACAGCAGCATGCAGGCTGGGCATCGTCGCACAGACAGCCCGGCCTGCACACGTGCCGCTGTCCCGGCCAATCACAGGCCAGGAGCTGCCTGGGGAGCCAATGACAGGCCAGACTGACGTCATGCAGCGCGACTGGCTTGTGATTGGCCTCTGCACAGTTCCTGGCCTGTGATTGGCCGGGACAGCGGCGGGGGATTTAAAATACCCGCCCAGCTCACCCAGGCACCAGGAACACAGCGGGGGCACGGGAGACAGCAGCGGCAGCAGCGGTGAGTATGAGATATTCCCCTGGCCCCCCCCCCCCACCAAATTTTCCCCGAAAATAAGTCACCCTGTCTTATTATCGGGGTATAACTTATATTAAAAAAATTGCCCCCAGCCCTGCCCTGTCTTATAATCGGGGGTGACTTATTTTCGGGGAAATACGGTAGCTGCCAGTTAAGATTTAGCGCTGAGCCTTAAATCGTTCAAAAATTGCTAATTTTTTTTTTTGACTTGAAAATATTGGACATATTTTTTAGCTGAGTAGCCAATTATTTTCTTATGTGTATATTATTTGTTTTCCCTCTCCAATTAATCAGTTCTTTCTCCACTTTGCTCACTGAGCAAGGGCTAAAACCAGCAGGTACAACATTTGCTGTCCTCCTTCTTTAACCCTTTATTGACAGAGCCAATTTCCACCTTACTGACCAGACCTTTTTTTGCAATTCTGACCAGTGTCACTTTATGAGGTACTATCTCTTGAACATTTCAACCAATACCAGTGGTTCCGAGAATCTTTTTTCATGACATGTTGGATTTCATGTTAGTGGTAAATTTAGAAAAATATTTTTTGCATTTATTTGTGAAAAAAAACGGAATTTTGGAAAAAATTTTGGAAATTTAGCAATTTTCAACTTTTGAATTTTTAATCCATTAAATCAGAGAGTAATGTCTCTCAAAATAGTTAATAAACAAAATTTACCACATATCTACTTTACATCAGCACAATTTTGGAAACAAAGTTTTTCTTCTTAGGAAGTTAGAAGGGTTCAAAGTTCATCAGCAATTTTGTCATTTTACATCAAGATTTACAAAATCATTTTTTTAGGGACCATATCACATTTGAAGTCCCTTTGAGGGGCCTATGTGACAGAAAACACCCAAAAGTGACACCATTCCAAAAACTGCACCCTTCAAGCTACTCAAAACTACATTCAAGAAGATTATTAACCCCTCAGCTGCATCACAGGAATGAATGCAAAGTGGAATGAAAAAAGAAATACATTTACATTTTATCTAAAAATGTTGCTTTAGCCTCAACTTATTCACTTTTACAAGGGATACTATGACAAATTGGATGCCAAAATTTGTTACCTAGCTTCTTTTGAACACTCCAATACCCCACATGTTGTCAGAAAATGCTGTTTGAACAAACAGGAGGGCTCAGAAGGGAAGGAGCGCTATTTATATTTTGGAAAGCAAGTTTGGCTGAAATAGATGACAGGCACCATCTTGCATATCCTGGACCCCTAAAGCTACATTTCGACACAGCATTTTTGCTGTGTTTTATGAGGCAGTTTCTGCCCAAAAAATGGATCCTCTTTTTGCAAAAATAGCATCACAAACATCATTTGTTTGTGCAGTTTTTTTGCTCTGTTTTCAGGGGACACAGGCAGACACACAGACAGACAGAGACACACATACACTTTCTCACCCTCTCCATGCTCCCACGGTGATCTTCAGCGATGTTCTTATCCTGGGAGGCTGCAGGACCTGTGAGTTATGTGTTCAGTGTTTGTAGGACCTACCCATATGACTGAGTGATGTCACAAGATCACATCGTGCAATGCCAGGTCCTAGAAGCACCGAACACAAACTCACAGGTCCTGCAGTCTTCCGGATGACAACATCGCTAGAGATCACCATGGGATCGCAGGGTAATTAGTGCAACAGAAAACTCAACATAATTGACATGCTAATTCTTTGTGAGGATGTTTTTGAGTCAAAAAGTGGATCCTCACAAACCGTTCTTTCTGAATGTCAATTCTTAAAATGCATTGACTTTGCTGAGATGCCCAAAGTCACTGCATTTCACTACAAAAACGGATCGGTAAAAAATGCAGCAAAAACGCTGTCTGAATATAACCTAAGGTACCTAAACAGTACTAAACCCCCCACAAATGACCCCATTTTGGAAACTAGACCCCTCAAGGATTACATCTAGGGGTATAGTGAGCATTGTGAGCACACGGGTACTTCACAGAATTTGATAACAATAGGTCGTCATATTGAACATTTTCTTTTTTTTATCACACTTAATTTCTCACTTTTAGGGTATGTGCAGTGGCGTAACGATCGCGGTCACAGGGGTCGCAGGTGCGACGGGGCCCGGACCTATAAGATGCCTGTGCTGCCAGCCTCCCCTGTGCCCACCGATCGAAGCGCTGGGTCCCCACGTCCCAGAGGACACACATTCATGTGACAGTGCGGCAGATAGGGCTCGTTTGTCAGGGAGAGGAGGGGAGGAGGGAGCCTCCTGCTGCTGCTCCCTCCCCTCCTCTGACCTGCTGGCTTCCTGGCCTGCACTCCACTGTGCCGCCTCCTCTCACTTCCTGCTTGAGTGCACAGTGGAACACAGGCTGGCGGCATCTCTTCTTCCTTCTGAGTCAATCCTCAGAGGAGACCGCCAGAGCAGTGAGGGAACCAGGATAGGTAAGGTAAAGTTTTTTTTTGTTTTCTTTTTAAATAATCATTAAAGTATGGCCAGAGGATTATGGGGGGGAGAGAGGCATATATAAGGCAGTACATAATACTGCACTATATGGGAGAAGGCTGCATATATAATACTGCACTATATGGGAGAAGGCTGCACATATAATACTGCACTATATGGGAGAAGGCTGCACATATAATACTGCACTATATGGGAGAAGGCTGCATTTATAATACTGAAATATATGGAAATTATATGAGGCTGCATATATAATACTGCACTATGAGGAGAGATATGAGGCTGCATATATAAGGCTGCACTATATGGTGAGTTTTGAGGCTGCACTATATGGAAAGTTATGAGCCTGCACTATATGGTAGGTTTTGGGGCTGCATCATATGGAGAGTTTAGAGGCTGCACTATATGGAGAGTTTTGAGGCTGCACTATATGGAGAGTATTGAGACTGCACTATATGGAGAGCTATGAGGCTGTATTATACTATATGGAGAGCTATGAGGCTGTATTATGCTATATAGAGGGTCTATGAGGCTGTATTATACTATATGGAGAGGCTATGAGGCTGCATTAAACTATATGGAGAGGCTATGAGGCTGCATTATACTAGACGGAGAGGCTATGAGGCTGCATTATACTATATGGAGAGGCCATGAGGCTGTATTATACTATATGGAGAGGATATGAGGCTGCATTATACTATATGGATAGGTCATGAGGCTGTATTATGCTATAAGGAGGGCTATGAGGCTGCATCATGATATATGGAGGGATGTGAGGTTGCATTATATTATATGGAGGATAATGGGGTTCATTATAATAATTGAATGACTATGGGGCCTACCTTATGAATGGAGGACTATGGGATGGATTATAATAAATAGAGAACTATGGGGGTACATTGTAATATATGGAGGAATATGGGGATGCATTATAATAATTGGACGACTATGATGACGGGAGGAGGCGGACCATATAAACCAGGATGGGGGACATATATACCACGATAAGGGCCATATTCCAGGAGGACCATATATAGCAGGATGAGGGACATTAATACTTAATGAAGGGGTAGAGGGGTCAATTTGTGAGTCTTTAAAGGATTTAGAACGTTACATGAGATGCATTAATTTCATCAACATGCGTGGGGACCCAAGTCTAAATTTCGCACCGAGGCCCGCCAGACTCTGATTATGCCACTGGGTATGTGCACATGATCCAGAGATTCTGTGTCCTGGATGCAGTGTCTCGTCTCCTACAGGGACACCGAGGATCTCCGTGGCTGAACGCAGCCATCTGTGCTCACAGTCAGCGTTTGGGCCTTTTCCCTGCATTCACCCATTGAGATCACCTCCATCTCCGCAGCGCTAAATTGACATGCTGCGGTAAATTGGCAGCAGGGAAAGCCATCCTGGGGTTCACTTAATTCTGCAGAGAAAACAAGCACAGTGAGCAGGGATTTCTGTAAATGCCATCCACTGTGCTTGTACCGTAAAACGTAGTGGTTTAGACGTAGTGATAACACACTGTGTCCAAACTGCTGCAAATACTGATTGTGTGAACATGCCCTTACGATATGTGCCGACTAGAAAATAGCTGTGCAGATTTTGTGCTGCCAGTAATCCGCACCTGCAGAAAAAACTGCAGCAGAAAAATAGCCATGCCAATGGTGCGTTTTTGCCGTGTTTTTTTAGGCTGCAGAAAAAAAGGGTTTCAAGGGGCTTCATCATATTTTTGTTGTGAGCCAGGTACATTAGGCAGCTACGGGCTGCCACCTAACCCCATTTACCCAGTTTTACCTAGCTGGAAACTAAAAATATAAGGAAGCCTTTTTTTAAATTACTTCATGAAATAATTAAAAAAAATATTTGTAGCCAGTAGCCACCCCAGAAAATAGAGCATTCATAGAAGCACCATTTTCTGATGCTGTATCTGACTCTCCCAGCTGCCATGTAGTGGTTGCAGACTGGGTAATAAGGGAGTTAATGGCAGCTGAATACTGAAAGCTGGCTGTAAGGACAGAGGTTAGTAACATCAAGGCATCAATCAAATAACTGACATTACTAACCAAATCAGTAAGGACTCAAATAAACAAAAAAATATATATTTGAAAAAAACACTCTCCCACAACCCTTTCTCCAATTTATTGGAAAAAAAATCTAACGCAGTCCAGAGGGAAGGTCCTATGTAGTCCAGTGGTAAGGGCCCACATAGTCCAGTAGGGCAACAATTGCCAGTCTTTTGCAGCATATAGGGGCATCCCCCATATGCTATAAAAGCAGGCACCCTGCCAGGAGAATGACAGCTTATGATCTCAGTGGGATCATGGCAGGTCACGATCGTAGGTTCACACATGGGTCAATTGTGATCTCATGATGGGATCACAATTGACCAATATGTGAACCACAGATCGTGATATACCATGATCACACTGAGATCATGAGTGGTAATTCTGTGAGCCGACAGAGCAGTCTCTGCTCTGTTTGAGCATGAGCCCAACAATAAACAAGAGGTGCAGGAGCTGGGAGCATTAAAGGGCCATAGGGGACGAGGTAGGAGATCGGGTGACTGGGGGACGATCGGGGGGATAAACCGGGAAGGGGCAAGGCAGGACAGAACAGGATATTCCTCTCCCATCTGACATGTCAGATGGGAGGGAAATGATCCTGATGATGGCGGTGATGGTGGAGGCACGCACGCACGGAGAGGACTGAGGCATACTTGGGGACCTAGAGGACCTGGGGAGACAGGAGGCTATTTTTCTCCGATGTGACATGTGTGATCATGTCACATCAGAGAGAAATCCACATGGGGGTCTGCAGGTGGCAGCATGTGGTGCGCTCTGGGCGGGGCAGACATTTCTCTGCCATGCGATAGGTTTGATCATTTTTTTTCCCAGCTATTCACTGTAGATTAATGTGATCTCCGCTACACACTGGTAAAAGGTGTATAATGGCACTTACATGGCTGATACTGGTAAAAAGTGGCCCGATTCTTAATCTGCAGGGTCTCAGCTACCCATGGTAGCTGAAACCCTGGAGATTTTCAGGCACTGCGGGGTTGCTACAGGATTTTTCCTTTCTGCCGTATTTAAAAGACAAAAAGGAAGAAGTGCTCTTAAATGCCACCGTTTTTACAGTAGTCGTTAAAAAGTTAAATAGGGCTATAATTTACACCTGTATCTTCACAAGATGAGTGACCTCACTAATTGAAGTCCACACTGCTAATTAATTAGAACACACCCATTTCAATATGAGTGAATTACACCCAATTAGTAGAATGCATATAACGACTGTTGATCCTTTTGTTTGCTCATTATTTGCCTACAACTAGTCATTAATTTTTTCCCATGTTATATGGTAATTTCTTCCAAAAACAGTAATTAAACAAATTAGTGATGTTAGACTGCTATTATTTTGCACATAACTGTACTAGGGTGTTTAGCTTTATAGAAACATATTCAGCATGCACATTACATGACTAGCATTGGGGGCAGTTTACTAGGGCAAATGACGTGACAGTTCTCTTCAACTTCATGGAAAGCAGCAGTATAAATTATGCAAAGTATGTGTAACTAATGGAACAAGGGCCTCTACCTGCTGTGTTTTACAGTGACTGGCACACTCCTTTATTAGTACAATAAATATGAAGTAGGCGTTTGGCACAAGTCTGGAATTTTGGCTGCACCCTACTCTGGAAGTCGTATAACTTTTTTGATTTTTCAATTGAAAAATGCTTTTCTTTTGGCAAATGATAAATTCTGTTTACCTAGTTTATACAGCACTTCAGAATATGGTCAGAATGTGTAATGTAACCCTTGTTTCATCATACTAAAATCATTTCTAATTGACATGCTACTAATTACCATGAAAGACAATAAAATAGAATTTTCACACTTCTAAACAATACAGAAAAAAAAAACTGTAATCAGCAGGAGTCTTGTTTAATTTTTGGTCACTTTTTAATTTTTCTATAAGTACATTTTTTCTTTGAAGTTTTAGCTCTCTAATTCATTCTGATTGTTTTCAATAGGCCAGACAATGCAACACCATTAAGGTACCTTTAGGGTATGTGCACATTACCGGCGGGTTGGTCGGCGGCGGCTGGGCGGAACCCGCCAGGATGCTCCAGCGCCGTCCACCGGCTTCCTGGCGGGTATGTGCGGCGGGAGCCGGGCGGATGACGGGCGGTAGCCGGCGGTTGCACAGCGGCTTCTCGGCGGCGATTCTGCAGCGGCTGGAAGCAGCACATGATTCTGCTTGCAGCCGCTGAAGAACCGGCGTTTTATAGAACATGCTCATTCTTTGCTAACCCGCTGGGAAACCTGCGGGTTAGCAACGGATGAGGCTGTGTAAACCGCCGGTGTGTGCACAGCCTTGGTTTACATTGGTTTTAATGTTAATCCAAACGCCGGTTTGGATTAACATAAATTTAAATAAAACTAATGTAAACAAACCGGCGGTTTACACAGCTAAACCGCCCAACACCCGGCAAGTGCGCACATAGCCTTACACGCGGCAACTGTTCTAGGAATTTCACTGGCAACTTACTGGTTGTAGTGAAATCATGGACACATTATTCTATCTTGTTGCTGTATACAAAAGGAACAATGTCTCCATGATTTCACTGCAACCAGTAAGTTGCCAGTGAAATTCCTAGAAAAGTTGCCGCGTGTAAAGGTACCCTTAGGCGTACCATTCACCACCTGATGAAGACTGTTTTATACAGTTGAAATGCATAGTGGAGCTGTGAGGGGAGCTAAGAAATTAATAAAAGGTTTGCCATTTATTAAAACATCTTATATGTCTGCTTGATCTTAGAGTGCTCCTAATCAGACCGCCATTACTATTTTTTGCATGCTTAGGCGTACCACTGTCATAGTAGATGGTTCAAAAGGGTTTGGTCCAGAATAAACAGCCAGACTGCTGTCAAAGAAGGAGGTCCAGACTGGATAGTCTGCTGTAATAGAGGGAGGACCAGAATAACCTGCCAGACTTATACTAAGGCTGGAATCACACTGTCCGTGTGATATACGACTAAGTCGGACATGTCACGGATGAGTAACTTGGAATGGCTCTCCCCTGTCCTGCCCTGACGGGAGTGTAAAGCTGCTTAGAAAAACAAGCAGCTGATACTCCCATCCAGAGAGGGGTGAGCCATTCCAATTTACTCATCCGTGACACTTCCGACTTAGTCGTATATCACACAGACAGTGTGATTCCAGCCTAAAGGGGAGGGCATAGACTACACAGCAAGACTACTCTTAAATGGGGTGGTCCAGACTGCAGTCTGCTGTTATGGAGGGAAGACCAGGCTATATAGCCAGACTGCTGTTATATGGGGAAGTTCTCACCACACAGTCTGCTGTTATAAAGGGAGGACCAGAATATACAGCCACAATGCCATTAGACAAAATCAGAACTACTTTTAGGGTATGTACTCATGGTCCGGAGGAGCTGCGTGTTGGACGCAGCTCCTCTAGACCTGAGTGAAGCCGCGGGTGGCCGCAGCCGCCCTGTACTCACTGTGTGCTGTGGGTGCAGGGCAGCTTCTCCCTGCAGTCACCCGATGGGAACCGCTTCGATCGGATAAAAGTAAAAGTATATGTTTGGTATCTTAGGTAGAGATGAGCGATGTTCGATTCGAATAGTTCGCCAATCTCAAATTCGAGTTGTTTTTGGCGCTATTCGAGTCATTCGCTGAATTCGAACAATTTGGTTCAAATTCGGCGAATTTCTAACATGTTCGATTTTGGTTCGAAAATGCGGCAGATGCGGTCAGAAAACCGCATCTGCCGCATTTTCAGCCAAAATAAACAGCTAATAACTAAAATAAAGTGTTAAAAATAAAAAAATAATCAATGCTCACCTGTCCGCGGTCCACCGAAGCCTCCGGCAAGGTCCTGTGGCTTCTAGGACCTGTGGTGATGTCATGTTCTCGCGGGAACTCCGGTCACATGAAAGAAAGAGTCCGAAACATAAAAATATCTATTTTAAGCTTTCCGGCAAGGTCCTGTGCTTCCAGGACCTGTGGTGACGTCATGTTCTCGCGGAACTCCGGTCATGTGACCGGAGTTCCGCGCGAGAACATGACGTCACCACAGGTCCTAGAAGCCACAGGACCTTGCCGGAGGCTTCGGTGGACCGCGGACAGGTGAGCATTGATTATTTTTTTATTTTTAACACTTTGTTTCACTTTTTTTCACTTCCACAATGTATGTATATACATTGTGGAAGTGAAAATGCCCCACAGGCCGGGTTTGTTCGTTTTCCGGGGTGTTCGACGGTGTTCTCGAGCATTCGACGAACATTCGTCGAACACCCCGTCGATTCGACGAATCGAATCGAATTCGAAACACCAGGGTGGTGGCTCATCTCTAATCTTAGGCACTCATACTGACCTGAGGCATCGTACCGACACGTCAAGTTTTACAATATAGTGAACATGGTGAATAAAAAACTCAAAAAAAAATTGTAATTGCACTTTGTTTGCAATTTCACCGCACTTGGATTTTTTTTCCCATTTTCCTGTACACTCACTCTATGGTAAAATAAATTATTTCTTCTGAAAGTACAACTCGTCCGCAAAGAACCCATATGTCTATGTGAAGAAAAACAAAGTTACGGTTCTTGGAAGGCGGGGAGGGAAAAACAAAAATGGAAAATGGAAAATTGCCAAGGAGTGAAGGGGTTAATCAATGCTTCAGCAGTGTTTCAAAATTTCACCCAGATATTTAAGGTATAGGAAAGGGGATTCCAAATACCTAAAATCTCAAATTCCTATACCTGGAATATCTGGATCATTTACACCCATTTACATCCTTTTCCTAAGGTTATCATCCTGAGATGATGAGCAATGGGCAATCAGGGAGGATGAATCAAGAGGTAGAGCAGTATTTGAGATATTTCATTATTGTTTGCCTTATCACATTCTTGGTTGGGTTATATATGTTCACTACTCATTGCCCTTTCTTGTTGGCTATATTTCTATGTGGACTTGTTCCTGGGATATCCAACCTTTCATTTTAGGGGATTATCTTTATAGTAAACACCCTGTGTTTGCTATGAGTTTCCTTCTCAGCCCTTAATCTTTTCACTTTATTTAAACTTGTTTTCTCAAACTAGGTTTCTGTTTGTACCTTCAGACCTGCCTTTCCCCTTTTA